>OV743720.1:88503950-89103950 GCA_928272305.1 Volucella inflata
ATATTATGGAACGTTCCAAGGAGGCAACATCGACTCGGACTATGTATTTCCTTGTTGTAGCCAAGTTACGGTTACGGATGCTGTGAGGAAGCTAATGCTGTGAGAAATTACAGCGTCAGAAGGCAAGAATCGCAAGAGACCACCAAATCCTTTTCCGATCGAGTCTCTCTTAATGTCTTAAGAAATCCGCACCCCGCACCATTATGTATCAAAGACCAGTGACAAAACTGCAATAAGGCCATGAGAGGCAACGACTCTATCAAAATCGGTAAAAATCTCACTGAGACATTTGATGTCAAAAACGAATTTAGACTCATGCGCTAACACAAAAGGCACAATATGTCAAAAGTCCGTCCAATTACTCTCTTTCGCCGATGATATTGATATAATCGGAAGAAAGCAGCATGATGTAGTGGCGCAGTGGCACAGAGAAGGAAGCGACGAAAATGGGTTTAGAACGTCATCCTCGACAGGTATGACTTTGAGGTGGTTAAGGACTAAAAACTCAGACAACGACAATAGATCGTTGCTTCTTTGTACTAAGTTCAAATTGACTAGCTAAGCCAAGAGCTCAAGAGCTCATAGAAGGCATTTTTGGTGTCGCCATCTTTCCCCTTTCTGGGGGTGTGCGCGCATATCAGGCTAATGTTCGTAAATTTAGCCTTGATGCGGATTGCTATGAGGCGCTCGTTCACATGCCGGAAACTCAAGACTTCTTGCCTAGGTCTGCCTCCAACAACAAACTCGCATCCAAATAAGGGGTGGTTTTGCCGTCGGTAGCAATCGCCGTAGTAGATGTCGCCGTTTTTCAAAATCTTTTTGTCCAGGCCATTCCGTCGCATTTCTTGGATAGCGGTAATGTCTGCTTTGCAGCAGTCTAGGGCCTCGGCTAGTTGTTCAGCTGTTCGTGGCCTGTTAAGGGACCTAACATTCCACGTGCATATCTGAAGTTCGATGTGCTTAGATCGTTTCATTGGTTGTCAACAGTAGATCCGTCCGTATCCGATGCTTGATGTTGTATTTTTCGTATGGCCGAGCGGTTACCCTGGCAGAACTATTACATTTCCATTTTTATCTCCGCATGCTTTAGTGTAGCATCTACGTTCCTTGGAAGCTTCTTTCACATTCTAGTGAAACTTTTGAACTCTATTTCAAACACTATTTCTATAGAATCACCTTTGCAATTCTTTGTCAAACTAGGGGTTTCATTGTGATAGCCGGTCGAAAACTAGTACATTGATGCGGCATGTATCATACAATGGCATACTGATAAAGTCGCCACTAGCCCTCTAAGCTGGATAATGGCAGCATAGAAAATCTTCAAGGCTCTGAAAGACCCTATAGAAAATAGTTCTAGCAGTCTAACCTTGATCCAGTTTGCAGTCAAACCTGGTATATGATATACACTACTTCGACATTTTGGCGGGAGTGACATTTCATTCATACTCTGAGAGTTGCCGCTTCGATAATAAGTTGACTGACAGTTGCTCTTATATTCATACGAGTTTTGCCGCCAAAAGTTCTCCAACACCAAACCAAACACGATCTTGACGAGAAGCTCTTCAAAGTAATCTTTGTCAAAATAATCCTTTTCTTTTTCGGAGGCGAGAGGATATTTCAGGATCAAGTTTGTGAAATGAGCCTTGAAACGGATTATAATCACTCTAAGCCATAATCTCCCTCCCTGATCAAAATTAGTCCTGGTTCTGTTGTCTATAACAAGCACCGGTGATGAATGTCACAATTTACCACAACAATTCCTCAAAGTTCTTAGGGCTCACCCTCATCAGGCAATAGAGATAATTTTTTTAGGAAATATACTAAATTTGTTAAGTAACGCAAAGCATTGATTTATATCTTCAAAATCCCCAGCCTATTACTCACCGTATTTAATCAGCCAAAGATTTTGCCTCATTTCAAAAACATATTCCTCCCATATTATACGTTTTTTTCCCAAGTGTATTAATTTAAGGACTTCCCCCCAAGCACGAATCTCTAAAATCATACACGAGTAAGCGAATTAGCTCTAACAATTTATTTTCGGAAATATATTTCCTAGAAACCAGTAGAATTCATTTTGCAATACAAGGTAAGCTACTTGGGGATTTCCTAGAATTAAATTATACTCGTATTTTATTTATAACAATATCTATAACGCAACTCAAGACCTCAAACACACAATGTGTTGAATGTTGAATTTGTGGATTTTTTTTTTTTTTTTTTTTCCAAAATTTGAAGAATTTTATTTCCGGAATTGGATATATTGTATCTCCCACGGTTTATTAGAAAACAAAGTGAGTTGTAGTTAATATTCATGAGTGGGTATACTCTCACATTTCGAGTTTATATATTCCGTAGAACATTTCTGTTGAATCGATTTTAGAAAATCGAAAGGAAGTAGGGAAAGTGTCAGTTTTAAAGGTCATACAACAAATAATATGAGGAAAGCAGTTCGCGGATAGTGGCACTAGAACCTAAATCTATGCGATTATACTTTAAAAATAGCTCTTATCATTCTCATAAAAATAAATCAAGATACTCGACAAAGTGATTTTAAATTTGGACAAGGCTCTCAAGTGAATACAAATGTGACCTATGGCATACAGAAATTTCAGACGAAGACCACATATTACACATATTCCAAAACGATACCAATATGATGTGTTTTGAATCGTAAAATATCAAAAATAATTAAGCTACTCGTACCATTTCAGTGAAATCAAATTTAACAGAACTCCCACACCTCAACTGGCATCTCAAATCGTATTAGAACCAATCAAATACGAACTATCTTGGATATTATCCTCGAAAATTTGAATAACCAATTTCTAAATTTGTTGCACCTAAGAAAAAACAGGGGATATCCAGATCTGTGCTTGTTGGAGCTTAGTGTGCACCATTCATTCTTTTTTGTCTGTTTATCTGACAGACGCCAAATGAAGATATTGAATTCATCTTTTCCTTTTACTAGCCCTTTTGTCATTATATGAACTAATGCATAACGAGTTTCCCATCTTTAATGCATCGCTGCTACTCTGCTTATGGGGTTGGGTAAAGTCGCCGATCGCAAAATGTGTCTGCATGCAGCACGGTTCTGTATTATTTCGGTTGTGCGTCCCGAGCGACATTGAATATTCGCCATCTAAGCAATCCAAGAGTTCTCTTTCCTACCTCGACAAGGCCTTTTTAACTGAGTTTTCCAGCGGACTACAATTCACATGGCAAACCCAATTAAAAAGGCTTCTTCCATCAATAGCAGGGGTAGAGCAAAACTATAACATCGTCACCTTAACGCCACTGATGTTTGCTATGATTTGTCCAATTACAAGCTGCCAGTCATAGATCTTGTTGAGTGGCAAGACCACCGGTAGTTCGTACCAGGACTTAGAATACGGCACCGTGGGAGTAAGGGGCGCCCCGGGCTTCTTGTTGAGGTAGGCTCCTTTGTTGGAGCGTCACGGTGGCTGTGGCTTAGATGGGCCTCGACTCATACCAAGGGTAGAATTGTGCCCTCAACACAGTTCCGAATTAATATCAAAGGAATCGACAGAGAGCGATGGCAAGGCGTATCCTTGCTCCCATGGATGTATGGGCTCTCATGAACTTAAGTTTTGTTGGCAGATTTTCACGTCTAATGGAAAAGTGAAGAGCTCCGTGTTTGAAAGATTTATTTTAAACCTGAATTTCTCTAGCGCATCCTTCCATCAATTTAGGGTTTTTGCAAATCTGCGACGTTATGCTTCAGAATAAATGCATCGTCTGCGAAAACAATCGATGGCGCATTTTCTTTTTGCATTCAGTCTTGTAAAAGATAGTCTAAAACTACGTTAAAAAGGATAGGGCTAAGAAGGCTTCCTTGATGCACTCCGACGTTGACAGGAAATTCTTTAGTTACTCTAGCAGAGCATTGAACTGCCGTTTTTGCGTTCCCATACAAGTCTTGGATTATTCTTATGAACGTTTCTGGGACCTTTTGAGACCTAAGCGTCATCTATATGAGATGACCAGAAACTGTAGCAAACCCTTTCCCATTTTATTATTCGAAAGCTTTGGATTGCAACTGTCGATCTACCTTCCACAAATCAAAAAAAAAAAAAAACACTGTGGCGCTGGCAGCCAGCCCGGTATGGGCCATGGCCTAGCTTCTTGACACTCATTTGTGTTGCTCATGTTGTCATTTTTGTCACATCTGAGCGGGGCCTACGGTTTATCGCCGAGTCCGAACGGCACTCCTTAGAAGCTTTTTCGTAGGCAATTTTACTTTCGGGAGTTTGCCATTGCCCGCCGAAAGGGTGATGGCGATTTGAAAAATTGTTCGTGACCCAGCCAGGAATCGAACCCAGACTGTCTGCGTGATAGTTCAATGAGCTAACTATCGCGCCATCGCCACCTTCCACAAATCTGACTGGATTTTATCTAGTTTGACTATTTGATGATCTTTTTCAACGATCTTCATCGTGTTTGACGGTAGTCATTGCATTCTCAAGCTACTTCTCCATTGATCCGGCGTTGTTTGTCTTCTTATTATTTTATTAAGCAGTTTTGACAATCATTCACAGCCGACATACTCAATTTTCGACCAAAACTCTGATGGGACGCTATCTGATCCAACCGCTTTTCTCAGCTTCTTGTTTTCAACTGCTGCTCTTATTTCATCCATTGCAAAGTGAGGAACTTCTTCGTCGAATAGATCAGCTACAGGGATGACCTCACGTGGAGACACGTCAAATTTAGTTTTCGGTGGTGAACACGTGATCCCGTATATCAAAGAAGATACTCGTATATTTCAGTGGAATAATTTCTATCGAATTTTTCCGCCCTTGCTCCGCCATTTTAAAAATATTCGCAAAATTACTGCTATTTGAGGATTGAACTTCTTGACTAGCTTGTCTTCTATCTGTCGGTCATACGGATATTCGTTCTAGGTCCTCCTAAAGCGCTTCGGTCGAGTTTGAGCTAGCATTCTCATAAGGCCGTTTCTAAAACGAATCAAGAGCAAGACGAGCCTTCTTCATATCGTCACTTGATCCACACTTTGTCCCCATTTTTTACGCGAGCTTTTTGGTGATTACAACTTGTTTAATATGGTCAATCAACCACCATGTAATGGTGCCCTGGTGGATTCTCAAAAGAGACTTTGCGTATCCCATACATTCCCCGCGCATGTTGTTCCACACTTCATGAAGCTTCAGTGCATCCGCAATATCGTTCATGTTGACAAATGAGAAGTGCTTCTTTTGCTCGTAAACCTTAAGCTTCGTTTGTTTAAAAGATTGCATCTCCTAACTAAAAGCCTTTTCAAATGCAACTCGAATTTTTTGTGACTGCGTAGTTAAGAATTCGGTGTCCCTACCGAATAGGCAGTATAACGTAACAGGCCGTTCTCCTAGGATTATTTAACTGTCCATAATTCTATTTCTCATTGATCGTTTGCAACCTTTACCGACGTGACAATCTTCATACGAGTACTCTACGTTGGATTCCTTAACGTGGCCATTCAAATTTCCACCTACGAAAAGCATCTCATTACTTGGCGTATTCCTCAGTAGAGTGTCGAGATCTAACCAATTTTTTTTCCTTTTCAGTTGGATCGCATGCTGCTTATGGAGAGTACGTACTGACGATGTTCCACGGGACGTCAGTATCGACGACACAAATACTGACTTCGTTTTCCGCTGATTGCATAAGAAGTCGTGGAAGATTTGTAAGATCTTCAAGTGTAACTGGCTCATTATTGAATTATAACCATTTCTTTGTCAATTTTTTCTTCATCTAATAAAGTATTTAACTGTTCGATGATGAAGATGGAAGTGTCTGGATTCCAGATGCCACCGATGCATATGAAAAAAAAATTTAGGAATAGAGAAGGAAAAGCTGTGCACTGAAGATCTTTAAAAAGTGTTTTTACAGATTTCGGAACGGTGATAAGACCTTAGAGACGATCAGGCCCGTTTTGGATTGTGCGAGCCTTGTGGCAAATAACCCAAAGATTTCAACAAAAGAGATTGCTGAGAGACTTAATTTTGATCATTCGTAATTATTTCGCCATTTAAAGAAACTACGATTTACATCCAAGCTCGACACATGGGCGCGTCAATAGTTGCCGGAAAAAAATAAGCTGTACCCCCTCTCCGTGATCATGCTTAGACACCATGAACACGGACCTTTTCTGGGTCGAGTTGTAACAGGTGACGAGAAGAACATTCTGTATAACAATTTGCAATGAAAATGGATATGGAAAGAAGTAAGTGAACGTTCAGAACCAGTGGCAAAAGCTGTTTGGCATCCAATGGTTGGATTCCAGAGATATAATTTTCTTCGAGCTTCTTTCACCTAATAAAAAAATAAAGGGGAATTACTACTATAAGCAACACCCCAAGCTTATTTACAATTGAATTTTCGGCAAATTCGTCCGATTTTGGCTTATTGAAAAGGCTCATCGTCTAGCAGCCAGCTCGTTATGACGCCAGGCTTGTGTTTTATGCTTAAATCAGGCATGAACCTCTGCAATGATGCAATACAAATAAATGGAAATTTAATGCACTGTCTTGCTATTTCTTATGAAAATTTTCCATGTACAATTGAGTCCAGAAACAATCAGTCTACAGCAGGAAGTGGTCGTAGTTATGCCTTTTGGAGGTAATAGCCGCCCTCATCAAACTCGATTCAATAGTGACTAGAGTTCGCTGAATGACGTATAAATCAAGTACTTAAGGTGTGAGATGTTAGGGCACAAGGCGAATGAGTGTCAAACGAATTAATTCGACGAATGACAGAAGAAGTAGAAGAAGCAGTCAGCAAATATCGTTGATAAATCGTTCGTAGTAAATCATACGCAGTAAATCATACGGTGACGGCAAATGTCGACAATATTTATTTTGCCAAAGTTACAGCAACAAATATGGCATAGATTATTTACAGTGATAGCACAGCATATTTGTGTGGTAATGAAGGATATTTTTCAATCCGTGTATGATTCCCCAAGAGCAAGGTTAAATTTTGTGAGACAATGAACTTAGCTGATGTCAAGGGAAAGGCAGTTGAGCATTTATTAGTGACCAGTGACAATGGCTCTCGATTGTTAGAGTTCATGACACCCTTTATGGTCATGATTTAAGAACAAAACTTCTTTCAGTTCCTAAAAATAAAGCAATATTCAAAAAGACTAGTATCTACATCTGAGATGATGGTGGAAATAAATCAGTGAAGAGGCAACTTCATCCGAAAGAATTCAATATGCGCGAAAGCGGTTGTTTAAACTGAGCACTCCGAACTGTTGGAGTGGAATAAAAAAGTGGGACATTTGAATTCGAGTGATTTGTTATAAATGATCCGCATTAGTGTAGCGCCCCCAGTCAATGTAAAACGCGTAAAAGTTGAACTTCAAAGAAAAAATGACAGCAAGGCAATGCCTTTCTTAAAGAGATGTGAACCGTGCATTGAAACATTCAAAATGACGTCGTGTTAACCCTTTCAGTATAGAAACTCCGGCTCATGGAAAATATTTTGGTACCTTCATAGATGACAGACAGCACAATGTATTTTTTAATGTATTTAAGAAATAATGTAGTTGCACATTAAGATCTAATAGATTTGCACAATGTTTAGGGAAGGTTGAGTATTTTAAAATTAAAAAGAAATTAAAATATAATAGAAATAATAGATATAAATATGTAAGAAGGAAAATTAGTTTTGATCAATGGCCAAAAGTGGAGGCGAGTGGCATGAACTAAGAACTGGCGTTCTGATGTTAAACAGCAGTACGTTGGCTGAACTAGTACAAAAGTTCGCTACGATACAGGGAACCTCAGCTTATTGCAAAGATAGTCTTCAATGTCTTCAATATTATTTCCTTTATTTCTGGACTGTACATTAAGAATTACATTCTCATTATTTGTACTTATTCATATAAATTTAACATTAAGGTATCTAGGTTGCATAGTTTCAATAAACAAAAAAAAAGAGAAAATATATTCTTAAGTTAATGTGAGTCGGCAAAAATTACTATCAATCAAAAATGTGGTTGTTACGATTACTCTTTACAAACGAAACAAGCAAATTTTTAAAAATAAAAAGCGAACTAGATTGACGTATGTATATTGGTATGGAATTCCAAAGTCTTATAGCATGAACAAAAAATAAACGTTGACTAGTTAAAAAGTTAAAATAAGGAACATTGATATTTTGGGTACGATTTGAATGAGCCAAACTTAGTTTCTCGAGAAGATATGTCGGTTGTTTAGTTTTGAGCAATTTATACAGAAATGTGCAGTTTAGTATATTTATATGTTGTCTAAGGGTACATCCGGTAAGCTTACGGAGACCATATATGTAGCGAATCGCCGAATTAAATGCTAGTTCTAGTTTTCTAAAGGACATTGCATCCATATTACTATAAACTACCGAGCTATAGTTTATAAGGGGCATAAACAGAGCTCTTACAAGATTAAGCTTTGTTAAGGTCGGGACAAAGGCGGATGAGATATAAAGTTGGCGTAGACCACCATATATTCTTTTGATAACATAATTGATATGGCTTTCACAGGAAAGTTTGCAGTTGATACGAGTATATATTCCTAAGTTCTTTACCTCATTTTCATATGGAATCAATTGTCCCATTAAATGTATTTGTGGCAATCTTGTCATTACAGATAACAATTGCTTTAGATTTAGCGGGGTTTAAGGACAGTTTATTGAGAACAGACCAGTTATAAATTCGTTCCAAGTCCTCATTAAGGTCTAACTACACAATCATCCATTAAGCCAATCGGTCTAGACAGATATACCTGAGCATAGTCAGCATATAAATGCACCGATGCATCAAGACAGACTTTAGGCATGTCGTTTATAAACAAAGAGAATAAGAGTTGTCCTAAAATAGATCCTTGTGGGACACCTGAATTTGAACTTCCCTGGCTAGTTTGCACTTGTTGAAATCTGCCATTTAAATAATTTAATATAAGAGATGCAGCGTTATTACAAAAACTGAATTGACTTCTCAGCTTCTCAATCAAGCGTTGATGGTTTACACAGTCAAAGGCTTTAGAAAAGTCCAATAAGCACAGAATAGATACATTATTCTTATCATACGCCCTTCTTAAGTCATCTAGAACTTTTATTACAGCCGTGGTACAACTGTGATTTTCTCTAAAGCCCGATTGAAACGGAGATAACATTTTATTTGAGCTTATGTGCTCATTGATTTGGTTTATTAAAGTGATAGGCACGGTGAAATACTAATAAGCCTAAAATCGTTCGGTCGGTTCCTCGTAGTATTTTTAGGCACTGGCACAACTTTAGCATATTTCCAAGCTGAAGGAAACTGAGATCTCATGATACATGAGTTAATAATGTGCGTAAGAGGATAATATATCCAGGGCATAATTAATTTTATAAACTTAATAGATATACAATCTACTCCTACCGCGTTTGATTTGATGTTGGATAAGGCTTTAGCCACATCACTCTCTAACACACAATTAAACTCAATATAATTAAAATTTTCATGATTGGTTACAGTAAGGTCAGTGTTGCTGTTATTAACTGTAACTGAACTATCCAAGGTTTTAAGAAAAAAAAAGTGGTTCGGATCTAGATTACATCCCATTGACGTCTTTTCAACAATTCTTAATCGGAGAGGAGGTTCGTCCAGAGAGTAGAACTAGGCTGGGTAGTATTAAGCTGAGAGGAGTAAAATGCTGCTTTGGCTTTTCTTACCTCGGCCGTAGCTCTATTTCTTTGAAGTGTGAAGATATTCCAATTATTTCTACTACGATTTGGCCGCCAACAAGAATACGATCTATCCCTATTTAAAATAAGTTTTTTGATGTTTTCAGAGAACCAGGGAACGCTGTTGTTGATGACTTTCTTAACTATAATTGGTACATGTTTCTCGAAAAGTGACTGGACAAGTGATTGAAAAGTATTAACTTTATCATCGACTGAACAAGTTTCCCAACAGAGATGCCAAGGACAATTCAGAATATCGCAAGTACAATCGAGCTCGTTAATTTTACTAAAATCACGGAAGGTAAATTGTACGGGACATGGCACTACATGTATATCTAAGTTAACAAAGATTAGGTCATGATATGATGGAATACCTGGAAAACTTACTTGTTTGTATTCAGTGACTAGCTCTAAGTTTGACGTTAACACTATATCAAGAAGACTTTCTTTACAATGGGGACGAAAATGAGTAGCTCTGGAAACATTGACAATATCTAGATCAACCATAGAACATTCATTTTTTAAGTTTTGTGATAGATTGTTGTCTAGTAAGAGATCAATATTAAGGTCACCGCACACAACTAAGGATGAATATTTAGGACTATGCAAGCTGAGACTTTCAAAAAACTGACTAACGCTTAAACTTTTGTTTGGATTGTACACACAACCAATTAGCACACTTGTTACACTATTCATTATTTCAATAAACATAAACTCAACCTCGGAATCTTTTGACGACTCAATTATTTCACATTTAAACTCCGATTTGCAGTATATGGCAACCCCACCACCACGTTTCGAGTTTCTGTCGTTACGTAAGATATAATACCTTGGTATATCAATAGCATAACTACTAATATCCTCATTTAACCAACTTTCGGTAATGCAAATAAAATCAATTGGTCCCTCCGAGAAACAATCGCGTAACTCATCAATGTGTGCGGGTATACTTTGAGTATTAAAGTTACAAATTTTTAGCCCATTTGCAAATTTGCTGAAAATTTTAAGCAAAACGCGAGGAATACAATAGGTGTTCACACCATAAGGACTCATTTACAAAATAAATAAAAATTTATAAATTAAAAAAGGAATAAATACACAAATAGTGAATATATAAAAAAACAGTAATCAATAAGGTATTTAGAAAAAAAAATAAAAAATAAATAAATAAATTTATAACAAAAGAAAGATATGTATAAGAAGAAGAAACAAAAAGAAAAATACTACCATTAAAAGTGCCAACTCAAAGACAAAAAATAAAAAGTGGGATCACTGCAATCAGTAAGACAGCGTGAAAACTCAGGAAAGCTCGGAAAGACACGAAATGCTGATAACTCGATCTTCTTTTCCACCATCTCTTCGCTTTATGTGCACCATAGTCTGATAGTTTGGTTGTTGTATTTGAGTAATGTCGTAAATACAAGTCAATGAGAAGTATTGCAGTACATTTTCAAAGGAACATCCGAAGATTGTTTTGGCATACGACAAAACATGGTCGTATCTACGCAAGTTATATATGTATCGCGCAATATTATTATAGACTACAATTAACTTTTTTTTTTACCTGTAGTTGAGTTTACCAAATAATTCACAACAATTTAATAAAATTGTCAAAAGTAGAGTTTTTTCTAGAAGCATTTTCGTTTTTGTTGGTGTATAGTATACGTGAAGCCCAGAGAAGACGGAGGCAGCCATAGACTTTTCCAATTGTTGCAGTGATATGAACGTCCCACGATAACGCACGATTAAAGGTTATATCTAGATTTTGAACAGACTCAACGAGGTCAGATCTATGTTATTCCGATAAATAACAATGGCTTTTGATTTTCTCGGGCTTAAGCAAAGGTTATTAGCCTGCGCCCAGTTCAGGATATTACTGAGATCTTCATTAATTTTGAATATCGTAGATTCTACCAAACTAGTAGGACTTTGTATAAATAGTTGCACATCGTCTCCGTACATATGGACGCTGCAGTGTTGTACAACATTAGGGAGCTCGTTCACATATATTGAAAAAAGAATTGGCCCGAGTATAAACCCTTGCGGTACACCAGTTGTCATCGATAACATTTTAGATGCTCGATCTCCAACGACTACGGATTGTTGTCTACCAGTTAGGTATGAATATACTAATTTTTTCCCATTTCAAAAATCATCAGTAATAAATAAGAGAGCGGTTTTGCAGCTTCGCTTTCTTCGAAAACCCGATTGACACGAGCTTAGCTGATGTTTTGTGAGGTGTTGGATTAATTGTAAAAGTAGAGCTTTCTCAAATATCTTAGAAAAGTAAGGCAGAATTGCGACTGGTCTGTATCTAGATAAGTTGCTATTGGCCTTTCTTGCTGTGGGCACGATTTTGGCTTTTTTTTCCATTCGTTCGGATACACAGAGGTAGTTGAAATGGTAATGAAAATTTGTGTTATATATGGAACAATAACTGGCAACGACAGTGTGATAAATTGAGTTTCGATTTAGTGTGTGACTTTCATTTTATTGCGCTAAGCTCAAAGTTTTGGTTCTTTGAAGACGGCTAAATGGATTTTTCTCTTCAAAAATTTGTAGCTATTTTGCTTCGTCTCCTACAGTAGGAACTCCAAGGTCCCAGTGTAAGTCGTCATTTCCTATATACCACGGTGCAAGGATTATTTTTCTTGTTTGGTATAACCTCAAAGTATTATGGCATAAGTCCACATCGACTTTAGCACTTGCTTATTTAAGATCAACTTGATTTTCAGACTTGGAATCTTTACCAAGTAACCAACACATATTTCTGCATTTGAGTTCGTTGCATTTTTTGTGTGTCATTTTGAGTGTCATTCGGAGTCTCGTTTTCAAATGGAATGCAGATCGAATCTAAAAGGATAGACAATCGGCTCGTCTTTCTGTAGAGCAAAATTTGATTGGGGCTCGTTGTGGGCTAACGACCAGGCATTTGTCCATTCATATACTTCAACGAGAGTGCTTTGCAGTTTCACCATTGCTTCTTCAATCGCTTTCCCTACTGCTAGCCGTAGCCGTATCATCGACAAATGTAGCTAGAAACGTTAGCTCTTTATGAATATGTAGGAGATACAAGATTACGACAGAAAATGTCCCTACTAAGATCCCTTTAAACTCTATTCTCTAGATACCATGCCAGTTTATTATAAACGCTCGGTATCAAGACCTGCTGTAATTTTAACTGTAAGCCTTCATGCCATGCCTGCTTGCTTGCGAAGCCCTAAGCTATAGCTTGAACAATTTCTTTTATTCCTAAGCTTCCTCAATTACGTCATGATGATTCACCGTACTTGATCAATAGTAGAGTGCTTAGTCCTAATCTCACACTGGTGATTACGGATACAATTTTCCCGCCAATGGTTGACAAAGCACGTCTCAGAATGTTCTTCTCAAAGATTTCCTATAAAATTGAGAAAATATAAACCGGCCTTTAGGTCTTCTTTTCGAAGGCGTTAATAATATAAAGAAGGTTAGTTAATCCTTTTTAAGGCAGCACTTTGGACTTTTCCGGTTATTAAGTCGTAAGCGGGGACTTTTTGAATTTGACTGGTTTGAATTTATTTATTTCAGTGCTTACTTCAGTTAGCGTTGACGTTTGACATCCTGTGACCCACCTTACAATTCACTGATTGTTTCGTTAACCTAGTAATCGAAGATCCTTTTTCACTTTAGTATGACAGCTTTAGTGTCTTTAACTTCTCCGTCATTCTTTTGAGTTGAATTCAATTTATCGGTGTACTGTCCCAGCCGTCTTAAACAGCTGTCACACTAAGGTCTTGGAGTTAAGAACAGCAAAGGACACATTCATCCGATTGGCTAAGGCTTCTTCAGCGTTAGAACAACGATCTAATACTGGGCAACCTTGGTTGTCCAACGTAGGGTATCGCCTTTACCCAAAAACAAAAAAATCAACAATCAGAGGCTCACTATGTTGACTTAAGTAAAAGCATCGAGTTGAAAAATCTTTATTGATAGTAAAATATTTAGAAAATCCACAAACAAGATCAATAATCAATAGTATCCTTAAAATGCCATTCATCCCTCAACGAGATGACCAAAAAGTTCATTTTTTCTGAACACCTGGTCAACAAGCCAATCAGAGAAATTGAAAAGCCATCATTCAGTCTTTAAGGACATGGGAATGATATTCCTTACACTTAAATTCATGTTTCAGTCTGATGACATTGACTAGAGCTAATGCATACTGACTTTTTTAAAAACTGTGGTAGGATCTCTCAACCAGAAGTGTTTTTTTTTTTATTTGCCCGAAATACAAAATCAAACCTGAGCTAAAGAAGCTTTTCATCACCTGGAGCTCTCCATGCTACGCGTGAGAACATTGAATTAAGTGAATCTCAGCCATGCGGACAACTACCTTAATTTAAACTCCCTTAAGCTGACAATAAATCCAAAGGGTATCTCCATACTAAAAGGGTAGAATCTTTCTAATAAAATATCCCCTTAACCTATGCTCGTTATACATGCCGTATTCGTACCTGAATTCATCTATCTCTCTTCAAGAATAAAAGGAAAATTTTCATCGTTTTACAACAAGATACACATGACAACAGCCATATGTTTCATTTTATCGTCTCAAAATTCTTATTCTATTCTATTTACCAGAGCTCGGGATAAGCTGTTAATACCTTCACAAAGCTGATAATCAGAAGAAGTTTCAAGAAGAACAAACGTCATAAATGGATGATGGTGATGTGCAACAAAGTAGCAGAAACTCAATTCTTTGACACAGGATAAAGCGACGAAATCTCTAGCTCAAAATTTTTAAATTATGAAAATATCTTTAAGAACACATTGATAATACTATCCGTACAGGGGCATGAATGACTATCCTCATTCGAAAGTTCGTCTAAAAACTTCCCTCATACTAACTGACAAATATGTAGACGAAAACATTGACAGATGGTTTTTATAATTCCACAAAGGATGCATACTTAGCCAGCTTCCTGTGCAAGCATCCTCTGTGATTTTCTTCAACTATGTTCAGCAATCATTAAAACCTCCTCGTATCACAAATCAGAACGTGTGTTACCCCCGGTTAAACGAAGTGATGAAACATAATATCAACCCACGGTTTTTGTATACTACTCTCCTAACCATCGTTCCCATCATCAAGGATTAATTTCCCATCCCAAATGCTGCTAGAATACTGATGATCGAAAATATGCTCGCACGAAACCCCTGTCTATTGACTTGCTGACAATATGATTTCCCGCTTCATCACTTGATAGCTTAATCTAGTCAAGTCTTTAAATTAATCGACTTGTCTTCCCATATCCTTGATACAAATATTTTCATGTCACTACCTTATCGGATGTGTTAGCTCAAACCGAAGCTACAAAAAAAAAAAAAAAAAATACAAAATACACGACACAAGCTTCCTTTTTGCATGCTGGTGCTTTTGCCTTCGATACTTTCCCCCTCACTCCTCGTGTTTGACTTCAACAAAACCCATTTAATATTCTCAACACGACAAGGATAAGGCTCTGACACCTGGTACAGTGGAGGCAAAGAAAAACCTTTATACGAATACATATGTCCCATTGATTAGGATCGACGAAGGACTCCAGGACTCAACGACTCAACGACTCAAGGACTCAAGAACTCAAGGACTCTATGACTTTATTGTACTCGTAGCACATGTGGGTGGGTAGTGGCTCTTAGGCATTCGAAAAGGCAATTATCCGGTGACATTGCAACAAATCGACTTTTTGGCGAGTAGGCGTAAGGTCTAGTAGCCCTTGAGTTTCGCAGCATAAGCCTTCACTTTCATCGGTTCACCAATTTATATTAAATGTCAAGGATTCATTCAGGATATATTAATATTTGAAGTACGGCCAAATGAATGCATTGCGGATGCCTTGAAGAAACGCACGTTTAACTTTAGAAAACAAACGACATCGCAAGTCTGAAAATAATCCATCAATGTCAATTGAAGAGTCACTGTCACAGTTTTGATTTAAGTTTGAAGGTCCTGTTTAGTTTCACAAGGAGTGACATAAGAGACATTTCATGCGTTCTAATTCTAATGTCGTTTTTGGAAGGAAATTCAATTGTTCCTGATTTGCAGAAGCCCAAAATTGAATTATCCTGCATATCAAAGCATTATCGTTGTATCCGTAGCACCGTGTGTAGCAGGCGTACGTGTGAAACAAATCAAGTTAAGTTTCCCAAAGTGAAATTATCATATAAATTGAAATATGCAGTAGATTAAATGGATGTACCGAATGTTAGTAGACAAACGCAAGCAGCGAATCATCATAATAATTCTCGTAGGGTAGATAAACACATGGCACATGGTTAAGGAACACAAGCAGGAACACATTTACGAATACAGTGTGATTTGCAAATGTGGTACTGACAATACTTTTTAACATCACTCAGAACCATGCCAAAGAGAAACTTTTGACATCGCACAGTCAGATGGGCGGAATCATGTTCGTTGAGTGAACTTTTCCAATCGATTATACCATATTACACAAAACAGAAATCTAAACATTACACTTTGAATTGTATGCAATCTAATAACATTCACTGAACAGCAAATGAAGAAAGATGCAAACTCCTAACGACAATAGACGACAATTTTACAATTTTCCTGCACTTCAGAACGGACTCTTTGTCTATTCTGGTTACTCTGTCGAACTAGTCATTTAAATCTTAGCAATTCGTATCTTGTCATTGCAATTGAAGTCCAAATGGTTAGCAATTTACAAATTGTCAGTGCTTTTGCACACCATTGTGCGGAACCTACTTTGCATGATGGACACAGTACTCAAGTAGTCAGTATTCGGATTACCATTATTTGTCGATGGGCAAATTGAAAAGCTCATACAAGTACGAGTATATTCAACTATTGATCACCTAGTAATAGTATTTTACAGATAACTACACATGTACGTGCAATGAACATGCTCTACAATGACCGTAATATGAATAAATTTGACACTAACTTGTTAAATCAGCAGTGATTTCAGAATATGTACTGCATTCGTTCATGGTACGAGTATATCTTCAAATCACCCATGAACTGTCAAAAGGATAGGGTGATTCAACAAATTATTTCCCTGTCAGTAGGGCAAATGTATAAATTTCCCTATACTTCTCTTCCATCTCCTTTGCTTGTGCTAAACACCCAGTGCTCGTTATATAATTAGGTACTAAACGCCTAGTGACGTCAAAAACTGATTCGTTTTGCTTTTCGATGTTGAGATGTGATTTGAACCCAGACTCACTTCTGTAGAAGATGAAGAACCATTGCATCACAACACTTCTACTATCCTAAAGACTAAATTCAATTAACCTACACAGAAAGTCGTATACACAGCGGCTGGTGAAGTATCATTTAACTGACACTATCGTAGTTGGATTAACAAAGCATAATTCGCATCGGAGAGAGAATAGAGTACCTTATACAGTGTGACAAATAATATCTCAGACTGGCTCTAGAAAACATAATTAAAACACGATTTCTGTTCAGTTTTCGGTGTTTTTATTCGAAATACCTTCCTCCCTATCCAATATGTACACTTGTTACAGCGATTAAATGGTGATTTCACTGCCTGCTGTAGCTCATTTTGCAGAATGTAGAAGCTGCTTGAATGGCCGGAATGTCATCAAAAAGCATTCTTTCTACTTCAGTTTCAATTGCGGGAACAAAGAGAAGTCGCACGGTACTAAATCAGCTGAATACGGCCAACAAAGACCAAACTAAAATTGGCCTTCTCATATGTTTGTCATCCTCCAGCGTCCCTCTGCCGCCAAAAAATAACTGTTCCACTCACACAATGCGCGTTGCTATAAGTGCAGATTTGCCTGCATTTTGCAGATTTTCAACCCACTTTCATACTTTTAAAATGCCAAAATCTGCACGGCAGAGTGCAGACACACTTTTCCAGGAGCTACGCTTAAAATGTCAGATAAAGGCTGGAATTGGTTAAGAAAACTACATTCGTCGACCCAAAATTTGTCGTCAAATAGACTGAACCTATCAAAATGATTTTTTTTGATTTTGCATTTCCAAACTCAAACAAAATTCGACCGCGTGGTCTGGAATTTCCTATGGATTGCAGATTTGTCCAAAGATTGTCATGGCAACACTGCACATAATAGTCACAGTATACTTGTTGCATCAATCAGAATGTTTCTGATATATTTTTACCGAGTTTATCGTGGAATTTAATAACCGCTCTTTATTCCACGTTAAAATTTCAACGTCAAACAAATTGGTGTTCTCGAAAAATAATTTTTATAATTGTTAAATGTCAACCAATTGTCATGAAATTTTGACAGATGGTAGAGAAAGATTCAAACTCAGAGTGAAACTCAGATCATTTCAAGATTGCTCCACGCCTTATCAGGAGGTCAAAACAGAGATAATGCTGCAGCTCGAATATGTATGATTTTACTACTGACGACCACAGCAAATAGAATAAGGTGAACCATTGATTTCGAATACATGATCTAGAAAGATGAATAATCGCAGCATCTACTATGATGTTTCCGATTTTAAGCAGTATCAGTCTTCATTTTTTAGAAAGGAAGACATCAGTTAAAGATTGTCACAGACACCGTACACGAACACGCACTTGCACTAATGAGCTTTACAAAGAGCCGAAATGTTACTCATTTCTTTACTCAACGTTCTCAAATGGAACCGAGAATTCCATGACAATAACAGTTATTACCTCCACGAAGCTTGATCATATTGAGCGCGAAGGACATTTTAGCGAATATCTGCTCCAAATCGCAGACGGCCTTAAACTTTATCTACGATTGGTACCCTTGTAAAATTGGCTTTCAGTTTATCTTATCAAAACTGGGTGTGTTGTCTTTATCAGAAGAGTAAGCTGACTGGCCCGACTCACTTAGAGCTAAAAGACATCACAATTAATCACTAAAACAAACCCAAACTTTTTTTAACCTAATGTTATCAATGCCATTTTCGGCAACACATAGGGCTTGTTACTGAGAGGAATCCTTTGGAATTGTGCAGTAATCTGTCTCGGCAGCATAAGGTCTAACACTGGCTCTGCCTTGGACTTAGTGATTTCCCTCCAATTCATATTCATATCCTAGATTGCACTGCTGACTCAGGTCCTAATCGACAAAATAGGATATAAAATTTACCTGCGCCCAGGAATGGTTTCGAGGAATCTAAGCCAGGAAAGGAATGAAGTCGAATCTTGACGGATTGCTCCACTAGCGATTTAGAATGCCACACCAATTTAATACGCAGACTTACTGAACCGACCGAAGAATAGTTTAGCTGAGTCTTATTAGATCTCTGGTCCCATTAAGATCAACGGGCAGATCGAAAGTTTTTCAGAGTTCAAACCTGCTTTAGGACCGCAGGAAATTTTTTTTATCTTGCCCATCGTCGGTGGAAGGCAAAACGACCAGCTCACAATGTATTCTACAGATAAGTGAAGACTGGTCGAAGCATACAGTAAGACCCTCAGACGTAGAGAAAAGTTTAATATTGCATAAAACTGAAGGATATGCGTGATTTTATCAACTCCATAGCCACCGCAAAAGAAACAACAGATGCGATGGTAGGACCATCTACAATATCACACAGGAACTAATAGGTGTCAAAGATTTAGACGACCAGCTTACCAGATGGAGGTGTCACTGTGCTGCTGAACTAAATCATTAAGCAATTAACGAACTGGTCTCAGCCCCTGATGAGCGTTGTTAAAATAAATTCCCATTTGACAGCCTTCGCTCCCAGTAACATTGCAATTACATTGGATAAGGATCTTAAAAAAAAAAAAACAGTTCGTATAGATGGAACTTCAGCGGAACTCTTTCAAGCCGCACAAAACATCTCAGCCCTTTAGCCAATAACTTGGAAAGCATTGCATGAATATCGGAATGTTTGTCAAACTGCCTAGGAAGGACAATCTGACAGAATGCGAAAACTGGAGAAGAATATGCGTACTTTCAGCATTAACCAATTTAATAGCTGGAGTATCTCTACAACGAGTGTTTCATAGACTTCAAGAAAGCCTTCGACTGTTTGGATCACAATCCTTTAAGCTGAGCCTGTTTCTATCCAATGCAGGATTCATGCTACAATATTGATATAGTACGTGGAAAAATATCAACACTGTCAAGCCTAATTTAGTAGATGTCTACTCAAGCGTATATTGAAGCCAGCTTAACCGCGAAATATTGCAGGCAACCGAATCAAATAGACGAGTGTGGCCGAGGTAAATATTGAGAAGAATAGTTGAGGAGGAATCACGAAGACTAGGATAAAGCTTGAAGTGCATCCCAATACTCAGTACACGATGGTACAAGTGTATTGTGTACGCTTAGGGCTTCGAATAACTATTTAACAAAACATCAAGAATATGAGGTTATTGCTTTGGTAAATAAATATATTCACAGGTCGATAACTCTCGGTAGGATGTCTGCTTGGTGTATTAATCTTGATCCCGTGCAGTTGTTAACAGTAGAATTGAAGAAATAAAGTGAGCCATTAAGCCCTCAATGAGTGGCCTTTTACATACACATCCTTCAAAAAAAAGCCAGTGAATTTCTCTTGTCTTGTGACGGAAAGACAGTTGCATTGCTAGAGTGAGTATGCAATAAAAAATAGCTGAACAAAGGAAACTTGCATATGTATCCAGAAGACCTGAAACAGGATGTCATGCAGGTGTTGTTGACGTTATCACTGAACTTGAATGAATATGATGAGAAAGGTTTTCTAAAGATGAAGGAATTTCATCAAAACTGCGTCATTCTTATTCAATTTCCAGTGCTGACAACAACAGATCACAATGTCCTGTTGCATACACACTGTTCTGAAATTTCACATTTTACTTGTCAACATTTCCATCACTATTCATGCTCGTTGAAAAGAGAGTGTATTGGATAGAACAAGGATAATATCATATTTTCACACTTGAAAAAATTCTTATTACCTACGGAGTACCATACACTACTTCCACGTATTCGTATGTGTATTAGTTTGTATGTTCCCAAACAAAGAGTGTCCTATGCTGACAAATCTAGATCTTTCCTTATCCATTTTTCTATTATTTCATCAGAGTTGTTTTGTGCTTTGTCCCAAAAGCTGGAATGAAGCAGAAGGATAAGAAAACGAAAATTTAAGTCCTTTGTTGTGGGTGGTACGTTGCTGGTTGAGAATTGTTCAATTTGAAGGATGAGGTGAAAAGACAATGCCATTTGGCATCCGGGGTAATCCTCAACAATTTGCTGATGATGATGATGATGTGAAGTAATATGGGATTAGTGCGCAAAGTGGAAAGAGTAAGAGGAAAATAGGAATATCTTGACTTTTTCTTTATTAAATTCAATTCGAAAAGAGAAAAGAATAATTTCAAATTTTGTCCTTTTTTTTCTTCTTGATGGAATTCCCCCTCGTCTTTGGATCTGCTTAAGCGAGAAATTGAAAAAAATAAAAATTGTCTTTCTCAAGACTTATCAAGTTTTCTTCTTACGTTCTTGGGACTTGTTTCTCAGGTTCTTCTTCCAAAAGGACGGTCGATGGGTATAATACCAAAAAAAAAATCAATTTGATCTGGATGTGGGCACGGGAGTATTGTTTTAAAAGCGGATTTCGTTTAGGCTGGGGCGGCTACTGCAGGAGTCCTCTTATAATTTAAATATTTCCAAAAGTTGCAAATCTCATTTGATACTTTATGAAGTTATATATAAGCAAACAAAATAGACCCGTTAGTTGGGAGGTTAAGCAGTCTGAAGGCCTTCTAATTTTGATTGAAAAATGCTTGAATTCTCTTTTTGTTTTTTGTTTTTTTAGAAAATGTGTACGATGACCTGGTTGACCAGGCTTTAGCCTTTCCAGAATGGGTTTAAGGTTTTAGGGACACAGGTGCTCAGTAGGAAATTTGATGCGCTCTTTTATTATTGGGTTAAGTTTTTTTTTTTTTTTTTTTGTAAATGTTATCCACCTGGCAGGCATGTGGACACTACTTTAGGATTACCATTTTTAACACACAAAAACCTTTTTTAAGGAATTTTCATTAGCTACGTGTATTGCCTTGTGTATTTATGGAAGCATCCCTTTGGAATTTTTAATGGAACATAGTTTTGCACCATCGTCAATGCCTGGCTTTAAATATTTAATTGCAATCAACCTGTATGGGCAATTTAAAAGGCAATGTTACGAGTATATAAATTTGAATTTTATCTTCTTTTTTTTGACGAAGGCTTGAAATTTGATTTTGAGTTTATCTCTACGGTATCATGAGATGTGTTCACAAATTCAAATAGAGGATAATTAAAAAATATTATATGCATACATATTCGGAGCCAATTGAATTTTCAATGGCCTAGGGACTTGGGCGCTGGAATTAGAGAAGGATAATTGAAAGGGATGTTCCAAAGTTTTGTTAGTTACAAAATCTAGTTGAATGTTGGTTTATTGAGTAGGTAATGTCTGCTTAATTTCTAAACTTGATTAGAATTCAATTACAATTTGCATAAATGAAGTTTTGCCACTAAGTTGGAGGTCTATATTCGATTTTTGTATATTCCAAATTGATAGTCAAATAGAATTTACAATTTTTATTGAGGATATACACCTAAGAGGATTTAAAATAATCGTCACATTAGTGAAATTTACAAAATTTAATTTTAGTTTTAATTGGTTAGCGAAAATTAGCTGATTTTTCCATGCAGAGGTTATTCCGATAAAGGGTTTCATTAAAAATGATTCGATATGCTCATGGAAATTGCAAAAAAAAAAAAAAGTAGCACTGGCAGCCCGGTATGGGCCATGGCCTAGCTTCTTGACACTCATTTTAGTTGCTCATGTTGTTTTTTTTGTCACATCTGAGAGGAGCCTACAGTTTTTCGCCGAATCCAAACGGGACTCTTTAGAAGCTTTTTCATAGGCAATTTTACTTTCGGGAGTTTGCCATTGCCCGCCGAAAGGGTGATGACTAGGGCCCGGATTTCTATGCAAATGCATATTTTGGCTTATAAATGCATATAATGCATATTTCATATTTTTAGTTTTCCACTTGCATATTTTTTAGAATTTTTTAAATTTTTTATCAAAAGAAGTAAATTTGAACTTGAAACTGTAACGTGACCTTTACTGATACCTTACGATAAAATCACTGAATGTGCCCATTGAACTTGTCACATTGACAGATAAGTTAAAATTCAAATTTATTGACATACATCTCATAATATATTGTTTCAGCATGGCAAAGGCGAAGCAGAGTACAATAAGTCGACTGCAGCAATACGTTGCAGAAAATAATTGCCTGAAAATGAATGGAAAGATTTTGTTATGTAAAATTTGCGACAGACAGATTTCTTGCGAAAGAAAGTTTCAAGTGCAGCAACATATCAATAGCAGTCGACATAAACAGAGGCAGATTGCATTAGAACAACGATTGGAAACATCAACCACACAGTCCTTTCTCACCAACTCTATAAGAGAAATAAACTCGTTTTCCGAAGATTTTTGTAAGGCTCTAGTTTCCGCCGATATTCCCTTGTGGAAATTGAAAAATGTACATTTTAAAGCATTCTTGGAGAAATACACTAAGGAAATAGTCACGGCGGAGTTAACAAGTTAACAATTCGCAAAAACTATGTAAAGAAGTTGTACATAGAGGTCATTGCTCGAATAAAATCTGCGTTAAAGGGCCAAAATATATGGATATCGATTGACGAAACAATAGATGTTACAGGACGGCATATCACAAATGTCATTGCTGGTGTTCTTTCGCCCAACAAAGCTCTGGGACAAATTTATTTAATTAATACAACTGTTCTTGATAAAGCAAATCATTCAACGGTCGCAAGATTTGATGACTCCGTTAGAGCACTAGGCGACGATTTTAATCGAGAGAGTGTTTTGCTTTTTCTGACAGATGCTGCTCCATATATGATGAAAGCAGCAGCAGCAATAAACGTATTTTATCCAAAAGTTCTACATTTGATCTGTTTGGCTCATGGTTGCGGAACAGATGAGATCAAGTTTCGAAAAAGTTGACAATTTTATAGCAGCGGTAAAACAAATTTTTTTAAAAACGCCGTCGCGAGTAGCTTTATTCAAACAAATGGAACCAGAATTAAGTCTTCCACCTCAGCCAATTGTAACCCGGTGGGGAACATGGATTGAAGCTGTGCAGTATTACACTAAATATTTCGAGAAAATTGTACGGTTTATCAACAAACTTGATGAGGACGATGCCATGGCTATCCTTAAAGCCAACAATTTGATGACTCAACCACATCTAAAATGTGATTTAATTTTCATTTCGTCAAACTACAGTTTTATTGCAACTTCAATAAAAAAAACTAGAAACAGCAGGTTTGTCACTAGTCGAACAGATTGGAATTGTACAAAACACAGCAGAAAAAATAGAAAAAATCTGAAGGCGTGATAGCTGAGAAGATTAGCCTGATGCTCAAAAATGTGCTAGAAAAAAACAAAGGTTTGAAAACTATAAAAAAAATATCAAGCCTTTTTTCATCTACTTCTGATGCAAATACTGTAGTCGAAGAATATACAGTTGAGGAAATGTTGGCTTTCAAATACGCTCCTCTCACATCCATCTCTGTCGAACGCAGCTTTTCAGTGTACAAAGGCGTATTTATTTATTGCAATGCAAATGTCTAGATCGTAGTTTCAAGACCTTTATTTATATATATATATACGTATGTGTGCACATATTAGGATCATCATGGAGGCTTCATTTAAGACAGTTTGAGTGTTCGTACTAAGGCATTTTGCCTTCATCAGGACGGTGGCGAAGGTGACTCCAATGTCCTTAGACTTGGTGCACCCTCCCCATTTAGAAATACTTGAACTTACACGAGGTCCAGGTCTAAAGGGAGATTGGAATGCCAGCTATCATAACTGGCACAGGACTATTTAACCAGACTCTTCGTTCAGGACCTCCGGATTAAGGCTTGTACAAAGGGGCTATTTCCGCACTATACGGAAAAAAACAAAAAAAAACAATTCAAACACAACCAATAGCCTCATATGATGACGATTATAATATTGACAACCAACGTAAACGTTTTAAGGACTCATAACAGTGCTGATGAATAACTCGCGCTGTACTCTGCTGCAAATCCAATTTTATCGCAATCCAAGCAGTGCGAGGACGAAAAGCTACTACACCTACGCCGACTGCAACCAAGAAGAAAGGCCACGTTTATTCGAATGTGGATTTGCTATTCGAGGGAGATTTAGGCAAAAAGTCTTAGGTTTTCGGCATATAAGCGAACGCCAAATGACAATTCGCATTTATATAGAAATATAAGCCTTATACAGAGTGTAATATATAGTTTAATATGGTATAAGAGAGGCTACATTGCCTGAATCTTTCGTCTACACAACATGAAAACGATCGTTGTCTTTGGATGAAAAGACTAAGAGGAAAAATATCTGAAACCTTTTTTTTAACCATCGGTTCGCATTAACCTAAGAAAATGGTAATCTTCTTTTTTAAATAGAATCTGCCGGAGTTGTCATTCCGTCAGCATTATAGGGCAAGGTGATCCACTTATTGCAGAGTGGCCATAGGGGTATCACACGTATGAAACAGCTATCCAGAAGATATTGCTGATGGCCCGAGGTAGTTAAGTGTAACATATCACGGAACGAGTGGCACAACGCAAACAATGTCAGCAGTTAAGCAGCAGTCTCCAGAAAGACTTTTCAACATAGCCTGTATTTACAGGACCATGGTAGCGATGACACTTAGATTTTGCTGGCCCTTTTTTGGGAGACAAGTAGATGATATGCATCGATGCGTATTCCAAGTTTCCGTTTGTAGTCAAAATGAGCTCCCCTACATCAAATGCCACCATTGTTGCCCTACAAAACATATTTACTCTTGAAGGTCTGCACGATACAACTATCAGTAATAATGGACGACAGTTCGAGTCCAATGAGCTCACAGAATTTTCTAAACGGAACGAAATAAACCATTTGACTTCTACCCCGTTTCACCCTACTTATAATGGAGAAGCAGACGCTCCCTCAGAATCTTTAAAACAGCAATTCAAAAAGCCATTACTGGTGAAGAAGAAAGAGGCTTCGCTCTGTTAAACATTCTCAGCACTTCACTCTAAACACATCTTCTGGAAAATCGCCAGCGGAAATACTCCACGAATGTCAGCCAAAGATCCCATTTTCGTGACGTATATAGTGTCACCACCGTTTCGACCTTGGGCCCGACACCAGAACCAGCTAAGAGAACGCAAACAACACAATATGAAAGCTAAGGGGTTCTCAATCGATGGTAGTCTTATCCGAATCGAATTGGATCAGGCAAGTATGCGATCAAATAATACTAACAGTTCTCCAAATGTTGCGGTTTCACAACTCAACATCTCTATACATCGACCAATCAACCATCAACCAAATTAATCGCATGGTTATCGACACTTCTTCAGCATTTTAAATATCCGAACTTACCGAGGAGACACAAATTAAGTAAGCTTCCCAACATTACCCCTTGGATACAGATGGAAATGTTGCAAAGGAGCGACTACAATGAAACCTCGAATTTGATCATGACTGTAGTATACTCGCATATCTGTATCCAATCAATTACCATAGAAACGGCGCTATATTGAAAGTAAAAAAGGGAATAGCACAAGCTTCTCGAAAAGAAAAAAAAAATCACGAGAAACCTGCGATCAGGAAATGGACAGATATGAATGATGCAAGAATAGCTATCAAAAGATTGATCACATAATATAGGGGACAAGCTAGAGCTACAAAGACAGGATGAACTGCAAAGACGATCTTGAACAACTAGTAGCGGAGTCACCATCGATACTGAGAATATGAAAAAGCAATATCTGCAGAATACATAACAGTAATGAAGGTCAAAATACTGCGGCCATGCAAATTTAATCATTCACCCTGGATGAAGACGATAGAGAATTCCATCACACTGACCTAGTCGAAGTTAAAGCAGCAACACGAAACTAAAACTTAATAAAGCTGCTGATGCAAACAGACTGCAACCTCTTTACAGACACTGTAGATGATCTGGTTTGGAAACATGTACCAACTCATCTCTAAGATCGGTCAGAGGCTAGCATACCGGAATCATTAAGTCTGCATCAAAGAAGACCCTTTTACTGCATCAACTGTAGCCTTATCTTCATCGATCCTTCTGTTGACGGGCTTTCGAGGAGAAGATTCAACGATGAACTATACGAGCTGTACAGGGATATTGACCTTGTCAAACACCTGCGCATCAGGCGCCTGAGATGGCTCAGAAATATAGAGCGAACGGACACCAATGCTGCGGCCCGAATCTAAACCAGAGGAACAACCCTCTAGGAGGGAGACCTTACTTAAGGTGGCTCACACAAGTAGAAGGGGGTCTCAGCCGACTTGGAGTGCCCAACTGGTGGCAGTGAGATAACTAACTGGAATGGCTTGTAATCTGAGGGTTTAATTAACCCGAACTGTAGCACTACCCAAGTAGCTAAGTAAGAAAGCAAGTGCATCGATCTTCTTCACAGTACTGCGTGAGGGTCTGAAACCATTAATGAATCATTTGATTGGCTTATACCAATGCGGGTTTAGCTCAGAAAAAATTTACACTACGGCGACAAATCGACAGTCATCATATATTTGTCGACATTAAAGCCAAATACGACAACGTTGACAAGAACGAACTCCACAATGTCATCCCCAGTTTTATTGGCCTTTGACGAGTCACTTCGTCAAATGTTGAACAAAACTTACACTTCCAAAATCATGAGACTGAGTCAGTTGAAAAGTTCAATACCAAACTACGTAATTTGACTATGAAACAATAGTCATAAAGGTCACTTGGCTTGCAGGGATTTTTAAAAATCATTATCAAAAGGTTAAACGTTAGACTTGAAACCCACCTTGTCAAAGAAATTAAAATTAAAATGCCACATAACCTCCTAGAAGGGCATCATTAGAATTTATCAAATTTTCACAGACCTGATGCCTCCGGTGTACTGGTAGATTCGATTTTTTCAACATAAATCTACTTCTCATCGAAGTTAACCGACGGTTACCCTCCAATTTACTACAGCTGCCTTCCATATTCCCACGAATTTGAATCTGTAAGGAGTTCATCTATAAGTCTCACTCCCGTGCATGGCCGGAAGGGACTTAGAAGATACAAACAGCGAAAACCCAAAGGCGTTTAAACTCAACTCTTACTACAGCTTCTTGAGAGAATACATGGAAATCATATCTTCAGTTCAAGGGTGGCTGGGAAACTGGACCATGTAACACCAGTTTTAAGGCATCTCAACAATGATTTTAAGACCAAGACTGCAATGTTGAACAGAGAATTCGTGTAACAGATCTTTGGGACGTTCTAGAACTAAGAAGAAAATATTTCTCTACACTTTTCCATAGAAGTATAAGTCTTTTGCATGACTGTGATAGTCCTCACATGACAGAGAAATTAATTTATTAGCAACATCCGAATTTTCAAGGAATAAATGGACACTGCTAGTTATGATAAAATCTTTAAAAATATATATGGCTCCTACAGAATGCTTTAACTGTATGTGGATTAACATCCGACTTTCATTACTAAGCCACGTCAAAAAGTTCTGAACGTCCGATTTGGCTTCAACAGCCTCTTGGACATACTTATAAAAACTGAATTTACTACCTGTAATACAAAAATATTACTCGTGCAGTTTGTTTGAGAAAATAAACCCAGTTGCACATCAACAGTGAGAGAAAAAGTAACAATGGGCAGCTTATAGTTCCAAGTAAGTCATTAGGATCTCATCTAAGGGAACTGATAAACTGTAATGACTACAATGTTTAGAAAAAGAAATCTAGAAGTGAGAAAAAAATGACACATTAGACTCTCCCAAAAGCGGTTTATAGATGGACACACCGGAAGGGGACTAATATGACGCATGGAATCCCACACGATGAAGACAACTTATCAACCAAATGTGAAGAATTAGCTCCAATTAGCACAGATATTAGCCCGCAACACTTCAGTGACCCTAGCAATAATTTACAAAGAAATCTGCCCAGATAAAGAGAAACTATCAACAACTATCCTGCATACGTAAGAATGGATCTCTATACAGTTACCACTATGCAGATCAAAATGGCTTTATAAAGACTGCAACCTTTCACAAATTCGACAAAATATCTCTTTAGTCCTACGTCCAGCTTCGTGATTAACAAACTGCTGATCTACTTCGAAGCGGGTGGTAGCAGTGTGGTTGCTTATGCGGATGACGATACTATAGCCGTCTTAGCAAAGCATCTTTATACGATTAAGGAGCTGATTAAGATCGCAGTGGATAGGGAATAAGTCCCCATGCAACCGATCTTCTCCTCTTCTCTAGGAAATACAAAATTCCGATTATAGACCCTCCATCAATCTTCTCTGATACAGCGAAATATTTGGGTTTACTTTTTGACAAGAAGGTGATGGCGATGGCGCGATAGTTAGCTCATTGGACTATCACGCAGACAGTTTGGGTTCGATTCCTGGCTGGGGCATCAACAATTTTTCAAATCGCCATCACCCTTTCGGCGGGCAATGGCAAACTCCCGATAGAAGTAAAATTGCCTATGAAAAAGCTGCTACGGAGTGCCGTTCGGACTCGGCGATAAGCCGTAGGCCCCGCTCAGATGTGACAAAAATGACAACATGAGCAACACAAATGAGTGTCAAGAAACTAGGCCATGACCCATTCCGGGCTGCCAGCGCCACAGTGTTTTTTTTTTTTTGACAGGAAACTAAGCTGTAAACCTAATATTTAATACTTAATATCATGTATGGAAAGCCTCAGCAACTATATTCTCTTGCAAAAAAAGTCATTGGGAACAAATGGGGCCTCCAACCTCGTATTGTCCATCTTATTGTTTAAATCACGTGTCACACTGTCCGTTGGGAATGAACTCCGAAACTACTAAACCGATCTTAATAATATCTTGCACACTGTGTTTAATTGGTCAAACTTACCAGATAGGATAGTTATAGGATAGTTTTTATCCCGATCTATGACCTTAATAATTTGTTATTGCAAATTAAGTGAATTATGTGGTAAGTTCCACTACTGTAAACAAGACGGCGTAATAAGTAATATGGCATGACACCGCATTATCTTCGTTATCTAGGTTCGACTAGCATCCAATAGACGGCGCCGTAATGTGTTTGATTATTCGGTTGTAAACTTCAAGCACTTTTTGGAAAAAGAACCATTACGAGCACAAACTTACTTTGAATTTATTTGGCTAACATATATGGATTGACTGTTTTCACTTAATGATTTGGAAATTTTAGACGACATAACGAAATTGCTATGCTTCTTTCGTTCGACAAATTTTAATTGAATTTGAGTTTTTGGCTAGGAAAAACAAATTTATTGAGTTCACTGGTCATAAGCGATGGTTCGCACCTCTTTCGCTGATATATAACAGTTAAAATTCGTAATAGGGTTAATCTATTACTCTACGAAAGAGAACCGCCTGTGATTCATCCGATGCTCACCTTAAAGCTGGACAGCGAATATACGCATTTCAACCCTGAAAATATTACAAATTAGTGAGAAGATCCGACGCAAACACTTTGGTTGAAATACTTTCGGCCTTGTGATACTGATAATTTTCCAGAAATGTTTCCAGGCACTTTGTATACGTAATACTTTGTATACAAAACAGACACAACACTTCAACATCTTTTGTTATCTAAGTTGGGTAAGCATCCGATATAAGGCGCTGTATTCAAATTTCAAAGGTTACGTTGTGGATATGTACGCTAAGATCGAAAGCCAACGTTTGCGATTTATTCGATACAACCAGGCTAAATTAAGATCGGAGGAGTACTCGAACATCCACTTACGGGATAGTATTGTCGGAAACATCGATGGAAATTTAAAAGCCAGTGGCATCAGTTATGCATTTATTTTACCTCCCAGCTATATCGGGAGTCCACGGAACATGCAGGAATACATACAAGATGTGATGAGTTACGTGCGTCATTACGGTCGTCCATATTTTTTTATTACATTTACATGTAATCCAAATTGGGAGTAACCAATACATCGCCATGATATCACTGCACGTGTGTTTAAACAGAAATTAATATCATTAATTGGTTTAATTGTAAAACCATCGGCAACACATGAGGTTGGATGTTGGTGTTGCAAAGGACTTCCACCATAATCAAGGATGAGTACACTATAGCTCATACAGTCTGTTTGATAACATCGTACACGACAAAAATTCAAGAAGAACTTATAATAATAAAAAAAAATCAATTGTACTGGTTTATTTTGTTTATTTTCTTGAATGCTTTTCAATTAATATGTTGTCCACACCTTTCCATTATCAATAATTGCTTAGAGTCTTCGAGGCATGCTTTCTACTAATCTTATAGCATAATCTTGAGACAAAGATCTCCATAAAACTCGTATTTTTCGTGATAATTGTTTGACCGTCGAGATCTTCTTTCCTTGGAGCTTTAGCTTTATGAATGCCCAAACATTTTCAATGGGATTTGCATCCGCCGACTGTGATGGCAAATCCAAAACATCGACATCATTTTCGTGTTTTCACGTACTGCACAAACGACTGCGATGTTTCGGGTCATTATCTTCTTGCAGTAACCAATTCTCATTCTTTCTTTTAAACCACCTTTGGGATGATGGTAGTTAAGCCTTCTTATAAATTTTGACCATGTTGGGTGCGTTTTAGTTATTTATAAACATGAACAAATTGCCAAATCCTTGTTTTGAGAAGCATCCCCAAACGTGCACCTTTGCCGGGTGTTTGACGGTCCACTGGATTAATTTATTGGATTGTGTACACCAGGTATGAGTGATAGGAGACCATGCCCAAAAAGAAGCTTCATCCGAAAAAATAACGTTGTTCCAATCTCTGTCCAAATTCTCCTTGGCCCAACTGAGTCGTTTTTCTATGTGTTTTTTTGACACATTCTTCGAAATTTTACATTATTGGCTAGTAAACTTCTTCGTATCGTATCACAACACACATTTAGACCCCTTTTACGTAAAATCTCTTGTCCTCCTCGTAACGATAGACGAGACGAGAAACACGCGTAGAATCATTTTGTCCTGCTTTTTTGTTGTTTTTGGCGTAGACCCACGATCCGGCAAACCATCCACATTTTTAACTTGGGAATAACGGTGCACCCACTTGCTAACAAATGCTTTTGACTTTTTCATGTATTAAGCAGCTGCTCCGTATGACATTTTCGGTGCTTTTGGATGCGTGCACAAGAATACTGCTTCATAACGTGATGCAAACGCGACACTCAATTTAAAATACTTCCGTCTCTGACAAAAATTTAACACTCTTTAAATTTTTTTATTCAAAGCATCTAGTAGAAGTATTTTTTTATCTGCTAATGCAAATGCCACTTCCAAACCGGTTTTCATAAACGAGTTTTGCCATATACGATCTTATCAAACGGACTGTAAATATTCACTCGAAGCATTATACGAGTAGTACGTAGAACTATGCAAGATTTGAACGGCAACGATAAACTTTTTGGTTGTGCTGTCCTACTCCTGTTTAGTGATTTCCGACAGACATTGCTAGTCATTCCTCGCCGATTTAAATTCTCTGGATATACAAGGAATGCCACCACACAATCTTCGGTTAAAGATTGGTTCACCGATTATTCTTCTGCGTAATTTGAATCCAACTTGATTATGCAATGGTACACGTTTGGTAGCAACCATTTTGGCTTGAAAATTTAAATGAGAAATCGTCTGTATTCCAATGATGCCGTCAGAATCTCCAATACCATTCAAAAGGCTTCAATTCCCTATTTGTTTGGCTTTTGCGATGACTATAAACAAGTCTGTAGGCCAAACAATGTCCATTTGCGGTTTGGGCTTGGAAAATCCATGTTTCTACCATGGCAACTATATATGCTCACATGTGGGAAAACCATCCAATTTATTTGTTAGCAAAAAACAAGTTAACCAAGAATATTGTGCACCGGTTAGCACTTAATTAAGTTCAAATTATTATCTAACATCTTCCATCGCTGCCAGGGTTTGATTTATATTTTTTGCAGGTACCGAAACAATTTGAATTTGAAATAATATGTCTCCATCGAAATAATATGCCATACCTTCATGCACATGATAGCTTATGCATAGTCAAATCTTGCATCAGCAAGGCGTTGCCGGGTAGGCTAGTTCACTATTTGTCTCAGTTATAAGACGGCCTAAGACAAAGCAGTCAACTGCATGAAGCTAACCAAAGTCCAAAGAACGGCATGTCTGAGTATAAGTGGAGTCCAAAGCACAACTTCCTCTGCTGTCCTGTATGTTCTGGTTCACCTGGCACGCTTCGACATTTCGACCTCAAAGCAACTTCGCAGTGGGCAAATAAACATTTTTGCTACGCAAATATTATCAATACATTAAGAATGCTACCAGAGAACATCGACTAAACCATACCCAAACACTGCTTTGATAAAAACTTCCATGTAAGCATTGCCTCTAGATCCTTCTTTGAGGAAAATCCATTCCTGGAAGATAGATCAATCCACTTTTACACCGACGGTTCAAAGACCGACAGAGGGGTTGGTAGCGGTGTCTTCGCTGATAAGCCTCTCCTCCGCATTCCAAATTATTGCAGCGTGTTCCAGAGAAAAGTTCCAGCAAAGAAGAAAGTCCTGTCTTGGCTGAAGAAAATCGTTATATCTGCAGTGGATATCCGCATATTTTCCGACAGTCGGGTAGCCATCAAATCCCCGGAATCATGTTATTTTGATTAAAAGACAGTTATAGACTGGCGATCATCTCTCATGGAGATGGCAGAACAGTTCAACAGCACCTTTGCTGGGTGCCGGAACAAATAGACATTCCGGCGAATTTGCCAAAATTGGAACCACTATACCCATTCAACCTAAAAAAGATAACATCAGTATACAAATCGCTACGCATAAACAAGAAATAAACCTGAATGCTCTTAGAATGGCAACGATTAGTATAAGGCCTCGTAGAAGTAGCATCTTCCGACAGGTGCTGGTTCCTTAAATGACAAGAATGAGCCTCTGCAGCCGAACATCTTGCAGCTCTGCTAATAAGTCCTACTTCACGCCTCCCCGTGGCGCCATCTGGGAATCTCACTAGAGGTTGCGAAGTGAAGGGGGCAAATGGCGAGTTTCCTGCGCTATTAACCAGTTTAGTGTCGGAAAAACAAAACAAGACCTTACCCGGGTTACTCCGACATATTTGTAGCTCAGGCTGGTAAGGATTTCCAGGACTTAGTCAGGGTCTTGGAAAAAAGATGATGGCGGACGAGCCCTATAAGGGCCAACGGCAGCGCTCACATCCCGGAACGGGTTACTGGCTTCGGTGTAACCGACCCCTCGTCCTAGGGGCACTCAAAATGGAACTGGTCCTCCAGGTTGGGGGTTGTGCCGCCGTGGTAACTGCTCGGCCATTTAAAAAAAGATTAAGTTACGAAGCATCAACAAGCCTCGGATATGGACGGATCTACTGTTGACAACCCACGCAAACGATTTAAGGACAATGAGCTTCGGATATGCACGCGAAATGTTAGATCCCTTAATAGACCACGTGCAGCCGAGCAACTAGCGGAGGCCCTAGACTGCTGCAAAGCAGACATAACCGCCATCCAAGAAATGCGATGGGATGGGCCGGACAAAAAGAAGATGAAAAACTGCGACATCTACTACGGCAATTGCTATCGACGGCAAAAGCAGCGCTTATTTGGATGCGGATTTGTTGTCGGAGGCAGACTAACACGATAAGTCCTCAGCTTCCGGCATGTGAGCGAGCGCCTCGTAGCAGTCCGCATCAAGGCCAAATTCGCCAACATTAGCCTTATATGCGCGCATGCCCCCACAGAGGAGAAAGATGACGACACCAAGGATGACTTCTACAAGCTCCTTAACAAGACTTACGAGCAATGCCCTAGCTATGACATTAAAATTGTCCTCGGTGATTTTAATGCAAGGCTAGGAAGTAAGGGTATCTTTGGTGGAACAATCGGAAAATATAGCCTGCACAACACCACTTCCGATAACGGACTCAGGCTAATCGACTTTGCGGCGGGGCAAAACATTGTCGTGGCTAGCCCGCGGTTCCCACATCTCGTCATGCACAAGGGGACTTGGAGAACTCCTGATCAATCAACAGTCAACCAGATTGATCACATTGCGATCGACGCAAGACACTCCTCCAGCATTATGGATGTCCGTACGTTCCGAGGAGCCAACATCGACTCGGACCATTACCTTGTTGTAGCCAAGGTACGGTTGCGGATATCCCAAACTACGCCAAGACAAACTAATGCTGTGAGAAAATTCGACGTCAGACGGCTACAATCGCAAGAGATCGCCAAGTCCTTTTCCGATCGAGTGTCTCTTAATCTCTTAAGAGGTCCAATGCCGCCAGCATCAAGCATCGAAGACCATTGGAAACACTGCCAAAACGCCATCAGAGATGCCGCTTCTGATGTGCTGGGTTTCACTCGTCCACCACAACGAAGCCCCTGGTTCGATGATGAATGCCGGCAAGCACATGCAGTTAAGCAAGATGCATATAACGCGGCGCTGCTTAGAAAGACCAGAGCTGCTCATGAGCTCTTTGAGCGTAAGAGGAGAGACGAGCACCGGCTTCTCAGGAGGAAGAAGAAAGAGCATGAGAAGCGCGCGATCGAGGAAATTGAGAGATGCTACTCCAAGAATGAGGTTCGGAAGTTTTACCAAAAGGTAAAAATAACATGCCGCGGAAACAAACCCCGAACCGAAGCATGTAGAGATGAACAAGGGAACATCGTAGTAGAATCGCAGTCGATGCTGAGGAAGAAATGGAAGATCATTTCTGCAGACTGTATAACGGCGATGACGGACCAAATACCGCTGTCAGGCAGAATCAACCTTTCAACTTGGACGATGATGACCAACAATTCCGTCCACCCGACCTGGATGAAGTGAAGATAGCCATATCGAAGCTTAAGTCCAACAAAGCTGCTGGAGCGGATGGCATGACTGCCGAGCTCTTCAAAGCGGCAGACGATGACTTGGTAAGGAGCATACATCAGCTCATCTGTAAAATATGGTCGGAAGAAAGTATGCCCGATGAATGGAACCCCAGCATTGTTTGTCCAATTCTCAAGAAAGGAGACCCTCTGAACTGCGCCAACTACAGAGGCGTCAGCCTCCTTAACATCGCATTTAAGATCTTATCCGCCGTATTGTGTGAACGCCTGAAGCCGTTCGTCAACAACCTGATGGGTCCATATCAGTGTGACTTCAGGCCAGAAAAGTCCACCATCGACCAGATATTCACACTACGGCAGATCTTGGAGAAGACCCATGAGCTTCAGATCGATACCCACCACCTATTCATCGATTTTAAGGCCGCGTATGACAGCATCTATAGAGACGAGCTATACAGAGCAATGTCTAGTTTTGGCATCCCTGCTAAACTCGTCCGTCTGTGCAGGATGACGATGGAGAATGCACGCTGCTCCATCAAGGTCGGTAGAGATCTCACCGAGACCTTTGATGTCCATAAAGGATTTAGACAAGGCCATGCGCTGTCATGCGATTTTTTCAACATCGCACTTGAATGAATAGTGCAAGACTCACGAGCAAACGCAAGAAGCACTATCTTTCAAAAGTCCGTCCAACTACTCGCATACGCCGACGATATTGACATAATCGGGAGAAGCAGCGTGATGTCAGTGGCGCTTTCGCGAGTATTGAGACGGAAGCGGCGAAAATGGGTTTAGCGGTCAATGAGGGCAAGACCAAGTGTATGCTGTCAAGCAAAAAGGACAACCAACACCGACGTCTCGGGCAGAACGTCGCTCTCGACAGATATAACTTTGAGGTAGTTAAGGACTTCGCCTACCTAGGCTCCGCTATAAACACAGACAACGACACCAGCGCTGAGATCAAGCGAAGAATAACTCTTGCCAACCGCTGTTTCTTTGGGTTAAGAACGCAATTGAGTAGCAAAGCCCTCTCTGGGACAACAAAAGTCACCCTTTATAAGACTTTAATAATTCCGGTCCTGCTCTATGGCGCAGAGGCATGGACATTATCAAAAATGGATGAGGGTGTTCTTGGTTGCTTCGAGAGAAAAATTCTTTGGGCGATCTTCGGTCCCGTCTGCATTGGCAGTGAGTCAGATGAACTGTATGGACTGTACAGCGACATGGACCTAGCCAGAAGAGTGAAGATCCAAAGACTGAGATGGCTGGGTCATGTAGAGCACATGGACACTAATGCTCCGGTCCGAAAAGTCTTCGAATCCGCCCCCGAGGGACAGCGCAGTAGAGGAAGTCAAGACTCAGGTGGCGCACGCAAGTGGAAGAGGACCTCAGCCAACTTAGCGTGCGAAACTGGAGGCAGCTAGCCAGGGATCGAGCTGGCTGGAGAAGCTTGTTGACTGAGGCCCAGGTCCACCCCGGACTGTAGCGCCACCTAAAGTAAGTAAGTAAGCTCTTAGAATAACAAACCTTAGGTGGACAGTTTGATCAACATGTCTAGCAACCAAACAAATCTGACCTAAGCTGGATCTGAATCGCTCTAAGAGTTTGATCATTCTAAACAGGATGCATCTCAGCGCCTTAGTATGTGGCATCACTGGACATTGCCTTCTACCAATGAATTCTGCAGAAGCTGCATGGACGAGGAAGAGGAGTAGACAATCCTACAGCTCCTTTATATATGTCCAACTCTCCCAAAGAAGAAAACTCCACCTAGGTGCCTAGGTGCTACAATGACTTCAACAATTTCAGCAATAAAGACATCAAAAGTCTCCTATGCTTAGTCTTAGAATCAAAATGGTTTCTTAAGTAGGGGTGAGTTGGTTTTCCAGCAGCCCCTCTAACCTAACCTCAATTACGTCCAGCACCACACTTTCTACGTGGTATCACAACGGACCTACAACTCACCAGTATATGGCCAACGATTTAGTACTTAATATCATGTTATGATAGGATGATAAGAAGATTCCCCGAAAAAGTCCCCTAAGGATTCAGCAGATAAAAAAAAATCATCCTTAATACGTCGACACGTTTACGACTACAAGAAGCACCCTTCCCTGAAAACCTTTTTCCATATACCCTTAATCCAAAATCCCAACCGGAGGCACTTAAATATTCTAATTTCTAGGAATTCATTCAAAATTCATGCACATCCACACAAGAGTGTACACTTGTGTGTTTACTTAATCCCATAAGCTATTACAAGTAAAATAAAGGCAAACGCCTTTAAGGCAAGTCCTAACCTAGCAAATATTAATAATCATCAAATCATTATGTATCAAGGACATACAACTTTCTACAGGAATACACACATTTTGTTCATTTTTTGTTCAAAAATTTATTGAAAGAAATAACAGCAATTTAGTCTACATATTCGTGGCAAGGTCACAGTAAAACAACCGACCGACATGTTGCATTTTGTTAAAAGAAATATTTTTTCCAAACGAAAAGAATTTCATATTTTCCATAATAGGGTCGTTGAGTTGTAGATCCTTTATGTCGTGCCGTTTTATACTCATACATATCTCATATAATTCGGATTCCATTTGACATTTATCAATGAAATTCCGATAAGAACTAATAAAAGAATAAAACAAATACGAGTATCTATGGCTTCGTCCTTTGTCCCATCGATTGCTTGTGCCTTATAGAATGTCCTTGGAAACCTTTTAAATTAAGCCCCAAACCAAAAATAAGGTTCACGTCATTTCTAACATGCTTTTAGACTATTTTGACTTTTGTTAAACAACACACAAAGCAAAATATTGACTACATAATTTCCATTTCACATTATACTCAATTTTGTGCGTGTATTTCCCTACCCTCTGTCCTATTCATTGTTTAGATATAGTTTCTAAATTGTTTTGATTGCTCGTTTGGTTGCGACGAAAAAGCTAAGGAAACAAGCAAATGTAGAAAATCAGGAACCCGGAGATGGAATTAAAGGAACTCCTGTCTGGTTATTATGACAGAGAATATAAATTTCCTTTTCCTCTTTGACTCTTGTTGTTGTTGTTTGTGTTGTTAGAATAAAAAAGATATCTGATTGCTAGAGATTTATACTCTTGACGATAGAGTATCTGTTCTTGTTGAAAAAGTACACCAAGAGCCACAGATGTACTCGTAGTCCATAGAAACTATCATTTCCCTTTTTGTATGCAACTTTCTGTAATCTATTCATTTGAAGTAGAGTTTTGAATAGTTAGTCCCTACACAAGTTGAGCAATCACTTGGATTATTTCCAATATAAGTCGGTATTCTTTTTATCCGTATCCTATCTACAGGAGCAACATCCTATTATTGAAATACGAAAACATTAGCAATAGGTAGATACGAGTACCATGAAAGAATCAATAAAAAAAAGAACAAGATATTTGTTGAAGAGTACTCGTATTCCCAGTCGACTGAGTTTTATCGAATGCGGTGGCAAAAAGTAATCATGCACTCATTGAAATGTAATTCAATACTTCAACAATCAGTTGAGTGGCAGATTGTGGTAACCACAAAGACCGCCGGACCACAGTCCACAATACTGATCCAATAGAATTGCCTCACTGAACATTTAATGGGCAACCGTACGAGTTGTACGAGTAGCTTCACTTAAATAACTATTTTTCCATTTTTTATTTTTATTTCCTTACAGTCGCAAACAATTTATCCGTCTGTACAGATACACATGTATCTGAATACAACAGAGATTTATAGATTTATAGAGAAAAAAAACAACTCTCTTTCAGTCAAAGGCTATTTTAAAACACACTCTGAAAAATATAAAAAAATTATTGCCGTCGATAAAATGTGCTGGAAAATCATTTCAAAGGACGCGCAATGAAAGCAAACAAGAAATCCTTTTTAGATTATGGACTTTAAATACTATCACTCAGACACATAAACTAGTACGAGTACATATATGAAGTAATATGGGCAGTTTTTATGGCAGTCTCGTAAATATCATATTCTGCCAATATACATATGTAAGTGGCAACGAATTGATGTCATTCAACTTCAATCGATACGTTCATTGAAGAAACTAAAAATGGGAAAAATCTATTGAATATCCCAACCTCAGATTCGTTGTTAAGTGTTTACCTAGTTAGAAGTGAATAACAACATTAGACGCCCAATCTTCTTGCTAGCTTTGCACATTCGCTGTTCAGTTTGTTTTGGCGATTTAAAAATAATCCTAAATTCGATGATGTTTATACCATTCCTTTCGATGGAAAGAGCCTCCATGGCCAGACAAGTGGACCGTAGTTATCCTGACATACTTAGTCAGGGCCACGGTCAATAAGACATACTATAGGCAGGGTTTTAGAGAAAAAAAAGATCGTGGCTCGCATCCTCGAAGTGGATTAATTCAGATTATACTCTCCCTTGTTCTAGTAGTTAAAACGAAGGAACCGACTCTGTTTGAGGATTGTGCATAGGAGTATCCACAACAAAAAAAAAACAACTGAAATTTAAAATGAATAACAATCCTCGGATATGGATGCCCTTTCCGTTGACGACCCGAGTAAATGAAACAAAGATAAGATTTTTCAAATTTGCAGGAGAAATGTCTGGAGCCTTAACAGGCAAAGAGTAGCCGAATAGTGAGAAGAATAACTTGACTTTTGTCATGAAGGAATCAGAAGGAGGATGAAAAAGTTTGACATCTGAAGGGCAATTCCTTTACAAGTACTTTTCTCAGTGAAGATTTTATGAGAGATCAACCATGCGTCGGGTCACACTGATGACAGTTATACCCAAAATTGTTAAACATTTCATCAAGAAAAGACTTAGCCTGGCACAGCATCTATAACCAGCGTTCTACGAGGATTCTGTTTCCTGCTCTTAGAGCAAGTAATCAGCATACGCAACACACGATTCGATAGACCGTCGAAAATGTTTAAAACCCAATTTCATAATTGGATAATAAGCGATCAAATAGACCACATCTACCACGTAGTTAGCAAATATAGCGGCGATATTAGACGGTATTAAGAAGTTCAAATGCTGCCATTACATACAGAAAAAACAACGATTTCGTGTGGTTTATGGGCTAGTGGAATCATGGGTTTATATTTCTTCAAAACTGAGGCCGGCTGGAGTAACTATGAATGATAACGACTTGCCCCATGAGGCTACATAAATTCCAAAGTCTACATGGAAATGGCGGAATTCCGAATTGATTTACTCGATTGATTAATCAAACAGCACTTGTACCTTAAACAAAAGAAGTCGATGAATTATTAATCGATAGCCTTCAAATGCAAGCTTCCAACGTTTCCTCCAATCTTCAAAACAATTTTCATAGGCAGATTTTGGAATTTCCTTCAGCTCCTTCTCGGAATTATTTTCCGTGATAACTTGAGTCGTGGGAAAAGGAAAAGTCACAGGGAGCCATGTCAGGTTAATAAGGAGCTTGCGAAACAGTATGAACGTTGCTTTTGATCAAATAGTCGCGTACAAGAAACCAGGAGTTGTTTCTTCACAATTCTGGCCTCTTGCGACGAACATTTTCCCTCAATAGCTTTAATACGCTCACATAATACTCCTTATTAACTGTCTGACCTGGCGCAAGAAATTCGAAGTGGACCAAGGCACGGCAATCAAAGAAAACAGTCAACAAAGCTCTGTTTTTTAACGACTCTGTCGTAATTTTTTGGATTTTGGCTCGTCTAAGAAGCGCCATTCCAATAGTTGTTGGTTAGTTTCGATGTGATGTCCATAGACCCATGTTTCGTCACCAGTAGTGATGCCTCGATAATATTTTGGCCCAAAGAAAGCATTTCTTCGGCAATATCAATGCGATGCTGTTTCTGCAACAAATTCATCACTTTCCGCACAAGCCGCGCTTCAACTCGTCTCATATCCAAAACAACCTGCATAATGCTCTGTACCGATCTGCTGCTATCTTCCTGATGCTCACACGTCGATCTGCGAAGACATTTTTCTTTACTTTTTCGATACTTACGTCAGTCATATTGGTAAATGGGCGACCTGAACGAAGCAAATCATCAACCACAGTATGGCCCAATTTAAACGCTTTGTACCACTCGTACGCTTGAGTTTTCGACATTGGCTCACATGATATTTTGTTAGAAATACTAAATTTCAAGCAAACTGTTTGCTAAACTAAATTTGACATTACGAAATTCGCAGATCTCAACACTGACTTGTTTACAAAGTTATCACGTAAAAACTCCCTACAAATGAGCGCGAGACGACAGTTATACCAACCTAAAAAAAAATTTCGGGTACCTTTTAATCAGAAGGTAATTCAGAATGGACTGCTGCCAGTTACGTACAATATCTTAACGGAATAATCTTAAAAAAATTAATATAGCATTCGCTAAGACCAGCGCTTAATCGGATGCAAATTTTTAAGCTCTTCGACAAAACATACGGCGTTGTCCTAACGTCAACACTGTAATAAGCGATTGTACAATAATTTCAAGATAGGACAAAAGGAGATCTTTGGTAGGGCAATTGGTGAGCAAAGCCTTCACAATCAGTTCACCATGGCAAATACATGGCTTCCTCATCTCAATATACAAAGAGAGACATGGCGGTCTTCGGTTCATAAAACGATAGGACAGTTTGAAAATTTTGAAGACGACAAAAGGCATGTCACTAATATTCAGGCAACGAACACTGACCAGGATAACAAGGAATGAGGATTTTCTAAGCGACACAGCAGTGATCGTAGGAGACCGCTTGAATCTTTGCCGATAACACCTAATATCAGCTTCAAGTGCCATCAGAGGCATTGAACCTGATGTGTTGGATTTAACCCGACCACCACTAAGAAATCTTTGATATGCATATAGCGTCTCACCTTATCAAGGCAACAAAGAGAGATGTAGAAAGAAATCTTATAATAGACTCACAGTCGTTGCTGAAAATATACAAAAACCTTTTCTGCTGTTGAATAACGACTACGAAGCCCAACATCCAGCAGTCAGATAGAATATACCACTCAACTCTGACGATGATAGCCAAAGCTTTTATACCCCTGACAGAAACGAAGTAGAGATATCAATATCTAAACATAAGTCCAACAAATACTTCCCGCATCGTTCGCTCGATCCAAAAAAAAATGATACCCCCTCAACTGACTCGGCTACAGAGACTTACAACTCGCATTTAAGATTTCATCTACCACATTCAGTGCAGATCTGAAACTTTTTGGCAACAACCTGATTGCCCCTATCTGTGTGGATTCAGACCGAAAAGGAACAAATTTTGCACTCTCCAGCAGATCTTGAAATCCCCTTTTGTCCCCTGCATAAATTAAAAAATTCAAAAAGTCCTACATTATTCCTGCTGTAAAAAATTATTTATTTAGGAAACAAAAGGGCTTTCCCTATTGACTTCGCTGTAAATGCGATACGATATCCTCACCTTCGGTATTCTCAACACAGGCTGTTACCTCATAGTCTTTTATGACTTAGTAAATTTTTGTTAGAACTTGAAGCAACCTTCTACTTTGGAAATAAGAAACGACTTTTCCCCTGCTGGCTTCGACAAAAGTTTGGAAAGATCCCGGGAAAGAACTGCATTCGATTTCTCAAAGTCCAATTCAAAAGTGATTAAATATGTTGTGGTAGAGTATTCGGAGTCTTTTTCTATTTAGATTCTGATTCTAAGACTCCAACACTCTGAATTTTTAAAAAATCTACCAAAAATTCAGAGGATCTTTTTTTTTAAACACTAAAGACTAGTCAATAATAGTAGCTCAAACGACAAAGCAACAGTTACAGAAACAGCTTCGTGTTAAGTCTATTACGGGATTTGAATTGCTAAAAACTATTTTTTCTCTTCCTAATTTCAATTCACATGGAATTGATAAAATCTCAAATCTGATATTAAAGAACGTTGGACCCAATTTAGTAGATATTTTGTCTTACTTTCCCCTCTGAACTTAAGTGCGCTGCACTGATTCCCTTATTTAAGAAGGGTAACAGGACAGACAAATCAAATTCTTGACCAAGTTCTTGACCAAGTTCTTTCAGCTATCTACAGACGAGCCACTAATCAGCCAACTGGTTGACAGACTGGTTGCAAATAACCCGTGTGTGGGCAAGTCTGACGATAAGCTGCGCGATTTCATCCAGTTTGCCAACTAGTCGGTGAAAGATCGAAATGTTTAAATTTTTTAGTTTGTGTTTAGCGTTTTCTCCAACTAGTTGGAATGTGTGTAGGAAAATCAGCAAGCAAACAAATGATTTCATTCTACAAATTTCGACATTGAGTTGCAACAATTTTCACTCCGCGGGATTCCATTTCAATGAAAGCGAGAGAACAACTGAAATTTGACGACTGGTCTTTGCGTCTGTAAAGAAATGATTACAACCAGTCTGTCAACCAGTTGGCCTATTAGTTGCTCATCTGTAGATAGCTTTACTGTCTTCAATCTCAAAAGTCTTTGAAACGTGAATCATTTTGAAACGAGAATTTTAGCCTACCTTAATCATATAAATGTTTCTAGTACCATGCAGTTTGGTTTCAGGACTGGCCTCTCCACTGAGGATACTCTATTGGACTTTTGCTCTATTTTATATAAGGGGTTAGGTAAAAAACATCTTTGTGCTTGCCTATTTGTGGATATAACTAAGGCGTTTCACATGGTTAACCATGTAATTCTCTTAGATAAATTATATAAGGCCGGTTTTAGAGGATTCATTTACAAATAGTTTGAGTCTTATCTTAAAGATAGGATATAATATATAAAAATCGAAAGCAATTTAAGCAGCTCAAAAACCAATAACCTGGTACTTGGGCACCCCAAGGTTTTGTGCTTGGTCCAATTTTATTTCTTATATCGGGTTTTCCAATAAGGATTTGACAGCTTTTTTTTTTAAATAAAACGCAAACCATTTGAAATATTTCAAGAACTTTATTATCGGCTTGAAGTACAATCAAAACATTTATGAATGGAACTCGACTTCGTTCATATAGCCACCGCGGGCACGTTTGCAGCAGTCGATTCGTTGGACTCAATTTTCAACGACTCGGCCATACATTTCGGCCGAAACGTCCGCTATTTCGCCTTCAATGTTGGCTCTGAGCTCTTCCAACGTCATCAAATGGTCCATCGGCTTCAATTCTTGAGTCAGCTTGATCTTGTTTGGGTGTAAACCAAAATCCTTACGCAAAATGCGCCATAATGTGACGTAAGCGATGCCTAATTCTTGAGAACGCCGTGGATTTGACTGATTTGGATCGTTTGCTACGGACGCCTGAACAGCAGCGATATTTTCGACACTTCGACCAACCCGTTGCCTCACTGACACGGCAACATCACACAACGAATATGTAGACTCAAAGTTTTGCACTTAACTTGTTATTGCCTGTCTACAAGGGCGAGAATTACGACCGAAAACTGGAATTTTCACCGACTCCAAATTTCGGCAGAAAATTTTTATAATTTGCAGACGTTGCTCGTTCGTGTACTTTACCATGATGAAAATGTTGAGTTTACTAAATAAATTGACAGTGACAGATTGATGATTAGTGAAAGAGTGCGTTCACAAATTAAATTCAAAGTTGTCAAGTCCCTATTGGAAAACCCGATATATATAAATTCGTTATTTTCTCTCCCATTCTTGGGTAAAACTACAGCTTTTGCCGACGACCTAGGAGTTGCATATTGGTCAACCAGGCCATTAGATCTAATCGCCGACATAAACAATGACAATCACAAACTTGTTGTCAGTAGTAAAATTTAGTAAATGTTTATCATACTTACTGAGCAGGAATACCCTGACTCAGATATAATATTTCACTCTCCTGACTGCACGAGTTACGACTTGCTAAATAACCAATGCAGAATCCATGGTGGTAAAACTTACAATAGAAATTCTGACTGCATTATTGATTGTTTCAAGATTGGAGGTATAGATAATTTCAAATATCTTAGTGTTACCATGGATCAAAATTTAAACTGGTCCAAGCACTTCTCTGCTTTAAAAAAATATCTTAGAAAGTATTGCTCCCTTAACACTTTAAAAAGGGTTTATTTTTTCAATCAAGAGTGCAATATGGGCTTTGTGTTTGGGGTGGCGCTGATTTTAGTAAACTGCAATTAACTTTCTCTCAAAAATCTGCATTTGTGATTCTCACCACATTGCGAACACAATGGACCTTTTCAGGACCTTGAAAATTCTTCATTTGCGTCATTTATTTTATTTTAAAGTTCTGAAGGTCTTTTACTTGAGAGGCGGGTATCCGGAGCGTATTCCTTATATGGAAGGTTTTGGTCGTGTTTCCTACTAAAATTCTTATTTTTGTTAAAAGTTTTTTTTTTATTAAAAATTATAATAAATCAGTGGAAAGGTAGTCCAGTATTGTAAAATATGCGATAACAAATATAAACTATTATACGTAAAAAATAAATCTATCTATCCTGAGAGTCCAATTTCTGGCTTCCGCGACTTACTTAACTTTTCAAACTTTGTTGTTTCAAACTCTCTGCCCTTGGAAATTCGATCCATAAGAAATTTGTCCGTGTTTACAAAAGTAGTTAAATCATGGCTTCTCGAAATCGAAATCCTGTTGCGTTATTCAATTTAAAAAAAGAAGAAAAATATATATTGGGTCTTTAACTTAATTCGTGCGGTTTGCTAAGAGATGGCGTAACTTGTATTATTCCATTGGAACATGCGTTGGAAAGTTACTGTCTTTGTACGTCATTTCAGTATTTGTCATTCATTTGAAGCGTAAACAACAATCATTTTTTTTTCACTCAAATATGTCGAACTTTGTGCCTGAAAAAGTGTTTTTGCGGAGGATTCTTCTTCATTACTTTAATATGAAGAAAACTGCTGCCGAAAGTCATCGTATTTTGGTGGAAGTTTATGGTGAACCTGCGCTAGCTGGGTGAACGTGCCAAAAGTGGTTTGCACGATTTTAAAGTGGTGATTTTGGCTTAGAGGATGATGAACGTCCTGGGCAGACAAAAAAGTTTGAAGATGAAGAACTGGAAGCATTACTCTATGAAGATTGTTGCCAAACACAAGAAGAGCTCGCAGAATCTTTGGGAGTCACTCAAGCAGCCGAGAGACATCGAAAGGCGGTTTTGCATGTCCGAAATGCTGCTGGAACGCCACAAAAGGAAGTCATTTTTGCATCGGATTATTACTGTTAATGAAAAATGGATCCATTACGACAACCCCAAGCGCAAAAAATCATATGTGAAACCCGGCCAACCAGCCAAATCAACGGCAAAGCCGAATATCCATGGCGCGAAGGTAATGCTCTGTATTTGGTGGGATCAGATGAAGAGAGCAGTAGCCGAAAAACGCCCGGAATATGCGACCAGACACGAGGCAATAATTTTTCATCATGACAACGCTCGGCTCCACGTTGCTATTCCGGTTAAGAACTATTTGGAAAACAGTGGATGGGAAGTCTTACCCCACACGCCTTATAGCCCAGACCTTGCCACTTCTGACTACCATTTGTTCCGGTCGATGCAGAACGCCCTCACTGAAATACGGTTCACATCAGAGCAGAATATCAAAAATTGGCTTGATTCATTCTTGGCTGCCAAGCCGGCGCATTTCTTTTGGGATGGGATCCACAAATTGCCAGAAAGATGAGGAAAAAGTCATAGCTTCAGATGGGCAATACTTTGAATAATACTACGAGTATTGTACATGTTTTTCTTAAATAAACGTTCAAATTTTTAAAAAAAAAACCGCACCAATTAAGTTATATACCCAATAATTAAAAATGATCTGCTCATTTGGTTAACTACTACCTATCTATTCTATCTACCTACCTATTTTTGCGATTTACAAAAGTTTTTGATTGCATCCTTCTTTTTCTTATGTTTTTCATCAGTTCTATTTTTCTTAAAAAAAAATGTTACTAACTATTCTGTATGTATCAACTGCATGTAAAATCGTATGTTAAATTGCAGGCCTTTTTTATGTAGCATATATTGTATCTACAAAGAATAATATCAATGTTGAAATTGAAAAAAAAAAACCATTGACAGTTAAGGCACTAGAGTCACTTAACTGAATGAAACCATTGTCTTTCACCATTTTTTTATGTCCTTTTAGTAGTTTATTTTTTTTTTTTGAATTTATTTTTAACAAAAATCAATAGAAACCAATCATCCTTGGACCATAATCAATTCACCTTGCTTTTAGTAGCATCTTTGAACTTCAGTCAAGGAGCCCTTGAGCAGAACTCAATTTAATCGAACATAACCTCCAACAAAGTAAGCTTCACTTGATAACAAAGTGCACATGACAAGCGTTAAAATGGTACTTCTCTAATACTAGTAGTGCACTTCCTTCAGACATTTCTACATGAACAATATATAGCCTGCAATTCTGCTCGAATTTACCAATAAACTAATTAGTGCCTGCAAAAGGGAAACAACTCCAGTAGCAAGACTCTGGCACGTCTTTTTTTACCACGCTCCTCTATTTTCCACCCTACAGATGGTATGTATGTATGTATTAATGTACAAAGCGAAATTCCATTGAACAAACGACATACTCCGAATGCAAGCAACGTATCCGTATGCACAACGTATCCATGAATCCGGGTGCAAGAACAAGAATCAGGATGGCTACGGCTGCAACTGCAAGTACGAGTAGAGAAACCCTTGCCATTGCAATTAACTTGTAACCTCAGGATACAGTGTGCCTTTTTTAATCTTCCACTGGTTTATACAGAAAATAATTACACAAAAAGCTAAACATCCTTGTTACGAGTACATGCCAAGAAACACACACAAGCCCACACTTACCGTACAACCCAAAACAATGTGAAACACAAACAACACAAGCCATGGTTATAGAGAAGCCCAAGGATGTGCTAGCGAACTCATTCAAAAGAAAACAATGACAGAAGACTCACGACAGCAAGTTTAATATCACCTGCCAAGGATACGATATTTCTATCCTCTACCGCCTTGGTAGCATGCTGCACAATATGCATAAAGGTATTCTAAAAAAAAAAAAAAATGATTTCTTTTTTTTACTGAACATCATCATTGCATAAGTGCGGCGGCTGGTGCGGTTGCAAAGTCTTAAGGTATCTTCACCGCCCCTTAGTAGCACCTCCTTCTGTACATATCCTTGATAAATTGCAAGAAAAACATTGTGACGCAAGAAGGGGAGAAACTCAGCTCCTGCCTGCAATATTCAACACCGAAATCATGTGCTAGCAATGCAGTAAGAAAATCTTCACTCCTCTTTCCTTGATATTCATATTGTGGGCAACCAGGGTAGGACGTAAATAGAAGCAACGATTCTCGAGTATTATGTAAAATTTCTTCATAGAAAGACGTTTTCAAGCAATCACCTCTATTGGGGGTGCAAACTGAAGCAATTGAAAATGATTGCACCCTGTAAGAATTGAAAAGGGAATTTCATTCAAGTGGCAACGGCTGACTGGCAAGTTACCCTTAACTAGCGGACAATTATTGTAGCTTTACAGTCATTTGAATTCGAATGGGTAATTGGGTGTCAATGTTTTCCACTATGTTTGCGCTTTCCGATGAACAAAATGAAATGAGAAATTGTAAAAACCAATTAGAAATTACTTAATGGAGTAGTAATAGTGTGACCTACTTAAGGACCAAACTAAATCAACGAGCGAACGATTTGTAGTCCTTAAGGAATGTCGCAACGTCTTACATAAGAGGAGTTCTTCTTGGTCTACTGCATAAAGCCAAAGACGACATGAGAAACTGTAGCAACTATCGGTCGACCAAAGCGCAATCTGATGATCCACTATTGACCATAGGATCTCTTTCGACCATTTGAGATTTTATTTTTCAATAACCTGCTGAATATTGCCTTCCCAAATCCTAAATAGCTTGTGATTTAGCATCATATTCCAAAAGCTTTTTATAGCTCCACAACAAGTAGTATCATGGAGTCAGATCGCACGATCATACCTCGGTGGCCAGGTCAGTGGTCTATTTGTCAAATGCTGTTACATCGTTGAATCATAACATAAGCTACGGTCTCATTTTTTAAAGTGTAAATACCGAAGGATAGATCCTCAGCACCTACCCGTGGGTTTTCACACCATGAAAATCCATAGACGACCAAATTTCCACACTCGGGCAGATTTGAAAAAAAAGTCAAAAAGTCCAAATCGATATCCATCATCTCTGCATAAACTTAAGGGCCGTATATAACGGCATTTATAGGAACGAACTACATGTAGCTGAAGAGCGATTTTCAGGAATTTCAAAACTTTGGAAACCGAGACTGTTAATGTCTTGTTTTAGACAGGGATTTATGTGATTTCTTTGACATCATACTTGAAAGAATTGCGTAGAACCCATAAGCGAATATCGAGGAACAAACAAGTCTACGGAACCACCAGCGTACGCCGTAGCAGGTACCATATGCTTCGTGGTAAAAAAGCGCCTTAGCTCTGTTATTTTTCTCTAAGTGGAAAGAGACGAAGAATCCTGTCAATCGCTGTTTCTTTAGACCAGTAGGCGATTGAGAAGTAAGGTCCTATCCCAAGCAGTTAAGGGGACTCCATGAAAGACTATGATCAGTTCGAGTCCTTCTTTACGATGCTTAAATATGGACACTATCGAAAGCAGATGAAGATATCCTATGCCGCTTCAAGAAAAAAAATTCTTCGAAAAGTGTGTTGTCTGTCTATCGTGTTAACGGACTTTGGGGGAGAAAATTTAACGACAAACTATACGAAATGGCTAGGACATGTAGAGCAAATGGACACCAAACCTTCGCCCCGCAGAGTTTTTGAATCTAACCTATCGGGACAACGCAGTAGAAGAAGATCTCAGCTTAGGTGGCACGCACAAGTATCATAAAAAGGGGCCTAAACTGATCTGGGGTACGCAACTGAAAGAAGTTAGCTAAAAACCGAGCGTAGGTAAGTAAGAACATGAGATGCCCCCAGCAAAAAAAGCCTCAACAAATAGTGAACATTTGAAAGTGCTATTAGGTCTTATAATTTTTTTGAATTTACTACACTCCGGTCATGGTAATTTTGGTTATTAACAAACCTATTGAACCAAAAGTAAGCTAAGTCATTAAGGATGACTTAAGAAGCCCAACCCCGAACTTCCATCGCAAGCACCCACTGAGTGCTGAGTGATACTGAAGCACAGCAAAGATAGAAGCTCTTTCCTCCGGTGAGTTTCACATTTTAAGTGAGTTTCACATTTGACGAGCTTGACACCCTTTTACGAGTACATAGTAGTTCGTTGTCAATGCAAACTAGACTCAAAATAGTTTGCTTTCAGAGGGGATAAGATCATCTTGGTCCACCTTCTCTAATCCTCAAGATGTTTCTTCACTTCTGATAAGGTGCAATTTTTAAATTTCATAACGAATCCGAATAAGACAAAATCTCTAAATACAGGGTGACCACATAGCAGTGATAGTTTCTCCAGTTGTTATGTTTCAGCAGCTGTCAAAGTTACCAATTACATCGAGCTATCAAAATCTTCACTAACGGTTGCCATTTCATCATGCAGAAATTAATAAAAAATATTATCGAAATTTGGGCTCAAATGTAAATACGGAACGTGAATTTCGTCGCGAGGCCAATCATCATCATGGCTTCAGTGTGCAGGCAATTCGTCTCACCGTGGAAAAGTTTGAGCTTGAGTATACTCTTTTGGATCTAAAGCCACTAACCAGATAGAGACTGGTGCGAAATGAAGAAAACATAGCTGCCGTAGCGGCTGGTATCGAATAAGACTCAGAAATGTCGACGTGGTGCCAATCAACTGAATTTGGCATCTACAGAGCGTCAACACGGCTAATTTTGCGGTTAGATATGGGCCTAGATTTTTGTAAGATTGTGCTGAAGCAAGAATTGAAGCCGGACGACCATAGACAATGACGTGAAATCGCTAATTCGTTCTGAAAATGTTCGCCGGAGATACGGATTTTGGCCAAAAAATCATCTTCTCGGAGGAGGCCCATTTCTGGCTCAGCGAACATTATTTGAGCGAACATCATTCATCATCATCCACGAAGATTGAATGTTTTCACAGGTATGACGGCATCATCGGACTTTATTTCTTTCGCAATGGGGATGGAGACATCGTCACCGTCAATGGTTTCAGGTATACGAGGATAGCAATGTTAACCGTCTTTATCTCAAAGCTCGATAACAGTTCCAACAAGACAGTGCTACATGCCATACAAGATACGCAACACTCGAAGTTGTGAAGGATTAATTTGGCCAGCCTTCATCAATTGACCGTTGTGATCATGCGATTTGACACCACTTGATTATTTTCTCTGGGGCTACTTCAAGTAATTAGTCTACGTTAACACGCCAACCACTTTGGACAAGCTCAAGGCCAACATTCGACACGCTATTGCCGCAATAAAGCTGCACATGTTGGAGCGAGTCATAACAATTGGGCCGACAGCTTTAAGCACTGCAAGGGAAGTCGAAGCGGCTATTTGAATGATGTACTATTCCACAAATAATGGCATGAAAGTAGCTTCAAAGAAGGCCAGAATCCATCTTATGTCTCACATATGCCGTGTTTTACTAATGATATAAACATCATTGGCGTATGCAAATTGTACCTCTGGTTTTGGCTCCCGAGTTTGTCACAATTTCCTTGATGTTAATGTAATGTTTTAGAAGCCACATGACAGCGGATAACATTGTCTAAATAGAGCAAATTGTTCTCTTAGTCTAGATACGCGTAATACGAGTACTTGAACGCTTGAGGTCAAGATTTACATTCTATTTTTAAAGTTAGCCCAGGTTACTAGAAAATTCAAGCCAAGCTTGCATATAAAAACAGCGAATATAAAGCACATGTAGTAACAAGGATTTCGAGTTTCAGTTAGCGGTTACTCCTTTTGTTGATAATACGTGACAATAATGGGTAAAAGTGTAGAAAGATATGCTTAATTTTCGGAAATAAAAGATGCTCTCCGATAGCAGGAAGCCCATTTGAAAAACTAGGAAAAGATGAAGAAACTTCTCGAAATATTTGGTTGAGGTCTATCCGATGATAAAACGAAGGACGTGTTTATGTCAGATCAGCACTGAAGTACATCCTACATGGCGTCGCCAATTCTCGATGTTTTATGGTGCAGTTCTGAAGTGTTTTCATAGGCAAAATTTTGAAACGTCTTAACTACAGTGTGTGTTTATAATTTATCCCCAATTCAACAGGCCTCAAAACCCGATAAATGACTTAAAGACCATGAAGACAAACTCAACTAACACTGAGATGAAATTAATGTAAAATCGGAGGTCTTACTACACAAAGCTTACTTCATTACGAAATCATCCATCTGTGCAATTCGATCTACTCATATCCGATAGTGCCTGCGAATAAAAAGTAGTAAAATCGAAGGATATTCGCCGACTGTTTGAAATATGATAAAAAGGCAGTTTTTGACAGTTTTTTCCATAAAAATATAACATGGATTTGGAATCAGGTTTTTTCAACCTTCAAATGTAAACCTGTACCTTTTGAGCTAAGCACTTTGTCGTTTAATGTCATGTATGCTACACAAATTTGAGTGTTGTATTCGTATATCTAACGATGTGTCAAGATGCCAGGGAATAGAATCAGTGCGACACAAAGATGCCTACAATAGACAGGTGTACGAGTAAAAAGATTCGAAGCTAGTCCTAAGCTAAAAAATTAATCCGATAAAACGCAAAAAATGTTTGAAGTTTTGGTATGGATTTAGAAAATTTAAAATGTTGTAGGAGCTTGAAAATATGTCGACGTCAATTCTAGTCCTCAAATTATATAGGACAGACATTGTAACAGAATTGCACAGTGATGTATCAAAATGCAACTTTGGTGTCATTATGTTGCAAGAAGAAAACGATAAGTTTCACCTTAGCAGCGGAACAGTATTTTTCGAGTTAGGAGCAAGAAGCTCTTGTTATGACCACAGAATTAAAGGATCACTACACTGATCAGTCAGTCATTTGAAAATAGTTAGAGCATTTACAGCAATGTTGGGGAGAAAGTCGATCTTCTCAATCATAACTGAATGAAAGCTAATAACTCAGGAATATGACTTCGTACATCATTGTCAAGCTCGAAATCTTTGATCCTTTGAGGTAATTTGTAACCACTTTTTCGCACATTTCGGGCGGTATCTCGACCAATGTCGGTTTTTAATCCGTCTAGAATTCGGGGATTATTCGTGTAAGCATTGTCTTTTGCGTAGCCTCACAGAAAAAAATTTAACGGTGTCAAATCGCATGATCTTGGTGGCCAATTGACGTCGTCAAAACGTAAAATTACGCTACCAGGAAACTTCTCACGCAATAAAGCCATAATTGGTCTTGCTGTGTAGCTTGTTGTCCCGTCTTGTTGGAACCACATATCGTCCAAGTCATGATCTTCAATCGCCGGCCAAAAAAAATTGGTTATCATTCGAAATTGACTGTAACCGTCCGCCCATTGGCATCTTCGAAGAAATACGGACCAATGACACCTTTCGACCATAGAGCACACCAAACAGTCACTTTGATCGGCACCTCTTCGATCACTTGTGGGTTTTCTGAGCCCCATACGTGGCAATTTTGTTTGTTTACATACCCACCGAGTGAGGAATGTGCCTCATCACTGAAGAAAATGTTGTTAAAAAAATCGGTGTTTATTGTCTGTTGCTCCAATACCCAAGATGCGTATCTACGACGTTGTGAATGGTTAGCAGGCTTCAAGTGTTTCGTAAGTTGAACATTATAAGCATGGAGATGCAAATCCAAATGCAAAATACGCCATAGTAAGGCTTACAACACGTGCAATTACTGCGAAAGCCGGGAAATCGATAAATTCGGATCATCAGCAACACTTCCACTTACAGCAGCAATATTTCTGACTGAGCGTGCATTACGATGATGCAATGACAGCTGAGTTTGGCCTGTGTCAAATGCCAGCGCTACCAACTTGAAACAAAGAAAAGAATGACCCTGTACTATTCGTTCACTTAACACGTCCTATTCATCGAATCAGATAAATTCCAGGACTTATGACCAGGTCAGTCTCGATATATAGTTCGTCGTTATGCGTTTTCCTCCAAATCGTATGTGATTCATGTTATATTCATCTGCTTTAGATAAAGTTCATGATTGCGTGACAAAAGTAGGACTGAAACGATAGCGGTCTTATACTCACACAGTGCCTTCTACGCTATTCATGAGAGGAACTTAATTTTCAGTTGCCTTCTTATTCCAAAGAAACAGCAATTGTCAAGACTGATTTTTATCTACAGTGGTATCGTTGTTTAAATTTATTGCCGTTGTGGCATTACAACTTTTGAAATATCTTGCTCATGGTATTGAACCATAAATTTCGCACAATTCCTTCAAGAATGATATTAACGATGACTGTGCGTTACCTCGACGCAATTCTGTTTTTGACATGATTGAGTTCTCTATTCGCATAATACACAAACGGATGAGCTTGGCAGGAATACCAAAACTGAACATAGTCTATAAGCTCGTAGCTGTTCTCTATAAATGATGTAATATGTGGCATGGTTGCTATGGTGGCATGACAAGGAGGATGCCTATGGTATATCAGTAATTGTTCAATAAGTTCGGGCCAAGGATAACAGTCAATCCCAAGATGAATTTGATGCAAAATAGTCGAACAGTCCGCGGTAAGCCAAAACACAGTTTCTCTACATACTCACCACGTTGTTCGCTCAGTCATGCATAGTGTTGCTAACTCTAAATGGCCAATATATGCACAAATGATTTCACTTTCGAAGATGTGCCACTGGCGTCAAAAGAATGGTGATGTCGGATAAGAAGTTCGTTTGTGATGTTGACTGTTGACCCACGTGAGTAGTTATTAGAGAACGCACCCGCTGCCACATTTCTTCTACATCAATGACGCTACTTATACCTGATTTACCAATACTATGCAAAGACTGTAAATATATCAAATTCATTTATAACGAGAAGAAATACATAGCTATGGCTAACACTAAATCACATTTTTTAACGATTGTCAATCCAGCCGTTACCTCCATGCTTGGAGAGGTTCAAAAACTTTTTATCTAATCGAATCTGATCTAATTCAACTACTTTTCAGCTTATCCCAAACTTTTCAAGTGCCTCTCAACAAATCTCGCAAAGTTTCCAAAGATTGACTTATTACTATTACCTGTCACAGCATAGCACTCAGACAATGAACCAGCCGATTGGACTCCTAAAGATTGACTTAATTGCCTTAGTAAGCCTATCAATCAATCAATCTTTCCTCTCAATCACTTAAATGTAATTTACTAAACCAAAATTACTGGTAAAACTTTTCTCCCACCCTTTCCAGAACTGCTCTCATCCACCTAAGTAATTACGATAAACAGTCACTTGTAGTGATAATATTTCAGCATTGCTACACTTCACCGTATGAATGGAAATCCACTATAAAGTGAAAAAAAAGATCGAAATACACGATAACTGCAAGGAAATCGACAAAGCATATCTCTGGGAACCTCTGCGACCGAGAGCTAAACATTGTAACCGAGAAAGCTAGAAAATTGAAAAAGAAAACCAAGAAACCTGAAAACTTATAGAACTGTCCCATTAACCGCATTGGCATCGAACTCCTTGGCTCAGTGTTACCAAGTTCCATCTCCCAGTCACTGGCCCGGCCCGTGTATTGGGATTACTATCCAATCCTTGATACTCCATCCTTGTTGACAAACTTCGGTCTCCACTCCAAGATATCCGCACACATGAGGAAACTTTTCGGGTTTTTCTTTTGTAATAGTTTAGCTACGGAGTGAGTATTTGTATCCCGCACCCAGATACTACGGCAAAAGTTTCTTACAGATTTTTTAAATCCGTCCTTTACATACACGTTACATGATTGTACGAAGAGACGAATATGTAACCAGGGTTTTGGAACAGGTGGGCTCGTTCGAACTCCTGTAAGTCTTCTATGTGAAATGAATAACTCTTGTTGCTCATCCTTAACTGTACGTGATTTGGTTAATTCACTAGACCTGATCCTGAGCGGTGATTTAGGAGCAATGGAGAATTGAAACACTGTTCCATGAGGAAGTTGGCATAAGGTTGCTTTTTGACGCTAAAGATTGTTACAAATACTTGTGCAACAAGTAAAAAGGAAAAAAAACAAAAAACAACGACAAACTTTATCTTCGCCATCGTAGCTTGCCGTTTTAAGATGTTTTTTTGTTTTTTTTTTCAATGAGCTCATCGGGTTGGGAAGTGTCTCTGCGGAAACTGAAGCAAATAGAACTGCATTGAGAGTAGACATTGATTAATTTATTTCGGTAGAACGTCGACAATGTGTACGGAATAGATAATGTTCTATGGCTCATGTATAGTAGTTACACGTGATAATTTTAGATTTAAGTTCAGAGACCACTTTCAAAGAAATCAAATATTTACGTGAGTTTCGGAATGAATTCAATTAGAACTTAGATTTGAATTTGGAAAAGTTTTATTTGTTAAGAGAGTTGAAACATAAAGAGGTAATGAAAGGATGCATGCAATAAACCTATAAAAAGTTTGTTAAATTTTTGAACATTCTAGTGTTCTTAGAAAGAAATACTTCCTTCCCATCCCATTTTATCAGCAATTCGGCGCTTCAGGAAGAAGTTTTGTTCGCTGAGCGTTAAAGAAGAATGAAGAAAAACATCGTTGTAATGTCTTGTCTATGATGTTGCGTGGTAATAAAATTGTGGCAAACAGCCACTCAGATACAGATGAATATATTCTTAAAACAGTGGGGTCACAGGTCTAGAAGTTGTCCTGCCCATTTAAAATTGTTGTTTTTTAGATCTCTTAGGGAACCAAAAATCGGTAGCTTTGAAATAATGAAACTATCTCTTTGGAAACAACACCCCAAAAAAGCTGTACCATTTTTCTCTATTTCTATTTAAAGGGAAGGCAGGTTTGGAGGATAGGAATGAGGTTCGGATTTTTTACCAAAAGGTAAAAATAACATGCCACGAAGCCTGTAGAGATGAACAAGGGAACATCGTAGTAGAATCGCAGTCGATGCTGAGGATTTGGAAAGACCATTTCTGCAGACTGTATAATGGCGATGACGGACCAAATACCGCTGGCAGGCAGAATCAACCTTTCAATTTGGACGATGATGACCAACAATTCCATCCACCCGACTTGGATGAAGTGAAGATAGCTATATCGAAGCTTAAGTCCAACAAAGCTGCTGGAGCGGATGGCCTGACTGCCATGCTCTTCAAAGCGGCAGGCAATGACTTGGTTAGGAGCATACACCAACTCATCTGTAAAATATGGTCGGACGAAAGTATGCCCAATGAATGAAACCTCAGCATTGTTTGTCCGATTCTCAAGAAAGGAGACCGTCTGAACTGCGCCAACTACAGAGGCATCAGTCTCCTTAACATCGCAAACAAGATCTTATCTGCCGTATTGTGTGAACGCCTGAAGCCATTCGTTAACAACCTGTTAGGTCCATTTCGGTATGGCTTCAATCCAGGAAAGTCTACCAACGACCAATGAGCTTCAGATCGATACACACAATAGGGACGAGCAATACAGAGCAATGTTTAGTTTCGAGATCCCTGCCAAACTCGTCCATCTGTGCAGGATGACGATGACGATGACGATGGCGAATGCACGCTGCTTCATCAAGGTCGGTAAAGATCTCACCGAGACCTTCGATTTTTTCAACATCGTACTTGAAAGAATAGTGCAAAACTCACGAGCAAACACAAGAGGCACTATCTTTCAAAAGTCCGTCCAACTACTCGCATACGCCGATGATTTGAACATAATTGGAAGAATGCAGCGTGATATCAGTGGCGCTTTCGCGAGTATTGAGACCAAAGCGGCGAAAATGGGTTTAGCGGTCAATGAGGGCAAGACCAAGTATACGCTGTCAAGCAAAAAGGACAACCAACACCGACGTTTCGGACAGAACGTCACCCTCGACAGATATAACTTTGAGGTAGTTAAGGACTTTGTCTACATAGGCTCCGCTATAAATACAGACAACGACACCAGCGCTGAGATCAAGCGAAAAATAACTCTTGCCAACCGCTGTTTCTTTGACAATTGAGTAGCAAAGCCCTCTCTCGGACAACAAAAGTCACCCTTTATAAGACTTTAATAATCCCGGTCCTGCTCTATGGCGCAGAGGCATGGACATTATCAAAAATGGATGAGGGTGTTCTTGGTTGCTTCGAGAGAAAAATTCTTCGGACTATCTTCGGTCCCGTCTGCATTGAAGGAGAATGGAGGAAGAGATACAACAATGAACTCTACGGACTGTACAGCGACATCGACCTTACCAGAAGAGTAAAGATCCAAAGACTGAGATGGCTGGGCCATGTAGAGCGTATGCACACCAATGCTCCGGTCCGAAAAGTCTTCGAATCCGCTCCCGAGGGACAGCGCAGTAGAGGAAGGGCAAGACTCAGGTGGCGCACGCAAGTTGAAGGGGACCACAGTCAACTTAGCGTGCGAAACTGGAGGCAGCTAACCAGTGATCGAGCTGGCTGGAAAAGCTTGTTGACTGAGGACCAGATTCAAGCCGGACTGTAGCGCCACTTAAAGTAAGTAAATAAGATTTAGCATTGATCCTTAGTGATAACCTACAAAGAAACACCGCGGATACCAAGCCACAGCACAAAAACAGACGGATTCAAGAAGAGACCCAAGAAAGCATTGAATGGCGTACGATACCTCTGATATCACTGCGCTTTGTGGGCATACGGAAGGTGGCAGTCAAGGCTGCTAAGCATCACATGAAACCGGTTTTTATATTTAGCATCCTTAACATGCGAAGAGTTTAATACTTTTATCGTCCAATTCGAGGCAATCCTTAACTCCTGTCTTTTCTCCTCATTAACACCTGGACATTTTCTAGTAGGTAGCCATTTACAGAGCATACCTGATACGGATGTCACCGACAAGAATATCTCAGTCGATGGCAGAGAGTTCAAGGCTGGTCGAACAGTTTTGGCAACGGTGGAGAAAGGAATATCTTAACAACGTCCAAACGTCCAAAGCAAGTGTCGAAAATTTACCAAGGGACTTAACATAAATGATGTTGCATTGCTGAAGGATGAAAACTTGCCACCACTAAGGTGGAAGATGGAAGTCTTCGAGTGGCCACTCTCCAAACTGAGAAAGGCTTATCTACGAGGGCAATGACTTTGTTTTTTACCGAAGGTTGAAGATCGTGTGATCATTCAAGGCGAGGAAGATGTCGACGATTATAAGCCAGCCAGCTGAATGCTCCCATTAATTTTATTTTATTTTATTGCCTTTTGCACTTAAGGGTTGGCTAACATGAATCCAAAAACATCCGATTGCAATGAATCTATTTATTGTCAAAGAGAATCGGTTATGGTATTTTTGTACCGTTCCGTTGTCTGCTAATCATGAAACCATTAACTGAACTCGCTGAAAATAAGTCCAGGAGTAGGTTTCTATATTTTTCAAAGTGCTTTACGAATCATTAGTCCATAATTTAGAAACATAATGGTGCAAGTGGGCATGAGAAAACAGAAGAATTGAACATGTGACAAGTGATAGATGCATAGGTATATTGTTTACCTGGTCGAGCATAATATGCGTCTCAGAAGTCACAGGTAGAACATATCGGGTAAAACGAGTAAATGTCGTTTGCCTTAAGCCTCACGTTTGATAGAGGCACCAACGATCTCGGATCATATCGACTCAACTGTTTACGAGCCATCCAAACGTAATAGATACGAGTACAACAACTGAAATATGAGGACTTTTCAAATGCGATGGTACGGAATGAACAATTAGAAATTGCAATCGCGCGCAAGACATATCTGGATTATGGTAAAATCGTACTATGTGACGTTTATATCAGAGCAGGAAAGTAGGACAGGAAAAGTTTTCGGCGTGGTAACAAGCATTTCCCACATTTAAACGTCCACAACAGCATATGGCGATCAACTCGTAAAAAAACGACAAAGTAGATTGATAAGGTTTGAAGGCAGATAGCTGTAACCGCAATCGATTTCCGGATCGTTTGGCGACCCAGTCTCTCTAAACCTCTCTCATTATTCGACATCACCAGCAACAACAATAATTCTTCAAAGGAGGCCATCAGACGTATGTTAAACTTCACATGGCGTCCACAAGAAAGGAAAAAAAGAATGTCTGCGGCAAATTTTTACAAATAGGAAACTTTTTCTTCAACACTGCACTCAAAGACGGAAACTGAGTTTGATGCGTACTATCAGTGGGGAAAATCGTGTGCAAACTTCTTCGAAAGAAAAGTAGAGAATTAAGTAAATGCATGGTCAAGGAGATCTAGGGTAACAAAACCAGAACCGAAGCCTTTAAATAAAAAAAGCGCTGGCAGCCCGGTATGGGCTATGGCCTAGCTTCTTGACACTCATTTGTGTTGCTCATGTTGTCATTTTATTCACATTTTTTTGTGTGCATAGGACAAAGCTATATAGAGCAACGTTTGAACTTGGCATCCCTACCCTGATCAAGCTTATGGATATTAAAAATGCAGCGCTTAGATTATTATATACGTTCCAAGGCAATGGAAAGTCGCTGAGGTTATAATGGACGAAAACCTCCAAGTGACAAAAAATCGTACCGACCGATATCGCTCTTGCCGATAGTATCTGAGGTATTTGAAAGACTTTTTTAAAGAGCTTACAACCGGTCATTCTGGAAACATGTTTGATTCCTGACCACCAATGCGGCTTCAGAACAAAGAATTCTACAATTGGCCAGGTTTATAGAATAACAAATCCAATAGATAAAACCTTAGAGGATAAAAAGGTATGTTCTAGCACCTTTCTGGATGTCTCTCAAGTCTTCGATAAGGTATGGCATGAGGCCTGGAATCTAAGTTACGACAGGTTCTTCCAAAACAATTATATGAGATTTTAGAATCTTACATTGCGAAAAGACTTTTCCGTGTTGAACACGAATCGGAATACCTTGAATTTGAGGAAATCGTTGCTGGAGTACCACAAGGAAGTGTTGTTGGTCCGGTCTTGAAATGACACCAGATACGAAACTCAAATGGATGTCACACGTTAAGAAAAAACACAACAAACTTGAAAATAAATTTAGAAAAATGTATTGGCTACTTGGAAGATATTCCACATATCTACAAGTATATAGATAACAAACTTCTTTTAACAATTCTTTCTGTTAAGTGAAAAATATGATATCCATCAAGTGACTGCCGCCAGTGTTGATACACATTTGCTCCCATTTTATCGCATTTACCATGACTTTCCGCAGGATTTCCGCTGATAACTGTTCGCATTCCTGTCGAATATTCTCCTTAAGGGCTGCGATTGTTTGAGACTTATTAGCATAAGCCCGCGACTTCAAGTAGCCCCAAAGAAAGAAATCTGGGCGATCTTGCTGGCCATGCCAAATCACCAAAATGGGAGATTACGCGACCAGGAAACGCTTTCATCACAATATCCACAATATCCACAATATCGCATCGTGCTGTGTATACGGTTGCACCATCTTGTTGAAACCATATGTTCACCAAGCCCCACTCATCCAATTCCTGCAGAAAGAAGTCGTTTATCATGGCCCTGTAGCGTTCGCCAGTAGCAGTGACGGTATTGCCGATGACGTCCTCAAAAAAATACAGCCCAATCACTCCTCCCGTGTGAACGCCGCACCAAACAGTGGCTCTAAGTGGATGTAATGGCTCTTGCTTATTGACTTAACAACTTAAGTGGAAATGACCCTCTTAGCTCATGATGATTTTCGACACAAAATCGTCCTCTTCGTTGTTGAGATTGAGGATGACTTGACAGTAATTCACACTTGACAGACAGTCAGGTGACATTAACTGATGCACTGTTTGCCCTTTGTACGGGAACTTGTGTAAGTCTTTCACAAAAATTCGCTCAGGTGATGCCCAATTGCGTGGCTTTATGTTTCTTCGTTCTCAGCACTAAAGCCGCGATATTCTCTGCCGAACGACCAGTCCGGTGACGGTCACGCCCTGCATGGTCTCCTGTGGTTCTAGTCTGTTCAAGTCGAGGAGCTAAACGCCGGAATGTTTGCTTAGTTGACGCCACACGATTGGGAAATCGACGTCAAAATTCACGCCGCGCTAACACCACCGACCGATTATTCGTCAAACAAATCGACACAATTATTCAACGTTCTTGCAGAGTACAGCGCTCCATTGCTTGTCTGTTTGTATACTGCAATTGTCTAGTTCACAAATGTCAAATATGATTGACGTACGACACCATTTGCAAAAATTAGAACATCTTCCGATAGGATGATTAATTTTGCGCCAACTTACAAACAAGTGCTTAATCTTGCTTAGACGTATGGTATACAATTTTGGGGTTGTGCTTAACGAAACAATAGAGAAGTCCTACAATCTTTTCAAAACATGGTATATCAGAAACAGTGATGTTAACAGAGACATTGGAGTAACTACCGTCAATGACGAAATAACGAACGTTGCTCGAAAACTCCGTATTCGTCTCCATTGACATTGGAACAGCGCTATACTTCAGATTCCGGACGAGACAGACTCTGTACGTCAACTACAAAGAGCAAAACCGTTCAATTCAGCGCAACAAGGAGAATCCGCATTTAGTTACGGGCTTTAGCACGTGCTTTTGCTGGAAAGCTACCTGCCAAACGTAAATATTTTTGATACCTAAGCTACCAAGCTTCTGCGAAGTTAACCAATAGAAGGGATGTGTTGTTTAGAGAGTAAGAATCTCACACTACTATGAGCTATGGACACATATTGTCCACATAAAAAAAACAAAAAAATAAATCGGTACCTAACTCTGTCGAGTACGTAGGATGCTGGTGCAGGACTCTCGCTGTTTGCGTTTTGAACAGGACTTTAAGGGATCCACAGGTTATTTTTGTCGAAGCGTTTCATCTTCATACTAAAAATGGGCCTCGTCACTAAACACTATTATCTGACAAAAATAATGGTTGCCTTCACGTTCCCCAAGAACCTAATCCGTAAAACATCGTTGCAATCCATCATCTCGTGGCTTTAGTTCCTTCGCCATTCATATAATTGTTGGCAGAGATATTTTCTTCAAAGTGAGCTAAGAGAAAATCCAGACTGTTGCGATTAAAGCCGAATTGATTATTGCGAATGTTCGATCACATTTTCACTCACATCGATTACAGATTATTTCGCCTATACATATACTAGTGGCATAGAGATTGTTCAATAAATGGCACACAACTTGACGAATAACGAGCTCAGTCGGTCGATTATGATTAATCTTTGAAAACGCTTTTTCTAGTCTTAGTTCTAAGTCTATTCGCTGCAGTAACATAGTTTGCAATACAATAAACGACAAAGAACTATCAAAGATGACACAAAGATTTGAAAGTAATCGTTAGCAAAATATGCCAGTAATGACAAGCGCAGAGATCGAGAGAAAAAAATGTCATGCCAACAGCTAGTTTAATGTCCTAAGAAGGCAATTCAGCAGCAAATGTCTGAAGCATCGAAATAATTTCAATACATGACGCACATCAACCTTTTTCTATCATGAAATATGAACACTCGCAAAAGGCAATAAAAACGTTGATAGGTACATTGATTAAGTATGTAATTCTCCGTGTAATCTCTAGTCCGACCGTACTGCAATATAGACTTCGCCTACAGCGATATAGACGATTACGTTATGTACACCACATGGACAGCAAAACCTTTTCCCGAAAGATTGTCGATTCCACCCCTACGAAAGAACATAGTATATCAAGAGCTAGTAGTTCAGCACACACAGTTTAAGGTAATTCCAAACCAACTCGAGGAAGAGCAGGTTGAAAAATCACAAAGCTGCCTCAATCTGTTACAGTGTAAAGTATATATTTCCAATATCGCTCCAATTCCCGAAACTGTCGTACCTACCTAATGAAATAAGGAAGATATCATATTAAAAAAAAAAAATCCTCATGGCCAGCCAATTTGATCTCTTACCATAATACGGCCAATTTCAAAATTAGATAAAAAATATTATCCCCTTCCGCAAACAACCGGCTAATTATCTGCTTTTGTAATTTATGATAATCCTTCTTTTAACAACGGTGAATGAGACCAGTCTCTCTCCTTTACCCCACATTTACATAGAAGAGCTTCGCCGTGGTAAGAAAAATATAAAAAATTCATTTTTTTTCCTAGCCAAGGACATAAATAAAAAAAGGTGTTTTCTAGACAAGGGTTACGTTGATTACAGCGTTAAACAGATATACATACTTCATCATTATCATTCAACCCTTTTCATCTTGAAAAGATATTTAAAAATTAATTACCCAAGAAAACATCTTTCTGGTTATCCAAAAATTTAAAAATTTAAATCTCCTTTCGTTGGTACTAATTTCAGACGTGTGTTCCATTAGACCGGAGGGTCATTCATTGTGCGAATGGAATCCAAAACCAAACCAAAAGAGGCCATGACCAGATGCTGCAGGGTCATTTCTAGTGTCATACAAACACTTGTGAATCTTTAGTATGGAAAATTTCAACCACAGATACTATCCAGTTGTGCTTCTACCTATATTATGTTTTAATTAAAACTAACAATTTTCAAGTGCTTCTGCAAAAACGAACAGGAAGAGAGTCCTGTTTGTCGCATCCACAAAGGTCTACGAGACAAGTGTCCTTTTTTTGGGTTTGCTCATTTTGCACATGAACAAAAATTTAAATTAAATTCCGATTTCCACCAAACTGACAATTAATTACCAGTTTCCACTCAAATTTCTAATTAAAAAGCAATTGAATGGGTAGAATTTCTTCCAAAGTATTTAATTCGATTAAATTGGTTTTTTTTTAAATACAAGTATCTACTGCATCTAAATCGGATTACAATTTCAATTTTGGGACTTCTCATGTATCTTCTGCTTTAAGACTCATTCACACTGTAACACATGTCTGGTTGAATACAATCAATCAATGACGTATTGAGTTTTCCTCAACGAACGTGACTGTTTTACGTAAAGTTAGGAAAAAAAAACCCTCTCCCAAGGTGTTTTACTTGTTTTTGAAATTCGACGACGACACTTGCTTGAAGGTTATACTCGTACATACATCTATTTCAACACTCGGTTTTAGATGTTTTCAAATCTATTACATGTGCCAATCACATTTCACCGCTTCCCACAATTTCAATGACACATACCCGTACTCGTACTCGTTCTTTTTTTTTTGTGGTTAGGAAATTCAATATTGTTTGCCAAACAAAACAATTGAAAATGATAAAAAATGCAGAAATTGACATTTGAAAAATAATAGAGAAAAACAGTCCAACACAGATCCACTCCGGGAGGTATCGATGCAGAACAAATTGTAATTCGAATAAAAGTCAAATAAAACACACGATAAAATTCCATTCGCTTGGAAATATGGTTCGAAACCGTTTTGTAGGTGTTTTTGGGTTGATTTTCAAATTTTTTCACCCGCCAAAAGCTATTACATTTAGAATTTTCTAATAAAATTATTTTAAATTCTCAATTATCCGTAGGCACACTACACGAGTATGTAGGAAATGTTAAATCATTTGTTTTGGAATATTAATTCGGCATTATTGGTATTTGGTTTTGAGTGACCCAAATTTCGTTGGAATTTGAAAACAAATTATCAAATTTAAGGTAAATTAATTTAATAGAATGAAATTTCAAAAACATTAGTTTCCCTTTGATTTTAATTTTTTTTAAAGTATGTCCTTAGGTTAGATTTCGGTAGCTGTTGGAAAACCAACCTTCTTAAGACTACTCAATGATCCTTCTACTCTTGCAACTAATTTGAGGCTTCTGATATATTGTTTAGATCTCTTATGTCATTGTAGAAGAAAGTCTCCAATGGTAGTTTTTATCATTAGGAGAGACTTGGGCATGTACAGAGTTGGTGAAAGACTTTCTCCTCCTCTTCGTTCATGCAGCTTCTGCAAAAGTCGTTTGTAAACATGCCAAGCCTTTGCATGTTTTCTAAATATTTAACAAGATTAAATCAAAAGGCGATTCAGATCCAGTTTTAGCCAAATTTGTTTGATCACTAGATACGAGTATATTGACCCAACAGTCCACCAAAGGCTGTTCTTTTAATAGAATCCAGCTTTACTTACACGCTTTGCAAGTATTGAAGCGGAAGCGGCTAAAATTGGTTTCACGTTGAATGATGCAAAAACCAAGTAATACTGCCATCAAAAAAGGACTCCCAACATCGACGACTTGGTCAGAGTGTCACAATTGGCAGCTATAACTTCGAGGTAGTTACAGACTTCGTCTACCTTGGCTCCGCAGTTACAAGTAGCAACGATAACAACACCGAAAAAGGACGTAGAATAACTTTTGCCAACCGCGGTTTTTTCGAGCTCAGGAGGCAATTGAATAGCAGAGCTCCCTCTCGCAAGACCAAACTGACTTTATACAAGCAATTGATCATCCCCGTCTTGCTCTCTGGCGCAGAGGTATGGACACTATTGAAAAGGGATGAAGAAGCCCTTGGCTGTTTCGAGAGGAAAATACAATGTTTGGTCCTGTTTCTATTGACTGGGAATGAAGGAGGAGACTCAAACACGAACTGTACGGCCTATACGACGACATCGGCTTGGTCAGGCGTCTACGGATTCAGCGCCTTCAAATCCGAGCGAACAAGTGGAAGGGGACCTCATCTAACACCATCAAATCCGACCGAACAAATGAAAGGGACCTCATCCAACTTGGAGTGCGTCACCGATGAAAGGAGCTGGCGAAAGACCGTGTCAGCTGGGGAGGCTTGTTGGATGGTATACTACCCTGTCACCTATGACAATCGATTATGTATAAGGGCGGTTTTAAAACCAGGATTAACCCGAATCCAGAAATTTTATAGATATCACGTTTTTCTTCAGCTTAAACAGGACTTCTTTAAGTGATTTGATGGTCAGAAGAAAAGGCCACAACCCCGCTAACAGCCTTGGATACATTCTTACAGAATTAGATTGACCTGTCGTCCATGACAGCATCCACCTCTCAGAAAGTTCTAAAGGGAATGTTCACATAAAAGTCTTTGCCAAACTAATAGGGGGCACCGTAGACGATATTCTCTGGAAGTCTAATGTGCTATGAATATAAGCGTGGCCAAATTGTTCATTTGTAGAATGTGTAGTGGCGAATTGATTTGTTAGCAGCTACTTGCCTACTGAAAATATCGAAGCGTTTCAAGTGAATCAGAAAATACACTGCCACGGAGTCAGTCGTATGCTTATGTACAGAAATGCTGTCCTTTGCACTTTTTTTAGTTTGCTGCAATTCGCTGCCTTATTTAAGGCCGTCATCTTATGTAAGGGTGTCCTAGCCAAAAGAAAAGATTTAAATTTGACACCAATTCCGCTATCGAGCCTTAAAGTTCGATGAGATGAAACGATAGATCGCTATTGCACATCACAAAAACTTATAAACATTTTTAAAAAAATTCTGAAAATCATTAAATAAACTGTACGAATATATTAACTAATCAAAATGTTTCAAATCCATAAACTTGGGAAAGAATAATCCAAAATTTGAAAAGATTGCGTCAATTATTGATAGTGCAGGTTTCTTACAAATAAATACATCGCCCTTACGAGTAATTGTGTTGACTATCGGCTTCTTAATGCGGAAATTTCTGCCAGTTCGCATACTTCTTATTAGACAACTTTTGTTTCACCCCTTGGCATTCGTAACATTTTCGTCGTTGGTATTTCTTTTTTATATAGGTATATTCCGCTCATCGCCCAGTATTGCTTAGGAAGATTCGAGTTAAGGTTTTAGTGGCATTTTTCTCTCATCAAATACTGTAGAGGTTTCGATCAATTCGAGGCACCACCCCTTGGTATCTTCATAGTCGTTGGTGCTTTAATCTTCGGTATCCGGTTAAGACTTTAGGCCACTCTAGGATTTTCAAAAAATTCGATTATTTTTTATTGCTTACAATGATCCCTTAGGACCTCGAAAACGATATCCCAAAAGATTATGGCCGGTAAATATCACAAAGTACTTGTTTTTCAAAGTATAGTATAAGGTCACCAGGTAGGCAGCGAGCCTCTTATGACCGAATTGAGGCACGATAAATACCCGATCGGAGAAGATTCATGGTGCTCATGGCGAAATGCTAAGGCTACGTGTAGTTTGGCTGAGTACAAACATAAGCCAGCTTTTCCAACTGAAGTGTATGAAGCTATCAAGCCAGTCTACGAAGAACAACTTTAAATTTTAAAAGTGTTTTTCTAAACACTCCATTTTTTAAGTTAGCCGGAAATATAACTCAGACAATTCTCAACCGACTAACTAAAATATTGAATATATCTTGAAAAACTCGTTGTCTATTGAAGTACGTAGGACTTTTTTATATTTCATAGTTCATTCGTTATTACCAATTATGATGATTTTTTGGGCAAATTGTTCACTCTCTAATTTGGAATTGCGCCATTTAGACAAAAAATTAATACTCGTATATCGAAAAAACCTACGTACTTCTATAGAGTGATTATATGAAATCAAACGAAAATTCATTGTCTTATTATAATTCAAAAATTACAGAAGCTCTTTGTCCCGCCATGGACCCTGAAAAAAAAGGAGACATCATCGCAAAACGCTGCACAGCCGCCACTTTGAAATTTATAGTTTCAAAAAAATTGTTGTACACAGTCACTGATATGTATAGTAAAATACTCTTTTTTGTAATCTCGATTTATTTTGTAGTACTTTTAAAAAAAATCTTTAAAAAAACCTATTTTTTCTTCATCTCTGCATACCTCTCAGGTAATTTCTTAACGCCGTTATTAAAAAAATTGTTTGGCTCCGACACAAAAAAATACCCCACCCAATCCCATGTTGGACATCATCCCGAGGTCTACAATTTTGTCCAGCAAGGAAGCTTTTCAGACTTCGGAACAAGTGTTAAATCTTTAGAATAAGGCGAATGCCCTATGTTTCGTCCAACTGAACTCCTGTATCAGTTTGTCCTAAAAACCGAGAGTTGGTCCTAGAGACCAAGACCGAACGTTATTGTGATGAAATAGAACACCCCTTCAATTAGCCAGACCTGGCCGTTTCTGCACAACTTTTAAGAGTACATAGACCCTTGCGTTGATAATCTGATAACAAAGCAACAACTCAAAATGGATTGTTTCCTCAGCATCCCACCGAAACGACTGTAACATCTTAAATGACTAAAGTCCATTTCTGAGATATTGATCTGATTCGTCTTCTGGACTCGGCTTCCCATTTTTCACCTCAGCAACGATCCGGTTCAAAACCGGCTCTTGGTTGTAGCGCAATAGAAGCGCAGTGCAAGTTTCAATTTTGTGCTAAAGATTAGTTTGCGATAGGTGGTATGGTACCCATTTTCCCAACTTTATGACTTTTCCCATATGTGTTGGGTACCAATAGATGTTCATATGCCTTACGTTGAGCTTCCTTACCATGACAGTGAAATTTGTTTAAACGACGGACATCAGGAGCTCATCGTCTAGCTCTTCTGGACTTACCGAACGAGATTCACCTCGCAAATCTCGTCCGACAACCACTTCTTCATACTCATTTTGGATGATTGTAGTGGCTTCACTTTTATTCTAGCTTTTCTGGGAAAAAACAAAAAATATGCCGGCTGCATCTATTTGAAAAAGCAGTTAAAAATGTGTACACTGTTGATAGCACAACGAAATTTGCAGACCATATGAGCAATATATTCCGAATACTATTGGTTTGTTCAATAAGTTCTTCGGTTTTTTTTCTTAGAAGTAGTGTTTATCGTTTTAGAAAATCTCTGCATTTTCAGCATATTTTGCAACGGGATATTTCCAGCGTATTTAGAAATTCGGCTATAAACTCTAACACGTCTCTGCGTTGACTTACATGCTATCGTTCTGAAAATACAGACCTTGCTGATGCTGTTCGCTCTGAACGTCAACCCAATCAAATCTTGGCTTCAGTAATGACAGGATTGACGGGGATTTGACATAAGAGATCGCTCAGCGATTTAACATCGCCCATACAACCGTTTTGCAGAGACTGAAATTGCTTGAATTGCCAAAAAGGTGGATTGTTTGGGTTCCTCACGAACTCAGTGAAAGAAACATTATGGGATGGAACTCGCTTGAGGTTGTCCTGAAAAGAATAATTACAAGACACAAAAAATGGATGGTTTCCAACAATATTTGGGGTAAAAGGTTATGGTGTGCTCCTGGCGAAACATCGCAATCGGTTGGTAAACAAAATTTGCATCCCAAAAAGGTCATGTTGAGCATTTGCTGAGATAGGCGAGGCGTCCTTTACCTCGAATTGCTTTCATGCAATCAGACAACAAATACCATTAAATATTGCTTAAAGTGGAAGAAAAACGACCAGAGTTGGCGAACAGGATGGGCGTTGTTCTCCATCATGACAACGCCAGATCATACAGAGCTTAAGTGACCAAACAAAAGCTGAATTTATTTGACTGGAAAACTATGCAGAACCTACTATACTCTCTAGACCTTGGATTATCTAACTACCGCCTGCTCTCTCTAAAACGCAGAGGTTTCTCACCTTTTTACCAAACTGCGGCCATACCGGCGAGACCATAGCAAACGCTTTACTTAAAATTTTAGTTGACCATCAAATAGACATTTTGGATTGCCGCGGACAATGATATGACAATGCTGAAAACATGAGTGGTAAACAAAAGGAATGCAGGCTCTTATTTTGGAGAAAAATCATTTACCGGCGTCTGAACCATCTTGTGATCATTCTCTCAATTAAGTTAGGAAAGCAGCTGCTAACTCTTGTCCATCGGCTGTTCAATTCTTTGATTCCGCTCAAAATTTTTATACGTTTTTCACAGCAAGTACAGAACGATACCAAATTCTGACTAAAAAAAACTATCGCAGGAACAAAGCGGACAATTTCACATCTTAAAAAAGCTTAGTGATACTCGTTGGTCTTGTCGAGCTGAAGCTACGAAAGCCATTATCGATTGTTAACCAGCATATCTTCTGAAAAGGAACAAAATAACACCGTGAGGAATGAAGAGTCGCACCTTTACAAAAGATGAGTTGTCTCGAAATCCCTGTAATTGCTATCTTTTGGAACGATATCTTGGAGTGATTCGATGCTAGACACAAGATGGACCCGAAAATGATTCTTGAATCTGCAATGCGTACATTAGAATCATTGAAATCATTAGATGAAACTAAAAGAGACGATTTTGATAACTACGGGGAAGCAGCTTAAGAAATATGTCATATTGTACCAATATGTACCATCACCCACCGGAACAAGAAATGTGAGGTTGAATCCACTCGATTACATGAAGGCACAACACGCAAATCTGTCACCAAAAGAGAAATTATCCCAGTGATCAATCAACTACGAGTATTTGTTTCTCTTACTGAAAGATTGCATGTATATGAAGCTGGATTTCTTAATCACATAGAGAAGATGGATGCTGCAAATTTGCACGCTGCAGCAGAGTCATTGGTAAAAGCGTAAACAGATGATTGAGAGCCTAGTCTTGGTAATAAGTTGGTTCAATTTGTATCTTTGATCGACTTATTCAAAAAGGATTATCTACCGAGCGTAAAATACCACATTCTTGAGGAAATTTCAGAGCTACATTCCCAAACTTTGAAATTACAATTCTAATTGCACTACAGAGCGCTCATTTCAAGGCCTCTAGACCTCTAAATCCGGCCCTGTAGGTAGCAATGAGTCTGTATAGGTAGAATAGAAATCTTTGGTTATTGCGGGTTCAAATTAATGATGATACAAATATTCAGCCTTTCCCCGACTGTTTCGCAGCCCATTATTTTCTAGCGCCTTATTCAAACTCTTAAAAATTTCTAAAGGAAATTAAGAGAAATCAATCAAGACCCGTCAATTTGGTGCTTCAATAGAATATCTTACACGACATTAAAAAGCAGAGGATTTTATACAATCCCTTGTTTTACACAAGCTAATAGTATTGTTCATTTGAAACGTCGTACATATCACGTATCATTGTTCTACGAGTATATTTATACTCGTAGGTACTCTCAAAACATAGTGCCGTATATACAAAATCCCTTGGAATGCTTTGTAAATCGATTAAGACGATATGTAGATATTTTTCAGCCTTGCGATGTTCTTCATCATTATCTTTAAGCTTGATAAGAAAAAAAAAAATATCACCCTTTACTGGGTAGGCATTTGGTCGCCTAAACATAGGTACAAAATTATATACAATTATTTACGCTTAAATAATGCAATATTGCTTATAAGCTTGAAAGTTTAAAAATAAATTAAAAAATTAGTATGCAAATACTGAACTAACTTTCTGCCAAAAACGAGATTCAAGTTTCAAAGTAAAATTAATCAGATTTTCAAAAACATTAATATTGTTTCTTTGAAAAGTTTTTTTTTTTTGTTTTAAATTCTGTTCTCTCTTCGTGGTGGTAATTAGGTTTTTATTTAAAATCTCAACCATGGAAGTGAAAAAAAAATAAATTAAGATAATTGAGTTGGGGGTCATTAAAATGCTGCACATATTTTCCTCGTCCTTCTTAAAAGTCACTTCCAACATAATTTAAGTTCATTAAGCACTCCGCTCTCGTAAATCAGTATAGTAGCCTAATTTCTTCGACAAGACCAAAATAAACAGGAAACGATTTTTGGCACACCATCAACTTGTTCTTAGCATAGCACAGTATCTCATTTTGCATTAAAACCTTTTTTAACCACATTTTCTACCATCTACCATCCCTAAAATAGACATCAACTTTGGCTCTGCCAAAAACCCGCCCAATTATTAAAATTCACCCGATCATCCATCCATTTTACCCATAATGCTTGAAAGTTGAAAGTTTGCCGTTAAAAGAGTGTGGTAGTCAATAAATCATTCACCAAACGACAAGACTCAAATGGAAAAAAAAAATAAAAAAATAAAACACCATTCGACCTCGATGTCAAGTAACTCATCCCTTCGTTATCCTTTTTCACTTGGTTAGGTACACAAAAATTTCCTGTACAACACCGCTGCTGACATCTCACCTATCTCAGTGACTCGGAATTGTTTCTTTTTTTTTTATATGATTTATTATTGGTATTATCCTAGTAGAGAAGCTGCTAAGAAGACTCTTATACTATATGATATCCTTGAAACCACAAACTCTTATAGATTTACGAATATTTATGTACATATTTGAATGTGATAATCAGGGCAGGATAACGAATACGAATACAAAACAATAATCCAAGTAAAGAGAGCATTTATACTAATAAAACTAAACAAACTAACTATCTATAAGGCTAAAGGACATACCGAAAGTTTTCACATTAATAAAGAGAATCAGCAAAGTAAATCCATTTGTCAAACACATCCTGTGTGTTCTGGGTAGATGATATTATATTGCATTCAGTTGATGGTGCTGCTGCTCCTGCTGATCCTGCTGCAGTAACTCCAATTTGCAATAGCAAATCTGATTCTGCAGTTGTGTTTGCTTGTTCCTGCTTTCAATATGCTCTGGCTGATGCTTATACTGATACTGATATTGATGCTGATGTTGATGTTGATGTTGATGTTGATGTTGAAGCTGTTTACTTGGTCGTTGGTAATGCTTATCCGTCAACATATTTTCCCTTCGAAAAAACAATGAAAAACGTGCACAAATGCAATACAGTCGGCCACTGTAGCAGGTAATTTGGTATCCTTGTCACTAATTATGATTTGCATTCCGACATAATTGTATTTGTACGACCAGGACCACAACAACGACAACGACCACAAACAAACACACTCACTCCAAAACGCCCACCCAAAAACACAATTCAAACACTATTCGCACTATGTCGCATTGAAACTATTGAAATTGACCTCGTATTTGTGCCTATTATGGATTATTGAATCGCACAGCAAACAAGATTACACGTTCACAAAACGAAAATTAGTGCCCCCGATGTTTACATAAAGCCCGTTTTCCGTTTCCGTTTCCGGCTGAGGGTGGACTCATAAGCAAATGATCCTGTGACACGACCCGTTAGGCCGACACGCACTGTTAAACTAATTCTCTAATCATACAGGGAATTTCCCACGCACACAGGCCGTAGCCATCCCCTTTTTTGGTTAAGCAAAAATATGGCAAGGATCAAGAACCAAGGACTATTGCAGGGGGTTAAATTTGCTTCATTAGACGAATGGTCATACTAACGAAACCCGTCCGTCACTACTTCGTTTCGTTTTGTTTACGACAACCCATGATAATGGGGGTGTTTAAACCGATAGAAGGATCTATTCCTCTTAAAATGAATAACGTTTTGCTTGACAAGGGATAATCAGGCTTGTTGATTTTACGTAATTTTTAATTATTATTTTTTTTTTTTTTTTTGCTGATAGAAGGACTAAAAGCGACACCGTAGGTCAGTGGTGAATTAATCCAAATTCACGTAACTTTCGATTTCAATTACAAAAACCGTCGACAATCTAGAGCGAACGAACTGTATTCATGCGGTTTTGAGACCGTAATAAATTCAATGTGTGTTTAAGTTTTTTTTCACTCCTTCAGTGGGAAAGCTTTTCGCTGTAAGCTTTATCTGGATGAATACTCCGAAAATTTTGAATTCGCTACGAGTTCCACATTAGAACTGTTCTCAACTCAAGAAGGCTTTGAAGAAACGCTTTCAGGGGAAGTGGTTACACTTAATTTCACCACTGAATTTCCCCTTGCCGACTAACAGAGGTTGAGCTTTGCCTTGAAATTTTAGTTGGCTTCGTTTTAAAGGGTTGTTAAGCCTCAAAAATTAAAGAAAAAATTGAAAAGCTTTTTTCGCCCTTATCACTCTCTTTAAACTTACTTCTTTCGAATCGCAGGTCGAAGGCGATTTATGAAAGCACGCATTTCGAACTTGTCCCGATAGCCCTGTAACCCAGCAAGTATTATCTACAGGATTTTTCATTAGATCCGCGCCGAATTGTCTTTAAATAAAAAGATGTGTGTTTAAGATGTCAGTGAAATGTTGGCTTTTGATTGAAGTGCAACTGATACCATTAGTAATTACTCGTAAATGTGGCATCATTCAAATGTTCAAATGCTGGATTCAATTTTTCATGGCTTTTTCTCATAGTTCGGCCTATATAACAATCGGCTTCGATTTGTCTTAAGTTTCTGACTTATTGGCATCAACTTACTTACTTGTTTTTAGTAGTGCTACAGTGCAGAGTGGACTTGGGCCTCAGTCAACAAGCGTCTCCAATTGCTTTGCAATTGGCAACAGTTATTCTTCTTTTGATTTCAGCACTAGTGTCGTTGTCAGAATTCCTATCGAAACATAAGCAGACGAAGTCCTTAACTACCTCAAAATGTAACCTGTCGAAGGTGACGTTCTGTCCGTGACGTCGGTGTTGAGTGGTGTTTTTGCTTGGCAGCATATACTTAGTCTTGCCCTCATTGACCGCTAAACCCATTTTCGCCGCTTCCGTCTCGATACTTGCAAAGGCGCCACTGACTGCACGCTTTTTTCTCCCGATTATGTCCATATCGACGGCGTATACGAGTAATTGGACGGACTTTTGAAAGATTGTGCCTATTGTGTTTGCTCGTAAGTTTTGCACTATTATTTCATGTACGATGTTGAAAAAATCGCATGACAGCGCATCGCCTTGTCTAAATCCTTTCTGGACATCAAAGGTCTCGGTGAGATCTTTACGGACCTTGATGGAACAGCGTGCATTCTCCATCGTCATCCTGAACAGACGCACGAGTTTGGCAGGGATGCCAAAACTACTAGACATTGCTCTACATAGCTCGTCTCTATAGATGCTGTCATACGCGGCCTTAAAATCGATGAATAGGTGGTGGGTATCGATCTGAAGCTCATGGGTCTTCTGCAAGATCTGCCGTAGTGTGAATATTTGGTCGATGGTGGACTTTCCTGGCCTGAAGCCACACTGATATGGACCTATCAGGTTATTGACGAACGGCTTCAGGCGTTCACACAATACAGCAGGTAAGATCTTGTATGCGATGTTAAGGAGGCTGATGTCTCTGTAGTTGGCGCAGTTCAGAGGGTTTCTTTTCCTGAGGGTCGATCAAACAACGCTGAGCTTCCATTCATCAGGCATACTTTCGTTATTCGGTTATTGCTGTGGTGGTCGAGTGAAGGTGAGCACATCGGAAGCGGCATCTCGGATGGCTCTCTGGCAGTGCTGCCACTGGTTTTCGGTGTTTGATGCTGGCGGCAGTAGACTTCTTAAGAGATTCAGAGAAACTCGATCGGAAAAGGATTAGGTGATCTCTTGTGGCTGTAGCCGTCTGACGTCGAAATTCCTCACTGTACCTACTACCTTGTCTTATCTTAAAAGTTCGGACATCCATAATACAGGAGGAGTATCTTTCGTCAATCAATCGGGTTGACAGTTGATTAATCTGGAGTTCTCCGAGTCCCCTTGTAAATATTGAAGAACGTTGACCACTCCAAAAGAAGAAAAAGAGCACGAGAAACAAGGACAAAACTAAGTTCATACACATATGCACCTTCTGATCAAAAACTACCTGGAATTCTTCAAGAAAACGAAAACAGTTCAATTACTCATCCACATTCATTTCATACCTTTCAAAGCAAATTCCATTGCAAGTAATACACATCATATTCCAAGGCTTTCTCCAATCTTTAAAACACTTTTCCTGGGCCGATTTTGGAACCGCCTTTAGCTCCTTCTCCTATATCGCCTCCCTCGTCTTAAAACGCTTTCAGCGAAGTCGTAACTTGAGTCGTCAGAATAAAAAAGAGTCACAAGGAGCCATGTCAGGTGAGTATGGAGCTTGTGTAACGGTATTCACGTTGTTTTTGATCACAAAGCCGCTTACAAAATGAGATATGTTAGACGTTGCGTTGTCGTTGGGAAGAAACCACTAGTTGTTTCTCCACAATTCTGGCCTCTTGCGATGAACATTTTCCCTCAAACACTGTAGGGGACCATACCATGGCAGTTAAACAAAACGGTCAACAAAGCCTTGATTTTGGATCGACTCTGTCGTGGTTTTTTGGTGTTGTTCAGAAGCGCCATTCAGATAATTGTTGGTTAATTTCGATTTCATATTCACAGAAACATGTCTCGTCACAAGTAACGATGCCATTGATAACATTTCCTTAGCATCATCAATGTGATGCTGTTTCTGCAACAATTTTAGCACTCTCGGCACAAGCCGCGCTTCAACATGTCTCATGCCTAAAACATCGTAAATAAAGCTCTATACCGATCTAACGAAACAGCAAGTTGGCTGCTATCTCCTTGATGCTCACACGAAGATCTGCGAAGACAATTTTCTTAACTTCTTCAATGTTCATGTCACTCATACTGGCAAATCATGAATCACAGTACGGCCTGCTTTAAACTCCTTGTACCACTCGTACGCTGGTGTTTTTGACATTGTCGAGTTACTGTAGGCTACCTTTAACTTTTTCAACACATATTTCTTGTTAGAAACACAAAATTTCGGGCAAACTACTTGCTCAACTAACTTTGACAATACGAAATTCGCAGACCAAAACAAACACTGACTTGATTACAGAGCTATCATGCAAAAACTCCCGACAAATGACGCTCAAACAGATACGTACTTTGTCTCTGGTAATAATTCCGGAAATAAAACGAATAATCATTTTTGCCATGAGCTACTTCTGTGGGTCTATCTCAAATAACTGAGGAGACTCTATATAAGATTTTAAACACTCCAAACTTACTTTATGGCGCTGAAGCATGAACTGTATCGAAAGCAAAGGGTGGTTTCTTAAGAGCTTGTAAACTTTAAATATTAATACAAGACAGAAATATTGTTCGAATAAATTTTATTATTACAGTCTAGTAGATAATTTCATTTCATTTATTTTTTAAATATGATTTCTGGTATATGCCCGCCGTTGCTACGAGTTACATGGTCCATTCGATCAGTCCAATTTTTCACTACTTTTACCAATAAATCTGGCCGTATGGCGTCAATGGTGGCTTGAATATTGGCTGATTAATTTTTGTCGAAGGACAAAGGCTTACAAGTTGAGAACGGCGACGAATCGACATTTCGGCGTCTTCTTTAACACTTCGAGCTACAGCAGCAATATTCTATTCGGTACGCACATTTCCTTGTCTTGTTGATGGTTTTGAACCGAGAAGAGTAAAATTAGTGCGAAAACGATCAATAACTGAACGAATTACTTGCTCACTAGGTCGATTATGTTGACCATAAAATTGACGAAGTGCTCTATGAACTTCACGAACAGATTTATTTTTTTCAAAGTAAATTTTCACAATTTGGAAGTGTTGTTTTGGCGTTAAACACTTCACGATGAATTGCCAAACCTTACTGAACAGAAATGTCAACACAGTTTGACATTGACAGCTTTCAAATCATAGACAACAACCATCGAAACTCTTCATGTAGCTAAAAAAAAAAAAACACCTTTTAGATAAAGAACTCATCAGTCGCTTCGAGCGAAAAATCCTTCAAGAAAAACTGTGTCATGCTTGCGTTGGCTGGCCTTTAAGGAGAATTTTTAACGACGAGCTATACGATCTATACAGTGACATCAACCTTGTCAGAAAACGGATCATCGATCGCCTAAGATGGCTTAGGAAGAACGAATTTAAACCAATGCTCTGGCCCTAAGAGTCTTCGAATCACAAGTAGAAACGGACCTAAATCAGCTTGTAGTGGACAATTGGAGGCAGTTATCTAAAGACCGAGGTAACTGGAAAGGCTTCTTAGTTGAGACACAGGTTCACCCCGAATTGTAGCGCCATCTAAGAAAGTAAGTTAGTGCGTATTCATTGATATCAGTTCGAATGTTTGTTTTGGGTTACTTGTCTTTGAACGGTAACAAAGTGAGAAAAAACTCTTTGAGACATAGACGTGAACGTTTCAATGAGACCCGCGTCCTTCATTCGTACTTTTCAGAACTTACTAGGTGGAGTGAAAAGTAACCTCCTTGAGAATGAAAAAAATTTTTTTTTAAATGTTTTTTTTTATTTTATTCAACATAGTCCCCTTCTAGCTTGATACACTTATTCCAGCGATTTTCCAAATTCTTGATCCCGTCCGAAAACTAATTTTCCGGAAAGTCTACAAAATACTCCTCCGTGGCCTTCCTCGCGTGAGCTGAATTTTTTATTGATGAGCCATCTTTTAAGGTTTGGGAAGAGATAATAGTCCGAGGGAGTCAAATGGGAGTCAAATCGGGCGAATACGGTGGATGCGACAGCAATTGGAGCCGTAAGTAATTGATTTTAGCCGTGGTTGGGATGCTCTTATGCGCAGGCGCATTGTCTTGCAAAAACAAATTTTTTTCGCTTTATGTGAAGCCGTTTTGTAGCGATTTTGGCTTTCAATCGCTCCAATAATGCACAGTATCACTCGCTGTTAATGGTTTTTCCTTTTTCGAGGTAGTCCACGAAGAGTATGCCATTACAATCCCAGAAAACCAACCCCATAATCTTTCCGACTCATTGAGCCTTCCTCGGCCGCTTCGGAGCACTCGTGCCGGCTTCAGTCCAATGCCGGGCATTCATTCTGTTCTCTGGTGTGTAATAGTGAATCCAGGTTTCATCAACAGTTACCAATCGACGCTAAAAGTCCAAACACTCTTTCGAAGTGCTCTCGCGATCGTGTTTTTGGTCAGGAGTGAGCATGCGCGGCATCCAGCGGCAGGATAACTTTTTCATATGCAGAATATTGCCAAAAATATGGCGTGTGCGCTCAGTACTTATCTTTGTGGTATCTGTTAGCTCGCGCTCCTTCACTTTCCGGTCAGCCAACACCATTACATATATTTTTTTGACATTGTCTGTAACCTCATCGAATCGTGGATCGGATAGTGGAGTTGCGGCTACCACGAGACTGTCGAAACCAATATTTGACGGTGTAATCTGACGGAGCATTAGCCCCATATATTTATCCAACTTTTCTTTTGTTTCCTTCGCCGTTTTGCCTCTCAAGAAATAATGTTTTATGAGAGAACGAAAATCGTTTTTGTCCATAATCAACATGATGCCAAACACGTCAACAACAATCAGCTGTCAAAACAAAACTAAAGACAGTACCGCACTGAAATTTGGCATGTCTGCCAAGGGCTTCAAGGCACCATAACATCTTTTGGAGTAGCAGCACATTCTGGCGGTCAAGGAGGTTACTTTTCACCCCACCTTGTAGAGTATCGAAGTCAGGTTAAATTTTTAAAAGCAAGTTATATTCAATGAGCTCATGGGTTGTATTCCAAGATATCAATGGCATCATAGAAAGTTTTTCATATTTTTTGTGGTTAGAAAAACCTAACAAAACTTTATACCGTAAGTTGATAATAGTGCTTTGATTGTTAAATTACAGTAAAAAACAGAAAATAACACCGTCGGTCGTTACAAAATCAGTTATCATCCAGTGTCAATATGCGACAACAAAACAGGAAAAAAAACTCTTCTCCATATTTTAGCACGAAATGAAAACAATTTGAACGCCCCGCAAAAAATTGATGAAAGTCTGAACAAAAAAGTTCTGCAAAAATTGCATCTATTCAGTCAGTGTAATTGCAGGCGGCATCCAAACTACAAATTGCATGCTTTGTGCTTGTTTTTTGCGCGCAAAATGTTTTTTTTTTTTTTCGAAAACAAAAGTGATTTCACTGAAATACGATTACCACCACCATTAAACGACTAATTTGATTCAAAATTGGTTTTAAATCTCTCGAAATTCTAGTCCTTTAGTACTGTGCTGTACATTCCAAAATGGACAAAGATCAACATCGAACTCTTGGAAATTCCTGAAAACCTGAATGCCTGTTTGAATGGATGGAAAATGAACTTTAATTTACCCAATAAGACCAAAATTACAGCAAAAGTATGCACAGGACGCTTACTTAACACATAGTCATAGACCATCGTTCTCTTCTATCTTATAAATACGAATATGTAGAGTAATTTTCCTATTAATTCCGTGTTTTGCCATTGGCATTAATTACGTTGATAGCCCACAAAATAACTAAAGTTGGGCATAACATATACATATACAGGACAGACCACCTATGTTAAGCAGCAACCAGCTCGTAATTCTCCGAAAAAGCCTCTTATGTAAGTTATGCCATGGACACAGGCATAGCCCTAGACCAACACTAACGTCATACTTTGGCCGCTTTGCCGTTGCTGTAAACATAAATTCTGAGCAAAGTATTTGTAACTGAATAGCTGAATAGTCTTCATGAGGACGGCTGCGGTGGAAGTTTGAATGAGCAGGATACTCGCATGGGCATGGACTCGACAAGGGCTTTCAGTTGCACAATGCTGCAAAAGACATAGCCACGACCTTTCATCGTGGCGGCAGCTTCATCAACACCCCGAACTTACACAAGACCTGTTACGTTTAGCCAGCGAACTAAAATCCTACAAAATATTATTACTGCACGACTCTGCCGGATTATGTGTCGAAATTTCATTAATTCTTACCACTTGCTGGTTAAAGAATTCTGGATGCTGGATGCTGGATGCGGGATGCTGTATAGCTCAGGTTCACGCCCGTTCCGACAGTATCTGCGATAGTATCTGTTTAACTCCAGTACCGGGTATGGTAATTGCACAGATAAATTAATAAAGAACTTGAACAAAGGCATTTCATTGCATGTCATGGCATCTCATGCTCACACTTATAAATAGTATTCGTGTCGCATGGTGAAGCCCCAGCGCGTTGCTGACGAGATAGTGAGCTGGAGTGTCCGTTGTCGATGTGGTGGAATGGTGGAAAATGCATATATTCTCATATATTCCATGGGTCTTACTTGAATGTATTTCAATAAATTTTAATGAAACACGCGGATCGTGGGGCTACTGGAAGAAGTACCGACCACCATAATTTAATGTCAGTTTCGTAGTATAATATAGGCTGCTGATGTGTAATCTGATGGCAAGGTACAGAGCAGGGTTGAATCTTATTTTTCATGTTGAAAAGTTATTTGTTATCAGGATTTTTTTTTCTTTTCATTTTACTCGAAATACTATATAGCTACAGGTCCAAACAAATTAAGTTGGTTAATTACCACGAATACCTTCATCATGAAACAATAAGCAGCACATGACAATGGAGTGTATGAAAGATACTTTTTTATGAATGGATATAATTTTGTTTCCAAGGTGGAAATAATTCCGAATTTAAGTCAACATAAAGGTGCTTTTGTTCTTCAAAAAAAAATAGGTACACGTGTGTGGCTTGGGGAAAAAAGAATGAAAGAAAGGGGGACCTTCAAATGCTTTGACTGTTAATCACATTGACTATGTACAATTACAATGGGAGGAATGTATCTGTTATATTTATTGGGTGTACATACTCTCAGAGGTATTATAAATGCCGATATTTAAATATTTCTTCATTGTTATCAGACCTTGCTAAAAAAAAATCTGCAACATATACAATTTTAAAGGGTCGTGTGCCTCCACATGAGCGTCTAAGTAGGAAATTGATCGATATGCCATTGTTCTGCAAAACGAAAACAAGAAGAAGAGTAATAGTCATGCGACCACTTAAGACCTAACTGAGGAAGTTAACTTACGATAAGTGGGTATCTATCATCATTATATCGTGGAGAAATTTCAACTTCATATAATTCTGTGCCACCTTTAACTAAACTCTATTAATCTTGGCCGAGGAGTGAAAGAACCTTAGATCGTACAGCCTCCTTTGAGGGAGATGGTTTATCTCCTCTTCTTCTGAAGAGGTGTTCTTCTATGCTGGCAAAACAACTGCGTACGCTTTTCCATCAATCCTACCCTTTAGGACTCTTTCCGAGCAGATGGAAAACAGCATTTGTCCAGCCCGTCCCGTCAAAAGGCAAATCTTCTTCTCTCTCCTCTTACAGACCCATTTCACTTACGTCCCTTCTTTCCAAGGTCATGGAAACGCTGATAAATCGTCAGCTCATGAAATATCTCGAATCACGAAAACTTCTTAATGACCGGCAGTACAGTCTTCGTAGGAACAGGTCCACTGGTGATTTTATGGCATGTCTCACCGAAAAGTGGAACGAAAGTTTCAGTTCGTGAAAGCACTTGATATTTCTAAGGCATTTGACAGCGTTTGACATCAGGCCGAAAATGCGTGCTTTTGGGATCAACGACTCTCTTGTTCAATGGATTAGAGATTACCTTTCGGAAAGTTCAATTCAAGTTGTCATGGATGGTTTCAAGTCTGATATTCACAAAATAAATGCTGGTGTGCCCCAGGGCTCTGTTCTGTCTCCGACACTCTTTTTAATCTTCATTAATGATATCTTGTCTGCTACTTCTAATCCAATTTATTCCTTTGCTGACGACAGTACTCTCTGCTTTTCATATTCATTCCCGGACTCACGTCCGTGCCCTTTGGCTGTGAAACGGGAACGGCAGTGTATGTTAAGCTCATTAAATTCCGATATTAACAGCATAACCAATTGGGGAACTACCAACAAAGTGGAATTGAATGCTTCTAAAACACAATGCTGTCTGCTACCGCTTAAGCGGAATTCAATACCCAGCCATTATCCATGAATGGCACTTGCATCGTCGAAACTTCCCATTCTCGGTATGTGTGTCAATGACAACTTACGTTGGTCAGGTGCCCCCAAGACATCTTTGCGCCTACTAGATAAGACTCAAAACCGTGCGATAAAGCTTATAGGTGATACTAATATTACCCAGTCGATTGACACCCTCGACCACCGACGTAATGTCTCCTGCATCACCTTGTTCTATCGCTATTTTCACCACCAGTGCTCCACCACTGAAACTGCCAGTATCATTCCGTCCCTTCAAACCTCTCACCGTAACACCCGCCTCGCTATGAGTGCTCATCAGTACACCCTCAAGCCCACTTTCGGACGTACCCTGAAATATCGTGATTCTTTCCTAAGCCGAACAACTCGCTTATGGAATGCCCTGCCGAGATCTTTATTCCCTAGTCATTATAATCTCCAAACATTCAAGACCAACGTACATCGGTACCTCTCTTTCTATCCTCCTTAATTTTCCATCGCCTGCGCTGTGTGCAGTCATTTTAAGGGTGCTAATAACCTCTTAAGCGCGCGCCAGTTATAAAAAAAAAATTTTGGCAGCTTCTGTTTCAAAACTAGAAAACGCACAGGTGACAGCGTCTTCCCGTTATGTCCATATCTTCGGCGTACGCTAGTAGTTGCAGAGACTTTTGCAGAATTGTATCTCCAGGGATCGCTTCTGAGTTCCGCATAATTCTTTCATGTATAATGTAAAAGAAGTGACATGATAACGCTTCATCTTGTCTAAAACCTTTTTTGAGATCAAAGGTCTCGGATAAGTCGTTACCAACTTTGACAGTGCAGTGAGCGTTCTCAATCGTCGTTCTGCACATACAAATGAGCTTGGCAGTGATGCCAAAACTAGACGTAGCTCTCTTCCAAAGTGTAAAACTTTAAAAAAAAAGTTTAAAGAATCGTTCTCGCAATAAAGCCATGGCTTCACGGACTGTTTGGCAAGCGGCGCCGTCTTGTTGGAACCAGCTGTCATGATGACAGCAGGCAGGGAATAGTCCGTTATCATGACTCAATACCGGGTGCCATACACATTACATTCTGGCCGGCCTCAATTTTGAAGAAATATGGACTAATGATTCAACCAGCCCACAAACCACACCAAATCGTTGTTTTGTCTGGATGCAGCTCTTAAAACTTTTCGGGCTGTTCTTCACCCCAAATTCGACTGTTTTGCTTATTGACGTAGCCATTTACACAGAACTTGGACTCATCGCTGAAAAAAAATGTTGGCTGAAAACAGTGGATATACTTGAAACTTTTAAGAGTTCAACGACCGAAACGAAAATGTTTCGGAAAGTCGCTCGGCTTCATTTCTTCCATGTTTCTGTCTGACACGACGCATGCGTGATTTTTCATGGAATTCCCACTGGAAAAAGTACCTCTAAAAGAATCCCCGGCTACTAACTTCATTTTTGTTAGATGTATCGAAGTTTTGGATATCATCGTCTCAGTTGAATGGTCTATTCTGCTGGCGCAACAACTTGGTGTGCATTCGCATCATGGCTCTGCAACAAATTAGCCGAATCATCGTTTGGACGTCCAGAATACCGGTGGTATGCCTTAGATCTATCGCAATGCTATCAATTTGATTTAACATTGTTACTTATACCGAGATGAAGAAGCCGTTTGCTTGCTATAGTGATACTTCGTCCCGTCATAAAGTCAATTAGCCTAAATCCGTTTTCAGACATGGGTTCGTGAAGCTATGCTTATTAACCGTCCTACCTCAGATGTCTTCTTTTTCTATCCTGACGTCCTTGTCTTCCGTAGGGGCATAGGCGCTTATGCTACTGAATTAAGCCTTGACATGGATTGTAATCCATATCACATGTAGGAAGTTCAAGATTTCTTGGGCGCATATGCTAAATCTGCATCCAAATCAGCGTGTTTTTTTCTCCCCTTTGACAACTACCTTACCATAGTTTTTCATACTCTTTATATCTGGTCCATTCTTCCGCACTTTCTAGGTGGCAGTGATACCTGCGTGTTAGCAATCGAGGACCTCTGGTAATTGCTCGGGTGCACATGGCATGTTTAGGGTCCGAATATTCCACTAACAGATCAGAAGGTCGTTGTTCTTTAAACTTTTGCAAGGGTTGTCAACAGCGAATCCATTTATATCCGAGGCCATTCGGTTCGTCAAACCATTTAATCTCCTCCCTAATGTCTTCTGAGCGCTATGACAGCATAGGTACTATTTGTTGCTTCATAAAAAGGGGTTTACTCATGCAGTTACCAGAAACCACCATGGGGACCTCGGACAAGCATTTGGCTACGAACTTGAATATTGCGCTGCTGGCCCAAACCAAGTTTTGAAACAGTCAACATTTTTTTGATCAATCGATACGCAGGTTCAGTTTTTGTTTTTAATAGTAGACGACAAATACATTACATTGAAGTGTGCGGGACCAACGTGTCATATGTCTAATGTAAGTTTACCTTTTGTTAAAGAAATGTTTACAAAACCTGCCTTAGACCTAAATAAATCAAGCTGTACATCCAAACTAAAACATTCGCTAGAAGATAGCCGCGATCCCTTCCTGTACGAGTATGTATTGCAGAATTTGCATAATCGGTTGAAGAAGTGCCACCAACGAGACGGGACTTTTTTTTCGTTTTTAATAAATAGGATTATATTACTTATGTTTCAAGCTAATCGCTACTCCTTTGGGCTAAGAAGGCAATTGACAGGAAAATCCCTCACTCGTACACCAAAAGTTACCCCATATAAGACCTTAATAATCCCAGTCCTGTAATGAGGATGCTCTTGGCTGCTTCGAACGAAAAGTTCTTCGAGTGATTTTGGGTCCCGTCTGCAGTGACAGTGAGTGGAATAGGAGATACAAGAACGAACTGTATGGACTCTACAGCGACATCGACCTAGCCAGAAGAGTGTAGATCCAACGACTAAGATGGCTGGGTCATGTAGAGCGGATGAACACCAGTGCTCTGGTCCGAAAAGTCTTTGAATCCGCCAACGAGGGATAGCGCAGTAGAGGATGACCGAAACTCAGGTGGCGCACGCAAGAGGAGGGGACCTCAGCCAACCTGGAGCTCGAAATTGGAGGCAGCTAGCCAAAGATCGAACTAACTGGAGACGCTTGTTTATTAAGGCCCAGGTCCACCCCGGACTTCGGCGCCACCTAAAGTAAGTAAGTTAAAACAAACACTGTGGCGCTGGAAGCCCGGTGTGGGCCATGGCCTAGCTTCTTGACACTCATTTGTGTTGCTCATTTTGTCATTTTTGTCACATCTGAGCGGGGTCTACGGTTTATCACCGAATACGAACGGCACTCCTTGCCTTTTCCTAGGCAATTTTACTTTCGGGAGTTTGCTAATGCCCGCCGAAAGGGTGATGACGATTCGAAAAATTGCTGGCGACGCCGGGGATCGAATCACGGACCCTCTACGTGATAGTTCAATGAGCTAACCATCACGCCATCGCCAAGTAAGTAAGTCAACCTAAATAAATGCCTAAAAGCGTTACTCTTCTTATTTAGAAAACCGATTCGTTTCATTCACATTTTAATTTGAAATACATCTCTGGCGAACTTCTCATCAAATAATCATTTAAAATATTGTTAACTCAACTTTCTTCGTTGCTTTTTGCTCCATCGAACAGCATGGCATTACACCGGATAAGAGATAAGACACACCCCCACTAACTCACTAATTGAATTGTCCATCACCTTTCACATTTTTGAAATAATAATATTACGGAAGCGTGAAAATTTTCTCACAATTTTTTTTTATACTTTTACTCTACATCTTAATATACTTTAAAGTTGTTGCCTTTAGTTGGCCTAAAGTCAAAGTTATCAAGGTGCTCAAAGGCACCGACATTGATGTGATGGGATTAAGTCGAGCGGATGGATCGAATTCAAAATTTAATTAGATGACTCTGTTTGCCGTAAGGAGGAAATGAGCAAGGCAATAGCAATGCCACGCTGGGATAATCATCATCGAAACTATAAGGCATTCTTGTCCTCCGGGCCCGTCAGGGATATACAACATACTACGAGTAGTTGTGCTTCTTTCATGCTGCTATGAAAATTGCGAACAAAAACAGAAAAAACAGGAAAAACAGAAAAACTCAATTAAGGATCTTATTTGTTTTGCTATGAAAAGTATTACCTGCTAATCCTGTTATCGAAGGATGTGTTTTTTTTTTAATGGTGTTCACTGGAAAAGTAGGAATTGTAAGAAGTTTTCAGCAAGAAGGTAGAAATGGCCTTCGCTTCACATTTTTATTTTTATTTTTTGAGAACTCCTTAATTTATTTATCATTTTTATTAATATAAGCAGATATACTACCCACCTATATATATTAGAAAATGAAAACATTCATACAGGGTGGGCCATCTGTTAGTATCTTTTCCAATCATATGTTACTTTGACTACTTTGAAAATATATCAATTTATGCTTCAAAAGCATTAGAAAATAATACAAAGTTACTTCCAAAGCGGGTGCTGTGTTCCGAAACAGTTCGAATTTTGAAAAGAAATTTCAGTCGAAATAATGCACCAACTTAAATTTGTGAAGAATGTTCACAGACTGGTTTGATAATGGCTGGCCGAATATATCTCTCTGTTCGTCCTGTGCGCTCAACAGAGAATACAGCAGCGGTTGTCGATAAAGATCTCAGCAACTAAACATCCGCCGCACTAGTCTGAGGAGAATTTTAAATAGAGATCTTGGATAATTGACTCAAGGTCCAATTGACTCTGAAATTGAAGCAAAATAACTACCTACATACTTCGTTATCACTTTTCTTTTTGGGCTTTAGAGCAGCTCAAAATTGATGACGATTTTGCTTTAAAAATCAGATCATTCAGATGTGGCGCATTTCTTTCTGGGCGGCTACGTAAACACGAAAAATTGTCGTATTTGGGTCTTGGAAAATCCATTTATAGAGAGGCCAATGCAGCCTTAGCGTGTGACTATTTGATGTAGTTTTTAGAGTGGCGGTATTAATAACCCATTTTTCGTTCAAAATGACAATTAATGAAATAAAAGGTGTTTTTTTTAGCTGCATGAGAAGTTTCGATGGTTGTTGTCTATGATTTGAAAGCTGTCAATGTCAAACTGTGTTGACATTTCTGTTCAGTAAGGTTTGGCAATTCATCGTGAAGTGTTTAACGCCAGAACAACACTTCCAAATTGTGAAAATTTACTTTGAAAAAAATAAATCTGTTCGTGAAGTTCACAGAGCACTTCGTCAATTTTATGGTCAACATAATCGACCTAGTGAGCAAGTAATTCGTTCAGTTATTGATCGTTTTCGCACTAATTTTACTCTTCTCGATTCAAAACCATCAACAAGACAAGGAAATGTGCGTACCGAAGAGAATATTGCTGCTGTAGCGCGAAGTGTTGAAGAAGACGCCAAAATGTCTATTCTTCGCCGTTACAGTGAATGGCGAGCGCTATCGAGCCATGCTGACTGATTTTTTTCAAAATCAATTTGGTGTCAACTTTATTTCCAGAAAGGATCACTTCTGACCTCCTCGTTCGTGCGACTTAACGCCTCTTGATTACTTTTTATGGGGCTATGTTAAGTCATTGGTTTATGCCAACAAACCAGCGACTCTTGATGCATTGGAAGCCAATACGGTCAGATTTATTGAAAAAGTAGTGAAAAATTGGATTGATCGAATGGACCATGTAACTCGTAGCCGCGGCGGGCATATGCCGGAAATCATATTTAAAAAATAAATATATGAAATTATTTACCAGATTATAATAATAAAAAATTCAATCCAATAATATTTCTGACATGTATTATTAATTAAAGTTTTCAAGCTCTTAAAAAACACCCTTTATTACAGTCAATGGAAAGTGGTAGCGAGGCATGAAAGCTTAATTTTTGTGGCCCAAAATTGATAATTTGAACTTCAGAGAACTTTGGTTCGACAAATATGCGGCCATGTGCCACAGAAATCGTCCAATAATCGATTTATGGCACACTAAGGTCAATAAGCGTGTAATTAGTCGTTTTAGTTAATTGGCCGCCACAGGGCTGTGATTTGACGAGGTTGTACTTTTTTTTTTTGGCATGCGAACAATTCAAAGACGATTCAGGTATTTAAAACAATAATCGTCAAGCTACGAGTATTCGTGAAATAGGGCCCGAAACCATCGAACATATAATGAACAATCGGTTCGACAGGATGGCCAGTTGAATAAAATGGAGTAATATTTTATAATAACTTGGAAGGTTTACTGTTTCAATAAAGCAACAATCGTTGGAAAATATTGGACAGTATTTTTGTATAGGCTTTTTAAAACGATACCAACAGATGGCCCACTTTTTTTATTCTGATAATGGGTTCCGTTTTTGTAATTTCGCTTCCGTTTTTATTATCCCGCCGCATTGCTGGAAAGTTTTTCGATCGTCGTTTTGTAAACATATGTTTTATCTATCAAATGAAGCGAAAAAAAACGTTTATGGGCGAGAAACTGCAGTCTGCATATAACGACGTGGTGAATTATGCATTAAAACCGACTTTAAAATTAAGTAAAACAATTACTGTGTGACTGACACTGTAAAAATCATTCATTTTGCTTTTGATAGCATTTAAAATGCAGCTTTATTTTTTCAACTGCCTAACATCTAAATCGGTCTCAACTCGTGATTATCCCAAGCTACCACTGTGGTCCATTGTTAAATAAGCTTTCGGCAGCTGTTCGAATTTTCACTACAAATTCCAAAAATTTTTTTAAGCATGAAGTGAAGACGCAAGTGTCAACTTTATTCCCATTTGACTAAAGATTGGGTACCCGACACCAGCCGGATATCATTGTCGTTTGAAGACGAAAGAGGAAGGAAAGTTGTTCGGGGCACTTTTCTCACATCAGGACAGCTTGCGGAGAAATCCCATATACGGAATAACAGTGGCATCATGTCCGTCCCTAGGATGCCTATTATGAAAAATCGTTTCTTCTAGGTTGAATCCACAATGTTAAGCCCAAATTTAGACATTGCATACTAACTACTCGTACATTGAGAACGGGTAGATGAATTAACGAGTATTATCCAGTTGTACCTTTAATTGCTTGTTCAAATGTACTTAATTTTCTGCAGAACTGTGCTTTCCATTATACACTATCGAACGCGAATCGAATAAACGATTATGTTTCAGTATCCATTTTGTAATACCTAAAGGGTGTTTCAAGGCTGATTTTACATAAGAAGTTCTGTTTTTAGACTACGACTGTCTCCACGTCAAACTAGATACTGTATTTAGTAACCTAAAGGAAGACTTTTGTTTGGAATGTTTGTGTACTAAATAAATCAACGCTATACGAGGTAGAACAATAAGGCATAAATTAGCGTCAAATTTTATTTGATTTCACGACTATGGCTTTATTGCTAAATTTGTCTCGTAAGTTTATCCACGTGCCCCGACAGAGGTGAAAATCAAAAAATACCAACTTCATTTTTCGGTTCTCGAAAAGATCTTTAAGCAATGTTCACGACAGAAATCGCTTGAAGCAATGTTAACATAAAAAAAGGAAGAGATTTTGTGGCTCGAAATCAGTTCTAACAATCTATCAGCAAGGCGATACTTAGTTTACCTAACTTTTCAAGCATTTGTGGCCGTATATCCTTAATAACAAAACTAATACTGTCTTCCAATGCCAGTAGGTTTGTCAGCGTAGACTATCGACTTTACATATACCCAAAGAAAGTAATCAAGATCACAAGATCTTGGAGCCCAATTTACAAGATGCATTACGCAAATTATGTGTTCATCGAATGTTTCTTTCAATAAGTTGATTGTTCCGTTTACTGTATGGCACGTAGCGCGATCCCACTGGAACTGTATTTCTTTTACATTCATGCCATTCTATCGAGAAACATAAAAAAATCATTAATCATGGCTCTATAGCGAGTACCCTTAACAGTAACACAGTGGTTCAGTGGCTTAATTTTTGAAAAAAAAAAGTGGTCCAATGACTCCACCAGCTTACATAACTCCGCATTTTTGGGGATATAACGACGTTTCGATAATTGTATGTGATTTATCTGTGCACCAAGTGCGACAACTTGGCTTATTGAGCCAAAATGAGCCTCATCGTTAAACACAATATTTCGATTAAACATTGCCAGTTAATTTTGGACCCATTTACCGAAATTTCGACGCAAATGATGGTCATTCGGCTTCAATTGTTGCACGAGCTAAATCTTGTATGCCTTCGAACTAAGATCTTTGCGGAAAATTGCTCACAAAGTGGACGGATAAAGACCAAGATATTGTGAACGACGTCAAACCGATCAATTTGGATTTTCTTCAACAATTTCTAAACGGATGCAATATTCTCAATATACAGTACGCACTCTTCCTATTTTGTTCGGCGGGTAGGTGTGAAAATCTTCATAGACACTATGAACACATTGCTCATTGTAGTGTGAGATTCTTACTCCCTTAAACACCCCTCCCTTATTGACAACTACAACTAAGTTACTTGATCAAGTAGTTTCCGTTTCAAATAACGTTCGCGTGGGGCAGGTAGCTTTACAGCAAAAGCACCTGCTAGTACCGATTTTATGTATATGAGGATAGTCCCTACTGCGCCAGATCGAATGGTCTCATTCGTTGTAATCGACGCACTTAGTTTGTCTTGTCCAGAATTTGGAGTATTTTATTATTACAATGACCATAATGAAGAATATTTCGGTTGTTTGGTTTAGTACAACCCCAAAGTTGTATACCGTACGTCCAAACTCGTAGATTTTATCCAAAGCCGTTTGTAGCTTTTTAGTAGCTAACTCGACTGAAGTATCTGTAGCTAGTATCGCCGTGTCGTCCGCGAACGTAGCTACTATGGTACCTGATGTCTCGAGTATAAAGTAACAACAATACCGGGCCAAGTATACTTCCTTGCGGAACTCCAGCTGCGAATTCTTTAAATTCCGAATATTCGGTGCCAGGTTTAACACGAAAATTTCTGTTTTCCTGGTACGATTTCAGAATCGCATGCAGTTCTCTTCGAAGAACCTTAAAACTTAACTTAAAATTCAAGCCTTCATGCCATACCTTATCGAAGGCTTGAGACACGTCAAGAAACACGCTAGAACATACCATTTTCCCCTCTAAGGCTTTCTCAATTTCATTCGTAATTCTATAAACCTGGTCAATTGTGGAGTGCTTACTTCGAAAACCGAATTGATGTTCAGAATAAAAATGACGCTGACAGTTTTCAATTCCTCCATCCCGGACTTCTGCATGGTTAACAACTTTTTTTAAAATAGAACGCAAAGCATTTGAGATATTTCAAAAACTTTATTATCAGCTTAAAGTACAATCAAAACATTTATGAATGGAACTCGACTTCGTTCATATGGCCACCGCGGGCACGTTTGCAGCGGTCGATTCGTTGGACCCAATTTTCAACGACTCGGCCATACATTTCGGCCGAAACGTCCGCTATTTCGCGTTCAATGTTGACTCTGAGCTCTTCCAACGTCGTCGGCTTGTTGGCATAAACCAATGACTTAACGTAGCTCCACAGAAAATAGTCAAGCGTCGTTAAATCGCACGAACGAGGTGGCCAATCGACTGGCGATGAAATTCACCATCTTCTTCAGAACCCAATCGGAGAACGTACATCGCTTCAAATGGTCCATCGGCTTTAATTCTTGAGTCAGCTTGATTTTGTATGGGTGTAAACTAAGATCCTTACGCAAAATACGCCATAATGTGGTATGAGCGATGCCCAATTCTTGAAGACGCCGTGGAATTGACTGATTTGGATTGTTTGCTACGGACGCCTTAACGGCAGCGATATTTTCGACACTTCGACCAACCACTGACACGACAACATCACACAACGAATATGTAGACTCAAATTTTTGCGCTAAACTTTTTATTGCCTGTCTACTAGGGTGAGAATTACGACTGAAAATTGGAATTAACGCTCTTAAAGTTGCAGTCACCGACTCCAAATTTCGGCAGAAAATTTTTATAATTTGCAGACGTTGCTCGTTCGTGTACTTTATCATGATGAAAATGTGGGGAGTTTACTGAATAAATTGACAGTGACAATTTGATGATTAGTGAAAGAGTGCGTTCACAAATTAAATTCAAAGTTGTCAAGTCCCTATTGGAAAACCCGATATATCATCCTTGCACACGCTTAATTTTCCCAGTCTTCCCTTGTACTAAATTTTCTATCAAGTTTTAAATTTGATGACAATGTAATACCTATCCTTGCCTTATTGGATACATAAGTAAGAAATCGCACTCTTTCTCTAGATGTTGGAAAGTTGTAAATTGAAAGCACTGCTACATATTTTAATCGAAGTTGTAGTGATGCTGTCGCATAGTTCACCGATTGAAGACTGCAGACGTGACACACTGATTCAGACAGTTAAAGCATATTTCAAATGTTATTCACAGTCTTAAGAAAACAATTCAGTTGCTATTTTTTTTTAAAAAAAAATTCTCATTTATTACAATTATTAAAACAAATTAATTTAATTAAATATTTGATTTAAGAACAAATATTACAAAGCAAATTACATATATAAAATGGAAACGATTTTCTTTTAACAGAACTTTCACTTTATGCACGCAATTAATTTAATTAAATTCAAATATTAAAATTCTCTTTTAAAAGAACAAAATAACTATAAAACGTTCAAGACTCTTTCTTGGAAATGTACTTTTCAGTTTGTTGTAATGGAACGCATTTCGTGTTTTGCATAAAGAATTCTTTTATTTATAGGCAGTTAAATGGGATTGAAGTAGTTATTGTATGTAATGGAAGAATTAAGCAGATTATTTGAGTTAAAGGCAATGTGTAGTTTTAGAGATGGACTTTTTTCGATATGGAAATAGCACAGAACTAGCTTTAACCACCACAGCAATGAATGTTATTAGAAAAGAATGTAGATTTCGCTTCAATTTTTTATTGTAATTCGTTAAAACCAAATTATGGATTTTTCGTAAATTCCATGGGATGCATTTAAAAGCCCCTTCCAATGTTCCTTAAATTTGCGAAATATTTAAAAAAAAAAAATTATTGAGTACGGATTGTCGTTTTATTCCTTGTTTCTGCAGTGAGCTTTGTGAGTTTTAATAGTTTACAAAAGAATATAGGACCAATTTCGAGAAGAAGCCATTTAATTTACAGCCAATTCAAACAAAATAACGAAACGTTTCATTTCATAATTATTTAAATTGTACTTAATGTATTGTTTAAAAAGTAAAAACATAAAAAAAAATACTTTTAACATTTCAAAAGGAATCAGTTAGAGTTTAAAGAAAAAGAAATGCACATTGTAACTTTCTATTGTAATCATTCACACAATTTATTTAAACGTTTTTTGTTTTTATTTTTCGGTTTCTCTTAAAAAATAGACCTAAAATTCTGTTTACTTTTATTTGTTGGTTTTTATTTTTATTTTTATTTTTGATGTGTTATGGTTTTGTTGACTTCTGTTGATTTATTGATTTATAATTTCAAGTAAATTCACTCCTCATCGAAGCGACCACATTTCTATCCGAATCATTTTCGCTTCGCCCATAAATCCATTTGTTGACTGAACTCGTTGGCATACTTGACAACGGCAATCTGTGTACGATTCAAAGCTTTACCAAGATTTTCAGGCGATAAAGACCCTCTGTAAAAGAAAAAAGATTTCATTTCAGTCAACAAGGTACACTTGCAAAAAACCAAAACCAAAGACACTTACACAAAAACATTAACTTTAAGGAATTCGGTGATCTTTCCGACACTGTCGGAGATGAACACACGTGTCGAGACCGTCACATTTTCCAATTTCTTCGGCAGACCGGGAATGTATTGCTCCAACTGTAATAGAAAAAAAAAAAAAAACATAATCAAAAGTCTTATTAATAGTACATGAAAGATCGAAATTAGAAAAAAACAACAATCGAAAACTATAATTGATGATCTAACGCATACTGTCTAGTCCCAAAGAATACTGTATAACTGGTAACTTGGTGAGAGAAATTACCACTTTCAGTAACAAATTAACAATTTGAGAACTACACCGGACCCGAACATTTACTTCCACCAACATTATTTCTGTTCCAAGTGGCTTATCCATAGATATCCGGTGTAGAACTGCAAAATCCAAAGTTAATCGAATAAAGTTTCAAACAAACTGAAACAGAACTCCAGGCGGTTGAGTAAAGGAAATCAAAAAAAAAAAAAAGAAGGGAAATTGCTGACAGTTAACTTTCAAAGAAAAGTAACAGCAAATTAAAAATAAAAAAATTCTTAGCAAGCAATTTCAAATTAGATTATTGCTGGTTTGCAAATTCATAAAGAATTGCCTTCTCATGTTGCAGGTGACACGGCTTCAAGCTTGCCAAACAGTAACCTTATACAAATCATCTTACGTCGTAAGCATGTTCGCAAGTATGTTGGAAAAAATCATAATGGACTTTCAACCATACAAATCGATTAAGTATCTGTAATCGTGGGACATTTATTTACATTAACTACTGATAGGTAATCTACATGTACTTCTTTCAAGTAATATGACTGGGGCGACTCAGCCCAAGTTTTCCTTCTTCGGCTTATTTTTGTTGGTATTTGTACTTATTATCCATAAAGATTGATTTTGGTAATAGCTATTTATCTTTTTAGGCCATGCAGTTGGTTATCAGATGGTTTTTCCAGTGTATTATGACTTTGATTGTAAAGATTTCGTAGGTTGTAGATGCATGACGTGCGGTGTGTTAATCTTCTTTTATTAATTTTTATTAAGAAGTTTGAAGTTAATCTAATGCTTCACACATATTGGTCTTATGTATTTGCATTTTTTTTTTTTCACTGGGGTGGTGTAAGTTTAGCTACTTTCGATCCCATCCACTCTAGAGGCTGATGGTTCGATCATGCATTTACTGCTTTATTTAATCAGTCTAACCTTCGAATGAAGCATACACGTTAATTCTTATTTTAGTTCTTCACCAAGAGTTATTAAAGTATAACTTGTTTTAGAAATATGCTTTCATGAATAGCTCCAATCACTTTTTAAAAGATGCTGCTGTCATTTTCACTTTGAATATTGCATGCACTTCAACACTGCGAACCCTGTATATAATACAGCCTCTGAATTTATGTGCGATTTCTTTTACCCAAAAAACTGCGAAGTTTTTGTCACTTTAACAACTTCACTATCGCTTGTCCCGCGTGACTTGATGTAGGATGATATTGTATCCGCAGAACGCAAGGGATCGATCCCTCCAGTACCTTTATATGATTATTCAGTGCTACCTAAATGGATGCCACGTCGATGGATAAAAAACAAAACTCACTTGAAAGTGATTGATCTGCAAGTTCAATAAGCTGATGAGACCGTACGATATCGAAAAGCAAGCGAACTTCCATCATTGACTTGGTATACTACAACTTCAACTGAAATTCTTATGTTATTTCGGCTGAACATTTCATATTTGTTCTGCCGCTCGTAGCGCCGGTTGTTTACGCTCAACAACTAATGAAATTGAAAGAAGCAATCAAAGAAAAACGACTAGAATTGGTTATCGTAAGGGAGTCGTGAAAATTATTGAACCTTGGTTGGGAAGTGGTGTTGCAATGTTACATTCTCCACACAGCCTCGGTCTTGCATCATCAGATTTCTTTTTGTTTCGAAATTTGCAAAACACTTTGAACGGTAAAACTTTCACCTATGATGATGACCTAAAATCCCACTTGGGCCAGAGGATCTATGAACACTGAATCATGAAGTAGACGAATGGCAGAAGGCCATCGAATGAGGTAAAAAATAAAAAGTTGATTAAAGCATTTTATTTGTGGGAGTTTCTACATTTACACTCCATGCTTCATGTTCATTAACTAAGGCCGAATTGATTTTTCAAATACATATACATATGTATTAAAGTTTAACTTTGCACAAATCGGTTTGCTTAGACGGTTACAATTAATGTGTGACGAGGATGGACCAACTGCTATCTGTCAATTGACTTTTATTTAATTTCAAGCAACCTGCCTGCGTCCCTTAATTTGTGTGTGAAAGCAGAAGACCGCATCAATTTTAACGAAAACATAAGAGAATTTTGTGTGACAACTCCGAAGAAGCGTTTGGCGTTGTTCAACTGCAAACGGGACATATTTTTGACGAAACATGGATTAACCACAACACACCGGATAGCAAATAGCAATTGCATCGAAAAATCCAAGGATGCCATCTCTCTAAGGTCCACATTGTTTACAACATCGTCTACAGCGACAACAATAAACGGCAAATATTACGAGTATACCAACTTAAAAAACTTGTTCAACGATGATTTTTGCTCAGAAGGAAATGCTCTTATTTCTGATTACATACGTAATCAGAATATCCAAGTTTCATGAATTATGAAATATGAATCTGCCATATTCTTCAGTGTTAGAGATTATTTTCTGCACCCAAACCTAAGGAAATGGTTTGGAATCGCTCAAACAAACGCCTATTTTGAGGATCTCAACAAATCTAAATTTTTGGAAAAGAACTGTGTTGAAAACTTAACCGTGTTTGCAAGAAAAACTCTCTTTTATTTAAAGAAGTCACGTATTGTCTCATTCTTTTCTCAACTTATATTTAGTCAAGATCGTCTAACAGAGCTAGCTGTTTCTTTGAGTCGTTTAGGAACAGGAACAGCATGGTACTCGTAGATACTCAAATTTCTTGAACTACTAAGTTCGAAATTAAAGCATCTTTAACATATGTATATGGTTTATGACATGAAAAAGTTGTGACATTAGTTTAAATTACTTTTCTGAGGAAATGTGGGCCACACTTTGTTTTATAAAACACCTTCTAGAATGTGCGTGATGGTTGCTGAACGGCATTGAGCTTATTCTGTCGTGACTATCTTTATTTTTCAAACTTTCTATACAATAACTGACAACTGACGAACCAGTTTATGCGATTTGATAGACGCTTGTTGACTGGGGTCCAGGTCCCTAAAGTTGGACCGATAGCATGATTTTAAGGAGTTAAAGTGAAATGAAGTGTAAAAACGCTGCAAATGTTCGAAAGCAAAAGAAAAATGTATCTTGTAGAGACGTATGTTTGTACATAACAGGTGTTTTTATAGAGTATAGATTTGCGCAACAGGTGGTTTAACTACTAGGTACATATGATTTGTATCTATGATAAGAAATATGTATAATCCAGTATGTTTGTGATTGTACAAACAATTTTTTTCTTCGTCGATTTGAAAATGTCGTATTTTGTGCCAGATAAGGCCCATTCGCGGGCAAATTTATTACATTTTTTCAAAGAAAACCACTGCTGTAGGTCATCGGTTTTTAATGGAAATTTGTTCGTTTCAAAAGAGGTGATTTTGGTATTGGTAAGAAAGACCGTGGAAGACAAGAGAATAATTTCGAATATACGAAAAGAAGATTCAACTCAAATAAAAGAACTAAAGATCAGCATAGCATCCCAAGCGCAAAAAATCATGGGTTGGCCCAGGCAACCAGTACGCAAGACCAGAAGGGAATGATGTACTATGAACTGCTAAAACCTGGTAAACTTTACAGAGGATCGCTACCGTCAGGAACTGCTAAAGTTGAATCGAGCATTGAAACAAAAACGACCAAAAAAAGGCCAATGACACGCATTCAGTTTTTTCCATCATGACAATGCTCGTCCATGTGTTGGTAAACATTAATTGGGAAGTTTTGCCCCACACGCTATTCACTAGACTTGATGAAAAGTTGGCCTCAAAAGACGAGTAGTGGTATTGGTGCGGCGGAATCCATCAATTGAAAGAAAGTCAGAAAAAAGTAATAGCTAACGATGGCAAATATTTTGATTCATTCATTATATTGTTTAAATAAATGAGTTTTTTGAGCTGGAAAATATCTCTCTATTTACACTAAGAAAACAATTAAATTCAAATACTTACAGCAGCCGACACCGCTGGCCATTTGGCCACAGCATAATCCCTCACTATGCCAAACGCATTGCACGCCGCATTACGTGCCATTTTAAATAGATCACAGGCTAATTGCCCAGCAGGCTTAACAAAGCCAGGCACCCGTTTTTCAGCCCACTTATAGCCTCGTGCGGTGTTTGTCATAGTAAAGACATAACCCTTCTCCACATGGGGCAGCAGTCCAGCGTTCTTAAGCATCTTGCCCGTTGCTGAGTTTGCGAAAACACCTTTGCCATTTGTGTTTGTATCATAGTGCAAAACACCAGCAATTATGGCTAATAGTACAATACTGCCGAGGAACCATTTGCAACCGCATGACGAGCAAGATTTCCCCGCAGCACTCTTCTTCTTCTGTTGTGTGGATTTGTCTTGGACGTTCTGTGAAATAAATAAAAATAAAAAACAAATTTGTAAAAGTCAATCGATTTACAGAAGAAAATTGAAAAACAAATCATCTTAGTCCAATAGAATGGTTTACCTTCTTTGACTGCTGTTTGGTTTGTTTGGCTTTTTGGTTCTTTGTGTTTTGGGCCATTTTTTCTTTTTTTTTTGTATTAAAAAAAGTTGTCTTCGTACAAAATGTTTTCCTTAATTACAAGAGATAAACTGCGAATATACGTTATTCGATAGTTGAGAGAATTTTTACACATTTAAACAATCTAATGAACGAAGTAAAGCTTGAGAGTGATTATCAAAATTCCTAGTTCCTACTCTATAGGAATGATGAACCATGTTAATTGCATTTGTTGACCTTTCCTGGCAGAGACACGTATTCAATAAACTTTGGTGTTGTTTTAAAGATAAGCAAATGTAATGAAATCGATTATACATAAGAAAAATGCTGGTTAATCAAACAATACTCTTGCATTGTAACAACACATATGGTTGTCAACTAATCAACTGGAAGCTGTTTTATGAGTCTTCGTAATAGAATGGGTAGATCGATCAACTGAATTGAATAAATAAGTAAACAAGTATCTATGTTCGTCAGATTATTGAATCCGAGCATGGAAATACACAGTAAATTTCTTCTTTTTTTTTATAGAAAATGTCAAATAAATTTGCAATTGTATTGGTAAAAAAACATTTTGTTCAAATAAAAGACCCGAACTACCAATAACGTTGAACTTGAAATAAAGTCATCGGCTTTTGAACACATGTCTCTGCTTTGTTAGGTGATTCAAACAACTTAAAATCGAAATCAAAAACAAAGCAAACTGCAGAGTTAACAGGTGTTGAGGTAGAAAAAACAACAACTGAACTAGAAGATTGACGGTATCTCGCATTATAACCGATAATCAATTTATTGATTGCTTCACATAAAAGACTGAAAGAAATTAAGTTTTAGGACAACATTTAATAGGTCATCCTCCCTTTTGAGCGAATGAATACTTTATAGATTGAGGCAAGATCGAAGAGAGTGAAGTATTTCTTACATCCCTGGGGAAAATCTAGACACAATCACGGCGAAATCGAATATGTGGCCGAGAATGGAATGTGCCGTCCATAAAAAATAGCTGGGTGTGTAAGTTTCACTTTGATAACAACAGACAGCATATGTTGGAAGCTCCCCAATTAGGAGGAAAATATATTAGATTAGAAGTAGGAGGTGAAAGATCATAGATGCCAAAATATGGAGTGCAACTATCAAATTTTGCAATGACCTTTGAATGGAGCAACGATAGGTCTAGAGGAGAGAGAAGAATTGTTTTTTTCTAAATCTAGCAAATTGTCAGCTGGAATGTCAATATAAATGTGTGTTGGGATTGAACATGAGGCAGACTTCTTAACGATTTTAACGAGCGCTTAACAAATTTAACTACCTTTGGGATACCATAGTACTTTTTGCCCCAATTCTTGGCCTAAATGGAATAAAAGAAAGACGTTACTAGGTGGGGTGAAAAGTAACCTCCTTGGGAATGAAAAGCAGCGATTTTGGCCTTCAATCGCTCCGATAATGCACAGTAATACTCGCTGTTGATGGTTTTTCCTTTTTCGAGGTAGTCCACGAAGAGTATGCCATGACAATCCCAGAAAACCGACACCATAACCTTTCCGACCCATTGAGCCTCACTCGGTCTCTTCGGAGCACTCGTGCCGGCTTTAGTCCATTGCCGGGCACTCATTCTGTTCTCTGGTGTGTAAAAGTGGATCCAGGTTTCATCAACAGTTACCAATCGACGCCAAAAGTCCGCCCGATTCCGCAAGTCCAAACACTCTTTCGAAGTGCTCTCGCGTTCGAGTTTTTGGTCAGGAGTGAGCATGCGCGGCACCTAGCGGCAGGATAACTTTTTCATATGCAGAGTATTGCCCAAAATATGGCGTGTGCGCTCAGTACTTATCTTTGTGGTATCTGCTAGCTCGCGCACCTTCACTTTCCTGTCAGCCAACACTATTTCATGTATTTTTTGACATTGTCCTCTGTAACCGCATCGGAGGGCCTACCGTTGCGGACTTGATCGGTAGTGGAGTTGCGGCCACCACGAAACGAAACCAATATTTAACGGTGTAATCTGACGGAGCATTAGCCCCATAATATTTATCCAACTTTTCTTCTGTTTCCTTTGCCGTTTTGCTTCTCCAAAAATAATGTTTTATGAGAGAACGAAAATCGTTTTTGTCCATACTCAACATGATGCCAAACACGTCAACAACAATCAGCTGTCAAAACAAAACTAAAGATAGTATCGCACTGAAATCTGGCATGTCTACCTAAATATGAACGAACTTCAAGGCACCATAACCTTTTTTGTAGTAGCAGCGCATTGTGGCAGTCAAGGAGGTTACTTTTCACCCCAACTAGTATAATCAATTCCAGCTTGTTTGGACCTTTTTTTTTTTCTTTGCAGAGCTAGCCTTGTTAGGCCGACGAAATACTTCTCTAACCCTGAGAGCCTTTTTGCATCTTGAGCCTTTGTATTCCTCCTTAATCTTCCATATTCTTTTTTCTGGAAGTTGGTCTACATTCCTACAAGGGCAGTGCTGAAGATATCGAACCACCACTTCTGACAATTGTAAAACTACAAGCAATACTGGAGTGATTGAATTATGCAACAACGTGTGCAATGATGGCAATATTAAATGTAAGTAGCTGTGACCGACGGTTGAACAGCTCAAAACAGCAGGAAATAACTTGGTACGGAGCATACAAAACCTAAATAATGGTCAGAACAATGTACGAGTATGCCCATTGAATGGAGGTCGCTTGCCTTATCTTAGGAATGCAATCGTCTGACCTGAGTCAGTTGTAAAGGAGACAAGAATACTGATATCTTTGTGTTAAAATGTATAAACGTGTTGAAACTAAGACAAATCAGCTACACATCAGTAAGGTTTAAAGTCCGTAAAGTTCTCATTATACCATTTATTCACCCTACGTCAGATCTTAAGAAAATAATTCAAAGATATGAGAAAAGCTGATGTTATCCATTTACTTCAAGTGATGAATGAAAATGTCCATGTCCGTCGTTGTCAATACTCAGTCACATCGCTTAAACATCGAGTATCAAAGTGTATAAGGGAAAAGGACCGAAAAGAACACCGACAACTTAGCAAAAGCATCACAATTGACAGCTACAGCTTCAAGGTTTTCAAGCATGTTACCTACCCCGATTCTGATGTTAACATACTAGGTGGGGTGAAAAGTAACCTCCTTGACCGAGGTTTCGAGAGTTTCGTGGTGGCCGCAACTCGACTACCGATCAAGTCCGCAGCGGCAGGCCCTCCGATGCGGTTACATAGGACAATGTCAAAAAAATACATGAAATGGTGTTGGCTCACCGGAAAGTGAAGGTGCGCGAGCTAGCAGATACCACAAAGATTAGTACTGAGTGCACACGCCATATTTTGGGCAATATTCTGCATATGAAAAAGTTATCATGCCGATGAGTGCCGCGCATGCTCATTCCTGACCAAAAACACGAACGCGAGAGCACTTCGAAAGAGTGTTTGGACTTGCTGATGCGGAATCTGGCGGATTTTTGCGTCGATTGGCAACTATTGATGAAACCTAGATCCACTATTACACACCAGAGAACAGAATGAGTGCCCGGCAATGGACTGAAGGACTCAATGGGTCGGCAAACTTATGGCGTCGGTTTTCTGGGATTTTCATGGCATGGCATACTCTTCGTGGACTACCTCGAAAAAGGAAAAACCATCAACAGCGAGTATTGCTGTGCATTATTGGAGCGATTTAAGGCCGAAATCGCTGCAAAACGGCCCCACATGAAGCGAAAAAAAATTTTGTTTTTGCAGGAAAATGCGCCGGCGCATAAGAGCATCCCGACCACGGCTAAAATCAATGACTTACGGTTCCAATTGCTGTCGCATCCACCGCATTGGCTCCCTCGGACTATTATCTCTTCCCAAACCTCAAAAGATGGCTCATCAATACAAAATTCAGCTCACGCGAGGAAATCATCGACGCCACGGAGGAGTACGAGGGCGGGTCAATAAGTCCGTGACTTTTTGAGTTTCTGACCTGTCAACAGGCATCTGTCAGTTGACTCCTGTCAAAATTTAAACTTGCTGCGTCAGTTAGTTTGTGTTTGACAGCTATTTTTATCAGACTACTCACTAATTTGAGGAGAAAATGCAAAAAAGTGAATTTCGTGTGCTTATTAAGCATTATTTCTTGCGGAAAAAAACCATTACCGAGACCAAGGCTAAGCTTGATAAATACTATGGGGACTCTGCACCATCGATTTCAATGGTAAAAAAGTGGTTTACTGAATTTCGTTGTGGCCGTACAAGCACTGAAGATGCCGAACGTCCTGGACGCCCAGTTGAGGTCTCTACACCCGAAACAATCGAAAAAATTCACGATATGGTGTTGGCCGACCGAAGATTGAAAGTGCGAGAGATTGTGGAAGCCGTAGGGATCTCGCATGGCTCAGTGGTTTCAATTTTGAATGATCACTTGGGCATGAGAAAGCTTTCCGCAAGATGGGTGCCGCGTTTGCTCACAGTCGACCACAAACGCAATCGTGTAACAAATGGCAAAAATCCATGAATTGGGCTATGAATTGCTCCCTCATCCACCCTATTCTCCAGATTTGGCTCCGAGCGACTACTTCTTGTTCCCAAACCTGAAGAAATGGCTTGGTGGAAAAAGATTTGACTCCAATGATAAAGTCATCTCGCAAACAAAGGCCTATTTTGAGGACCTCGACAAATCATTTTTTTTGGAAGGGATAAAAAAATTGGAGAAGCGTTGGACAAAGTGTATAGAGCTCAAGGGAGACTACGTTGAAAAATAAAATTATTTTTTTATCAAAAAATCTGTGTTTTAATCCAAAAGTCACGGACTTATTGACCCGCCCTCGTATTTTGCAGACCTTCCGGCAAATTACTTTTCGGGCGGGATCGAGAATTTGGAAAATCGCTGGAATAAGTGTATCAAGCTAAAAGGGGACTATATTGAATAAAATTAAAAAAAACATTTTAAAAAAATTTTTTTTTCATTCCCAAGGTACAAGGTACATCCCACCTAGAACATGCAATATCTCCCCCTTGACAACTACGATAATTGGCGGTAAGACCATATCAAGACAAAAATTGCCGATCGAGAACATCAAGACCTTGTCGAAACAAAAGCACCAATATGGTAAGAAGTATCTTTAAGTGATTATTTACTCTAGTCGAAAGCCATAATACCATGGAGGGAAGTAGTTTTTGAAGTTTTAAGTCCAAATTACTTTTTGTACAAAATGAAAGTAACTTGATACAAGATGACGAACACGTTTTCATAACAAAATGAACCAGGAAGCAAACAATGGAATGGGAAGTGAACAGGGGAGATATTTTATGAATAGATTCATGCGTCAACAGATTAAATTGCTTGCGTCGGTACTAACTATTAGTTCGAAGAAATATCAACACCCTGCATGAAAAGAATGATCGAGCTTTATGTAAGCAAAACTATGTTGCAAATGCACCCTATTATCTCAAATAGGCAACTTACTTAGGTCTACTTATGCGGAAAATCTTGCAAGACTTCGATTGAAAATTTGGTGTGCAGAATGGAATGTGGACTCCACCAAGAGTATGCGGTTGGCATTTAGATTGACAACAAGTATTGATGACGGAAGAGTAGTCTTCAATACATTTAAAGTAAAATTGACAATGCAAAGCATTTCTTCTAAAAGGTTTTTCGTTTCTCGCTTATTCGTAGATTTATACAACAGCAAAACCTTCAAAAACAACCATTCCTTACTACGTATTTAGGAACATAAGTAAATTTAGACTCAAAGCGATAAGCAACTGAAATTCTTCAAAAACATGACTCACATGTTGTAATTAAAATGCGATTATTAGTAGATTCTCTGCACTAAGGTCGCCTGGTATTGCTTTTCTAGAATTCTCACATAACAACTGCATTCGCTCTTGAAAAACAATGCACACACTCGCCTATTTAGTTGTCCCACTTTCGATGGTTTATTTCAAATTGATTTTAGTCAAATCAGCACTAAGTAAATAATATGCTGATTTGTAAATAGGAAGAATTGTTTGCTTTTAATAAGAACAATGGCACCGTCACATTCATATGCGAGAAGCGTTTGTATTTGCTAAACACAAATTCATTATTATGCGTAGTCAATGTTTGAGTGCTTTTACTACGTCACTTTGAATAATTAATTTAGAAATAGTAAGCACATTTTGTTTTAGTGTCTCTTCGTTTCAATTACCTTCCAGATAAGCAACCAACTGTGTACATACATATGTATTTACCTATTATTTTACATTGAAAACCTATTGATTTGTAAGTATTACATGACGACAAGTTCATTTGTTGATCTCTGACTTTAGCTATAGAGATTCCTTTTAACTTTGCCTATCTATCTACATTTGAAACAATTGATTTTGTTTATATTTTACACCATGTTTGCCAAGTTTTAAAGGATTCTTGATACACACTAGCGTCCTAGAAGCCCATTTACTGAATTATTGTATTCTCTAAAGCAAAAATTTTATGTAGAACATGTACCTGACCAAATTCGCTTGCAATCCCATGTTATCTCTTTCCTATTATAATTTGGCTAAAGATCATTAACGAAGAAAAACAAAAAACAACAAAGAATTTAGCAGATAGCAGACGACCACGTAAGCATAACCACTTATGCGTACATACATGTGTACATATATTGTGATATTGTGATGGTTTCAGTGTATACGAGAGGAGTAGTTTTATGATATGTTTCTACGAGATAAGAGAGAACAAGATTCATATTTTGGATTCGCTACCCAAGCATAAGTGTGATTTTAATATTTTCATTTTACCTCCTCCCCATCCTATTATATAATTACTTGCATTCCTTATCAACTGACGAAGGTCAAACTGGCATCTTAAAACTAGTTTAACAACAGTGGACACAAAAAAACGAACAGATTCAAATTTAGACGAATTCTGGGTACAAATGTCCAAAGTTCATATCTATGAAAAAATGTTGCTCCATAAATAGACATAAAAGCATATCAGAACCTACCGCACCTCACCGGTTGCTCATGGATTTTGAAATGGCGTTTGATAGTGTCATAGACTGTTTATGTCGCATGACTTGTAGAGAGATATTCTAGATAAATAACTACTGGGAATGGGATAAAACAAGACTCCATCCTGCCTCCAGTATCGTTCAAAATAAACCCCACTGTCACCGAAATAGTGCTAACATGCAAGATATTTTGAAGACCTTTTCTGCAGAAGACCGGCGCAGATACCTACATATAGGCACCATCCAACTACAAATGTTAACATCGCTAACAACGCGATGAATGGAATCCGCTTAACCTAGTTGGATGAAGAGCGAAATTGTAATTGTAATTTTTACACAATGCTGAAATAACGAAAATATAGTTGGAAAGAGCTCCCAAAAGAGGTACATTGCAACAATCATACACTACTGGGCATAGTAGTAATAGAGACCCTAGAAGCCACATGGAATATAGAACACAAATAATTATACAAAAATTATCTAATAAGCTCCAAATTTCCTACAGGTACATTTCTATATAAGAAAGTTGCAGCCAGCAATATTGCAGATATAATCAACGAATTAGGGGATCTTAAATTCAACAAACGTTGTAGCTATTAAATTGAAAAAATTCAGATTGTAAGTTGGTAGCAACATGCTGTTAGTTTAGCAGGCATAGTGTCGAAAACGTTGCCTCCAAGTGATTTGGTGAAGACTGCCCTTGTTCAGTAAGCGATTTTTTTTTATAATTTACGCGCACCCAAGGGGATTATGATACCCTTTTACTGTTACCAGGGTGCGGGCGGAAAGATAGAAGGAGGAGATAGGAAAGCATTGTTGTGATGTAGTGGACATCAGAGACAATGTACTGGCTAAACGTAACCGTAGGTCCATAATGTTTTCCGGAGCCTTAGTCTGGTGGGCGACAGACACTATACACAAAAATTTACTGCATTTCCAGCAAAATAGAAAACAAAGATTGTCTTTCGCAGAAAGCATGGAAGTAGATTACAATAAATGTCAAACATGGCCACATGATTACAGAAAAAGGGTTCAAATACAGTCTTGCACAACTACTTTGGCCTATTTGAGAAACTAATCAAAGAAAACAATGGCTGCAGGTGTATGATTTTTCATAATAATGCATTAATTAAGTACTCCGTACTTATGTATCTTTCAAAACATCGTATAGAAACAACAATCGGTTTCTGGAACGTCATGCGATATAAGATATAAAAACATCTTAAGGTTGAGTAAGGTAAGATGGGTTGAAACTGAGAAATACCAGAAATAAAAGCGCTTTCATGCTTAACTCCCTTACGGTGGAGTAAGATTGATGGTAACTCTACCACGACTAAGAAGTAAACGACTAATTAAGAGGTCATTATGGTGATTTGGCATTGTGAGCAGTTTGTGGACTTCTGGAACACCAAACGCCTAGGCATCAATCGTACGCTGTCTAAACTCCTGCAGCAAAGATCTAACAAAAGAGGTAATATTGCGGAAATCTGATGGATTGCAGAAAGATACAAATTATATCAATATCGTGTTAGAATGATATCAATGAATATAAAGATTACTTTCTCTACACAAACACCTTACAAATCGTAATATATCATAACCTCGCGATCGTTTGAATCGAGCTCTTATTTAATCATCTTTTCGTAGAAAAACTCAAAGCGGTTAACAACGTAAGCTACGAGCTTAGCAAGAGTCTCATCGAATCACAACGGTTAGGTATTAAAAAACCGCGTTGCACAAGTTTCCGGTACATCTACTGTTTACATTTATTAAGAACAATTTCGACAGCTTGATCTGAGATGCTATTCGGTAAGTCTTTTGTAGGAGAGACTTTTCGGAATATGTCATATTATTACGAGCATAGTAAGAGACACGTAATTAATGATAAGATGATCAAAGATGTTAAATGGCAGAGTCGAGTACGCCAACGATGCATACTGGATGCATAGCCATGAACGACATACAATGTGCAGCGTTCATGGTAGGTTGCAATGTGGTATCACATTTCACCTCTAAACTTTCGACTACTCTGACGGACTGTGCCTACTTTTAAATCAAAATGAAAACGTTTTCGCAAACACTGTGGGCCTTAAAGTAATCGCATCCAAAAGAAAGGCCTTAAGCTCAACTCAAACATTGTCCGAGAGAAAGTCAAGAAAGTTGACGACTTTCTATATCTTAGAAGTACGATCTCGGATATCTGCGGTGGCATCGAACTACATCTATGCAGAATCAAAAAGACAAAAATTTGTCCATAAAGGTATTTTTATTCTGCAGAAGCAATGCTTTTAACACAAGAAAAAAGGAGTCAGTATGTACTTCAATATGTTTGCGATAATTGGAAAATCGATATTGCTAACAAACGCCAGCTGGAAACGTTGGTAAATGGATCCCAAAGAATCATCATGAGGACTTAATCTCTCTTTTCTTATATGCAACGGACAACATTATCAGAGAACCGACTAATACCCTGTTGATACTATGTTGTGAAAGTTGCAGTGAATTGGACACACCATAAGGCGCAAACACTGGCTGGCCGTGGCTCAAGTTGAGCTAACTGGCTTCCAAATCCGTAGGTTCGGTGTTCAAATCACAGCCGTGCCCAAAAGACTTGCATTATGAAAGATGTGTAGTTGACTAGAAAACAACATCAAGCCAGCTCTCACTAACAATTTAGCCTTCCCATTAAATATTGGTCTTTCCCATTTTTCTAAGAGTTTAACACGTGCTCGAGCACGTCATACCCAATTGAGTGTTTAGTTCTTAAAAAAAAAAAAAAACAGTTCAACCCTGTTAGCCAACGCAGACGCGCCCAAAACAGGAGGGGAAATATACTTCGTTGGTAACAGCTCATCCGCTTAATGATGGCGAGCAATCGTTTTTCACGCTGAATTCTCCTAGAGGGATGAAAAGATTTAAGCAAAAAATGATATGAAATATACGCCTCCTAGAAACTTGACAAACAAAAACGATTTCATGTGCCGGCAGCATTCTTATTCATAAACTTTGACATCAAAGAGTAGAGACTAAAGCAACTATCAAAAAGTATTTATAAACTCGCTTCTGACAACAAATATAGGTATCTACAATTCCCTGTTGACCAACTATCCTTCTTATCACTATATCTTTGCAAATTAATAATCTAAAATTAGTTAAACTGTCAGTATTGCTAATTAAGAGTTATGACGACACCTGCAAAAATTACCTCAAACAATTAGCTCATTTACATTCCGCACCGATTACCACACGAGTATGTATGTACATCTTTATTCATAAGCAATGAAACATCGACATGGCACAGCCAAAGCCACACCAGTGCACCACCAGTCTACTAATACGAATAGAAAGCGAGTTTCGAACGCATTGGTTGGCGTAGCAATTAGCTAATGTGTTGCTTGTTTCACATAGAGATAACATCCGATCTACCAATAGCAAAAAAAAAAAAAAAAAAAAACCAAATGTGACAATTTCAATTCACTTACATTTAGCTTTACAGAAAGAAAAAAAAAACGGAAAACCAGAAACAACGAGCAAGAGGTGTTCTTTTAGCGATAAACTCTTTTCATAGAAGTCAACGACGTTGTTACCCCCGTACTCGGGGTGACCTATTTCTAGTGCAAACCATTCAAAAGGGCGGGGAACATCTACCTTCACATAGATTTCATTACAAGCATGCTCTGAATGTTTACATCTCATCAAAAATGAGATTTATTTCTTTTCATTCGTACAACACTTAGGAACAACAAAATACTGACGGTGGCACCAGACTTTCATGAGTAGAATGCCGATTTTCTGGTTGCCTATTTGTACTCTCACCTTTGGATCGTCTGGGAGAAAAGTTGGCCACGTGGTGAAACCGGATTGGACACTGCACGGCAAAGTTGTTGTCACCAAATGTGAAATAAAGCAGCCGATCATTTATGGAAACAAGTCTCCAGACACATAATGCAATGTGATGTTGGATATGTGCATATATCACTCCATCGTGTGGGACGCACATCTTAAAGGCAAATCTTACATCAGGCGATATGAAGACATGATGATCGATTGAACCGATTGAGAGGAACACAAGGCCGGGCCACGGTGGCGACTGCCATCGTCAGCCGGTGTTTGTGCGTTGAGCATGTGTTTTGTGGATTTCTTATCACCTTCATCCAATTGGAACTGAACAGAAATACAGAAATAATTTTCCGTTTGGAGTTTGTTCTATTCTTATCGACCACCGACCCGTAATGCAGTGTTTATCTTCTTCACCAAAAAAAAAAAACCAAAAAAGCAAGCTTTCCGATTCCAACTATCATTGTATGGATGTGACTTCTATAGATTGAAACTCAAAATCAGAGTCAGATTCATTTTTTTGGTGATGGTTTGCTCCACGTAGGCACATTTACCAGTGACGCACCGGGAACCGGACACGACCGACCAACTGCCAACTAGTACATACATTCCTCTTCCACACACTCGTGTCGTTGATCCCACAAAATGAATTTCAAAGAATAGAAGAAGAAAAAAACGACACTACTGATGATGATGCTATTTATGCTCTCCACCACAAGTTATTAGAACAAGTTTTTTCCTATTCAATTTGTCGATCATTTTTCCTCGTTGTTTCTCAAATGTCAAGAAAAAAAAAAAAAAAAACCCGAAAAACAATAGTCAGGGGCGCAGGGACCATAAATTGGAAACCATTAGTGGGTATCCACTTTTTTTTCTCTTCTCATTCCGTTCATCTTCGACGCTATCCCAAAAATCAAAAATCACTCTCATCTTTTTCTTCGGCCACTTGGAACTTTTTTTTTTCTTTTTTTTTTCTTATAATCTTACGCACTTTTAGGAAACTCTAAATTGGTAGCGAATTTCAAAAAACGAAATTTCACAAAATTTATGAAGAAACCACGGTGTTTAATGAACCAAAACAGAACAACTACTTTGGATTAAATGCAATTGGATTTTTTTATTATTTTTTTTGTTGTAAAATTCCCTCTCGGTGGATGTGAATTAGAAATGAAAACTTCACCGCAACTCACGTCAACGAACACGACTGTCTCGTTTTGTTTTAAAAGGGGCGGTGGTGGTGGTATGGTGGAACACTTGTGAAGATGGCCGATGTTGATTTATTCAGCCGTATGGATGCGTGGCGGAATAGAAAATGAAATAAATCGATAAAAATGGTAGAGCGCAACTGATGAACTATGAGAGTGAAGTGCGAGATTCATTTCAATGTGGTTTTTGAACAGGAAACTTGTTAAATTTCGGTTTGATCAACAGGTGGCGCTATTCTACTTTAAACATGGCCAGAAAAAATGATTTAAACTTTTAAAGGGTAAACAAGGCCACCTCAAGTGTCGCTTGAATTCGATGATCTTCTTACTCATGGTTCGGCTTGGGTGCGGCTTCAACTTTCATGCAACGAAATCGTGTAAGGCACGAATCTTACCACTTATGTGATATACCATATGATAGCGTGGTCTTGCCCCAACGGATCGGTACATGACATTTTTTTTGCGTGCATGCGCAGTCAGCGTGAGAGGGCCGGAAGCGAGGGGCCGGTTCTGGCGCTAGAGCTCAGTCAGTGCCACTGTCAGAGGCTTGAACTCATAACTTGTGTTCTAATTGTACTATCGAAATGATTCTTATCTCATTGCATAGCCAATTAAGTGTACTTTAAATTATACTGAGAGACTTTTTTTCGAAAATTTGTGAGTTTGAAAAAATCTGTGAGACATCGAGACTGTGAAGGAAAAACGGTTCGCTTAAAACCAAAGAAAGGCCTCTTTAATAAGGTTAACACAGACCGAATGCGACCAAGACAAGTTTGTTGCGTAGAGCGGGTTCGTTAGTACAGGGAACGCATAAAACAAGCATGACTCACTATGCAGTGGGGTAAGAGGGGGGATCATGAAAATCGTACACTAGACGTGCCGATGCCGTGCCTTCCACATCGCACGGAGATGGACATAATGGGTCTCAAGTGACTCCGATAGACGTAGAGAATACAGAGGAACCTAACGCCAGCAAATCGTCATGTACGGGGCGAAACGGGCCACCCAATTTTGAACCGAGTATGAAGTGTAGACTTGCGAACGTTGCTGTTCTGGTTGAAAGAAGCCGGTTTATGCACTCAGATCGTGATTTCATTAAACAATTTGTTCAGAATGAGTTTGGTTATGCTTACGACAGATTTTGGTTTAGATTGGACTTGGCAGCGTTGAGCGAACGTTGTTATGAATAAATAAATAGTCACTTCGACTTTGATCTTTACATCTTCAGGGAGGGATCGAATTCACGGCCGGTAGACTGTGCCTCTGTCATTTCTTTTCCTTTGAGCAATATTTTTTCAATTCAAAATAAAACAAATAAGAATTGTTGTAATGATAATTCTTTTACATTAGTGATTAGGTATGATTTTGGGCATATGTGCGCGTAATTAACAAAAACGGCATGGGAGTCTGGAACTTTTTCGAGCAGTTGGAACCGTAAATCGCCAATAACGCGGTAAAATTGTTGGAATCCGATCCTCCATCGTTTTAAGTATATCGATGAAGACTATTACTTCCTTCGATGCCGATAGTCATGAGTGGATCAGGGCTCCAGTAAACATGGCCCAACAGCTGGCGCGGTCTTTTACCAGCTCCCTTCAGTTGCGCACATGAACAAAACTGAGGTGCCTTTCCACTAGCAGGTCACCTAAGATAAGATTATCCTTCACTGTGTAATTCGTCTTGGTTGTAGTTGAAAAGTTTCTGGACGGGAACGCTAGAGTACAATTCATATCCTTCTTTCTCTATCGATTCACAACGGGACCGAAAGTTACCCAAAGAAGGCTTTCGTTAGTGTCCAACAGCAGGACTAGGGAAACACTTTCTTCTATAATGTTTGTATTGGTTGCTCGAAAGAGGACTTCACTGATCAATTGCATTCTAAGCCCAAAGAAGCAGCATTAGCAAGTTATTCTTTCCATGATTTGTATACTGATGTGATTGAAGAACTTGATGAAGTAGCCGAAGTATGTAGATAAAATCTCTTACCTCTTGCCTAAAAGTTTTAGCTTCCTGTCTCGACTTTTTGTCCTGGGCGTCGATGTTGTATGTTCCTATCTGTTGACAACATATACTTGCTTTTATAAGGAATGTTCTTTGGATCGGACAATAAATTCTTAGGTTCTTCAGCCATACTTTCAATAAACCAGATTTTGGAAATGAATTAGTGTATGCTCCGTATTCAGTCATCCCCAGCTGCTATAAACAGCTTGGTCATTAAACCATGTTAGAATTAGATGTCCAGAGTACGGTTAAATAGTTCATTCTGCCTGATGGTGGGTCTTTGTTCTTCACCAGCCTTTAACAGTATGCAGAAATAAACTTTCCAGTACATCAAAGGCGGTTTCTCGAATTTGCCTTTGGCAATGATGCCACTAGTTGACCACGTTTGATGCTTGGATCGGACTCCTTAAACTATCGAGCTTTCCGAAAGGAGTCTTACTGTCTCCTGCGATTGCACTTATAACCCTTTGATATTCCGCTTCCGCGCAATGGTTCTATGATTTTGGGCTGTTACGTATGTCCGCATCTGTACGTTGGCTATCAATTGTTGGCTACAACACGAAAATGATCCGCGTCGAACCTAGCCGCTCAGAACGTATGTATATCTAAAACACTAGAGGAGCGCAATGCGTCTATCGCAATATGATCGGGAGTCATCCATGGATATAATATTGCGGAAGTGGAGCATAGCGCCCCACAGCAAAACTAATAAGCCTGTGTCTATTGCCGTAGGTGATGAAGTGAATGTGCAACTTACAACAAATCCGCATCCAAATAAACGCTGCGATTGCGGTTTTCACCGAGCAAAAAAAAAAAAAAACTGTGGCCCTGGCAGACCGGTATGGGTCTTGGCCTAGCTTTTTGACACTCATTTCTATCGCTCATGTTGTTATTTTTGTCACATCTGAGGGGGGCCTACGGTTTATCGCCGAATCCGAACGGCACTCCTTAGAAGCTTTTTCATAGGCAATTTTACGTTCGCGAGTTTGCCATTGCACGCCGAAAGGGTGATGAGGATTCGAATAATTGTTGGAGACGCCGGGGATCGAACCACGGACCCTCTGCGTGATAGTCCAATGAGCTAACCTATGCTTTGCGTTGAAAAAAAACGGGCTTTTAGACTACCTTCATGTACTCAAACTAGAACTGCGCATGATCTGGTTTTTCCATTAACTTCGAAATCTGTTCCCCATTAAGCCACATTGACTGCTATGAAGTTGAATAATATTGCGTTCCCAATCGTCTTGTGTTAGTATGCAATTGGAATGTACTTAAAATGCAGTCTTATTTAACAAATTTAAATCCAAAACTTCCAGTTACCGCTCATATTTCAGAGCGCATACGATCCGGGCCAACTTCACGCCCCCTTTTCATTCCTTTTACTGCTTTGATAATTTCAACTTCCGTCAAATTTTTGGTTTTTTCTTCTTGCACGGGAGTCGATGAAACGGTCCTGTGAAGGTATTCTTCGTTAAGTAACACAAATTTTTGCAAATCCCATCGCTCCCCGAAACTGGGATGCTTTGCTCATCTTCAATATATTTTGGCGACTGAATTTCTTGCGAGTGTTTTCTGAGATGTGTCGCAATCCTTAAATAAGTTCGTTTGCCTGTGCTTTGACGCTGCACTTCCTCAATTGATCGTAGCCTGCTCATAAGTGTATGCCGTTTATGAGCCATTGTACAATAGCAAAGGAAGCACCTAGAACTGTCCCCTCCCTTTTTATGTTGCTTCAGGGTTTTTTTTAATCCACTGATGCCGGCTTTCTAGGTTTTTTTTGGACCAGCAAAAGTGAGTGATTTTACTCTCCAGTTGTTTTATACCAGCATTGATGGTAATCCATCGTTTAATTAATTAATCGTTTAATGGCGACTGTTGCAGTGCGTAATCAATTGTTGCACTACCATTTTCAGTATAGTAAGACCGTGTAATTTGCATAAGTATATCTTCTTACTCTGAGTTCCTTGTTTCTTAACCGTTTCCTCTATGGTAGTCTCTGTAATTGTAGTTCGATTTTTCGAACTGTGCGTTTGAATCTGCACCGCTGAAAAGCATTTTTCTTCTTTGATATACTACGAGTTTATCAAATTTTCCTTTTTCTGACTGCCTTATTGTGGTGCGTAGACACAAACAATATTCCAAGTTTCGTGTTCAATTTCGTAGACTCTTTTTAAAAATTACGATATTGCAATCTCTACACATGTACGTAAAATCTAACAACACGTTTTGTCATATGATTGATATTTGCGTTATTACAGAGAGTTGAACAATTCTTTACTTTATGATTTCTTATGATTTTCGACGTGGATTAACTCAATAAGTGTGTCGATCAACTCGCTTTGACTTTGTACGATGAAGAACCGTCCCGGAACACTGTGTTTTGCTGGTTTTCGAATTCAATCGTTGTCGTCGTTCGCTTTATAAAACCTTACTTGCCTCCGAAAAAGCAGAACTATGTCACGAATATTTCAATTCGCACCGGGATCACTTCTTCTCTGTGCTGATACCTGTTGATACCTGTTGTCTTTTTACGATTTTCTTTTTCATCCGTGTACCGCTTATATATTTGTATATCTAACTGTTGTCCCATCGATGGTCTTTGGATGTTATGACAAGTAGAACGATGAACTGCTATTTTGTTTGATGGACCAAAATGTTCTAGGTAGCACAATGTGAACGCTCTTACGTCTGTCGTTCAGATCGGTCAACCTATTTAACTTTTTCGCTTTATCGAACGACAGGTACTTGTATGTGAACACTTGTCAAACGACTTCAGGGCATTTTTCATTTTCGAATGAACATCAGCGCGAAAGAAAGAAAATTATGTCCAGTTTAGAGAAAAACTTATATTTTCTCTATTTGTTTTCATTCTTCAATATTTCATCTATAATCAACACTGCAAGAAGAGCGTGCGCTTCCTTGTTGATGCTTCGAAATTACCCTCACGAATGAAGTCTGTCAACCATGTAGCACAATGTGAACGCAAAGCATTTTTTGGCCGCACGATCGGGCAGCACTTGCACCATATTGCAGCCGACTCAATCGAACATCTGAAATCGCTATTTACCGTATTGTTGATCGTTTTCGCGCAAGATTTTTTTGAAGATGCAGGCATGAAAAAAGTACGTACTGAAGGGAATATTGTATTCGTTTAGGAGAGTTTTAAAGAAGATCCAAATTTATCGATTCGACGTCGTTCACAACAGTTGGTCTTTGTCCATCCTCTTTCTGGAAAATTGTACGCAAAGATGTTGGTTTGAAGGGGTACGAGATCCAGATCGTGAAAGAATTGAAGCATAATTTCGTGTAATGGACCTATAAATTGACCTCCAAGATCTTCTGATCTGATGACTCTTGATTATTTTCTTTGCGGATACGTAAGGTCACTAATTTACGCAGCCAAACCAACAATAATCAACGCATTGGAAGCCAGTATTATTCATGTTATTGAGGACTTACGGCCATAAATTATTCAATGAAAATCATGTGTTTTGTTCAAAATCAAAGTTAGTACTAGCTTAAACAAAAACATCCTTCATAAGCCTCTGCCGCACGACGTACAACTTCAATCAATGTGTACATTTCCAGAACTACCGAACGTGGACAACAGAAACCTCAATTTTATTAAAGATTCATTAGTGTGGACGCCGATGAATTAAAAATAAAGGAAGGAAATGGGCCAAGAAAACACGCCTCTATGCAGGCATGATCAGTATTACTTCAAGCTGAGATACATGCAATGAAGTTCTACATCAAAAAAAACCTAAACAACTATGTCACAAACAAGAACAGTGACAAAACTATGAAGCAATCAATGCATTTGAGAATGCATTAAATCCCTCACAAGACTACCCAGCACCAAAAAAAGTTAATCCATTCTAAGGGGGTGGATACCGCGGCTCTATTGTCAATGACAAATCTGAGGGATCCACAACCACTGCATCGATAGCTGCTTGAAAGCTAAGACGCCGACTATCAGACGGAAATTGAAGGCAAAAAGCGGGTCAACAACACTTATTAACAAACCCCTTCCCTCATCCAGAAGCCATATACCTGTACACAAAGTAACGTATTTGCGACGCGACACCATTATGATCATAAAAATACCTCTGACAATATTTGTCGGATGTGCAACAAGGGACAAACAGCAGAGCATGTTTTAAGGCATTGCAACAACTAGCTCTACGTGACCTACAAGTGATTTACCTGAACACAAAATGCACTACACATTATCAGTGCAAAGTATAAGCCAAATTTCGCAAATCTGGCTCTCTAATTCGGGGATACTCGAGTCTACTTAGGCCGCAGTAAATAGGCTGCCCAATAATATAATTTTATCTTCATACGAACAGGATGTCCAATCATCAAATTAAGATGAAGCAGCCAAAAACCAAACCAATCCACTAGTCACTGTCAATTTTCAAACAAAATCAGTTAAGGTAAGACTTACACCGAACAGTGACAATAAATCATCCAAGTGAGGGTCCCTTTTCTTCGCTGCATCCATCTCCAAGTTAAGTTGCGCTGCAACAACAAGGAATTCATCAAATGCCTTCGAATCCCGAAGTTTCACTGCAGACGTGTCCCATTGTTGATCTAGATTTGGAAAAATTCGATGAAAATTTCAATGCATCTACAAAAACACTGGTGAACATACAAATTTGCTGCAACAACAAATACGACGGCAGCGCATTCTTCTTGTAGTTCATTTTCCAAATCTTAAAGCATTCATCGCCGCTTATCAGGCAATCAATGCAGCCCTCGATCTCAATGCTGCTCTTAGCGGCGCTCTCAATATCACGGAAAAGATTTAGAAAAACATTTGAGTACTTCGATGAGCTCTCGATGTATTTTTTCTACAAAAAAAAAACAACAAGAAAATCTGCATCATTATTAGTTTACAAAAGAAAACTAACTTTTGCTCACCAAAAATAGCTGAGAACTGGTCGTAAGCAACTGTTGGCTTTCCCTTGGAATGCTGTACTTAGCCTTTAAGGCGTTGTAAGTTATGAAAAAGTCCGATTGACTTAGAACCAATCTAAATAAAGAAAGAAATTTTGAAGTTGGCGCCGTTCAATAATGAGGTCAAACTTACTTTTGATTGCCATCGCTGGATGACAGAACCTTTTCAATATACTCCGCGACAAATCGCGAATAACTCTTCATTTCAATCACAGGCAACATAATGTTTTGCCAAACTGAAAATAGTAAAAGTCATCACCAAGAACTTCAAACAAAATACTACGCTTGTTCATTACCTTTAACACCAATGTTCACGTCACGATAACCACCCTGTCCAACACCCCATAAAATGCTTAGTCCAATATTACTTCGATTCTGATACGAATTCCGTAATATCGCAGTCTTTGCCAAACTATTGGAGCATACCACTGGCCAATTTTGACCGACGATTTGAAGGAGGAGCTGTAACAATATCACAACAAATCACAAAAGAAACCAATTGGCAAGTACAGCATGCTTACCTTGTAGCCAACGACAGTTTTGTTCTTTGACAACTCCTCGGCCATCCTCGTCAGTAGAGTATCATAGAAATAGGAAAGATTCACCTCTCCTGTTGATTTGAAAATATCAATCAGTGCAGTCTTAAGGTTCTTTGGAACGACATTGCTTGGATAGAGAACAGCTTTGCCCGAGAATATTGGGTCGCAATCAAACGGGAGACTCGAATTGAAAAATGCGGCAATCTAACAGATTAGAAGACATTCACATTCTCTTATTGACAAACGATCAAACTTTTGAATCAGGCTCACCTCTCTTAACCAATACAATCCATTGCCGGGGAATGTTGTCCGCAGTTGCTCCATCAGTCCGTTCAATTCGTCGACTGTTATCTTCAGAAGTGCTGTTTCCAGATTCTTTGGCTTTGGTGGAGCAGGTGGAGCAGCTGGCGCTGTAGATTTCTTATTGCTTTCATTGTTATTGCTTTTAGATTTCTTAGCAGGCGATGACTTGTTGCTGGATGTGGTTGTCTTCTTCGGTGATTTATTCTCCTTATCTTTGTCTTTGGTACTTTTACTAAAAATACTCTTCAGCTGATGTTGAGGAACTACAAAATACAAAAAACAAATCATATCAAATCGTATTATGTTCAATATTGAAACTCCAAACATTGATCATACGAATTTCTTCCAAGCGTGGACCGGCTAGTGCCAAACGTTTCTTCTCCGTGTGGGCTTCGACTTTCTTTTCGAAATTCCGTTGTTTCTTTGACTTGGTAACCACTTCCCATTGATTGGATGACATTTTGCAATAAATTCTAATTCAAATGCAGTAAGAGAAATAATAAAATTGATAGAAAATCAAGAAAATCAAAAGCAAGGACACCTAAACTTTTTTTAAAAAAATAAAGTTATGACGTTGCCACCTTTTTGTCGATGACAGTTGATTTGGTCTCATATCGTGACAAAGTTCATTCGCCAAATGAATTCAGCAATGCATTTGAGTGTGTTCAGAAAGTAGATGAAAAAAAAATTCCTTTAGAAATAAGTTTTATTGCACATATTTGTGGTTAATATAAATTTTATAAAATACAACTTTAGTTTCTTAAAAAATAGGAATATCTTCTACTGTAAAACCATCTCGTTTGAATAAAATACAAACTAAAATGTATCCATAGTATCCACCCGGAATAAACATCAATACACCCAACATGAGCAGAGGCCAGATGCGGTCTTGATACTTTGCATCGTAATACCCGGCCGATATAAGGATACTAAATGCAATACAGGTCTGCAATTATGACAGAAATACGTGAAAGGCACAATTCGAGAAATGTTGAATACTTACAGCTCCGGCGCACATAAAAGCAACAATGAGAAACACCTGCTTCAAAGGGAATTTACGTCTTGGTTCGACAAATTGCTCTGCATCGACGCCATCTGCTGTGTCATAGGTAGCCGAATCCAATTGTGTATATCCAGAGTTATTTACATTTCGTCGCCGAGACATGGTTTCCTCGATGGCAAGTAAATTTGGCAAAGTTGTGCTAATGAAAACTACTCACGAATGAATGAAACTTAACTTAAATGCACATACTGGTGTCGTGTGACAACGTACTAAGTAGAATATAGCAAAAGGTTAAAGAATCTAAATAATTTCAAGAATTTGCTTTGTTTTCTGTCCTCGCAGACGTAAAAACGAGCAGAAATGCAATTTTTTGTTTGGGAAATGTCACAAATCAGCTGTTACTCCAGCAATGATGCCAAATCGTGTTATTAAAAACCTATCGTCGGTTAAGTAGTAGAATCATTTCTTTATATAGCTGAATTTTTTTAGCACTAAAATTTAGTTAAAAGCATCGGTACGACTCGAAGTTACTTTTGTGTGTTGAAGTTGTCAGATTACTTAAATTTTTGAGGACAGGACATGCGAGGTTTTCACTTATTCAGTAGAATAACTTTCACATTAAGACCAATACACTTTTGCATATGTTAGAACCAATGTTATAAATTTTCGAAGCACTTTTTCCAAATTCCAAAACATGCATCTAAAAGATATTAACCGCTTCATCAGCCATCGAAAAACGTTGACCTACCAATTTTTTTTATTGTGTGGGAATAAAGAGAAGTCATTGGAAGCCGTTCGATGTTTTGAATGCTCGAAAAGTCTCTTGTTTGACCAGACCTATGGGAAATCGTTGTGGTGGAAAATATTCTGTATTCGGTGGTTGCTTTCCCTATTTCTCCAAAACTTTCTGGCAAGCAAAAAGTGGTGTACGTTTCCAAATTGACCGTTGAATTGACGTTTCTCTAAACCCGCAGTGACGATAAGTTCGTTCTTTCTGAACCAATAGTTGGCTATTTGCTTTTAAGTGCTTTAGTCTAACCGAACAGCTTATGTCAGATTTGTCTCGTCTTTAAAGACTCATACAGTCATATGCGCTCGTATGTTAAGATCCAAAATTCTTCACCTGTCACGATCTTATAATCGTCTCTTGAATCTCCGTCAACATTTTTTTCAACATTTGAACTAATCGTATGAATGCGATTAATTTATGCGAGTAGGACTCATGTTCAAAGATTCCTCAATTTTAGAATGACGACCTTGTGTTCTGGCACAATAACCGATTTTGGACGACCTTTACGAAATTCGTCCTGGAGTAACGACAACCTCGATTGGATTCGAATGAGTGCTTGACGTAAAGGTAGACATATCAGCGAAGCACGATGGCATGGCATGTTTTGCAACAGGGACATTTTCATGGCGTAAGGTGTGAATATTCCGCTGCCACTTTCTCCCCCTTATGGGGACGTCTATAAGGTTTTGCAACCTTAGAATGACAATGTTTAAACATTTCCAAGTAGTACAACCGTAAAGTAGTACTGATTCTATATTGGAATTGAACAGTCTAAGCCTTTTATGTTGAAAACATTGCTTTTCCAGATACGAGGGCGGGTCAATAAGTCCGTGACTTTTGGATTAAAACACCGATTTTTTGATAAAAAAATAATTTTATTTTTCAACGTAGTCTCCCTTGAGCTCTATACACTTTGTCCAACGCTTCTCCAATTTTTTTATCCCTTCCAAAAAAAATGATTTGTCGAGGTCCTCAAAATAGGCCTTTGTTTGCGAGATGACTTCATCATTGGAGTCAAATCTTTTTCCACCAAGCCATTTCTTCAGGTTTGGGAACAAGAAGTAGTCGCTCGGAGCCAAATCTGGAGAATAGGGTGGATGAGGGAGCAATTCATAGCCCAATTCATGGATTTTTGCCATGGCAACTGCACATGTGTGCACCCTTGCATTGTCTTGATGGAAAAGAACTTTTTTCTTGGCCAAAGGAGGTCGTTTTTTTTTCAAATCGTCATTGAATCGGTCCAATAAGTTGGCATAATATTCCCCATTGATTGTTCTCTCCTTTTGAAGGTAGTCAATGTGGATTATCCCGCGTGCATCCCAAAAAACAGTCGCCATAACTTTATTGGCTGACAAACCCACCTTGGCCTTCTTTGGCGCCGATTCACCCTTAGAAACCCACTGTTTTGACTGTTGTTTGTTCTCTGGTGTGTTGTGATGGATCCATGTTTCGTCCACGGTTACAAAACGGCGCAAAAACTCCTCCATATTGCGATTAAACAACGCCAAACCTTCCTGTGAAGTTGTTACACGATTGCGTTTGTGGTCGACTGTGAGCAAACGCGGCACCCATCTTGCGGAAAGCTTTCTCATGCCCAAGTGATCATTCAAAATTGAAACCACTGAGCCATGCGAGATCCCTACGGCTTCCACAATCTCTCGCACTTTCAATCTTCGGTCGGCCAACACCATATCGTGAATTTTTTCGATTGTTTCGGGTGTAGAGACCTCGACTGGGCGTCCAGGATGTTCGGCATCTTCAGTGCTTGTACGGCCACAACGAAATTCAGTAAACCACTTTTTTACCATTGAAATCGATGGTGCAGAGTCCCCATAGTATTTATCAAGCTTAGCCTTGGTCTCGGTAATGGTTTTTTTTCGCAAGAAATAATGCTTAATAAGCACACGAAATTCACTTTTTTCCATTTTCTCCTCAAATTAGTGAGTAGTCTGATAAAAATAGCTGTCAAACACAAACTAACTGACGCAGCAAGTTTAAATTTTGACAGGAGTCAACTGACAGATGCCTGTTGACAGGAGCAGTGTTGCTGTTTCAGTAAAGAGGTCAGAAATTCAAAAAGTCACGGACTTATTGACCCGCACTCGTAGCATTCCAAACGCAGCTTTACCTTTTTGAATCTGCTGCTCACATCAAGCTCGGAGCCACCATCGGCTGAAACGATGCTTCCTTAATACAAAAAGTTTTCGACTTTCTCGGTCCGTTATCCGGTTGAGTAGAGCGGTAAAAATGGGTGTTTGAAATGCTCAGGGTTCGCATTCATATTTAGCCCTACACATTTTATGCCATTTGGTGGAGATCCATTATTTTGTGAACAAGGAGGCAAACATTGTGAGCGTAGTTTAGGTGTTTAAAGTGAGATGTCATTGTCCACGTCAATATTTGGGTTCCTTTAGTTACTGCTACTCGACACATTGATGATCGGCAAGGGGTTGATGTGATCTATGGGAGAGTACCACCCCGAAATCCCTTCGGTTCGTCATCGAGTGTTGAGTTTGGATGTTTTTTTATTTGCTATAGAACTATCTTAGCTAATAACTTGCCTACTGAAGAGAGAACATATAACCCACTGCAGTTCGAATATTCCATCAAATGGCTCTTCTTTGGGAGCTCAATGATTATCCCTCTTTTCCATTCCTCCGTGAATAGTTCATTCAAGCTTACAGCTTTATTTCGTTTGATTGTTCTGATAGCAGCTTCTATTTCTATATTGCTGAGAGGTTCGGTTCGAATTTGGCAAGATTTTGTATCTATCCCGCTATCGGGCTCGTGTCAAGCGCAATGTTGTAAGCATGATTGATCGCCAAGTCCTTTTTTAAATTCCGAGGCCACAAAAGTATATTGTGCTATCCTCGGTTCATACTGCTTTGAAAATGAAAAAGGTGTAACACTTTAGGTGGTGCTACAGTCCGGGGTGAACTTGAGCCTCAGTCACCTCAATCTTTTGTTATTGAGAGAGAGAGAGAGAGAGAGAGGGCTTCGCTAGTCAATTACATTCTTAGCCCAAAGTAGCAGCGATTGGTAAGAGTTATTCCTCGTTTGATCTCAGCGTTGGTGTCGTTGTCTGAATTTACATCGTCTACTAGTCCTTTAGTTATAACCTCAAAGTTATATCTATCGAAGATGACGTTCTATCCAAGACGACGGTGTTGAGTGTCCTCTTTGCTTGGTCTCGTTGACCGCTAAGCCAACTTTCGCCGCTTCTGTCTCAGGAATTGCAAAAGCGCCACTGGTATCACGCTACTTTCTTCTGATTATGTCAATGTCATCGGCGTATGCAAGTAATTGGATGGACTTTTGAAAGATTGTGCCTCTTGTGTGTGCGCGTGAGTTTTACACTATTCTCTCAAGTATGATGTTGAAGAAATCGCATGACAGCGCATTGTCATCCTTCACAGACGGACGAGTTTGGCAGGGATGACGAAATCTTTACGAAACTCTTGCACGGGTCTTTTTTTGACGAAAAATATGCTGTTTAGGCGCTGATTCTTCTTTGCCACTGGCCTTCATTTTTATTTCGTTTGGCTTTTGGCACATTTCACGAAACTTTTAGCAAGAATATGACAAGAGTCTGGTCAACATGCTTTTAAAGTATGACAAAACCAGTTGGCTAAGTTGTAAGACAATCTTGCTGGCCCTAGGGAGTTTTCTATGTGGGCACATAATAAAGCTAAATCTCAAAGACGACGACAAAGTAGAGACTGCTCGGCGATGAAGTGACCCACGAGGACACATTTGGTCAAGTTTCTGTCATTTGAGGAACTGAACACTTCGATGCTATTTTTCCCAAAATATTCAAGCACTTATTGATGACCAAATACAGACAGTTTTGGATAATCGTAGCAAGAAAAGACAGAAGGCCCCACCTCTATGCTGCTAAGCTAAAGGTAAGACCCTTTGTCTCTCCATCAAGAACCCAAGTGTTGTAAAGTCATAATTGGTCGTGTTGGGTGGCTTGTTGCCCTGTCTTGTTGGAACCACATATCGCCCAAGTCATGATCTTCAATCGTCGGCCAAAAAAAGTCGGTTATCATTCGACCATATCGCTCCGAATTGCCTGTAACCGTTTGCCCATTGGCATCTTCGAAGAAATACGGACCAATGACACCTTTCGACCATAGAGTACACCAAACAGTCACTTTGTCTGGATGTAACGGCACCTTTTCGATCACCTGTGGGTTTTCTGAACCCCATATGCGGCAATATTGTTTGTTTACATACCCACGAGTGAGAAATGTGCCTCAGCACTGAAAAAAATGTTGTTCGAAAAATCGGTGTTTGTTGTCTGTTGTTCCAACACCCAAGAAGTGTATCTACGGCGTTGTGAATGGTCAGCAGGCTTCAATTGTTGGGTAAGTTGAACTTTATAAGGATGGAGATGCAAATCCATATGAAAAATACGCCATAGTGACACTTTCAATTGCCGCGAACGCCGGGAAATCGATAAATTCGGATCATCAGCAACACTTGCACTTACAGTAGGAATATTTTCGACTGAGCATGCATTCCGATGATGCACAGGCCTTACGACATCAGTAACGCTTCCACTCTCTTCAAATTTCTTCACAATTTTACCGATTACTTACGTAGTCGGTCGATTATGACGACCATAATCATCGCGTAATGCGCAAAAAGTGGCTACGTTTGAATCACCACTTTTTGTAGTAAGTTTGAATAATTTTAACGCATTGTTCGATTTGTAAGCGATCCATTATTGCAAATGGCAACATTCAACTAATATTATGACACTTCAAATGACAGCTGAGTTTGGCAGGTGTCAAGTGCCAGCGTAACCAACTTAAAAGTATGAAATGAATGACCCAGTATTTATTCTAGAAGAAAAATCTACATTCTTCGTTTGTCCGTACAAAATATCAATAAATATGTCCGGTATTACACGGTGACTATTGAGTCATGACTCTTTTTGACAGCCCTCTTTTATTTCTTCTTTCGCTTTAAACACAGACGATTCGCTCTCTTAACAAAAGTTTTGAATTTTTCCCTGATTTATAAATCAAAAAATCTTTATTTATTCTTTTGAATCAATTTCGTCCCCTTCAAAATAGTCCCCTCCCGATATAATACACTTATGCCACTGCTTTTTCCAGTCCTCGAAGCATGCCAAAAAGTCTCCTTCCGGTATAGCCTTCAGAGCGTGCGCCGATTCACGTTGAATGTCTTCAATCGACTCAAAACGGTTTCCTCGGAGTGGTCTTTGAGTTTTGGAAATAGCCAGAAGTCACATGGAGCCAAATCAGGTGAATAAGGTGGTTGCGGAACGATATCGGTTGCATTTTTGGCGAAAAAGTCACGAAGAATCAGTGCAGTGCATTCAGTATTTTTGGTACCAATCGAGACTTGACACGTTTGAGGCCCAAAACATCTTTCAAAATGGTATTAATTGATCCTTTTGATACGCCAATTTCATCAGCAATGTCTCTTATAGTTAATCGACGGCTTGCAAATACTAATTCTTTTACTTTTTGGATGTGAGCATCGTCAGTTGAGGTCGATGGTCGACCAGGACGCTCTTCGTCTTCAACGCGTTCTCTACCTTCTTTGAACAATTTATACCAATCATATGTTGTTGATTTTGGTAGAGCTCGGTCCCCCTAAGCCTTTTTCAACATTTTCAACATTTTCAACATTTCTGCAGCTTTTATTCCATTCAGGAAACAAAATTTGATCGCACTTCTTTGTTGAATAATTTCAGACATTGTAAAAATCCCCAAATTCACTTTTTGTGTCGCACAAAAACAAGCATAACTCAAACACTAATGAATATTTTGACATATAATTTGGCAAGGAAGTCAGTAACAGTTGTACCAACTTAAAAAAAATGTATTGAGCGAAAATATTAAGCCGCGTAAATTAAATCGAAAAATTCCGACTACTTTTTTGACACAGTAGTACGCCACACTCGCAGTCACAATTATCTGGTTGAACAAATGCTCGGGTAGCTGTCAAAATTTTGACGTTTTTAACTATAAATTTATGGATGAACCGTCAGTTTTCTAGAATTTAAATGCATTGCGCATGACCTGAGATACTGGTTGTTGGATTCACTATCCCCATTTTCCAATACAACCACTTCTCGAGTCGAAAATCCCAATAATTTCTTCAGCAACTTACCACAAACATCCACCTTGTGAAATTTCCCTTCAATCCCAAGACACTGTGATTTTTCTGAGGTTTTCGAAAAAGTTTTCTTTTGTTTTTTTTTTAATAAATTTAAAAGTTACAATGCTACATTTAATGTCCATTAGTTGTACAACAATTCTTATTGGAAATATCATTAGCAAAATATACAACATTAGACTTACGAGTAGTTTCGAACATAAAGACAGTGAAAAAGCACAGAGATGAAGATGAAGACGAAGAGGTGATAAATATCAAAAACACTGCCAAAATGGAAGTCACATTTATCAAATTATTTTCAGGTTTTTGTTGTTGTTTTAGGTATCGTTTATCTTGTCGTTGTTGCTTTTCAATTGACGAAAGCAGCTTCGTTTGACATACAAAAATGCACAGAATGCAGTCACCAGGAAGATTAATCCAACAGCACTTCCGATGACAACAGCTCTCATCTTTCGATGGGATGGCACCACCAGTTCCAACTCATTACTTGGTTCTTGATCGCCGTTGATCGATTGAGTGTAGACCAGAACTTTGTAGATTGCATCTTCCTTCAAGTGCTTCAGTTGGTAATATGTATCTGTCGTTTCGGCTGTTCCGATGAGGTAGTGTTCTGGTTCCCGCCACCACTTGATCACATATAAACGAAGCGTTTCTAAGGCATGGGTGGGTGGATCCCAATGTAAGAGATACCCATGTGAATTTTCGATAGCGGTTAGGTTTCGTGGAGGGCCAATTCGTGTGAATGAAGGTATTGGAGCATGGAACTGTTCCGGTTCACTGAAATCGGAAGCTGTAAGCAAGAGAAATGATTGAAAATCTGTAGATATGCATGTGCAAGTGAAGAGAAACGATAATGGGATAGATACCCTTACGCTTACCTTTGGTGGAATAGCGAAATAGTTTACTAAACATTCCATCGCCATATCGGTCCTGACTGAGCACCATAAACTCATATTCACGTCCGGGTATGAGATTTTTGATTGTCGCCTCCATAACGTTCTTTGTAAGGATTCGCATTGTACGCCATTCGGCTGCATCCGACAGTCGATACCAGACGATATATTCCAAATTCGGTCGCAGATAGCCTACAAAAGAACGGAAAAGGGATGAGTGTGTATGTAGGTATGAGTATGTTGTAAAATTGCAAACTGAAATATCGTTTGCAACCCCTGATTTTGGACTTTCAATCTGAATCACCATCATCATCATCGTCGTCGTCCTGGTCGTCGTCTGCAGGAACACCAGTACTCGTATGCTTTTATCGTGGTCATCTCGTACCGTGAATTCTTGTATCACTTTTAGTGATTTTTGCGTGGAGATGCTTCCGAGGCCATTAGCGTTTTGTGACGGCAATTAGCCGCAAACGATTTATGGATGATATTGGATATATCTACTACTCGTACGAATGGAGCAAAAGCGGAAAGGTCACGAGAATGAATATGAAATGCGATTCATATTTTCATCAAGGAAAATAACATTTTGCCATGTTGATAGATGACCAAGGACAAACATTGATTGGATGCCCATTTTCGTTGGTATGCGGTTCGATTTGATAGGTCAGGAAGGATCTAATTACAATAATTGATACCAGAGCCTATGAAGTATTACAAAGGGTTTTATGCGTATTTGGGGTAATTTTGTTTTGTGTGGTTATTTGGGAATTGATAAAGCAAGCGGATTGTGAATGTCAGAAACTGAAATTTGCGCACTTAAATCAGGACATTATTGGAGAGAGTTTCCAGAATGGTTTGAAGGGGCTTAGGTTCATTAGAGGACATTAAAATAGTTGCCAAACCGTAATTTTGGTACAACACGTGCCGAATGAAGCTGTGTTTGATAGAGGCTATAAGTGGAGACACTGCAACTGACATTTCACGCAGATGAAGATAGTTATTAAAGACAAATTCAAAAGTGGACAAGACAAAAGGATTCTCTAGAATGGGACACCGACAAGTAACTACGAGTATGTGTAGATCGCTGGATTATCTGATTATTAGATGACTTTCTTTCCAATCATGAAGGAAATGTTTCACCAAATCATATCGAGTGAAGGGGGTTGAAAATAGGAGATGTTTCTGTTGTTTATAGGAAAGTTAGGAAGAGAGGGCATCTTTGGCGGTACTGTCGGAAAGTGTGGTATAGCCAGCGCTGTACCATCTCCGATGACGGATTTAAGCTAATGAAACATTGTCGTAGCTAGCATCCAATTCTCACACGTTTTCATGCATCAGATCGATTGACCAAATCGCGATCGTGCTATGGATGTCCGGACTTTCGGAGGGACCAACATAATCTCGGACCATTACCCTTTTGTTTCAAAGGTACAGTCCTATGGTACCAGCATCAAGTTTTGAAGACCACTGACAACCACAATGAAACCGCTGGTTTGAGGACGAATGTCGAAAAACCTATGTAGCTCAGCAAGGTGCATGCAAAGCGGCACAACATAAAAGTACTAGGACTACTCAAAAGATCTACGAGCAAAAGTGGAGAGATGAACATCGATTTCGGAAGAAAAAGGAGGAACATGGGAGGCACGCGGTCGAGGTAATTGAGAGATGCTACTGCAGGAATGGGATTCGGAAATTTTACAAAAAGGTAGAAAAAACATGTCTCGAATACAAGCTCCGAAGGGTTACAGAGCCCAGTCGATGATAAGAGGTTGGAAAGAGCATTTGTGTAACGCCCTTATTGAAGTTAAGTTATATCTAAGCTTAACTTCAACAAAGCCGCTAGAGGGGGGGTCTGCCGTTCTCTTCAAAGCGGCAGGCGATGATTTGGTAAGGAGCATACACCAATTCATCTGTCAAATGTAGTTGGAGGAAAGTATGCCCGATGAGTGGAACCTCAGCATTGTTTGTCCGATCCTCAAGAAAAGAGGTCTCTAATGCAATTCGTCAACAGCCTGATTTGTTCATATCAGAGTGGCTTGAGGTCAGGAAAGTCCATCAGCAAGCAAGTACTCATACAACGACGATCAATAAGGGTAAGAAGTTTATCAACTAAAAATGAAAGTCAGCACCGACGTCTCGCAATAACTTTGAGGTAGTTAAGGACTTTGTCCATCTAGGCTCCACTATCTATCTATCTCCACAGCAACTCATATCAAAGGTAGAATAACTCTTGCTAATTACTGCGATGGTGCGATAGTTAGCTCATTGAACTAACACGCAGAGAGTCTGGGTTCGATTCCTGGCTGGGCCACCAACAATTCCTCAAATCCCCATCACCCTTTCGGCAGGCAATGGCAAACTCCCGAAAGTAATATTGCCTATGAAAAAGCTTCTAAGGAGTGCCGTTCGGTCTCGGCGACAAACCGTATGCCCCGCTCAGATGTGACAAAAATGACAACATGAGCAACACAAATGAGTGTCAAGAAGCTAAGCCATGTCCCATACCGGGCTTCCAGCGCCACAGTGTTTGTTTTGTTTTTTAATTACTGCTTCTATGAGCTAAAAAGGCAACTAACTAACCTAACTCTTGTAACTTCAGGCCCAGGTCGGTCCCGGAGTGTAGCGCCACCTTAAATAAGTAAATAACCAGAGCATGCTTAAAACAAGATAATAGAAATGTTTATATTATTTTTCGCTTTAAATTAATTTGCAGTATCCAATATGCGAAGCCCCTGTTCAAATTGGTATGCTTCGCACAGAAAGCAACAAGCGATTCGATTTACACTGATAGATCGATTGAGTAGCAACCACATGAGGGGTTGGATTTCTATTTACAATCGATTTTTTAGAGCAAAAAAAAAAACAACGTTTAACTTTAAGTGAGTCAGATTCCTACCAGGCTTGAGGTTCTCGAATACTACTGCAGGTTTTTGACCTACTAAGCTTTCGAATGCCCTTCTGATGTATGTTGAGGTTTTGCATTGGTATATCTGGCGACCCAAAATCGGAAGAGATGACAAGACTTTTGGTTTCTAACATAAAAAAATTGCGCTAGATTCAGATGGTGGTCTGTTTAAAAAGTGCGCGTGAGGCGTATTAGAGGATTTCTATTAAAGTCTGCTTGTTAAGGTCACAGGCAGTTGTTCTCTGCATAAGACTTGCATAAAGCACCATCCAGCCACACCCCATATCGGGAAAAGAAAAATTCTTCTTAACTGATTAATTTAAGACATTGCAAATTATTATCACAAAAGATACCGCCATCGATGTTAGGAAATGGCTGTAAATGGACTAGGCTAAACAATTAGCAGTCCTAAGATGAGAGCAATACTGGGGCACTAGTCAGAAAGCTTTATACAAACAAAAAGCGAAATCATGCCCTCCATGTTTTGTACAACTTTTTCGGTCGTAGGTCTCAATTAATTTGGCTCGATGTGAGAAGTAAAGTTGTGAAAAAACGAGATCGTATCCAAGATAGTGTATATGAACTCAAACGTGCTTGGCAAAATGAGATGTTTGCACGCATAAGACTGCACTTTCTCGGACCATGTACTTCTGTGAAGCTACGTGTACATTCACAGTGTGACAAATGATAATCCCGGACAAGAGCCATATCTCAGTAACCAAGAGCAACATCTATTTGTCCGAATATGCGTTTTAAAGCTTGAATATTTCTATATTGTCTGTCAAAATTTCATGATATTTGGTTGACAATTAATAATTTAAAAATTATTTTTCCAAAACACCTTTTAATTTGATGTTGAAATGTTAACATGGAACAAGGAGCGGTCATTAAATTCCACACAAAAATTAAAAACAATTCGACTGATGAAATAAGTGTTTCGTGATGATTGTTTAAGTGAAACAGTTGAAACAGTAGACGATATTCCGACCATTTAAGCACCTCCGACACGGGCATTGTATCGCTGTAACAAGTGTATTGAATCGGGAGGAGAATATTTCGAACTATGTTTTCTAGAATCAGTCCGGTATCTTCTAACGAATTCATTTTGCTTTTATATATTTTGAAAGGCCGGTTCCACATACAGAATGAAAGAAGGTGGTAGACTGATGTGACCAAAATGACTTTAATGAACAATAGGAAAGCCTTTCAAGTGCAGAAAAGAGGCAAAGAAACTGATAGCGAATGTGCAGAAGTCAAGAATTGGAAATAGTATCCTCAGAATCTATAGGTAGGCGAGAGCAGTGGAATAACTATAAGGAAAAGCTCAGACGAGCTCCACTCTACATAGATATATCTTGCAAAAGATGAAAAAATATTTCAACAGCTATTTTATGAAGAATTTTCGAAAACTAACATTTTATCGCCTGTCGTCCACGCTGAAAATATCGCTGATTTTACGGAAGCCGAGCAGTACGAAAATGGACCAGTCGGGCCTGATCACAAACCCTCCAAAGTACAATATGAGCAGAAACCTTGGACTTAAATAGATTGTTATTTCGTTTAATTAAATTACTTGAGGCGGATCGGACACCTTAGGAGTGGAGGGATTGCCAAGAAAGATTGCAACAATTCAGGATAAAAAATAAAGAGAGTTCTAGACAATTGACAGCGCAAACTCTATGATAGCTAATATGTCTTTCCGCTAATGATAAGGAAAAATAAATTTCGTGACTAACTGAGTACTCAATTCAACATCATCATGTTCGAATTGTTCGAATTCATGCGATTCAAAGAAACTCCATTAACTCCTGTGAGCATATGCGAAGTCGGTGGTATATGCAAATGAGCCAAAAGTAGCTAGAACTGGAAAGTCAATATTCTTCATGCATCGTAGTGTGTTTATCGTTCTTGACTAGAACCTCCACATGTCCAGACAGAAAATAATCCAAATGTGTTAGATCACACGATCTTGGAGGCCAACTGACAGCTCTTTCAAGCCGAATCGTTTATTGAATGCTACCTTCAATGAATTGATTCTGGGGCGCGCCGCATGCATGGTTGCACTGTCCTTGTGGAAACCATAGCTTTCCAAGTTAATGCCACTCAATTAGAGGATCCAAAAAGCCAGTTATTGTGGATCTGTAGCTTTTTTCATTCACTGTTTTCATGTTTTGAAGGACGATGGCGATGGCGCTATAGTTAGCTCATTGTCTGGGCTCGATTCCTGGCTGGGTCACCAACAGTTTTTCAAATCGCCATCACCCTTTCGGCGGGCAATGGCAAACTCCCGAAAGTAATATTGCCTCTGAAAAAGTTTCTAAGAGTGCCGTTCGGACTCGGCGATAAACCGTAGGCCCCGCTCAGATGTGACAAAAATGACAACATGAGCAACACAAATGAGTGTCAAGAAGCTAGGTCATGGCCCATACCGGGCTGCCAGTGCCAGTGTTTTTTTTGTTGTTGTAACATTTTGAAGAAATATGGATTTGTGATTCCATCAGCTCATTGTAAGTATCAACAGCAATCTTGTTTTCGACCCTTTAACCGAACGTGCGAAGGACAGGATGTCTAAGCGCCTTTAATTGTTACATGCTGGGTCAAACCAATATCTATCCGCAAAATCGGACGGATACATTTCCTATTGTTGCCCAATTGACCCTTATTAATATAACGCCCCACAGCAGCAACCATTTTTTCAGTGTATATGAAAGACGTCATAAGTGGTCCCTGCGGATGCGGTAAATTCCATTTCAATTACTTACTCAGAGTGACAAATTTTGTCGGGCTTAAATGGACCTCGCGCATTGCGAATTTCGCAAACTGATCCACTGGCATCCATTAGTAGTAGAATGGCCAATAGAATTGGGCTCAAATCAGCTGTCAACTGTCAAATTGTCTGTCAAAATTTTGCCAGTTCAAAAAAACCAACAAATATAGACTGAGCAAATCCCGCAAACAGCGGAGTAGATACTTGCGCGCATTAGAAATATTTACGACTTATAAGATCAAGAGAAGACATAATTAGAGTGTTGTTCAAACAATAGGACCTCAATAGACGGAATTCTTGTATTCGTATAGGTGAATGTCTAAAAATATATATTTAGGGCATTTCAGTATCTTTTGCGAATTGTCAGTGATTGCCTAGTATAAAAGCATATAGAAATAATCAATCGATGGTTTAACACAGGACTCAGTTTTTGGACCCTAAATATTATATATCTGTTACGATTAGATCTTTTTAACCAGAATTACTTAGATCTCTAGCGCAACGATTGATTATTTATTAATTTACCTATGTTTACCCTTAATAGACCTCTTCCACTCTAACAACTAGCGGAGATGCTCGACTGCTGCACAGCAAGTGTAACCGCTGAACCGGAAAAAATTATGAATCATTGAGATGTCTACAATATTCGTACTTTGGAGAACGTTACAGTCGCAGCGTTTATTCCGATGCGGATTTACCGAAGGAGGAGTGCTTAAGGAACGAGTCTTGAGCTTCAGATATGTAAAAGAATGACGACGATCCAGCATAAGCAGCATAATTATAACAGAAGAGAAGGACGACCTTACTAAAGCCTTCTTCTACGAGCTGTTCGACAAAACCTGCGTATGAGGTGGAAATCGTACTCCACGCCACGATCTCCGGAAACGGACACAGACTCATCTGATTTTTCGGTTGAACGTAATTCAACAATAGCCAGTGGATTATTTCTAAATCTTGATACCGTGTAAGCACCTGGCTGAACGTCAGCTAAATTGATCACATTATGATCGGCGCAAGACACTTCTCTAGTGTTTTGGATGCACGAACGTTCCGAGAAGCTAACATCGACTCGGATCATCACGTTGTTATAATCAAAGTGTACATATGCGGGTATCCGTACCACTCCAAAGCCACCGAACCATTGTGAGAAAGTTCAACGTTGAAAGGCTACAATTGCAAGGGATCGTCAGTGCCCTTTTCCGATTGAGCTTCCCTTAACCATTCGAATACAATGCCAACAGCATCGTATGTTATCAGTGACATCTATGCTAAAAAGCTACCAGAGGACCTGATGTATTGGGTCTTAACCCCCGCGAACAAAAAAGCCCCTGTTTCATTCGAAGAATGAGGATGTTCAGAGCGGCCTTCCATAGAAGGACGAGAAAGGCTCTCCTGAATTCCACCAGAAGAAATAAAGGGAAGAACATCGCAAACTGTTATATGTTGAATTTAGATGACGGATAACATATTCTAAGCTTAAGTCCAACAAAGCTGCTGGACCAAATAGATTAACTGGATTCGTAACATACATCAACTTAACTCAAGATCCTATGAAAGTATGCCCGATGAATGGAACCTCAGTACTGTTCTTGAAAAACATTTGCGAAACTCACTAGTCGACTACAGAGGCACCATCTTTCAAAGTCTGTACAGATTCGTGCATATGCAAGCTGGTAATGAAACCTTTGCGACTATTCAAGCAGAAGTGATAAAGATAGGTTTTGTAGGCAAATAAGAAAACGTATAGCATACGAGTATACTGTCAACAAAGAGCGACAAACGACACCGACGCCCATAACAAAAAGTCACAATACGAGTAGGCAGCTAAAACTTTGAGGTAATAAGAGACTGTAGGTATGCACAAGGTGGCGCAAAATTAATCATCTTATCGGAAAATGTTATAATTTTTGCAAATGGTATCGTACGTCAATCATATTTGGCAGTTGTGAAGTAGATAGCTGGGGTATACAAACAGACAAGCAATGGAGCGCTATACTCCGCAAGAGCGTGAAATAATTGTGTCGATTTGTTTGATCAATAATCCGTCGGTGATGTTAGCGCAGCGTGAATTTCGACGTCGATTTCCTAATCGTGTTGCGTCAACTGAGCAAACATTCCGGCGCTTAGCTACTCGACTCGAACAGAGTAGAACCACAGGAGACCATGCAGGGCGTGGCCGCCACCGTACTGGTCGTTCAGGCGAGAATATAGCGGCTGTGACTGCCTATGTCGCTGAGAACGAAGACACATCAACCAGACGACGGGCCAGGCAATTGGGCATCACCAACCGGACCCTACAGCGAATTTTAGTGAATTAGAATTTTAGACTTACACATGTTCTCGTAAAAAGTGCATCAGTTATGCCTCCTGACCGTCATTCGCGTGTGAATTACTGTCAAGCCACCCTTAATCTCAACAACGAAGGGGACGATTTTGTGTCGAAAACTATCATGAGCGACGGGGCGGATATCTACTTAAGCGGTTACGTTAATAAACAAAATCTTCGTTTCTGGGGCACTGAAAATCCACGTGTGATGCACGAAAGGCCATAATATCCACTCGAAGCCACTATGTGGTACGGCGTTCACACGGGAGTAGTGATTGGACCGTATTTTTTTGAGGACGCCATCGGCAATACGGTCACTGTTACTGGCGAACGCTACAAGGCCATGATAAACGACTTCTTACTGCTGGAAAAGGGGCTTGGTGAATATGTGGTTTCAACAAGATGGTGCAACCGCACACACAGAACGAGCCACAATGGATGTTGTGAATGAAGCGCTTCCTGGTCGGGTGTTGGCGATTTGGCATGGCCAGCAAGATCACCCGATTTAACCATCCCAGACTTCTTTCTTTGGGGCTACTTGAAGTCGCGGGCTTATGCTAACAAGCCTCAAGTAGAATAGCCCTTAAGTAGAATATTTGACAGAAATGCGAACAGTTATCACCAGAAATCTTGCGGAAAGTCATGGAAAATGCGATAAAACGGGCACAAATGTGTATGAACACTGGCGGCAGTCACTTGGCGGATATCATCTTTTCCGCTTAACCGAAAAAATTGTAAGGGTCCAAATAAAGATTAAGTTTAAAAGTAATTCAAAGTTAAAATTGGATAATTAATTTGCGCCACCTTGTATGAAAGGTGGGCCATCTCTTGGTATCTCTTTGAGTCATATTTTAATTTGACATTGACAGCTCCTATGGGTTAAAAAAATTGACAGAAACTCAGTATTATATTTTCGCTGAATGCAATAGATCGAATTACGTTTGAACAAATTTGAGAAATTTTGCAAAGTTACTTCCACAATGGACGCTGTGTTGCCGAGACAGTACGAATTTTGAAAAGAAAATTTCGGTTAAAATATTACACCAACTGCATCTAGTGTACGTAAGTTTGTGATGATGATGAAAAGTAAAACTCAAGCTAATGCAAAAAGCAGTTGCAGGCAGAAATCTCAGGGTGGGAAATTGATATCTGCCTAAATATGTCGACTTAAAAAATATGACGTATCTAAACTTGAAGTTCTTTTGTAGTTGCATCCACACTAAGCTTTTGAGAACAAATTGGTGTTTTCAATAGTTCACAGTTATCCTGGTCTTTTAAGTAAAAGGTGGCGATGGGTGGCAGCTCTCGATGAAATCTGTTTGTCATCATTTAACATTTAAAAACATACAAGCGTGTCAGGGCATTCACAGTCATACGTATCCTCATTCATTTGGCAAACATTAACTCGAGAAGTAATATTAAAATAAAAATAAAAACTCAATAAATACACCAAACTTCCATCAGTAATAGTAATCAGTTTTTTAGCATTTAAAATGCCACCTCCATACTCGTATACTAACCTGGTTGCCAGCGAATAGTAATTGCAGTCTCAGTACTGTTTGCTGTTAAATTATGCGGTGGTCGAGGTGCCACATTCTCAATCATCAATTCCGTGTCCGCTGTTATAGTTGCAGCCCCATTTGTTGCTGAACACTCATAGATACCACGGTCTGATTCAACTATCCGTTCGATAGTCAAATTACCACCTTCTATTTTATATCTACCCGCTGGCAGTGCATTACCATCTTTCTGTTAGATGTAGATAAACCGAAATTCAAATTAGAATTTCCAGAATCTCGAATAATCACAACTCACTCTTATCCAGGCCATCGAAGGCAAATGGTTTCCATCACGTTCGCTAGCCTCACACGATAGATGCGCATTTTCACCAAGTTTGTGGATATAAATCGGCTTCGGGGTGATTGTAAATATCGGCGGCCTCTGAACAATCACACTAATGATTGGTGAAGGACCATCAGTTCCTAGTTCATTATATGGTGTACAAGTATAGCTGCCAGCGTGATTTTCATCCACCTTACTGAAAAACAGGCTGCCGTTCATTTTATAAAAGACACCCTAAGGAAGAATTTTCGTTAGTCATAGTCATAGTCATAGTCATAGTTGAATGATTCTTTTATGAGTTTGTATATTATATTCTGACTTACTGGAACGTTATATGAATCGAAAAGTAGTCCATCCTTCTCCCAGCGTAGATTTTTTAGAGGTGGATTCGATCGAAAGTGACAATCGAGAACAGCAGGCTGACCGTAGGGTAAATACACTTCCGGTGGCGAGTAAATTACTTTTGCTTTGTCTGAAAATGCAAAGCACATTATGTATCTGCTTTGAATGTGTAGATATTCTGTTCATATACTCACATTGAATATTGAGATATGCCTTAGCAGTTTGAACTTCTCCATCGTTGTTTTTGACATTACATTCGTATTCGCCCAGGTCACTCATCATGGTTGGATCGATGCTAAGACTACCATCAGGACCCATAAATGAACGCCGCTGGAGATCTTGTTGTTCCTTCATTGTAGTTCCGTCCTTGTACCATGTCACCACCGAGGTATCGGGGTATTTCATGACACAGTGGAAAAATGCAGTCTGACCTTCCATGATGGTTTGATTGATTGGGGGGATTTTTATTAATGAACCACCTTCGACCGTCAGCTGATAGAGTGTGCCGTTGTTGCGTATCCTTGGTGTCCGATTTGGGAATATGATCTGGCAGTGATAGAGACCCTGATCGGATTCACGAATCGCAGTTAGATTGGCTGATGCTTTACCATAGTCTCCATGGTTATCAACTAGACTTAGACGGCCAGAGAAAAGTTCACTAGTGGAAACATCACCATCGTACCATGTGAAGATTTTCTTGCCCTGAAATGTTTACAAATAAAAAAATTAGTTGAAATGGATTCCATTTGAGAAGAATTAATCATATTTGGTAGACAGAAATACAGTAGTTAAATGTGGCATGAGAAAACAAGGAGCTATTCGTATGTGTGATTCACTGCAGCGTTGGAAAAATATCAGGTTAGCAGCAAAAGAACTATTGCAGATATGAGTAATATGTATCTTAATTGTATGTAATGAATCAAGCGGAAAAAATAGGCAAGAAGACATGGATTTAGGTTTGACAGAGCTACTCCTAGACCCTATGTTAACTTGTTCAATTTTGTAGCCTTAGAGCAAAAGGTTGGTATAAAGAGAAGCACTACAGAATTTAGTCAGATTGTAAGAACCAGCTAACTATGCAATTAGCTTTGAATTCATAGCTGGGATACTGGCAGGAAAAGGACAATTACCTATTCAAATACGATTGCTGCTGGTACTGCTATCGAGATTTGAGGCTCCAGATAAACATACGTAAACAGTTTGCGCTCATTCTCCTAGAAACTCTTTAAAAAGCATGTAATGATCATCCTTGGTGGTTAAGCAATCGCATACTTGCCTCCACAGTCAGAAAACATAGCTCATAGGGCGAAATGAAATCTTGTAAAAGACACAGCTCTAGTATTTTGGATTTGCCAAATATTGACTTAGACCTCTACCTTGTTGAAGCCAAGGTACGAAGTACCGCGAACAATGTCATGTCGGACAGCAAGAACCCCAAGAGGCTGCTAGAGGCTTTTCAAAGTATCTTCTAAAATTGAGTTACTTCTGAAGACTACTTATGTAGTGATGGCAATAACCCTCACCATTAACAGAATGAATCATCCAGTGTGATCTTTATTCCGGAAAGACGCCGGACTAAGCCAGAAATGACTAAACAGTATGGGAGGGACCTCACAAGTTTATACTCCGGGTTGCTAATGCAACAGCAGTAGTCCACAGGTTCACTTTTCGATAACGGCCATGGCACGGATTTTAGAGGCCTCTACCAACATACAACATAAACTTGTCACCGATTTAGACGATGAGCTAGGATTTTGTACAGAGATAAAAGAATAGTGCCGTCATCTATAGTTTCATCAGGATGGGCAGGTGGTTATTCAAAGTGCTGCATTTGATGGCTTGTCCGGGGAAACCTGATAAGAGGGCTAGCACGATCACTTTCTGAAAAAATGCCGTGACAGTTGAGAAAAAAAGGAATACGTGAGGCAAATGCACGGGAGGAGTGAACCTCACTGAAACCAATCAAGGTCTTGGGACTGAGGTAGTTAGCTTTTGCGACTCCTCTTGTCGATAAGTTTTCCGCGCGATATCCCCGGATAAAATCCGTGCTGCCAAAATAAAGACTGCAGTTTTAGTGACCAAAAATTGGAAGAAGTGCTCAAACCCGTCACCAATAAATCCAAACCAACTGTAACTTCGACCGCACATAAGGTTTGAATGAAACCAGGAGATGTCGTTTTCCTGATGAATGTTAATCAAATGATGTGTTCAAATCCAGCCTGAAAAACAAGATCCGGTTGGAACCGATGTTACCACTAGCAAAGATTCGTGCAGTTCGGGTGGACGGAATTTGAAACAAAACACTAATATGCCAACGAACAAGAGACCAGCTTACTTGTAAGGAGGCTGCTGTATCCATTTTGATCGTTCGGATTGGGAAGATTGCCCAAATGACGATAAGTTCGAATGCGAATACTGATCGTCTTTGTTGATACACTGTAGGAACCCGCCAGGGCAGAGAATGTTTGCATTCAAGTTTTTGAATTACTATGCACATCTGCTCTGAAAATCTTCCCCTAAGAGCTTGGCCTTTAAGGTCGATATAACAAGACAAATAGGCCCTTCTCCTGTCGTAGGCTTAGATAATGTTTCTGTCAAAATTACAAAATCTAGGGATATCTCACTTTTTTATTTACAACTTGGAAGTGTTGATTAGACTTTATTTTCAAATGCAATCAAGACACAACTTTCGTCCTTATGCTAAGAGAACATCTTTTAGTGCCTCAGCACAAAGCATTCATTCACCTAGCGATTGAAAACATTAAGAATTCGCATTCTTGCGCCGAGCTATTCTTACAATCCAAACTTGAACAGTTTTGGGACCAAAATTTAGTTGGAGATGTGAACAACTTCGTCGGTGGGTCGGCTTATTTTCCCTCTGATTCGGTAATGTTCAGAATGTTTGTTCAGAATATAGCTAATTCCAAGCGAGAGAAAATCATCTCCTCGACTTCATATTATTGTAACAGCATGTCATCGACCAAACTAGTAGATATTCCAAGGAGATAACCCGGTAAAAAGAAATACCATAGTCCTCGTTGAAGAGAATTAATCAGTGAAAAACTAATCAGCTGTGCAAGCCCATCAATGCTCCACCCAATTCGAAAACGAAACAGAAGGCAGAGAAAACAAGTCTCTACCACATGTTTTAACTTTTCCAGCCAGGAGGAATGGATTTGTTCGCATCTTAGCGTTCTTGTGGCGAAATTTCCAATCACTGTTTGGCATAAATGCGGCTGAGTTTCAAAATTGCAGCGCACTTTTTTCCCCTTCAAGGCTTGGGTGGTTATAGACTGGTAAGCTTTGGACTTCAAGAAACTATGTATTTATAGAGAAAGAATACCACAGCCGTTCAATCGCCGAATCAGTGTCGGGACCATATTCTAGCGAACAAAACAGTCGCAATTTGTTCTAATAAACGGCCTAGAAGTTGATGAACAATTACAAAAAATTATTGGACGCAATCAGTAAATAGCTTCTTATACAAGGTGGGCCATTATGTATGACCCTATCGGAAAGTTGCAACAGATTTCACAAATTTCGTCGAATTAGAATTTTTGTGAATAAGCAATGAGACACTATATTTCTGAAGAACGTGCAATAGTCGTCTCGATTTTTTTAACGAACGGTTCGACAGTGATTTTAGCATATCGTGCATTTCGTGGCCACTTTGCCCGGCCCTCGACTCCTTATTATCGTTCAAAGAGGTGCTTAGCCGCACGATTCTTTGAGACTATAAAAACACAGAACCGAGCAAGTCCTGGAAGGCTTCATATTTTTCGTTCGGTCGGGAATACTGCTGCAGTGGCTGAAGATCTCGTAGGGGCACCGTCAATACCCACCAGAATATGTTACGGCAATTTGGTAAATAATTTGAAGTACTCATTAGTTGATGGCTGTTGACCGTGAATCGCGTCTAACATAGTCCCACACTCCCCTGAATCTATACAATGAAATGAACGTCAAAATAATCATGATGGACGAGGCCCATTTTCACCTACCCTCCTGAGACCCAAGACCAAGTTATGTATTTTATATTAACATGACTTTTTTTATAACCTAATACCACCTATAATTACATAAATTTCAGTCAAAAAAAGATTACCACCACCCCGTTGTCAATAGGGGGTGTCAATTTGCCAGTTCTTCCCCGCATAGGATACTTGGAACTTGGTTGTGGAATATCAATGTAAGCTTCTTTCTATTTTGCTTCAGCGGTGGCACACTCCCAGTGGTGGGAACAGCAGCTTCTGTTGAAGCAACATGAATCGGTTTACTATCCAACCACTTGACAACAGAAATATTATCATCACTTCTTACAATGCAATCGTGGCTGCCTCTACTTGCCTTTTGTAACATCCCATCTGTCTTGAATAAAGCACGTTGTCTGGTAGATCGCTGTTTGTTTGGTTTTTGGTATTTAGAGTTCCAGTCGCCTTGATTCCTCTTTTTAGCAAGACATCAAGAAGTGGAATCGATGTGAAATACGTGTCTATGAAAATGGATGAACTCCTGGGCAGTGTGTCGACGAGTTTCAGTATAAAAGGCCTGTAGGATTAGCCATTATGAAAACTTTTATGCCTTCTGGGTTCACCTTCCCTTTTACTTCTTGTTTCTGCTTGCATTTACCTATAAATGGGATTATTTGCTCATCAACGGCGAAGTGCTTTTCTCTTCTATTCACTCGGCAGCCTCTTTTTATTCTAGAAACAAGAGGGCGTATTTTCCAAAACTTGTCGACATCCCGAGTACTTTGGTCAAACGTTTCATCATTTATAACCTTTAAATTTAAAGGTTACGAGTGATGGAGTTTGCTTTCAAAGGCACTTTTGTTTCCAATGCCCAATACATCCTCAATCGCGGCAGTCCAAGTAAGCTTATAGCCATAGAGCATCCGAAGATGATCCGTGTTTTGTGTCATGTTTGCCAGTCCTCAATACGCTACAAAGATTTGTAGACTCAGACATAATTTAAAACAACCTACTATCGATGTGTTGAGAAAAGTGTTCAAGTGGGCTATTGACACATGAAGAGTGGTTGAATGAAACATTCGACTGATCATTGTCAGGAGTAAAATCAAAGTTTTCTGTATGCTTCCATCGTATACGATCGTTTCGAGAAGACAGGGGCTCGCCGCGTAAAGACGACAGAACCTCATCGTCAGATTCATTCTATTCCTCTTCTTCTATGGGCGGCACCACTTCCTGTTGTCTTGCTTGAAGATCAGCTTCATCGTCGTTACCTTCATCTTCAATCTCTGACAAGTCGAAATTGATCGAGTCCTGTATACCTTTTGCCGTCAAATGATTTGTAAAATAAAACAAAAGAAGTGCCTAGTGCCCAAAGTATCATCTGTGATATTGCTTTCAAAGCTTCAAAATAACTTATTAAACTTGAAACGTTAAACGTACAATTTGAACTTCATACAATTAATGCTTACCCTTGCGCAAAGGTGACATGGTGGCAACTCAAGAAAAACAACCTTCAACTGATTGCAATTTATAAAATTTGACAACTAGAGAAATGCCACGTGGCTCAAAAACAAGATAATGACTCCCCGAACTGTCTCCCCTAAAGGTTTTACCGAATTCCAAAAGATGGAGTGGTAAAAAATTCTAAACTAAACGTATCACTGGGGGGTCTCAGGAGGCTATACGTAAACGAACGATGCGGTTTTAGGACAATGAAATTTCTTTCTGTGGGCCTATTTAAGATCATGGAATTGTGTGAAAAAGTCAAAAACTCTGACAGTCCTTAAGGAGAACATCCATCAAAAAGTAGAAAATCTATTAAATGAAGTTCAAAGGAAGACCATTGAAAATGTCATAGAAAAAACCTCAAATGACAATTAGAAATAGCGGCAGCCACTCAAGTGATATCATTTTCAAACCATATTGGAGAAGAACTTAAATGCGCAAATAAACATTTAAAAAAATGTTTTTATTTTATTCCGAAGGCTATAGGCTATATAGGCTAGACAAATAGGGTTATACATTATTTCCCACCTTGTACTAACTTACTAACTTAGGTGTGAATCTTGGCCTCAACTAACAAGCCTCTCGGGTAACCTTGTACTTTGCCAACTGCCTCTTTCTGCTTGTTCGCGCCACCTAAGGTAAAGTCTAGCAAGTTCTCCGTCCGGGTTAGAATCGAATGTACTATTTAATGCGAATGAGTAGAAAATCAACAAGCCTCGGATATGGACGCAAACGATTTAAGGACACTGAGCTTCGGATATGCACATGGAATGTTAGATCCCTTAATAGACCACGTGCAGCCAAGCAACTAGCGGAGGCCCTAGACATTGTCGTGGCTAGCATGCGGTTTCCACATCTCGACGTACACAAGGGGACTTGGAGAACGCCTGATCAATCAACAGTCAACCAGATTGATCACATTGAGATGGACGCAAGACACTCCTCCAGTATTATGAATGTCCGTACGTTCCGAGGAGCCAACATCGACTCGGACCATTACCTTGTTGTAGCCAAGGTACGGTTGCGGATATCCCAAACTACGCCAAGACAAACTAATGCTGTGAGAAAATTCGACGTCAGACGGCTACAATCGCAAGAGATCGCTAAGTCCTTTTCCGATCGAGTGTCTCTTAATCTCTTAAGAGGTCCAATGCCGCCAGCATCCAGCATTGAAGACCATTGGAAACACTGCCAAAACGCCATCAGAGATGCCGCTTCTGATGTGCTGGGTTTCACTCGTCCACCACAACGAAACCCCTGGTTCGATGATGAATGCCGGCAAGCACATACAGCAAAGCAAGATGCATATAACGCGGCGCTGCTTAGAAAGACCAGAGCTGCTCATGAGCTCTATGAGCGGAAGAGGAGAGACGAGCACCGGCTTCTCAGGAGGAAGAAGAAAGAGCATGAGAAGCGCGCGATCGAGGAAATTGAGAGATGCTACTCCAGGAATGAGGTTCGGAAGTTTTACCAAAAGGTAAAAATAACATGCCGCGGAAACAAACCCCGAACCGAAGCCTGTAGAGATGAACAAGGGAACATCGTAGTAGAATCGCAGTCGATGCTGAGGATTTGGAAAGATCATTTCTGCAGACTATATAACGGCGATGACGGACCAAATACCGCTGTCAGGCAGAATCAACCTTTCAACTTGGACGATGATGACCAACAATTCTGTCCACCCGACCTGGATGAAGTGAAGATATGTAGCTACGAGTATATCGAAGCTTAAGTCCAACAAAGCTGCTGGAGCGGATGGCCTGACTGCCGAGCTCTTCAAAGCGGTACGCGATGACTTGGTAAGGGGAATACACCAACTCAGCTGTAAAATATAGTTGGACGAAAGTATGCCCGATGAATGGAACCACAGCATTGTTTGTCCGATTCGCAAGAAAGGAGACCATCTGAACTACGCCAACTACAGTGGCATCAGTCTCCTTAACATCGCATATAAGATCTTATCCGCCGTATTGTGTGAACGCCTGAAGCCGTTCGTCAACAACCTGATAGGTCCATATCACTGTGACTTCAGGCCAGGAAAGTCCACCATTGACCAAATATTCACACTACGGCACATCTTGGAGGAAACCCATGAATTTCTTATCCTTGAAGCCAAATATCACTGCTGGCAGCTATAATCTCAAAGCAGATAACAAGTTTACGTTCAGGTTCGAGTTTAGAAGTTTCACAAGTGGCACCAAAAGTGAAAAAAACTATCAACACAATTGTGTTTAGTTTTCGAAAAACCAATATAATGTTCTAATAGACCATGATGCTGATGCAGTTGTACCATAGGGTGTTGGTTTTTGCACTATCAGCAGAAGAACGGAGATGATGCTGGAATTCTTAAAAAGAAACACATACTAGGTCCCGTCCATTAGAGAAATAAGTGAAAAGAAAAACGGTGTCCTGAGTGAAGACAGAGAAGAAGAGAACACCGAGTGAATGGACTACAAATCTGCAGCTAAATTGTTTACGAATCCTTGCGTTCTGGTTCGGAACGTAAAGGTTGAACAATTTCCCAGCAAAAAAGATCAAATCTTGTGAAGGCTAGAAAGTTTGGTGTAACAAACAGAGTTCAACTATAATTTAGAATTTCATTTGACCTCAACGAATGTGTCATAAGCTTCGTCTACGCGATATTGACTCAACCCGAATTTCGGTTGGTAATTACTATATACCAGCAGTCATTAGTCAAATTATGCATGAGTTCCTTTCAAACAGGTCCTACGAGTAGTTATAAATAATCAGGCAAACATAGGAAGTTTCAGAGGCATCAGTCTCCTTAACATCGCATTTAAGATCTTATCCGCCGTATTGTGTGAACGCCTGAAGCCGTTCGTCAACAACCTGATAGGTCCATATCAATGTGACTTCATGCCAGGAAAGTCCACCATCGACTAGATATTCATACTACGGCAGATCTTGGAGAAGACCCATGAGTTTCAGATCGATACCCACCACCTATTCATCGATTTTAGGGCCTCGTATGACAGCATCTATAAAGACGAGCTATATAGAGCAATGTCTAGTTTTGGCATCACTGACAAACTCAACTCGTCCGTCTGTGCAGGATGACGATGGAGAATGCACGCTGCTCCATCAAGGTCCGTAAAGATCTCACCGAGACCTTTGATGTCCATAAAGGATTTAGACAAGGCGATGCGCTGTCATGCGATTTTTTCAACATCGCACTTGAATGAATAGTGCAAAACTCACGAGCAAACGCAAGAGGCACTATCTTTCAAAAGTCCGTCCAACTACTCGCATACGCCGACGATATTGACATAATCGGGAGAAAGCAGCGTGATGTCAGTGGCGCTCTCGCGAGTATTGAGACGGAAGCGGCGAAAATGGGTTAAGCGGTCAATGAGGGCAAGACCAAGTGTATGCTGTCAAGCAAAAAGGACAACCACAACCGACGTCTCGGGCAGAACGTCGCTGTCGACAGATATAACTTTGAGGTAGTTAAGGACTTTGTCTACCTAGGCTCTGCTATAAACACAGACAACGACACCAGCGCTGAGATTAAGCGAAGAATAACTCTGGCCAACCGCTGTTTCTTTTGGTTAAGAAGGCAATTGAGTAGCTTAGCCCTCTCTCGGACAACAAAAGTCACCCTTTTTAAGACCTTAATAATCTCGGTGGTGCTCTATGGCGCAGAGGCATGGACATTATCGAAAATTGATGACGGTGTTCTTGGTTACATCGAGAGAAAAATTCTTCGAGCGATCTTCGGTCCCATCCGCATTGACGGTGAGTGGAGGAGAAGATACAACGACGAACTGTATGGACTGTACAGCGACATGGGCCTAGACAGAAGAGTGAAGATCCAAAGACTGAGATGGCTGGGTCATGTAGAGCGCATGGACACCAATGCTCCGGTCCGAAAAGTCTTCGAATCCGCTCCCGAGGGACAGCGCAGTAGAGGAAGGCCAAGACTCGGTGGCGCACGCAAGTAGAAGAGGACCTCAGCCAACTTAGCGTGCGAAACTGGAGGCAGCTAGCCAGAGATCGAGCTGACTGGAGACGCTTGTTGACTGAGGCCCAGGTCCACCCCGGACTGTAGCGCCACCTAAAGTAAGTAATTAAGTAGAAAATCCTTCGTGAAATATTTAGTCCGTCCCGTTTTTTTTAACATAAGGTTTAATAATAGTAAATTGTTGTTAAATGGCTTACAGTCTTTGAAAGGCTGTAGTGATTTCTGAATTCTAAATTTTTAAGAACGGCCTTTATCAATTTAGCAAGTCTCTTCCAGATCGAAAGCATCCACTATCTAATGGCAGCTACTGTAAGGTAAGACTAATGTCTAATTTGGATATGTTTCGGTTGCCTTCACTTTTTCTATAACACCCCAACCATTCCTCATTTATTTTGATGGACGAAAACAAGAAAAAAAAGTGAACAACTCACCTCTCAATCATCAACATGTCAATCATGTGATGTTTACACAAAATTATCTAATCTAAAAGTCTATTACAACTGGGAGGCTTATCAAAACTCAATTTATTTGCATATTTCTGTTTGTTGAAAAATTACATGTGGAGATGCGGAACATCCCGATCCCGGTCTCAATTGCAACTCAATGATACTTGACATAGACTATGCTATAAAACAAATCGATTCTAAAACGTGTATGCCCCTGAGCCAAACAAAAAAGATGGAGAAAATTTACATTTTAACCTTCTACCAGTTTTGAAAATCTGTCCGCCATATGACATAATCATCCTCACAGACAATGTGCATTTAATCTTTCAAGAAGCACATTTATCTCTCGTGTTCACTCTAGCCATTTGGACGATTTCCTTTGGTCTTGTATAAAAATTCCCATGGCATTCGGAGTTTGTCAAGTAACCCTCCCGGCGCGTAATTCCTCCCCAGCTGTCATAGTTGCCTGAATGAAAATTAATTTATGGAAATATTCCCCGCTAGTAATTTGCTAATCAAATCGCAATTATCATAAACTAGCCCAGAAAAGATAGTGGCCACTGGCCATAAATACGAGTACAGTGACAGCTACCGTTGTAGTTATTGTCAGAGTCATACTATAGATGATCTGTTCACATTGACCCTGGCAGTCGTTTTAACAAAACGAATTGTCATAGAGGAGGGGATAGACTAGAGTGTACTTGACTTGGCACCACCCGCCGATTACCTGAACGAGCACAGTTTACCAGCTTGATAGTTCGGCGTGTACGTCACTAATGTCAAAACTTTCACTCAAGTTCAGTGTTACGCAAAGCAAAACCTCCTAAACATTGCCACATTGCCACATTGCCACCGAGCGTACAACATTAATAGATTTTATTGAATTTTATATTCTCCACGTTGGTGTTGGCCTGTTGGAGGTCTCGACCACATCGGTCTTATTCGTATGCAAGGGTAGAGAAGGGAAGGTTTTTTAAGTATCCCCTGGCATATCGCATATCGTGTGGCATCGATTGGACGTGATCTGGATGTTTTTGCATAGGGATTTCATTCATGGATTCAGAATAACAGAATTGAGAGCTGACATACCTTGTTGCAAGCGGATTCGTACGAAGCATAATTTTAGTTATTACGTGCATAGAAGTACACATGCAGCGACAGCGACTGGGCTGCAATCAATCATCATAGCATAGCAAATTATTCAAATTGCAATGAGCCGAACCGAGCGGAAGACCCGCCCGTCTCCACGTGTTTGGAGTGACAATACGTCAAGCGGGCATTTGACAGAAGTGCACTGGTCATAGTGCACACTTGGACTATATTCGGAATGGTGGTGGGGCGTCGGGTACCACGTCAAACTCAACGAAGACCATAACGACAACGACAACGACAACGGCAACGGCAACGACAATGATAATGCAGGTGCAGGTGGTGTGCGAATAGGAAATCATGTGGCATTCTGGGGCCATTTGTGGGCTTTAAATTAGTCACAATCAACGCGCTTTGTGGACACTGTTTTGAGTCTTTGGTGTGTTTGTTATCAACTTGCAACATCGTTGATGGCGCAGAGGCCATTTTGATTTATTGTCATCGCGCCGCGGGAGGGTCTTTCTATGCTGTATTACATACGAGTTCTATTCCACTCATACGTTAGGAGTGTCGCTACCTACGAGTACTCAACTCATATGTATGTTGAGAAAAGGGGGCTAAGCAATATCGTGGCAAGTTATAGTTATAACAAGGAATCGGTTAAAGGGTGCATTGCTGTGATTGTGGAATGGTAATTGACATTTAATTGTGATTATTTGTCGTACTGTGGCAATGTGGTATTTGAATGGAAGATTTATACTCGCATTGCATGTTGTAAATCGGAAGAACTAAATGAGAGGTTGTGATTTAGTATTGTTGCTTTCTGCAACACCTTTGCAGATTGGCAAGGAAAGGATATCGAAACGGATTTGGAATGTTTTTTTTTTTAAGTTATTTACACGTAAGTGTTGAAATAGATTATGCGAGAGAAACGTTTGCAAGGGGTGATACACCCTTACAGAGGTGCCACACCCTTATTGTAACTCATTCTTTCAGTTGAGTCTAATGGTTCAAGGCCATTCAGAGTAAGGTTTTGTTAGTCTTGTTCAAGCACGAAGAACCTGACAGGTTGAAATGTTGAAGATCTTCATGATATCCATGACATGAACACGGTAGAGAGCCGATTTTACAAGACAGTATCGACATGAGAAGGTATGACATACTGAATTGCAGTAAAAATATATAGCTGTCGCCTAGACAACTGGAGAAAGATTGCTATTCATCAGCATCTCAATTGCGAGCAATTCATCGGTTAGAGATTGGTTCAATTTCCTTCAGAACATATACCGATGCATTATATTAGTTGGGAGGCTGAGATATGCGATGGGAATGTAGTTCGCAGAGACACCTGCTTTTAGGCCACATTTCAGCCAATTAAGGTGGGCAAAAATGTTTATTATTTAACACAAGGGCTAATCTATTAGCGACTGGTCCACCATACAATGCATTTAATTCTAAAGAACTAGGAAGGAGATGAAGCAGTATTCGCAATCACCATAAGCGACTTGCCTCTTTGATATGGCTTTTGGGTCGTCTAGGACATTATTAGGACACTAGTTGCCTACACTGTGTGGTGGTTTTCTAAAGATGTAAACTCACTGATTTTAGATATTTCAATACCTATATATGATTTTCTATAAGGTTGGTAGGAAATTTATTTGTTTTTTTTTTTTTATTACATCATATGAGCTGAAGCTAGACCCCAGTTCAAGAGTAAATGCCATCTTAGCTCTTTTACAGTCTAGAATGGAGAATTGTCTTAACTAAAAGCCTTGTTTAGGTAACGTGTTTTTTTTTTGGGCAACTGCATTCAACCATTCGCTCCTAGTTGATTGAGGTCAACTTCGACTTGTTAACCTTTCTCTATAAAGTTTTCTTTGGTGGTAGGAATAGTAGACTCTTTAAAAGCCAAAGCGTTTGTAAGCCCTAGCAATATTAGTTGACTGACGGTTTACCTTGAACAACCATTGGTTTCATTCCACAAACTCAGCACAGACTGTGACTCTCAGTTCCCCTGACCATCTCTATAGGTTTATTTTTGGGTCTTCTTTGGTTTAATATCCGAATAGTGTTCCTAATGTAGCATTCCATATTCCTCCAATCTTTCGTCTGAGGACTTGATGTCCTTCACTTTTGTTTTGTTCATTATACGAGCTACTCTGCTCCTATTTGAAGCCCTTCTTCTTAGCAATTTCTCTTCCTTTATGTACTTTCAGGACTTTCATAAAGGTGTTGGTGTAAAACATAGTTAAGTCGTTTCTTAAAGCTTTTTGGATCGATGCGTCCCAGCTTGTCATAAGAGGCGACTAAATGGGACACCAATCATATACAGGCAACTATGACACCAAAAATGAGCCTGTGACACTTTAACACCTTAAAACTTTCCCACAAGTGTGTATGCAATCAGTGGGTTCCCACGTCTGGAGACTACCGGTGGAGTAAAAGAACCGTCAATCAATTCGAAATGAGCATACAAGTGTCAAACCACTCAAACTTTAGATACACTTCATGGAAATGATCGCAATTAATAGCACTACCCCGCTGGGCACCACGATTGCAACGCACTCGGGTGATCCCAGAGCAAGCAGAAGTGCTTGTGTCAAAACCCGACGGATTCCGGTGGCGGGCAAAATGAAGTTTCCAAAATATTTTCCTTAACTTCGGTTTGCAAGTTGGAACGTCGGATCGATGACCTCAAAAAGTTTAGAACTGGAAGCGATTATGCGTCGCAGAACTCTACAAATCCTGTGCGTACAGGAAACGAAGTGGTGTAATACAGGAAATAAAGCGCGTTTTCTAGATTTAAAAACTAAGGCATTTAAGATGTTCTACCATGGAACGGTCAATGGACGAAACGGTGTTGGTGTTGTTGTCGTTGGTATCTTGAAAATAAGCGACCGCTTGATGAGTGTTAAACTCGTCATACACAATGAAACGTGGAACATTGTTAGCGCGTACGCTCCACAAAATGGATGCTACCAATCGGAAAAAGATAAATTTTGGTCAGAGTTCGGTAATTTGCTTAGAAATATACCTATCGATGAGATGCTCTTCGTAGGCGGAGATTTAAATGGCCACGTCGGAGAAACAAATGTTGATTATGAGGACTGCCACGGCGGTAAAGGCTTTGAAACCAGAAATTCAGCTGGCGAAGACATCCTTGTAGCGTGTAGGGCTTACGGCTTAACCGTCTTAAATACAATGTTTATTAAACATCAACGACATCTTATCACCTATAGCACCGGAGGCCACGAAACGCAAATACTAATACTTGGAGAATCACTAGTAAGCCAACACCGTCTGCTCATTACAGAATTTTTCACAGCGGAATCACCGAAAACACGGGCATCTTTTGGAAAGCCAAAAATCCGGTGGTATAATCTATCGAAGGAACGAAGCGCAAGATTTATCGCACTGGCTAAAGAAGTACTTCACAATATAAACGGTATCGCAGACTCACTTAGCCCGCAAGGAATGTGGAACAGCATGCACGAGGAATGCATAACACTCGCAAAGTCCCATCTGGGGACTATATCGAAATACCATCACGTCGGCAAATAAACATGGTGGTGGAATGACGAAACCAAACGAGCTGTGGCCGACAAGAAGAGTGCATTCCAAGCGTGGACAAAATGCGATCGGAGCGACGATATCGAAAAAGCTCGACTGGCTCTTGGATACGAGCGTCTTAAAAAAATCGCAAAGAAAGTCCAGTCCAGTCCTCGACAAACCGTCGAGTTCCTGTAACCTGATGTGAGAGTATGCCAGACACTTACAGAAAAAGTCCTCTATGGTAGCGTGATTAGCAAACGCCGCAGGATATTGTGGCACTTATCGTGGCCACACTTAGATTTTAAGTAAAAGTGATGTGTCCCGTCACGGTGACAGTAAGCAACCTGCATTCTTTCCTTCTGAAAACTGCTAATCTCTTAGAATTATCTGCCAGCTCTTTTCGTCTACTATCAATCTGTAGTAGGGCTTATGAAAAACCCAATCGTCAATGGAAGCCCTTATTCAGACATAGGCAGTCCTAAATTAGGTTCGGTTTCTGAAGTAAGTTTCGCGTAGACTTCAATTTCTGTGACTCAATTGTGACCTGGAATTCCAAACAAAATTTTGTGAATTTTATCTTCCGACTAAAATCAGCGGAGTTTTGTATTTTTGAACTAGCTTGACAGTCATTAGAGGGCTCAGTAAGGCTTTAAAGGTAGCTTGGCTTAGTACGGATGCAAATATTTGCCTCCCTTTAATATACATTCTGTGTAAATATATGTATGTATGTACCTAAACAATGGTTTCATACCAAAAAAAAAACAATGTTTCCTGCGTTGGTATAACTGACTTCTATTTTGACGCTGAGTTTGGGCGCCATCTGTCAACTGGTTTGTAGTCAGTAGCCAAAGATAATAGTTAGCCTTAAATGCTATCAGCAAGAAAATGTTGAGCATAGAGTTTTGTTTGAAATTGAATTTCTTGTTCGGATGCTTTGAAAATATTGGAGAAAACCTACGGCGACTCTCAATTATCGAGAACTACAGTATTTGAGTGGTACAGAGCATTCAGATATCATCAGGCATCAGTTGATGAAAACTTCGCTCGTCTGATACGGCTTTACTCATTTTTTTTTTCGATATTCGTGGTGTGGTTCTTTTAGTGAGCCACACAGTGAACAAACAATATTATGAAGCGATTCAGGGAGAGTATTTACCAAAAAAGACCGGGATTGTGGTAGAACAACTCTTGGATTTTGCACTACGATATTGCACGATCTTACAAATACATCCTTGTGAGCGAGTTTTGACTAAAAACGCTACCAAGATGGCCGTACAAGCACCCTATTCTCCAGATATGGCACCATGTGACTTGTTTCTATTTCCGAAACTCAAATTTCCACTTTGTGGGACCCGTTTTGAGTCGACTCAAGGCATAAAAGAAAATTCGCTAAAGGGCGATCCCGGAATATGCCAATACAAATTGTGGGGATGCCTGGATTGTTCGTTGGAAAAAATGAACCGCTTCAAATAATGCCTATTTTCTTCTTCTTCTTCTTCTTATCCTTTTATTAACCCTTTCCTCGTTATACGAACTTATGCTTAACTAGTTACCCATTTTTAGTGCATCGCTGCAGTATGGGGTTGGCTAATGTCGCAGACCGCAGAACGTGTCTACATACTGCTCGGTCCTGCATCGCTTCAGTGGTTAGCCCTAGATGTTGTTGCGTATTTGCCATCTGAGAAATTCAGGTATTCTTCTTCCGACTTCGTTTTCTTGCAGTTAGAGTGACCGTAGTTGATAGTGCCTTTTTAACCAGATTTTCCGCAGAGCTGGTCTAACAACCGTGGTATAGAGTTTCCCCTTCAATTTAAGTGGAAATTTTTGGTCGCAAAAGATTGCAGAATTTTCCCGCCATTTCATCCATCCCACACTCACTCTGTGGCTTACGTCGTCGTCACATTTCGCTTCCATGTTAACGATTGATCCTAAGTACTTAAAGATAGTGCTTTTCGGAAGAACTATCCCATCTTACATTATATCCGGAATAGGTCGCAACGGATGCGCAAATGGGCACGTCAAATGCTCCGTCTTTGAACGACTTATTTTAAACCCGTTTCTCTCTAGCGCATTTTTCCATGAATCTAAGGCGTTCTGTAAATCTTCGACGTTATCGCTAAGTATAATTGAGTCGTCAGCGAAGAGAATTGGCGTTACATTTGTTTCGCGCATGCAGTCTTTTAAAAGATAGTCGAATACTACGATAAAGAGGAAAGGGCTAAGTACGCTTCCTTGATGCACTCCGACATTAAGTGGAAATTCTCTCGTTAGTCCAGCAGAGCTTTTAACCGCAGTTTTCACATTTCCGTACATGTCTTGTATTATTCTAACATACGTTTCCGGTACGTTTTGAGACCTCAGCGCGGCTCATATGAGATCCCTAGGCACTCGATCGAATGCTTTCTCGAGGTCGATTAATACCATGTGTAAATCCTTAGATGAATCTCGGTGCTTTGCCATTATTATTCGTAGGCTTTGGATGGCGTCCACCGTCGATCTTCCTTCAACAAATCCACACTGGCTATTATCGAGCTTTATTATTTGCCGAAGACGTTCGTTTAAGACTCTTTCGATGATTTTCATCGGGTGCGACATCAGCTTGATTGAACGTTAGTTGTTGCATTCTCGAGTGTCGCCTTTGCCTTTGCATAATGGAACCAAGAAGCTAGTTCTCAATTGATTCGGCAAAGGTTGTCCACATTTTAATTTATTTAAAAGTTTCGATAGCCATTCGCTGCCGATTCCCTCCATCTTTGACCAAATGATGGATGGAATGCTGTCTGATCCCGCCGCTTTCCCCTGCTTCATTTTTCCGATTGCTATACTTATTTCTTCGATTGAATAGTCCGAAACTTCCTTCTCGAATAGACCAGCTGTCGGCACGATATCACGTGGAAACTGTTTGTTAAGCAACTCCCTGTAGTATTCCAACCACCGGTCACAAATTTCCCTTTCATTTGTTAGTAAGCGACCGTCTGCATTTTTGTTGTATTTTGGCGAGGTTATTTCGATCGAATTTTTTCGCCTCTGTTTAGCGAGCTTAAAAATTGTTGGCACTTCAGTATTGTACGACGTTTGAACTTTTTGGATAGCTTGTCTTCTATCTGCCGATCGTGAGGATATTTGTTCCAACTCCTGGTACAGGTTTTCCTCTGCTGCCGCTCGAGTTCGAGCCAGGACTTTCTTTGCGATATTTTTAAGACACTCGAATTCAAGGCCTATTTTGAAGGAGAGAAAATAAGTTTTGGTACAAAATGATTCGTATTGTTTTTATAGACTCTGTCCGGATTATATTTTGATAGAATGTATATTCATTGCCATCAGATATGACTGCGCCTCTGCTGGGAGACAGGCGCAAATTTTGCTAACGAGGAGTGAAATATTACATTGTCGTCCTGCAGAAAGACACCAGCGCTGCTTATTAAATTGGTTTTGTAGCCATCCATGAAGACATGACTACATACCTTTGCCAGATCAGATTCTGTACGAAACCATTCCAAACGAAAGGACAAATTGGACTGTGAACTATTTCAACAGTATGAGCTCTGGTTTCATTGCATCAAATGGTATGTTAATCAAATGGTATGAAAATAGCTTTGAGGGTATACTTTATGATATGAACATTAAGATAAGGAAGATTTATTAGTGCCACAATTGATTTAATTCGTTTTATCGATCCATTAGACATTCCTCAGTGATATGCCCTATGTTTTGGCAAGAGTGCCTTGCTCTGGTAGTAGTCGAAAGCGCCCTCGTAACATGTTTTTGACGTAACATGTTTAGTTTAAAAAAGTATAACACTCAAATACTTAGTTTCTTTGGAGAAATAGATGGTGATGCCTTGCATCATAAGATGGAGGCTCACATCTAGTTGTGAGGATTGACTAAATTGCAACTGCATTCTCAAGATATATTCTATACTCTCAAGATATATGATATAATTCCTACCTTTGAATTGTATTTTTTACCATTTTCGACGCACCCCACCTCTTTTCTGAGAGTTAAACCAAATTGGAGGCCTCTCCTACCACGATCGATCTGCTTTAGTTTACTATATTGGAGCTGTATCATCGTTTTTCAGACAGGTTACATAGTCTCCTTGAATTTGTTGTTTAAGATTCACCTAGCGAATCCGGTCTAGTCATCTTTCTTCCCATTTCGTAACTTTTTAAGGTATAAGCCAGTTGTAAAGTGAGTATCCATTGTACTTCAAGCGCCGAAAGAATGACAGTGTTTTCATCGGTAGAAATTTGGACTTTCAGATGTTTGACATTGCTTGTCGAATAGGTGTGGAGACGTCCGATTTTTCTGTTTTCGGAGTATTTCCTGTAGATTGAACAGAGATTAAATTGAACCACAATACCAGTCTACACCTACCGGGATGTAAAGAAACAAAACGTCGTCAGTTTCCCTCGATATATAATAATCCATTTTGATATGCTCAAGCAAAAATAAGTGAATAGCAGTTGGTTCTGCATTTCAAACTTTTTATCATCTTTCACTAAAATATCTATGCCAAGGGAAGCGTAAAAAAGGAAAGTTGGGTTACTCTGACATAGAATATTGACCTTTCTAAGCTGGCTTATCCGATTTGCTCCAAATAATCTATTTCTGACAAAGTTTTTGGCAGTTTTATTATTCAAGAGGCCCAGATTTGGCTAAGGCCGCTTATTCAACCCAATAAAATCATGGAAAAGTAACAGAAATCTAGAGTTCCAGATTCGGTCAACCTTCAAAAGTAATTGTGCTTCGCATTCAAATCTAATAGCACTCAGAGAAGGTGTCCTGCCTACGGCGCAGTGCTCCTCTTAAACTACGTTCAACATTGTCAGTGACTACACTATTGGAAGAGCATTGTATAACGACCTTTGAAATAGAGGTAAACCATTCTATGACCGAGCCATTAACTGACTTATCGCATATCCTCATCTAATGATATCACAAAGAATAAAGCTCTGACTAACAGAAAACACCACAAGGGAAAGCACCTATTAAGAGAATTGTGGAGAAGTAAAGTACAGGCATAGTAAGTTCATTACCATTGGCTATACTAAGTCCACAAAATCTTCTAAAATTCTCATTCAGTTAAGATTGTTCTAATGGCCTTAAATACACGTTCAAACGGATGGCCATTTAATCTCAAAACCACAAAAAGTGTATCTCCAACCATTAAATGCAGGATCCACTGTTTTTTTTTTTTATTTGGAATGGAAAAGAGCATTCTGTTCGCCTTTCTCGGTATGCTATCTTGCATGCCAGTCAGGAAAACAGTGTTCATTTCCGAGCGCCAAAAACCAATATACCCAAAAAAAAAAAAAAAAAATAGAAACGAAAATCAAAACATCACAAAACCAACAAAGTCCAGCATGGGGTGTTGTGGGTGATGTCATCGAGGTGATATGAACTGTGAAACTCCATGGACCATTGGCCGAGATTGAAAAGCAGTCGAGTGGTGGAGTTTGTTCTTTTTTTTTCACTATTCCGTGCTCGCCAGGTTTCATTGTTGGGATCCATTGTCAATCAGAAAGTTCGAATGTGAATGCGAACGTTGACGCTCGCGTTCGCCTTCATTCAAGTCGACGATTCTTTAATTTATTTATGTGTCCCATGCATTGTTGTACTGTGCTCATGAATTAAATTTAATTCAATCGACATGGAGTAACGCAGTTTGATAATATCGGTAGCTGCGTATTTTCTTTTGTCCGATTTATTTATTTTTTATTTAACTTTTTTTTTTGACGGCTCATTGGGTTAGAATTTGGTTGTGGAGAGGGTTCATGTGGTCTCAGTTAGTCATTGAATTTAATTAATCATGCCCATCGCCTCTGGGTGGTAATGGTGAAAGACAAAAACCCGGAAAGTGAATTGGTGCAGGCGTATGAATCAGTCAAACAGTCAAACATTTAGGAGTCCTAAATCAAGGGTGTGCATTGGATGGGCACGACATCAGTGTGACGAATCACCCACAATAGTTGTGGGAAATTGCGGAGAAAGTTTCTCTTTGATGCAGCCAGTGTAATTAATTGGCTTTCGTTAGTCGAGAACGACCGACTTACGATTGTATAGACATATGATGAACTTATCAATTACTTGTAGGAGTATTGTTTAATTCAAGGGGTCAGGGGACAATCTAATTGCTGAATTAGTTGGCGGAATTTCGAAGAAATATTTCTGGGAATGCCATGGCAAGTAATTTGAATGATTAATAGGGAATTAATGCTCCGGTCTTTTGTCAATAAGACACAACAATTTTGGCCTTTTCAAGTCTAGACTGCTTTTCCAAATGTCGCAACGGGTGGCATTTTATTTTTAAATTGTTTTCAATTACTTTTTAAGCTAATCGTCAATGGAATTCTTGATATAGCTTCCAATGTATAGGAAGTTTCGACGGATATATGGCTACAACGAAGAGTCACCCCTAGATTTACAAGTTATGTGGGAAACTGCGACATTTGAAAAACACACGAATATTAAGAATTCTGTGCAATTGATCAATAAGTGTGCCCCTGTCTCAAAAAGCCACAATTGTAGTTAGTTCAGACACTAAACCTTTGGTATTGAATATTGCTGTACTTTTGGCTCTTAAACTTTTCGTCTTCAAAAAAGGCGAATGCATTCTATCTGAATGAGCATTTCATGCGGTGAAAGTACGAGTAATAGGGACGTGTTGATTTTCTTCTTTTATTCGGAGAAACCGGCGGCTGAAACGCATCGAGAGCTCCGAAAAATTTACGGAGATGCTGCTCTAAGTGAAACAACGAGCCGTAATTGGTTTCGTCGTTTCAAAGACGGTGATTTCGATATTGACGACCGTTCGCGTGAAGGACGACCAAAATCCTTCGAAGACGCTGAAGTGGAGGCATTTCTCAATGAGGATACGTGCTAAGCGCAAGAGAAGCTTGTTTCAGCATTAGGAGTTACCCGCCAAGCTATTTTCAAGTAATTTCACGCGTTGAAATTATTCAAAAATAAGCAACTTGGGTTTCTTTTGTCTTGAAGCCAAGGGACGTGGAGGGCTATTTTTTCGTCTGTGAACAACTGCTCCAGCGGCAAAAAAGGAAAGGTCTTCTTCATCGCATCGTGACGGGTGATGAAAAATGGATTCATAACAGCAACTAAAGAGAACAAAGTCATGCGGTCGGCTCGGCCAAATATTCACACTACAAAGGTTATGCTGTGTATTTGGTGGGACCAAGTCGGTGTTATTTATTATGAACTGTTGAAACCCAATGAAACCAACACTGTGGAACGGAATCGCCTTCAATTGATACAAGCAGAGTCACGAAAAAGTGATTCTACAGCATGACAACGCTCGGCCTTACGTTGCCAAACCCATTAAAACCTACCTGGACACGTTTAAACGGGAAGCCCTAACCCACCCTCCATTATCTCCAGATATTGCGATGTCCGACACATGGTCTGGCTGATCAGCAGTTCCGCTCATACGAAGACATCAAAAAATGCCTTGATTCGTGGTAAGCCTCAAAAGATGAACACTTTTACTGTAACGGTATTCGAGCTCTGCCAGAAAGATGGGAAAAAGTGGTCAATACTTTGAATGATTCATTTGTAACCATTTTTTCACAATAGAGCTGCATTTTCATTAAAAAAGTGAACTTAGTTGCGCACCTAGTAGAATACAGAAATTAAAGCCAAAAATTTGAAAACAAAAGGTTTCATGGAGTAGATAAACTAACTGTCTAAATAATTGACAAAAAATACATCAGTTAATAAATTATCACATTTATACTCAATCCCGACCAAACAGGAATGCACAAAACAGATCAATGGCACAGAAAGACCTGAGGTATTGTAGCAACATATTGAACTTTTATAAGAAAGCAAAGTAGATGGACACTTGTCATCGTCTCATAGGGAATTATTGTCAGTATTTAGTGGATATGATATAGGAAAACAGGGTTTAAAATGTAGATTTGGCTAACATTACGGGAACAATAGTCCTTTCATTTCCCCGGTAACAACTATTGTAAAACCTAAAACTGACAAATAAGCCTTCTTGATGAACAAGTCTCGGAGTAATTTAAAGTTGCTGGTGATGCCTTGGTGGAGAGCCTGGCTAGAGCCATTAATCGAGCACAGAGAAAGGAATACAAGAAAGGAGTTTAAGGTCTGTATTTTGCATCTAAGAGAAAGTTCATCCTGAGCTTCTCGGGTTCACAGTGGGCATATCTATAACTCTCCTTCAAAACCTTTCAGTTTTCCCGAAAAACTGACATTGTTTGCCTTAGAAACGGGCTCGCTGCTGTACAAGAAATGTGACGCGATATCGTAGCACATTAAACTAAATATTTGAACTTAAGGGGTCAACACGACGCCAACGAGTTGGTCTAAAAGCGCTTATTTAAGGAAATACAAAAGACCTGAAAATATTTAAGACTAAAACGAAATACAAAAATCAGATGTCACAAAGCCAACTAGATTATAGATCCTCTGGGTAAATATAGGCTCTACAAATGATACAACAAAGAATCGAGCTCAAGAGATATGTGATACTGAGACGGCTCTTAAAGTTCTGCATTCTATTGTACTGAATAACTGATATAAAGTCAATGCTGATCAAAACTAAGGTAGGTCTCAGGTCACAGAAGCATTTGAAACATTCAAATGGCTGATGAATTAACAAGAAATGCGTCTATAGAAAGATAAACAATTGGTAAACCCGCCTGCGGAATCGTTTATTCTTAGTTTAACAGCCTACTAAACAATGAAAAGTAGTTGAGTAATATTCAATGAATTATTGTATATCGGACACTTTCTGCTGAGATATCATCTACACAATATGAATCTGTCTTACAAAAATGTCAACGACTCTGTTTATAAAATGACGAAACCATGCAGAGCAACAACAACTTAGAAGGCGTTCTTCTTTATTTGTGCTTAAGAACACTGTAGCTCCTCAAAATACTGCCAAAGCAATCTTGCAAAGTTCATAAAAAAAAATTTAAGAAGTTCTAAGTGTAACCGATTTTTTAATCCAACCGGTCGCAGTGTCCCATTTCTGTCTTACAGGACTAAAAAAGGGCTGCTACTAACCACTAGAACAATTTTGTCATTTAAAAAAGATTTGGAGAAAAGAGGTTGAACATCTGATAAAGTTGTTACTAATGCTACGGCCACTTACCACCGACTGTGAGTCTATTTGTATAGGGTCTTTTTTTAAGAGCCTGCAAATTTAAAATAATAATACAAGACAGCGACAGTGGAGTGAATTTTTTATTATTATGATCTGGTAGATAATTTCATAATATAAGATCTTATCCGCCGTATTGTGTGAACGCCTGAAGCCGTTCGTCAACTACCTGATAGGTCCATATCAGTGTGGCTTCAGGCCAGGAAAGTCCATCATCGACCAGATATTCACACTGCGGCAGATCTTGGAGAAGACCCATGAGCATCAAATCGATACACACCACCTATTCATCGATTTTAAGGCCGCGTATGACAGCATCTATAGAGACGAGCTATACAGAGCAATGTCTAGTTTTGGCATCCCTGCCAAACTCAACTCGTCCGTCTGTGCAGGATGACGATGGAGAATGCAAGCTGCTCCATCAAGGCCGGTAAAGATCTCACCGGGACCTTTGATGTCCAGAAAGGATTTAGACAAGGCGATGCACTGTCATGCGATTTTTTCAACATCGCACTTGAATGAATAGTGCAAAACTCACGAGCAAACACAAGAGGCACTATCTTTCAAAAGTCCGTCCAACTACTCGCATACGCCGACGATATTGACGACGATAATCGGGAGAAAGCAGCGTGAAGTCAGTGGCGCTTTCGCGAGTATTGAGACGGAAGCGGCGAAAATGGGTTTAGCGGTCAATGAGGGCAAGACCAAGTATATGCTGTCAAGCAAAAAGGACAACCAACACCGACGTCTCGGACAAAACGTCGCTCTCGACAGATATAACTTTGAGGTAGTTAAGGACTTTGTCTACCTAGGCTCCGCTATAAATACAGACAACGACACTAGCGCTGAGATCAAGCGAAGAATAACTCTTGCCAACCGCTGTTTCTTTGGGTTAAGAACGCAATTGAGTAGCAAAACCCTCTCTCGGACAACAAAAGTCACCCTTTATACGACTTTAATAATCCCGGTCCTGCTCTATGGCGCAGAGGCATGGACATTATCAAAAATGGATGAGGGTGTTCTTGGTTGCTTCGAGAGAAAAATTCTTCGGCCGGTGTTCGGTCCCGTCTGCATTGACGGTGAGTGGAGGAGGAGATACAACTACGAACTGTATGGACTGTACAGTGACATGGACCTAGCCAGAAGAGTGAAGATCCAAAGACTGAGATGGCTGGGTCATGTAGAGCTCATGGACACCAATGCTCCGGTCCGAAAAGTCTTCGAATCCGCCCCCGAGGGACAACGCAGTAGAGGAAGGCCAAGACTCAGGTGGCGCACGCAAGTGGAAGAGGACCTCAGCCAACTTAGCGTGCGAAACTGGATCGAACTGGCTGGAGAAGCTTGTTGACTGAGGCCCAGGTCCACCCCGGACTGTAGCGCCACCTAAAGTAAAGTAAGTTAGATAATTTCATGGCATTTATTTCTTAAGTCCATTCGATCAGTCCAATTTGTCACTACTTTTTACAATAAATCTGGCCGTATGGCGTCAATAGTGGCTTGAATCCAATGTTTCAAGAGTTGCTGTTTTGTCGGTATAAGCCAATGACTAAACATAGCCCCATAAAAAGCAATCTAGAGGCGTTAGGTAGCACGAACGAGGGGCCAGTTAAATGGACCTCTTCTGGAAATAAAGTTGACACCGAATTGATTTTGAAATAAATTGATGGTTAAGCGCGCTGTATGGCAAGTTGCACCATCTTGTTGGAACTAAATGTCGTCGATGTTTAGCTGATTAATTTTTGGAAACAAAAAATCATTCAGCATTTCGATAAAACAGGTTGAATTGTGAAAACGATCAATAACTACACGAATTGCTTGCTCAGTAGACCGATTATGTTGACCATAAAATTGACGAAGTGCTCTATGAACTTCACAAACAGATTTATTTTTTTCAAAGTAAATTTTCACAATTTGGAAGCGTTGTTCTGGCGTTAAACGATTCACGATGAATTGCCAAACCTTATTGAACACAAATATCAACACAATTTGACATTGACGGCTGTCAAACCATGGACAACAACCATCGAAACTTCTCATACAGCAAAAAACAACTTTATCTGTACTCTTCTGTTGGTATTTTTATTCTTAACAAATTGTTTTCATATTGTATTTTGATAGAACTTTCAAACATTATTTATGCAGACACGGTTTTTCGGCTTTTGCCGTTCTTTGGACATGAGCAACCCTTGTCGTTCTTTGCACCTGAACAGCTTTTGTTCTTCTTTGTAGCGCCTTTTGTTCCGCTGTTTCTCAGATGGCTTGTTGATAATGATCTTTTATGCTTGATGCTTTCAGCATAAAACTTTTCGAAAGGTTTTAGATGATTCGATTAAAAAAGTCCTTTCAAGCAGTGTGCTGAGCTTGTGATAAATTTCACATAAAATGTCTTCAAAATATTTTTTTCGTGTTAATCGAACGCGAGATACACATATATAAATCCAAAATAGATGTTGAAATGGAAAACATTATGACATTTTGCTTCGGCCCAAGTTTGATGAGCCTGAGTTTATTTTCAAAGCTGGCGTCGCATAGGCTGAATTTTTATTGTGTCGGCAAATGTGCTCTCAATCGTTTGCAAAGTTCCTTTTATCTGCAGCAGCGTGAGCGCATATTACTGAATGAAGCCTTAATTTGGAGTTAATTCAGGCATGCGCTAAGCCCAAGACTTCTTGCTTAAGTCTTTCTCAGATAACAAATCTATATTCGAACAGTCCCTGTTTCTTCAATCAATGGCAATCAATGACATTCATGGGAGCCATTGTTTTCTGTTACTTTTTTTTGCAATCTAATCGAACTTTTTGGATGGCACTGGTACCCGTGGTGCAGGTATAATTTCAAGCGATTCTTATCCCCTAGTAACTTGGCTGGAAAGGACCATTAAATGCCAGGTTTTTGTTTACTGGGGCCGGCGACAGTAAGCCTATAGTGTATTAGATGGTAGCGCAGTAAAACCGACCGCGACGTCAAAATCTTAAGTAATCTCTACGAGTATTTTGATAATGAGGCTAGACGCAAAAAAAAATCCCTTGGTTGCTCGATCTTCGAATATGTCGACAAACTTTAAATAGTTGACTGTTCCTTGGATGTCGCCGTTGACTCCAACTTGAGAGGTTCTCTACTAAAACGTCCGTATTCGGCTTTTCCTTGGCTATGCGTATACAGTTACGTTCACTCAGTTGTGATTGGGCAGATCCCAGATCCGAGTGTTTTGCGTAGCCGTGTTTAGCGTACTGCAGAATGTGAGTTGTGGTTATGCTTCCTCAAGCTTGGTTTTGGACCGCCTATGACATTTCGGGCTTCTCAGTCGCCTCCAAAATTTCAAGTTAAATACGAACTTCGTGGTGTTATTTTTGGTATACGAGTAATATTCTTATAAGATTAATGTTTAAGAGCTCGGAGAAGCCAACATAGGGACCCGAAGACTTATAAAATAACTATGTTCGTATGTACGAGTATGTTTTAATCCAGGCATATTTAAACCGATTTTCTATATGTTAAGGAAGTACTTAAAGCGATGAAGGTAGTATGTCAGCCGGCGCAGCCTTTGTTTATTTTTAATCTAATCTCCCACTTGCTTTGCTGAAAATGTTGTCAAAATAAATTCTATTATTTCTAACCAAATTAGAAACAAAAACGTTTTTGTTTTTTAAACTGCACAGTCCACATGCAAAAAAGCCGCAAAAATTGATAATTAAATTTATAAAAGCCACAGGGATAGCGTTACTCAGGCAATATGGTTGCATTTATCACTATTGTTGCACTAAAGCCATTCACTGAACCGTATTGAGTTGGAAAATTAAATTTTCCAAAAAATAGTGACTGCTAATCCATCGATTGAAAAATGATAGCCGCCTGCAACCCAATGCCTGGTGCGGTATATGCAACACATGCTCTTGTTTTAGGAGTGCTGACAAATAAATAGAAAAACTAGAAAAACCATTTTCGAATAAAAATATAGATACGAAAAAAATCCGAATTTACAATTCAACGAAAATCGAATAAAGTTCAGGTGTTGTGTTGAATTGTTCGTTTAGTGGAAACGTTTAAAGTATGTATGCATGTACTCATGGGTATACCATACATATTTGAATTTAATCAGGGAAGGCAATGTTAGTGAACATACTTAGGTGTAGTGGGGTGTGTAGTTGCTACACAAGGACTTGCCTACTAAACGTCCCATGGAATACTACCAGATCATATGGTATTTGCTTACATAAGTTCTTTGATAGCACAACAGTCTGTGATCCAAGTGGATCTCATTCAAATAGAAACTGCATTCCTAGGCAGTTTCGCACCACAACTCTGCTGCCTCTGCAGGCACTTTGGCAAAACAATAATCACGTATTATCCAAGGCAGTTACAAGGAAGTTACTGCAGATGGATTCATAAATATTACATGTTAAAAGAAATAGATAAACTGGATAGAATTTTGAACTCGTTTAGAATAATTCAGCATACTTGCCGCTGTTCTCACTCTGGTTAGGAATAAATATTCGGCTGAGTTTAGTTTGATTTGTTTGACAACAACAAACACTATGTCACACAACGATGTCCTGACGCTTTAAAAACTACGATATAGGCATATCTTTCCACCCAAAAAGAAAAACAAAGCCCAATTCGCATTTGTACAATACAATATGTGGTAATATCGTCTGGTATTAGACCAACGATTGTGTCGTATTGGGTAAAAGTCTTGGATAGAAATTATCTCAACGGATGGTGAGATATTTCCTTCCACATGGAGGAACATTCAATTGTTTATGGAGGAACACGATGTTCCCGCAAAACAGAATCTTAGCTCTGCGGCTTTTGTACATAGAGCTCGGGAATTTTGACACGATAGATACATAACGATGGATACATAAGGCATATCAATATACGAGTAGCCATTTTGATTATCAGATCATGCACAGTTAAAGTCTACATGAAAGTCTTGCCAACCTTAATAATAATATACCATTGGGGCACCAATTGGCATCTATAGCCAAGCCAAGCAAAGCTCAGCTAACTCACTAAACTTAATCGGGCTGGCTGGGTAAACTGAGTCTTGCTTAGATGATATGTCTTAATAGGACAGGACATTACACGTTATTGAATCTCCGATAAACTTGTTAGGCAAGGCTTACAGTAGAAATTTTTTAAAGGCTCCCCCAGGTCTTTAATGACTCCTTGCTGTTTCTCAATGCAGAAGATTGCAGCCAGCTTACTCGTACTAGTGTGGAGGAGTGGCACTAAAGTTCTGATAAACACTTAAGAAGGTTAAGCATAAGTGATACAATATCATGCGGTGCGTGGTGTAAAAGTGATGACAACACCCCGAAGCACTACCTTCGTGGGTTTCCGGCCTACGCTCACATGAAGCTACAGATACTCTGCACTAATGGCAATGGATAAACGATATCTACTTTATCATTGCAGAGATTACTAATGTTTCTAAGGAATTTCAGTATAAGGAACATACAGGGAATAAAGTGTCTATTCAGGCAGAAAAAATAATAATGGGCATCCTGTTTTTATAAAGAGAATGAACCAACTAGAGTCTAACAATTAAAACTGAACTGGAGAGACAACTGCGGGGAATGGAGAACGTTACCGCAACATACTGCCCGGCTATTTTCTTTTTCCAAAACTCAATGAATTAGGTCTGGATGATATCTGCTTTTAATATGATGATGCTACCGTCCATACAAGCCATCAATCAATCAATTTAATGCGTACGAAATTTGAAGATCGCGTTATTCCTGTGGGGATATTTGAAGAGTAAGGTCTATGCCAATAACCCAGTGATAATTCAGGATCTCAAACATAACATCCCAACTGAAATTGCGGCCCTTGACCCACTTATTCTTTTAAAAGTCACCGATAATTTTGACCTTCGAATGGTCGCTTGGAACAGAAATCATGGTAGCCGTATGAACGATGTTGTGTTCCATTCATAACTGTCATAGATTTAAATTTATTGATGAATAAAATTCTTTATTAATTTTGTAATGAATATGTGTTTTATTTAATGAAAACTTCCACACTAACTTCTGGCTCACCCTTTATTATTGTACCTATGTGATATTTGAAAGAAATTTGGCAACAAACTTCCACAAGTTGTATACCTGGCCCTGAACTTTAAGAGTACGCATAAAACCGTCCTGAAGAAGTTATTTGAAAGGAACTATTATATTTAAGGATGCCGCTCATGTTCTGGATGTATGTTCGTTATCAAGCTGTAGATAGGCTCGGGTGGCTGTTCATTAGATGAGTGCTTCACATGTCGGGTGCCTCCTCTTTGGACTTGAGAGCACTGCACCACCGGCACCCAAGGCCACGGTGGTGGCTTTCATACTCCGTATCGATATCATATGCCAAGCCGAAATGAGCCTTGATCTCCCAAAAACCTCAGTTCCTTTCCTCTCGTCTATTAGGATTATTTTGCTAATATCGAGACTTCGACGCCCTTTGCACCTCAGGATGAGCTTGCTGGTACCGAGCAACAGTTTCTTCATTCACCTGAGGGTAAGCTTGTCTGTCTTTAGCCACTCTGCTTCTCTGTTTACTTTAGTATTATTTTTTTGAAATTTGGGCACACAGCAGCACAGTGAACTGCTCAGAACTGAACTTTGTAGAAGCATTTTGAAGTTGCTTTATCCAATGCTCCGAAGGTGCATCTGGCACCATGTTTTTTTTCGAGAATTTGGTAGGAACGGTAAGAGATGAGTTACAATCTGGTTCTGAGGGCGACGATGTGGAAGTAGTCACTTCATTTCGTCTCATAGTTGTTCTCTTGGCGACGACAGGATGAAGTTTAGAAAGTTAAGCCGGCTCGGGTACAACGTACGTATTCATCGAAATGGCCACTTGATAGATCATGAGAAAATGTAGTCATCGCACGGTATTACTCGAAGTGCCAGGCGGTAAAAACCCATGCCAACTCTTCACAGTTGGCCACCTGCGTGTCATACAATAGATAGGAGTTGGTCCAAAACAGGCAGACTCTAGCTTTAATTATAAAAACTACGGTGTAAGGCACCATTGTTCCGTCAATTTTCAATGATTTACCAGTCATTGTGATATATGACAAACAAAATCTATCTTAAAAATGCATTCAATGTTTTGAACGTAAAAAAATTACTTATCTTAAACTAAGTCAGGGGAAAAGAGAGAAAAAATTAGAACAACGGCCATGAAATGCACAATTTTAAAGTGGCAAACTCAAAAGTATCGTAATAGCTCGTAGGGTTTGCTCTTAACGTGTTATCAAGACAATTGTTGCATGAGTAGGCCCGCCTGAAGAAGAATAGCAGTTGGGGATACAGCTGTGGTCTCAATGCCAACCCTTCCAAAACGGAACTTATTCTATTCACCAGAAAGTAAAAGATACTGAACTTCAAACTCCCAAAACTCAACGGTGTGGAACTGTCCCTCTCGGACAGCGCGAAGTATTTGGGCGCAATTCTGGACAAAAAACTGAATTGGAATCTTAACGAAGTGGAAAGAATCAAAAAGGCATATAATGGTCTTTTTTAAATGCAAAAGAGCTGTAGGAAAAATTTGAGGCTTAAAACCTGCTTTGATGTACTGGATATATACGGTGGTGGTGAGACCCATACTTTCATATGGCTCAATAGTATGGTGGAAAGCGACAAATAAGAAAACGGCTTACGGAAAATTAGCGGTGGTTCAAGGAACGGCTTCCATCACCAGTACAGGTGCAACCCGTACCACAACTACGGCAGCATTGGACACTTTTCTGCACCTAATACCGCTTGATTCGTATCGTATCGTACTCGTATCAAAAAAATTTGCGGACAACAGTGAGATACTAGATACTACTCACTAGATTGGGTCACTTCAAGCACAGTAGCTTGGGACACGGCACGGTCCTAGCGGAGCTACTGCCAGGAAATCCAAGTTTAAGGGATGAAATTCTTTCCTTGGTCGACTTCAACATTCGGTATGACATAGTGTATCCGGAGAGGGAGGATTGGCAAAAAAATGCAGTTATCAGACCAAATGAAATTGCAATCTTCACAGATGGTTCGAAAACAGAGGAAGGAAGAGGTTTTGGTAACTTCTCAGAAGACCCAGAATTAATAGTGTCTGTAAGACTGCCGGACGAAAACAGTTTCTTCCAATTAGAAGTTTTGAATGTCCTCAGGGCCGCTGAGTTAATGCAAATGAGACTGGTATCCTGAAGAGTTATCGCTATCTACATCGACAGTCAGGCCTCACTTAAAGCAATGGAATCGACACTGATAAAGTTAGGGGCTGTCGCACAATGCTCAAAGCATTATGCAGTCAGAACCGGTTGAGACTGTACTGAGTGGCGAGACACTGCGGTATAGAGGGAAACGAACAAGCAGATGAGCTTGCAAGAACAGGAGAGCTACCCGATAACAGTGAGGTTGCTAACATCAAATCACCCCTTAGCATAGTGAGGAGTACTATCGACGAAATAAATCATAAAAACTGCAAAACCTCTCTTGATGCGAGTCAATATCGCGTAATAGAAGGAGAGGAAGAAGACAGGTTTTATAAGCAAATTGTCTAGAACAAGAGTTAGTATGGAATACCCAAGAAAAAAAAATAACCGGGAGGAGTTAAAACGTGGCTAAAATTTGAATATGAATGCGCCTTAAAGAAGAGTGCAAAGGTAGTCTGATCGCCCCGGCAAAGATACGAAAATTTTGTATAAAAGTTCAACTTCACAAGCAACATCACTTAATGCGCTCTGATAATATCGAATAACGAAATGAAATGGACTGACGGCTACCTTAACGTGGAACATTACCTCATTACGAGAGTATTTCCGGGCATTCACGCGTAAACCTCGTGCTAGCCTTTATCCATATGCATTTTTACAATTTACAAATGTATCTGTTCTGAGTACAATGGCTGTAATCGACACTTGATCTATGACAGAGAGGTAGTACGTCGGAGTGGTTTAGTAACCAATTCAGCAGATACGGCTATTTTATCAGTCTTAGCCCAGGAAAGTGTTTGTGGCAAGGGGGAAATATCGAAATTCGATATCAAGAATGGTACAATTTCCAATTTATCTGAATGATGTAAAGATATTTACATGTGCACGAGCATGATGAATAAGTAACAAAGTAGCTTATTGGCATTGTCATCGGTTTTTGTTTGTTTGTTTTGTTTTTAACGAAACCGAATAGATACGATAGAATAGGTATGAGTACGAATAAATGTATGAATGTCAAACTTACTTACATCTTTGCTCCAATGGACCACATATGGGATGTGATATTCATATGGAAAGTCAACCCGACAGTTAAATACGACATACGATCCGACCTTGCCTTCCAGATTCATCGGACTTGAATGGTCTCTGCTGGCTTCGACACAGGATATATTAATTAGTAGAACTAATAGTAGACCGACGACGACGGCATGTAGGGGTTGAAAAGATGCTAACGTTCGGTAGGGTAGAAACGACGATGACAATGATGATGATAGTCGTGTTGCTACTCCTGCTTTTGTTGTTGTTATTGCTGCGGCTAACGATGATGATGATGATGTTGATAGGTTAGAAGATTCTAACGTCATCTTTGATTGGAGATGCTGTGATTTATCAAATGTTGACGACGTCGACAACGCACAAATTGGTATTGAGTACTTTTTTCGAGTATTTCGTAGAATTTCATTTTTACGATTGTTGCCGGAGTATGGGTACATGATTGAAATTGTGCTCTGAGATTTCACATTGACACTGTGGCACATGTTTGCATAATTTTCTTTCCAGCAATCACTTTCACTTTAAGCGCACTTGAATATTACTTTTTGTGATTTTCGTTTGTTAATGAGATTTTTTATTATTTAATTTCTGATTTAGACTCATGTTAATGTGGACCTATGTGAGGAAATTCCCTTGAGGAGAGTATTAAGATTATTTGTTAAACTTTATCAGATTGAAGATTTTTTGATTTCGTATTCTGTTGGCAGCCTGAACTTAAAAGATATGAACTATACATACATGCTTGTATGTTATCTAAGACTCAATCAGATGATGCAGAAGACTTCGCACCGCAAGATTCACTATGGTTTGCTGCAAGGAGTGGATGAAAATTCACAATACGCGCACAATTTTTGGTACTGGATAGAGCTATTACAGCAATTTAGGAGGAACTCGTTAGCTCTATACTTACATTAGACCAGGAGAATATTTTCTATAGAGTAACAATACTTCGATCTGGGTTAACTCCAGACAGTTTTATTATTTTAGTAAGTGCTCTATGGTGTGAACATAAACCGAGCGGTCTAGGTAGAGTACAGGATAGTCTTGGGAGAGATAGAGATCGCTTGGGTGAACTCGGAACAGAGAAACAGATTTAGAATTACACGAGTCAATCTTCAGTGAGATAAGGTGCAATAAATCGATCATTTCGGGGTTCATACACTAAGTTAGGAGATCAGCTTTAAAGGTGGATTCAGGGTTATCGACTTCATGTTGGAACATAATATTACATAGATTGATCATGCGAATGCAACCATCATTGTCGTTTGAGCACCGTGAAAGTTCTTTTAATAAATTTGACATTCTACGTTCACTCGTAAGGCTGTTAAAACATTTTCTGGTCGAGTTTTTGAAAATCCCTCGGAAAACCTATTCTGCCACCATCAAGTGCAGCATACTACCTGTGGCATTGTCAGTGAACCATTCATGATTCTGAATCTGATCGCACCGCAGGGGAATCTTCTGGTTTGGCAATGACGGCAAGCGCATGTAGCTTAACAAGGGGCATGCAAAGTGGTATTCCAAAGAAGAATGAGAGCTGCCTATAAAATTTAAGTGCCTGATCGAAGAAATGGCAGGTATTGCAAGAATGGGATTTTAAGGACACACATAAGCAGCTAAATAGAAAACAGAGATATGCAGAGTTAGGGAACATAGAAGAACGTAGAATTTATCCACCATATCTGACAGGCCTTTATTAGTGTGACTGGAATTTTAGCCTCAGCCCAGCTTCACCTTCAATCCTTTTTCTTATTTGTATTTCAGCCATCAAATCTAAATAAAACTGATAGGTTTGCTGCATATTTCAGCGGCTTAACTCTTTCGTATTAGATCATGCTCGCGCCTGCATTAAGAGCGTAGACGAGTCCTTCTTTTATAAATCTTCCTGGAAGATGGAGAGCAATATTTACTGATTTTGACCCTTAAAATCGCAAATATGCCAAATTTGCAAAGGGAGAAGTATCAAAGTATCTAATATTGTAAGATCATTAAACCAGTGAACGGTTAAAAGTTCTATTGGCGAAGGAAATAATCCAAAAATTGTCGTTCTAAGTAACGGTTATGAGAAGAAAAATGCATTGTAACAACAAGTAAACAAAGTAAACACTATGATCAAACGATATTGTGTATTTCATCCGACTGTTTGCTGATAACTGCGTTATTTAAATGGGTAAATAGTAGCTTAAATACTTGCCAAATGTGCACTCAACTATATTTTAGCCAAGATGCACAAACGACCAAAGAGTTGTAAACTATGAAACGTAGATGCAATGCTGTTTAAGTCATTATAAACTTGCGTACAGTTGCTGAACCATTAGAACAGAGAATCTCCCTGCCTCTAGTAATAAAGGAAGAGAGTAAAATCAGCACTAAGCCTGTGTTGAATGGGGGACAATATCGAAAAATTGAAATTTTTTTGAGACATATGCAGATTTTAACTATTTGGTTGCCAATGTGGACATCCTAACATAGTCTGGAGGATTTTTACCTTATACACTTTCGCGTTCTATTAAAGGCTTTATTTTGTCGGGGTCAAAAGTACTAAAAGGCTTCCTCGTGATATAGTCAACAGAGTTAGAAAGGAAACTTGAATGCAACTGCAAATCTCTGATGCAAAATTTTTAATGGATAAGAAAAATAGCAGAGAATCTAAGACTGACCCTGGAATAACGTCAAATACGGCTTCTGGTACGACTAGAATAAATTAGATGCGATGACTAACAAGAAAAAATGTTTTGTGTGAGTCTTGAAAATGTCCAACTCCTAATCAATTGAAGCACGATTGTCATACTATATAAACGCAGAAGTGCACCTTCGATAAGTAGATTCTTAAATATTTTCAAAAATTTGAACTCTTGGAAAATGTTAATTAAGTGAAGAAGGGAGATCATTTCCGTTGCTGAATGATCCTAGGGATATCACAAACACCACAACACTGATCACAAAACTTTGATCACAAAACGGATGATGTTCAATTATCGCAAGAATTAAAGCCCGGCGACCGTTTATAGTGTCGTTTCTTTGGCAAATGTGTTTTCAAAAAAGGAAATATTAAGAAACTAACTCAAAAATAATTTCGATGAAGACTTGTCTATAACAAGAATGCACATTTTTCTCCACAATTTCATAAAGAGCGCAAAGTCTTAAAGAGGTGATCCAATTTCATAACCCCTACAACACTTATTTATCAACAGAGTGATTAAGCAAGTATAGTACAAAACAAAGCGCTAGATCTTTGCGACAACTCGGACATAAAGCTCTTGATCTCTGAAATACAAGAACTTGATACAATCTGCGCGGTAACAGACCGACTTCAAAAACATTGCTTCGACAAAGGATTCTCTACTGAGATTCTTAGCATAGAAGCATGGATCAGCAACAACCCACCAAAGCCAACAGCTATGGGAAAGAGACCAAGTGCATTCTAAGCTGAATTGCACGACATTCAAAAAAGCGCCAACCTTATCTACAACTCTGGTATCAAAGGCGCAATAGTCGAGCAGCTATATATGCCCTTAGCTCGCACATCTTTGACTCAAGGAAAAAGGTAATGAAAAGGCCGAAGAATTAGCCAGAAAGGGCTCTGACACTCCCTTTAATGGGCCTGAACCCTTTTGCTGGATCCCCAAAAGTGCAGTCAATCTAGCTATAAATAGCTGAGAGCACTCGAAGTCTATCTCATATTGGGTGGATACTTTAGGTCGAGTCGTCAATAAAAATGCCAACAGATTTCTTAATCTAAGTGGGCACGAAATCAGAAACTTATCAGGGTACCTTACATGACATCACGGTTTAAGAATCATCTCGACGAAATAAGACTAGACAAGTGAAGAAAACGAAACAGCTGAACAGGAATCAGGCGGAATATCTTCTTCAAAGAACAACTTGACACCACTGAACTAAGGAATTACCCTGCTGGTAGAGTTACTAACTTCATTCGGAAGGCAGAGAACATACAAGCCTAATTACAGTTCTGACTTTCAGGTCCAAGTGCCGGATCTCCCAATTGGTGGGTCAGAAAATTAAAATAAAAAATCACCGTTTGTGTCCCGTTGAAGATTTGATTTTCATTTAAAATCCATCCTTAGTCATCACTAAGGCACAGTTCTGGTTAAATAGCTTTGTCTTTCAGGAAAATTGCCACATTTGTTGAAACAAACAGTCGGGGTTATTTCAACAGCAGATTTTGTAAATATATGAAAAGTTGACTGTGAAAATATGAGGTCTTCGTCCTGGAGATGTTATTGGAACATTCTTCGGACGAGATGATGACGGGAAGTCGGTTACACTCAATGTAATAGCTAATTTTTATTTTTTTAAAATTGAAATCGGAATGTTTTGTGGGTATTAGTTTCAATATGAAGGTGCCATTTGTCATACCATGCGTATTATTATCGACTTTTTGAGGATAAAGCTCTTTTTAATTTAAGTAATGGACCAATCAATTTGCCGCTCATTCATGGGATTAACACGGGAAGCCTCGAGCCTCTAGCCTCGGGACACAACACTCTTTTCTTTTGAGCAACATTAAGTTTTTGGTCTATGCCAGGAGGCAAGTATCTTTAGACGACTTGAAGGCAAACATTCTATGTGCAATTGCTGCAATATCGTAAAAGTTATACGAAAAGTTGGGTACAGGGCATTTACTCCCGCAGGTGGTCCAGTAGAAGATATTTGAATAAGTCACTCACATGTGGAGCACCAATAACTCGCATCATAAAATATAAATACTCGTATCTATTTATGGAATTGTTTTTCCGAATAAGTGCAGTGAATTAATATTCTCCTGCAACGAAACAAAAACAGGAAAGGACATTCATGACTAAATGCTTATAAAAAATGTTTCATATTGCCATAGCCATAAAAGCTGTTAAACGTTGACTATTTTTTGAAGAATTCTAAAAAGACCATGTTCTCTGGATATTCAAGCCGTACAATTCACGATTTGGCCTCTTGAGAAGTTTAAAGTGGAGGCTTATATTATTTTTTGGAAATCATGTTTAGTGACGGAATTTACTTGTTTCCTTGTAGAAAAAGGCATAATTTCCAATTTTGGAGTGATGTAAGTTCAGAAAGGATGGCAACGATTAGTATAAGGCCTCGTAGAAGTAGCATCTTCCGACAGGTGCTGGTTCCTTAAATGACGAGAATGAGCCTCTGCAGCCGAACATCTTGCAGCTCTGCTAATAAGTCCTACTTCACGCCTCCCCGTGGCGCCATCTGGGAATCTCACTAGAGGTTGCGAAGTGAAGGGGGCAAATGGCGAGTTTCCTGCGCCATTAACCAGGATTAGTGTCGGAAAAACAAAACAAGACCTTATCCGGGCTACTCCGACATATTTTGAGCTCAGGCCGGAAAGGATTTCCAGGACTTAGTCAGGGTCTTGGAAAAGAGATGGTGGCGGACGAGCCCTATAAGGGCCAACGGCACGCTCACATCTCGGAACGGGTTACTGGCTTCGGTGTAACCGACCCCTCGTCCTAGGGGCACTCAAAATGGAACTGGTCCTTCAGGTTGGGGGTTGTGCCGCCGGGGTAACTGCCCGGCCATTTAAAAAAATTAAGTTACGAAGGATCAACAAGCCTCGGATATGGACGGATCTACTGTTGACAACCCGCATTATGGATGTCTTTACGTTCCGAGGAGCCAACATCGACTCGGACCATTACCTTGTTGTAGCCAAGGTACGGTTGCGGATATCCCAAACTACGCCAAGACAAACTTATGCTGTGAGAAAATTCGACGTCAGACGGCTACAATTGCAAGAGATCGCCAAGTCCTTTTTCGACTGAGTGTCTCTTAATCTCTTAATAGGTCCAATGCCGCCAGCATCAAGCATCGAAGACTATTGGAAACACTGCCAAAACGCCATCAGAGATGCCGCTTCTGATGTGCTGGGTTTCACTCGTCCACCACAACGAAACCCCTGGTTCGATGATGAATGCCGGCAAGCATATGCAGCTAAGCAAGATGCATATAACGCGGCGCTGCTTAGAAAGACCAGAGCTGCTCATGGGCTCTATGAGCGGAAGAGGAGAGACGAGCACCGGCTTCTCAGGAGGAAGAAGAAAGAGCATGAGAAGCGCGCGATCGAGGAAATTGAGAGATGCTACTCCAGGAATGAGGTTCGGAAGTTTTACCAAAAGGTAAAAATAACATGCCGCGGAAACAAACCCCGAACCGAAACCTGTAGAGATGAACAAGGGAACATTGTAGTAGAATCGCAGTCGATGCTGAGGATTTGGAAAGATCACTTCTGCAGACTATATAACGGCGATGACGGACCAAATACCGCTGTCAGGCAGAATCAACCTTTCAACCTGGACGATGATGACCAACAATTCCGTCCACGCGACCTGGATGAAGTGAAGATAGCCATATCGAAGCTTTAGCCCAACAAAGCTGCTGGAGCGGATGGCCTGACTGCCGAGCTTGGTAAGGAGCATACACCCACTCATCTGTAAAATATGGTCGGACGAAAGTATGCCCGATGAATGGAACCTCAGTATTGTTTGTCCGATTCTCAAGAAAGGAGACCCTCTGAACTGCGCCAACTACAGAGGCATCAGTCTCCTTAACATCGCATATAAGATCTTATCCGCCGTATTGTGTGAACGCCTGAAGCCGTTCGTCAACAACCTGATAGGTCCATATCAGTATAGCTTCAGGCCAGGAAAGTTCACCATCGACCAGATATTCACACTACGGTAGATCTTGGAGAAGACCCATGAGCTTCAGATTGATACACAACCTATTCATCGATTTTAAGGCCTCGTATGACAGCATCTATAAAGACGAGCTAAACAGAGCAATGTCTAGTTTTGGCATCCCTGACAAACTCAACTCGTCCGTCTGTGCAGGATGACGATGGAGAATGCACGCTGCTCCATCAAGGTAGGTAAAGATCTCACCGAGACCTTTGATGTCCATAAAGGATTTAGACAAGGCGATGCACTGTCATGCGATTTTTTCAACATTGCACTTGAATGAATAGTGCAATACTCAGGAGCAAACGCAAGACGCACTATCTTTCAAAAGTCCGTCCAACTACTCGCATACGCCGACGATATTGACATAATCGGGAGAAAGCAGCGTGATGTCAGTGGCGCTCTCGCGAGTATTGAGATGGAAGCGGCGAAAATGGGTTTAGCGGTCAATGAGGGCAAGACCAAGTATATGCTGTCAAGCAAAAAGGACAACCAACAGCGATGTCTCGAGCAGAACGTCACCCTCGACAGATATAACTTTGAGGTAGTTAAGGACTTTGTCTACCTAGGTTCCGCTATAAACACAGACAACGACACCAGCGCTGAGATCAAGCGAAGAATAACTCTTGCCAACCGCTGTTTCTTTGGGTTAAGAACGCAATTGAGTAGCAAAGCCCTCTCTCGGACAACAAAAGTCACCCTTTATAAGACTTTAATAATCCCGGTCCTGCTCTATGGCGCAGAGGCATGGATATTATCAAAAATGGATGAGGGTTTTCTTGGTTGCTTCGAAAGAAAAATTCTTCGAGCGATCTTCGGTCCCGTCTGCATTGACGGTGAGTGGAGGAGAAGATACAACGACGAACTGTATGGGCTGTACAGCGACATCGACCTAAACAGAAGAGTGAAGCGGCTAAGATGGCTGGGTCATGTAGGGTCGGATGAACACCAGTGCTCCGGTCCGAATAGTCTTCGAATCCGCTACCGAGTGACAGCGCAGTAGAGGAAGGCTAAGACTCAGGTGGCGCACGCAAGTGGAAGAGGACCTCAGCCAACTCCGGACTTTAGCGCCACCTAAGGTAAGTAAGTAAAGTAAGTTCAGAAAAAGTACACGAGATTCAGTTGCATCCATAAAAATTCCCATTTTTGGTTTGTTTGGTCAGGTTGGTGACACAAATAGTCCTTATTTAATCGAAAACAAATCGGGCAGCGATCATTTCTTTGAAGGATGCCCTTTTGTTGTGTTAATTTACTTAAGACCTGGTTCAATGAAAACAACATCGCGATATGTACCAGCAAATAGGCCACATGGTTTTGTAAAGTTTTAAATATTGAAAGCCTATATTCAGTGGGTTTTTTTAGGAAAAGAGTGGCCGTCATTCTTCATTGCGACTACTTCTTTTAGATTGAAACTCGAATTCTGTTATTATTGTTTAAAAAATGAGGAATTCGTGAGCCCATAAAAAACATCCATGAGAAAGTAGACTGTATAGACAAATGATCCTATTAAAGGGTATTTAGATCCCGCGCTGATAAAAGATTTTTTTAAATTCAATATCTTGTAGTAAAATCTTGCACAAATATGATAGGATTCAAAAATATCCTCTGATATTTAATTTTAAAAAATGTATCCTTTCGTTGCAAAAAGAAAAATTTGCACTTGACACTCATTTGGGTTAATCTGTTGGCTTAAAATCACATTTATGTTTATTATTAATTAAATCAGGAATGAGTTTTTAATTGACAACACGGCAGTCTCCGGAGACTATGCTTAAGATACTCAATTAGGGACAATCAAAACTACCAGTACGATTCAGCAATTTCAAAATATGACGTAATTGGCTTAGAATTTAAAAGCGAAAAATTATTTTCTGTAGTTAATGGCACACTAATTGGAACTAAAATTTCGAAGAGAATATTTTTCTTAAATTTTCCACTTAAATTTTATTGCTTTCAATTAAATGAAAATATCAATTTTGTTAGACACTAAGCAACAGATGAAATTTAATTCATTTAATATTCACTCATCGTTGTGGGTTTGACAAAAACGACACTAAATAGTAAAACGTCTTTATTATTTTATTTTATAGAATCGTTTAACACAAATTTAATTGAGACTGTATCATCCTTAAAACTTGACAATTCCAACTAAGTCGCACAATATATTCACAGAATAATCAAATCATTTTACGTATTTATATGCATATATCGGTTGAACTAGCTAGTTTTATGAAAAGGCAGGTTTTGGGATAAGCCACTATTGCTAGACTTACAAAGTTGAAACCAAGCAACCGACTGTGTCGAGAATTGAACCGAAACTGTTACTACTTGATAAAATAATCTGCCAGATTACCGGCAATTCGCATCGTACTAAGTGATTCCCCCCCCAAATCATAATGATCGTGACGATGGAGATTACGATCAGTGGGTTGCATTTTGTATGGTCTACTAAGAGTGCTCATACGAGTATCTAACTATTTGAATATCTGGCTGGAAGGGTGTATCATTAAAGTGTTGTTATCTTAGTGCATTGAGAGAAAATGTGATTGTCTCAAGCGTCAAGTCTGTGGCGAGAAGTGCTTGATTAAGGTAAATAAATAAATAAAACTAACGGAAAACCAATTGTTTTTTTGTTTTGTGAAATTATTATTTATCACAATAAGATTTGACTTAGTACCTATTTCTTCTAAAAAATTAAACATATTAATTTTGACTAAATTAAGTTTCTTAGTACTTGGAAACTGGACTTAACAAAGTTTATAAATTAGTTTAGCCATCTTAAGTAACCCTACTCTGAATTAAAGCCCCATGTAGGGCTTAAACAGTGTACCTGACACATTATCTGTATCTTCCATGTCTCCAAAACTGTCTTTCGAAGGCATTCTCTGTCTGTGTTGCAATACCCAACGAATCACTAGTTTTGTAGATAAAAGCAATGCTGCTGGATAAGATATTGATTGCAGATACTGACTGTGATCAATATGTGATGGGGCTTTCTGCCGTCATTGCTATGATTCATGTTGGTCGCCTCAAAGCTCAAAGTGCTCTTCTTCTTCTTATCCTTTTATTAACCCTTTCCTCGTTATACGAACTTATGCGTAACGAGTTTCCCATTTTTACTGCATCGCTGCTGCTCCGCTTATGGGGTTGGCTAATGTCGCAGACCGCAGAACGCGTCTACATAATGCTCGGTCCTGGATCGCTTCAGTGGTTAACCCCAGACGTTGTTGCGCATTTGCCATCTGAGAAATCCAGGAATTCTTTTTCCGACCTCGTTTTCTTACAGTTGGAGTGACCGTAGTTGATAGTGCGTTTTTAACCGGATTTTCCGCAGATCTTCTTTGAACGTGGCAATACCAACTTATTCTATTCGCCTCAAGCTGTTCGGTTACCGAGTTCTTTATATGTAGACTTCCTCTTATACGCGTAGATCTAATACAATCGCGTTTAGTGACTCCACTAGACATCCTTAACATTTTCATTTCCGCTGCCGTTATTTTGTTTTTAAATGCTTCGTACATTGTCCAGCACTGTGAACCGTATATAAGAGCTGGTCTAACAACCGTGGTGTAGAGTTTCCCCTTTAATTTAAGTGGAAATTTTCGGTCGCAAAATATTCCCGAATTTTCCCGCCATTTCATCCATCCCACACTAACTCTGTGGTTTACGTCGTCGTCACGTTTCGCTTCCATGTTAACGATTGATCCTAAGTACTTAAAGATAGTGCTTTTCGGAAGAACTATCCCATCTTACATTATATCCGGAACAGGTCGCAACGGATGCGCAAATGGGTACGTCAAATGCTCCGTCTTTGAACGACTTATTTTAAACCCGTTTCTCTCTAGCGCATTTCTCCATGAATCTAAGGCGTTCTGTAAATCTTCGACGTTATCGCTAAGTATAACTGCGTCGTCAGCGAAGAGAATTGGCGTTACATTTGCTTCGCGCATGCAGTCTTTTAAAAGATAATCGAATACTACGTTAAAGAGGAAAGGGCTTAGTACGCTTCCTTGATGCACTCCGACATTAACTGGAAATTCTCTCGTTAGTCCAGCAGAGCTTTTTACCGCAGTTTTCACGTTTCCGTACATGTCTTGCATTATTCTAACATACGTTTTCGGTACGTTTTGAGACCTCAGCGCGGCCCATATGAGATCCCTAGGCACTCGATCGAATGCTTTCTCGAGGTCGATAAATACCATGTGTAAATCCTTAGACGAATCTCGGTGCTTTTCCATTGTTATTCATAGGCTTTGGATAGCGTCCACCGTCGATCTTCCTTCAACAAATCCACACTGGCTATTATCGAGCTTTATTATTTGCCGAAGACGTTCGTTTAAGACTCTTTCGACGATTTTCATCGGGTGCGACATCAGCTTGATTGAACGGTAGTTGTTGCATTCTCGAGTGTCGCCTTTGCCTTTGCATAATGGAACCAAGAAGCTACTTCTCCATTGATTCGGCATAGGTTGTCCACATTTTAATTTATTTAAAAGTTTCGATAGCCATTCGCTGCCGATTCCCTCCATCTTCGACCAAATGATGGATGGAATGCTGTCTGGTCCCGCCGCTTATTTCTTCGATTAAAAAGTCCGAAACTTCCTCTTCGAATAGACCAGCTGTCGGCACGATATCACGTGGGAGCTGTTTGTTAAGCAACTCCTTGCAGTATTCAAGCCACCGGTCACAAATTTCCTTTTCATTTGTTAATAAGCGACCGTCTGCATTTTTTATGTATTTCGGCGAGGTTATTTCCATTGAATTTGTTCGCCTCTGTGCAGCGAGCTTAAAAATATTTGGCACTGTAGTATTGAACGACGTTTGAACTTCTTGAACTCCTTGTATAGCTTGTCTTCTATCTGCCGATCGTGAGGATATTTGTTCCAAAAGATGAGAAAACTCTTCAGAATCTCCAACGTACATTCAGAAATTTTGAACTTAGATAGCCTTCAAGAAAACACTCCATCAAATCTCCAGCATATACGCTATGGAACCAGATAATTTTGAACTGATTGGGATCTTAACTTATCAAAACTCTTTTATAAAGATTTTCGAAGAGATCCAAACACTCGGCTGAATAGCAAACCATTCCAAGTCATCAAACGGAGAAACACTCACGGGATCTGACTACCCCAACAATGAATCAAAAGTAAAGCCTCTCTGCCTCTTGCTTCAGATTCACTTACCAAAAAACCTGACCAGGTCCGACTCAAAACTACCAAGCAATCAACTAAAAATGTAAACACTGAATCACACAAGCTGAGAAATACATCTTACACTCCAGCGGTTGTTCCGACCTGCACCAGTTAGAGCTATGTGGTGTCGTCGGCGTCGTGGTCAAAAAAATAAGGTTCAATTATATTTCCACTGCAAATGCCACACCGAACAGTCACTTTGAGGGGAATCAATGGCTCTGGATTCTACGTGTCCCAGAAATGCTTGTTTGCTTTTTCACATAACCACTTAAGTGGAAATGGGCTTCGTCGTTTATTACGATTATGGATTCGGAATCATTCCCTTCTTGACACAGTTTTAGCAGAGTATGGGAGCAAGTCTCACTTGTTGGTCAGCAGATAGATATTAGGGAACGGTTTGCACTTTTTATAGTAACATCTTCAGATTGTTCACCAAAATTCGACGCAATGAACGTCTGCTGATGCCAAATTACATGCATCTTTGTATAGTTTATGTTTGTTGACTCCTTTGGGTGTCCTCGGCCACTTTAAGTGGACCTACCATATTTTGCATCAGACGCTCAAATAAACGCAATAACAATAAATAATATCTTAATGGATGCTGACTGCAGTACCGTGAAGTTCACGGACAAGCAACGTTTGGAAATTATTCTAAATTCTATATCACTGGTTACAGCTTTAAAAGCGATTACTATAGTGCTATAATGATAGATTCAAATCAACATATTCACCGTTGAATCATACAACACACAAATCGTAGTACTGAATATATCGCAGCCGTAAATGCTTCCATTTTAAAGTAAGCCAAATCAGTCGATTCCACGTCGTTCAATTTTGCATACAGATCTTGATCTACATCCTTACAAGATCAAATTAACCCAAGAACTAAAGCCTTTTGTCCATTTGGAGGGCCTAAGGAAATCCTGAATTTCATCAAAAATCATCGTCGTCGATGAAGTTTATTTTTGGCTGAATAGCTTTGCCAACAAGCAAAATATGCTTTATTGGACAGCAAAAAACCGAAACGTGCTTTAAGAGACTGCATTGCGTGTGGTGTAGATTTTATGCCAAAAGTTTGATTGGACCATATTTTTTTGTCGATAAAAATGATCGCCATGGTTCGGTTAACGAAGTTTGCTACCGTGCCGTATTTGAAAACTACATTTTTTTTGGCCAGAATTAGATATGTGGTTCCAACAAGATGGTGTTACGTATGACACACCTTGCCAAAATCCCAATCCTTAATGTCATTGTTGTTTTGGAAGAAAAATGACCTGTTGAAGCCACTACAAAAATCACACCAAACAGTAACAGGTGTATTCCTTTCAATTAAGTCACAGTCATTGGGAAATATTGAACCTCGTTTTTATTTTGTAGCCTTTTTAAAATAAACCCATTGAGAAACATCTGTTTTGAGAGAAATGACCGAAAGCCTATTTCTAGTGCAGCGATCAATAACGTCTAGGCCTACACTATCCAACACACAGTGAAGATACATCATTTGCGTATGCTTATGCATTGACGTTAGAACTATTGAGCACTTTGAGCTTTGAGACCGTGCGGCATCGGATAAAGAATAGTGCCGCAGTGCGTCCCAGCTTGTCGTAAGAGGCGACTAAATGGGACACCAATCATATACAGGCAACAATGACACCAAAAATGAGCCTGTGACACTTTAACACCTTAAAACTTTCCCACAAGTTTGTATGCAATCAGTGGGTTCCCACGTCTGGAGACTACCGGTGGGGTAAAAGAACCATCAATCAATTCGAAATGAGCATACAAGTGTCAAACCACTCAAACTTTAAACTTCATGGAAATGATCGCAATTAATAGCACTACTCCGCTGGGCACCACGGTTGCAACGCACTCGGGTGATCCCAGAGCAAGCAGAAGTGCTTGTGTCAGAGCCCGACGGATTCCGGGGGCGGGCAAAATGATGTTTCCAAAATATTTTCCTAACCTTCGGTTTGCAAGTTGGAACGTCGGATCGATGACCTCAAAAAGTTTAGAACTGGAAGCGATTATGCGTCGCAGAACTCTACAAATCCTGTGCGTACAGGAAACGAAGTGGTGTAATACAGGAAATAAAGCGCGTTTTCTAGATTTAAAAACTAAGGCATTTAAGATGTTCTACCATGGAACGGTCAATGGACGAAACGGTGTTGGAATCGTTATTGCAGCGGATCTTCTAAGCAACATCGTTGGTATCTTGAAAATAAGCGACCGCTTGATGAGTGTTAAACTCGTCATACACAATGAAACGTGGAACATTGTTAGCGCGTACGCTCCACAAAATCGATGCGACCAATCGGAAAAAGATACATTTTGGCCAGAGTTCGGTAATTTGCTTAGAAATATACCTATCGATGAGATGCTCTTCGTAGGCGGAGATTTAAATGGCCATGTCGGAGAAACAAATGTTGATTATGAGGACTGCCGCGGCGGTTAAGGCTTTGGAACCAGAAATTCAGCTGGCGAAGACATCCTTGTAGCGTGTAGGGCTTACGGCTTAACCGTCTTAAATACAATGTTTATTAAACATCAACGACATCTTATCACCTATAGCAGCGGAGGGCACGAAACGCAAATAGATTATCACCTCTGCAAAATGTCGATGAGAAACCGTGTTAAGGACTGTAAAGTAATACTTGGAGAATCGCTAGTAAGCCAACACCGTCTGCTCATTACAGAATTTTTCACAGCGGAACCACCGAAAACACGGGCATCGTTTGGAAAGCCAAAAATCCGGTGGTATAATCTATCGAAGGAACGAAGCGCAAGATTTATCACACTGGCTAAAGAAGTACTTCACAATATAAACGGTATCGCAGACTCACTTAGCCCGCAAGAAATGTGGAACAGCATGCACGAGGAATGCATAACACTCGCAAAGTCCCATCTAGGGACTATATCGAATTACCATCACGTCGGCAAAGAAACATGGTGGTGGAATGACGAAACCAAACGAGCTGTGGCCGACAAGAAGAGTGCATTCCAAGCGTGGACAAAATGCGATCGGAGCGACGATATCGAAAAAGCTCGACTGGCCCTTGAATACGAGCGCCTTAAAAAGATCGCAAAGAAAGTCCTGGCTCGAACTCGAGCGGCAGAAGCGGAAAACCTGTACCAGGAGTTGGAACAAATAACCTCACGATAGGCGGATAGAAGATAAGCTATCCAAGAAGTTCAAACGTCGTACAGTACCAAAATGCCAAGTATTTTTAAGCTCGCTGCACAGAGGAGAAAAAATTCAATGGAAATAACCTCGCAAATACATCAAAAATGCAGACGGTCGTTTACTAACAAATGAAAAGGAAATTTGTGACCGGTGGCTTGAATACTGCAAGGAGTTGCTTAACAAACAGCTCCCACGTGATATCGTGCCGACAGCTGGTCTATTCGAAGAGGAAGTTTCGGACTTTTTAATCGAAGAAATAAGCGGCGGGACCAGACAGCATTCCATCCATCATTTGGTCGAAGATGGAGGGAATCGGCAGCGAATGGCTATCGAAACTTTTAAATAAATTAAAATGTGGACAACCTATGCCGAATCAATGGAGAAGTAGCTTCTTGGTTCCATTATGCAAAGGCAAAGGCGACACTCGAGAATGCAACAACTACCGTTCAATCAAGCTGATGTCGCACCCGATGAAAATCGTCGAAAGAGTCTTAAACGAACGTCTTCGGCAAATAATAAAGCTCGATAATAGCCAGTGTGGATTTGTTGAAGGAAGATCGACGGTGGACGCTATCCAAAGCCTATGAATAACAATGGAAAAGCACCGAGATTCGTCTAAGGATTTACACATGGTATTTATCGACCTCGAGAAAGCATTCGATCGAGTGCCTAGGGATCTCATATGGGCCGCGCTGAGGTCTCAAAACGTACCGGAAACGTATGTTAGAATAATACAAGACATGTACGGAAACGTGAAAACTGCGGTTAAAAGCTCTGCTGGACTAACGAGAGAATTTCCAGTTAATGTCGGAGTGCATCAAGGAAGCGTACTTAGCCCTTTCCTCTTTAACGTAGTATTCGACTATCTTTTAAAAGACTGCATGCGCGAACCAAATGTAACGCCAATTCTCTTCGCTGACGACTCAATTATACTTAGCGATAACGTCGAAGATTTACAGAACGCCTTAGATTCATGGAAAAATGCGCTAGAGAGAAACGGGTTTAAAATAAGTCGTTCAAAGACGGAGCATTTGACGTGCCCATTTGCGCATCCGTTGCGACCTATTCCGGATATAATGTTAGACGCGATAGTTCTTCCGAAAAGCACTATCTTTAAGTACTTAGGATCAATCGTTAACATGGAAGCGAAACGTGACGACGACGTAAACCACAGAGTTAGTGTGGGATGGATGAAATGGCGGGAAAATTCGGGAATATTTTGCGGCCGAAAATTTCCACTTAAATTAAAGGGGAAACTCTACACCACGGTTGTTAGATCAGCTCTTATATACGGTTCACAGTGCTGGACAATGTACGAAGCATTTAAAAACAAAATGACGGCAGCGGAAATGAAAATGTTGGGGATGTCTAGTGGAGTCACTAAACGCGATTGCATTAGATCTACGCGTATACGAGGAAGTCTATATATAAAGAATTCGGTAACCGAACAGCTTGAAGCGAATAGAATAAGCTGGTATTGCCACGTTCAAAGAAGATCTGCGGAAAATCCGGTTAAAAAGGCACTTTCAACTACGGTCACTCCAACTGTAAGAAAACGAGGTCGGAAAAAGAATCCCTGGATTTCTCAGATGGCAAATGCGCTACAACGCATGGGGCTAACCACTGAAGTGATCCAGGACCGAGCATTATGTAGACGCGTTCTGTGGTCTGTGACATTAGCCAACCCCATAAGCGGAGCAGCAGCGATGCGGTAAAAATGGGAAACTAAAAGGATAAGAAGAAGAAGTTTGACATTTTGAACAACAATTGATAAGTGATGATTTGTTATCTGGGAATTTCGATTCGATCATCTTGGATCCTTTGGCCAGTTCCAATGAATATTGATTTTTAACGCGAAGAACATACATACCATGCACAAGGCATAAAATTTGGTTCTATTGGACGATCTGTGCATTTGTTTATCGAAATTGCTCCCCAATTACGTATTAGTCCTATTCCTCTTTGCACTATGACTTCTTGTAAATGGTCTGATATACTTAAGATACACTTGTGGGACAATTTTCCGCCCACGATAAAATTTAATCCAAAGATGAAATTACATCACACAGGCAATAGGCTTTAGGATTTTCTATAGGGATGTACATATATGCACACATATTGTTGAAGTAATTTAGTTAGTCACTTAAACTGTTTAGAAAGAGCATTCAACGGCTTTACTTTGTTTCTCAATGCATTACAAGTTCACTGCATCATTATGCTATTGCTTAGTGATCATTTAAATGTGTGATTGCCTAAATGATGACAAATTTACACAAGCAGATACACAAACATGAAGTTGCGGCTTGAGATGCTGTGTACTTAATTTTTAAGTTGTCACAAAATTCTTCCGGGTTAAGATATACATATGTATGTGTGTCTGTGAAGAACATAAATTAAAATTTTGTTAATAACTACTACGTTGAGCTGACGTATTTTGCTTGCTTTTAACCATATAGACCTTTAGGATTTGAACTATTATTTATAGAAATACACTGATCGAATCTTTTTCTAAACTTTCAATGGGAGAAGTTGAGATCTTATTTTCTCGATTCTTGGTCTCCCTGCAGGAAAGATTTTTAACTGGTTTGATGTCGAGTTTAGACTTGAAGCTTTTAAGACGTGCCAACACATACTCTCTTTTCCTGAATTTCGGCGCGGTCCCAAAGCAGACTTCGTTGACTTGAAAAATCCAAAATTTTCGTTCGCAAAGAAGATTCATTTATAAAGCAATTCAGGAGTTTGGAGAGTTCAGCATTCACTCTAAAAGTTGTATTATATTAAGAACCGATTTCATCACAAAGTTTTACAAACTTTCTTTTATTAGGCTCTACTGCAGACGATAAATGAGGCATACTCGTAGTTTCAGTCTCGAGAGCTTGATCGGGTTTTCCACTAATATATTCTCTGTTTCTGTTGATGCTACTCGTAGAATAACGCGGCCTTTTACACATGAGCAGCAGTTGCCATTTTTTTGCACCGTTCACTTGTCTCACGTCTTCTATTTCTAAACTTGTCTTGTTAGGCTCTTTTCAATCTATCAAGAGAAGTGATTCGGAAAACCTGGTTAATTTGATGATGAGTCACCGCCTAAATGAGAAGGATTGCTGGTTTGAAATTCAAAAAAAACTTTTAAAAAGGACACTAATTGTTATACTACTCGTAATTTGTATACAAAAAAAAATCACTACTTGGTGCGGGTTTTGGTGGGATAAAGTGGTTGCGACTATTTGTTTTGGAAAATGGTGCTGAAAGGAAAACATCCTGAAAGGAAAACATGCTGGCAGACTTTGAAGAATACTTGGCTTCAAAAACACATCGCTACATGCCATACTTCGCACTGATGCTCCTCAAACACAAGCCTTTAAGAGAATATTTGGGAGGGTATCCGTTTAATTACACAAAAAATGTGCCAAAATGAAATCATAAATCATCGAATTATTGGCTGGTAAGTCTGCCTTATATAGGTGCACGAATGGCTGTATTGAATTACTTACTTTACTTTAGGTGGCGCTACAGTCCGGGGAGGACCTGGGCCTCAGTCAACAAGCTTCTCCAGCCAGCTCGATCCCTGGCTAGCTGCCTCCAGTTTCGCACGCTAAGTTGGCTGAGGTCCTCTTCCACTTGCGTGCGCCACCTGAGTCTTGGCCTTCCTCTACTGCGCTGTCCCTCGGGGGCGGATTCGAAGACTTTTCGGATCGGAACATTGGTGTCCATGCGCTCTACATGACCCAGCCATCTCAGTCTTTGGATCTTCACTCTTCTGGCTAGGTCCATGTCGCTGTACAGTCCATACAGTTCGTCGTTGTATCCCCTCCTCCACTCACCGTCAATGCAGACGGGACCGAAGATCGCCCGAAGAATTTTTTTCTCGAAGCAACCAAGAACACCCTCATCCATTTTTGATAATGTCCATGCCTCTGCGCCATACAGCAGGACCGGGATTAATAAGGTCCTATAATGGGTGACTTTTGCTGTCCGAGAGAGGGCTTTGCTACTCAATTGCCTTCTAAGCCCAAAGAAACAGCGGTTGGCAAGAGTTATTCTTGGTTTGATCTCAGCGCTGGTGTCGTTGTCTGTATTTATAGCAGAGCCTAGGTAGACAAAGTCCTTAACTACCTCAAAGTTATATCTGTCGACAGCGACGTTCTGCCCGAGACGTCGGTTGTGGTTGTCCTTTTTGCTTGACAGCATACACTTGGTCTTGCCCTCATTGACCGCTTAACCCATTTTCGCCGCTTCCGTCTCAATACTCGCGAGAGCGCCACTGACATCACGCTGCTTTCTCCCGATTATGTCAATATCGTCGGCGTATGCGAGTAGTTGGACGGACTTTTGAAAGATAGTGCCTCTTGTGTTTGCTCGTGAGTTTTGCACTGTACTTTCAAGTACGATGTTGAAAAAATCGCATGACAGCGCATCGCCTTGTCTATCGCATTCTCCATCGTCATCCTGCACAGACAGACGAGTTTGGCAGGGAAGCCAAAACTAGACATTGCTCTTTATAGCTCGTCTATAGATGCTGTCATACGCGGCCTTAAAATCGATGAATAGGTGGTGTGTATCGATCTGAAGCTCATGGGTCTTCTCCAAGATCTGCCGTAGTGTGAATATCTGGTCGATGGTAGACTTTCCTGGCCTGAAGCCACATTGATATGGACCTATCAGGTTGTTGCCGAACGGCTTCAGGCGTTCACACAATACGGCAAATAAGATCGTGTATGTGGTGTTAAAGAGACTGATGCCTCTGTAGTTGGCGCAGTTCAGAGGGTCTCCTTTCTTGCGAATCGGACAAACAATGCTGAGGTTCCATTTATCGGGCATACTTTCGTCCGACCATATTTTACAGATGAGTTGGTGTATGCTCCTTACAAAGTCATCTCCTGCCGCTTTGAAGAGCTCCGCAATCAGGCCATCCGCTCCAGCAGCTTTGTCGGACTTAAGCTTCGATATAGCTATCTTCACTTCATCCAGTTCGGGTGGACGGAATTGTTGGTCATCATCGTCCAGGTTGAAAGGTTGATTCTGCCTGACAGCGGTATTTGGTTCGTAATCGCCGTTATACAGTCTGCAGAAATGGTCTTTCCTTTTGGTAAAACTTCCGAAACTCATTCCTGGAGTAGCATCTCTCAATTTCCTCGATCGCGCGCTTCTCATGCTCTTTCTTCTTCCTCCTGAGAAGCCGGTGCTCGTCTCTCCTCTTCCGCTCATAGAGCTCATGAGCAGCTCTGGTCTTTCTAAGCAGCGCCGCGTTATATGCATGAGCTTCGGATATGCACGTGGAATGTTAGATCCCTTAATAGACCACGTGCGGCCGAGCAACTAGCGGAGGCCCTAGACTGCTGCAAAGCAAACATAACCGCCATCCAAGAAATGCGACATCTGATACGGCAATTGCTATCGACGGCAAAAGCAGCGCTTATTTGGATGCGGATTTGTTGTCGGAGGCAGACTAAGACAAGAAGTCCTCAGCTTCCGGCATGTGAGCGAGCGCCTCGTAGCAATCCGCATCAAGGCTAAATTCGCCAACATAAGCCTCATATGCGCGCATGCCCCCACAGAGGAGAAAGATGACGACACCAAGGATGCCTTCTACGAGCTCCTTAACAAGGCCTACGAGCAATGCCCTAGCTATGACATTAAAATTGTTCTCGGTGATTTTAATGCAAAGCTAGGAAGAGAGGGTATCTTTGTTGGAACAATCGGAAAATATAGCCTGCACAACACCACCTCCGATAACGGATTCAGGCTAATCGACTTTGCGGCGGGGCGAAACATTGTCGTGGCTAGCACGCGATTCCCACATCCCGACATACACAAGGGGACTTGGAGAACTCCTGATCAACCAACGGTCAACCAGATTGATCACATTGTGATCGACGCAAGACACTCCTCCAGCATTATGGATGTCCGTACGTTCCGAGGAGCCAACATCGACTCGGACCATTACCTTGTTGTAGCCAAGGTACGGTTGCGGATATCCCAAAATACGCCAAGACAAACTAATGCTGTGAAAAGATTCGACGTCAAACAGCTACAATCGCAACAGATCGCCAAGTCCTTTTCCGATCGAGTGTCTCTTAATCTCTTAAGAGGTCCAATGCCGCCAGCATAAAGCATTGAAGACCATTGGAAACACTGCCAAAACGCCATCAGAGATGCCGCCTCTGATGTGCTGGGTTTCACTCGTCCACCACAACGAAACCCTTGGTTCGATGATGAATGCCGGCAGGCTGTATTGAATTAGACTTTAATTTAATGGAAACGTGTTTTAGGAATCACCCCTGAATTTCGTGTTTTTTTTTTATTAAATATAGTACATAGCAGGCCATAATCTATAAGCTTATCGCAAAGTGCCATAGATTATACAAACGGCGTCGATTGTAAATTTGGTTTTGGCATTTGTTAATTAGAATTTGTGTAAATAAGCGATTAAACACTAATGTTCTGAAGAGCATGGAATAATCCTAACGATGTTTTTTATGAACAAATGTTTAGTAACTTTGGCAAGTGCTCTCATATTTTGTACCCGATTAACTGGCCACCCGGCTTCCACTGGTTGTTCAATTTGGTGTTTATCAGCACGACTTTTAGTGACTGGAACCTCGAAAGCCTGAGCAAGCCCTGAAAACCTCCTCGAACCTCTATTTCGGTTGATAACATCACTGCCGCGGCTGAAGATGTAGTAGAGACTCCAATGACATCGACCAGACGACGTCCAATGCAGTTGATCGACCCACGCACGTTTCTGAGGCGCATTTAGGTGAAAGACTTGAAGATGTGTCCTTTTAAGGTGCATGCAGCTCATCATCTGAAGGGTGCTGACCGTAAATAAGGACTAACTTTTGCTCACGTCCTCTTGCATCTTAACAAGTGGACGGTTTTGCATTAAAAATAAAAGTCATGTATGAAGGGGCTCTATCACTGGTGCTCTTTTTACTCTGGAGGAGTCAGCTATTTAACCCATTGGAACCTGAATTATATAACGCATAATTGAAGAATATTTGCCAAAAAAATAATTTCACCTCTCATAGATTTTTGGAAAATTCAGTGTCCACTTACATGGACATCAGGTCAATAGTGTTGGTTATCATAAAAGGTTAAGTTACTTACAAGTTATTGTGTTTTAATAATTCTTCATCCATAAAAAAAAAATAAAATTAATAGTTTTAACTTTCTTAAGTAAAACAAAAATGTTTTTATCATTATATTTGAGGAAACTTATGTATGTTAGTTACAAATAATAAAAAAATTCAATGTTTTTGGTGGAATATTCGAAAACAATTTCGTTCACTAGTGAAGTATATTAGATGTATTTCACATTTTAGACAGTAAACATGTGTTTTTCACCTTGTGGCACCCTTCTTTTTATCGTATTCTGGCAGATGATCGACAGTTTTATACTGGATTTGACTTGCTAATTTCAACTCCGCAACGACGTCGCTTTGAAGTATTAGTTTATGTATTTGCTGGACCAAATACCAAATTACCAGAAGAAGGACGTCATTTTTCCTGATTGATGGTTATTCCGTTTTTATTAGAGCATCTGACACACGCTGCCGAAAGTGAAACAGATCTAAAACATATTACTTGGTATATTGCAAGTTTTGCAGTTGTCTTCCTGGTATTCTAGCCAGCTGTTAGTTAGTGCTATGTCAATGGAGTAAAATATCGTTCGAAAAATCCATTTTCGGGATCTGATGAAGAAACGGTAGAAACTAATAAGATTATCAGTTTTATCTTCACCACCCATTCCATTGTCATATGATTGTACAAGCTCAGGAAGCGGAATCGATAAATACTCGCATTCTTTGGATATTTTGTTCCATCTTAGTCTCCGATTCCAGCAAGAACTACACCTTTGTTGTCCATCCACTTGATGACCACCACGTCATTGGTAACTTGATCAGTATATCCTCTTTGCTCCTTTACCCCTTCCTTGTCCGTTATGAGTGGTGGTTTTTCAAATCTATTTATTCTGATCGTCCCTTCAACATACATATATTTCTCTTTCTCAAAGATACTTCAACAGAATGTACGAGGTGTGATCAAAAAGTAAGGTGACTTTTTAAATTTTGCGCGCTCAGTACACTCTAACTCATAATTTTTTTGTTGTTGTGTTGGTTCACTTGTCACGATCATATGTTTATAGTTTTAACCATATAGCAGTTGTTGTTTTTATGTGAGAGGCATAAAAGTTGGACGTGTTTTGTTTACTAGGCGATTTTTTGTGGTTAAAAGTAATGGAGCAGAGAGTTTGTATTAATTTTTGCGTAAAAAATGGTATTAAGTGCTCAGAAACTCTTGAAATGTTGACAGTAGCGTACGGACAGTCAACTTTAAGCAAAAAAAATGTTTATAAGTGGTATAAATTATTCCAAGAGGACCGAGAAAATGTTAATGATGAACCTCGCTCCGGACGACCTAGCACGTCAAACACAGATGAAAATGTTAAAAAAGTTAAAGAAATTGTGTTGAAAAATCGTCGAATCACGATTAGGGAAATAGCGGATAATCTTGGCTTATCGTTTGGCTCAAGCCAATCAATTTTAACGGATGTTTTGGGTATGAAACGTGTGTCATCGAAATTCGTTCCAAAAATGCTTAATTTTGATCAAAAGCAGCATCGCATGAACATTGCCCAAGACATGTTAAAAATAGTACTTCTATCATGCCTCAGCCACCGTATTCACCAGACTTGGCCCCCTGCGACTTTTTTCTCTTTCCAAAGTTGAAAATGCCCATGAAAGGACGAAGATTTGCAACGATTGAGGAGATCAAGGCTGCATCGCTGGAGGAGCTCAAGGCAGTACCAAAAAGTGCGTTTCAGAAGTGCTTTGACGACTGGAAAAAGCACTGGCACAAGTACATTGTATCAGAGGGGGATTATTTTGAAGGGGATAAAATAAATTTGGATGATTAAATAAATATATTTTTTTAAAAATGAAAAGTCACCTTATTTTTTGATCACACCTCGTATATGGAAAACTAATTGTCGTAGAAAAGGTAGTCAATAGATTTACATAAGCGGCAGATGCACTATATCTCGAAACGTATTTTTTGTCTAAGTTCGTAGTAGCACCTTGATAAATAATAAAATTGCAAACTATTCCACTCCTACAACAAATCATAAATATTTTTATGCCCCATAGCTCTGGTTTTCCTTTCACATATTGTTTGATTTCAAGTTTTTCTCGAAGGGGTGCAATCTATTCATCGACACTCAGTATTTGTTCTAAATTTAGTTCTAGACATCGTTTTCTGACCGAATCATACAATGGTTGGAGACTTTGATAAGACGATCAGAGCTATCGTTTGCAATAGAGTTGTTATCAATTACATGTTAATTATTTCTCAACTGAAGAAATCAATCTCTGGCTATGTTGTCCAAAAATATTTTCATATCTAGACTGGAATTCCAGTACAAACGAATACGGGGAAACTTAATATTGCCCATTATGATACGATTATGAATACCCAAAAATATCGAGTGAATTGGAGGGAGCAGAAGCAACTGGAGAATGCTATTAAAGTTGTTGGTGTACCTGGTTTAAATAGCTCAAACGCCAGCGAGAGAGTAAGGGAGATCTTAAACAAAGCTTTAAATATCTCCATATCGACTGAGGATATACAGAAATGTTATGTAAAGCGCATGGATAAACCAAAAAAGAAGAGCATAACCACCACCACCAATAATCGCGGTGACATTCTCTGTGTACATTTCTCTACAAAGAAGGTCAAAGAGGAAGTGATGAAGAGCAAGAAAATTGCAAAGAGGAAGCTGAACTCGTCGCTATTTATTGAAGGTACGAGGGCGGGTCAATAAGTCCGTGACTTTTTGAATTTCTGACCTCTTTACTGAAACAGCAACACTGCTCCTGTCAACAGGCATCTGTCAGTTGACTCCTGTCAAAATTTAAACTTGCTGCGTCAGTTAGTTTGTGTTTGACAGCTATTTTTATCAGACTACTCACTAATTTGAGGAGAAAATGGAAAAAAGTGAATTTCGTGTGCTTATTAAGCATTATTTCTTGCGAAAAAAAACCATTACCGAGACCAAGGCTAAGCTTGATAAATACTATGGGGACTCTGCACCATCGATTTTAATGGTAAAAAAGTGGTTTACTGAATTTCGTTGTGGCCGTACAAGCACTGAAGATGCCGAACATCCTGGACGCCCAGTCGAGGTCTCTACACCCGAAACAATCAAAAATTCACGATATGGTGTTGGCCGACCGAAGATTGAAAGTGCGAGAGATTGTGGAAGCCGTAGGGATCTCGCATGGCTCAGTGGTTTCAATTTTGAATGATCACTTGGGCATGAGAAAGCTTTTCGCAAGATGGGTGCCGCGTTTGCTCACAGTCGACCACAAACGCAATCGTGTAACAACTTCACAGGAAGGTTTGGCGTTGCTTAATCGCAATATGGAGGAGTTTTTGCGCCGTTTTGTAACCGTGGACGAAACATGGATCCATCACAACACACCAGAGAACAAACAACAGTCAAAACAGTGGGTTTCTAAGGGTGAATCGGCGCCAAAGAAGGCCAAGGTGGGTTTGTCAGCCAATAAAGTTATGGCGACTGTTTTTTGGGATGCACGCGGGATAATCCACATTGACTACCTTCAAAAGGGAAGAACAATCAATGGGGAATATTATGCCAACTTATTGGACCGATTCAATGACGATTTGAAAAAAAAACGACCTCATTTGGCCAAGAAAAAAGTTCTTTTCCATCAAGACAATGCAAGGGTACACACATGTGCAGTTGCCATGGCAAAAATCCATGAATTGGGCTATGAATTGCTCCCTCATCCACCCTATTCTCCAGATTTGGCTCCGAGCGACTACTTCTTGTTCCCAAACCTGAAGAAATGGCTTGGTGGAAAAATATTTGACTCCAATGATGAAGTCATCTCGCAAACAAAGGCCTATTTTGAGGACCTCGACAAATCATTTTTTTTGGAAGGGATAAAAAAATTGGAGAAGCGTTGGACAAAGTGTATAGAGCTCAAGGGAGACTACGTTGAAAAATAAAATTATTTTTTTCTCAAAAAATCTGTGTTTTAATCCAAAAGTCACGGACTTATTGACCCGCCCTCGTAGCAATAGTAATTTTTTTTATTAATGACAGCATAACAAACTATTTTAACAAACTATATTAATGAACACTTAACAAACTATTTTAAGGCTTTAATTATGGCAGCTAAAAAATTTAAAACAGAGTTTAAATACAAATACTTGTGGTTCCGTAATTCTCGTATTTTGATGAGAAAATTAGATAATAGTGAGACTGTTGTCATAAGATCATTTGATGATCTTAATGCTCTTCAAGCACACTAATATGAACGACAGCTGTGATCTTATGTGCGACAGCCCCACTATTAGAACCGTACGTAATAATTTAGAAAGCTATTTTAAATGTAAATCAGATGGGAAATCATTTTTCGTTTTACATCAAAACATACGTAGTTTACGCTAAAACTTCGACTTACTGATGGTGAATCTAGAAGCTCTCGTTAACCTGCCTGACATAATATTTGTTTCTGAAATTTGGATCTACTCTTGCGAGAGTGAAGATTACCATATTCCGAACTATAATTTTAATTTTCCTAATACGAATGATACGTACTCTGCCGGTGGAGTGGGAGTTTTTATATCAAACTTGTATGAGTGTGATGTAAAAACTTGTAATTTAAAAAGTCATTTAAGGACGTCATTAAAGTTTGTTGCAATATTCACAATGAACTCTTTAATTTTATCTGTGTATACAGACTGCATTCTTCTTCTCCGAATTTGTTTTTGGATGAATTTTCAAATTTGTTAGCCAATGAACGATCTGGAAATCTTGTTATCCTAGGTGATTTTAATCTAGATATCTTATGTTCGAACTCCGTTTCTGATTCCTACCAAGAGCTTATGGCTGAACATGGTTTTTTATCTTTTATTGCTGAGCCTACTAGACCAATTACAGGCACCTGCCTCGACCATGTTTTTGTTCGTTTTGAGAATATTGCTGTGGATTCCCTTGCTGGCATTAACTTGGATCTACATATAAGTGATCATTGTATGACGGGAATCCTTTTTGAAAATATAATATGCAGGAAATCTAACGTATCATATGAAACCAGCTTTGATAAAATTAACTTTCCTGAATTGAACAATAGGCTACGTTATGAATATTGGGAAAGTGTTTATGTTGAAAGAAATGCTTCTTCAGCTTATAGTGTATTTCTTAGTATTCTGAAAAATTACATAAGCGCATCTACTTGCACTATAACACACAAAAAATCGGAGTGTCGCCTTAAGCCTTGGATAACTCGTAGCCTTGTCAAAAAAATAAATATCAAAAACAAGCTAAGAAAAAAATGTTGGAAACATCCTTAGAACACCAATTTAAAAAATCCTTTTGATAAATTCTGCACAAAAGTGACAAAGGAAGTTCGAAAATACAAGCGGCAAGTGAAAATCTTAAGAAAGAGTGGCAAGTAGTTAATAGTATTGTTAGTCGGAAAGTGTGTGCTAACGCAGATCCCATTGTACTTAAAAATGGAAGTATTAACATTTCAAATCCTTTGGAAATAGCTAATGAGTTCAGCAATTACTTTGCTTCCATTGGACAAACTTCTTTTTCAAGAAACTCGCAAATTTCGTGTAACTGTTGCCCTAAGGCTGGCTCTCAGAACAACTGTTCTAGAAACAGCTTCATGTTTAAGCTCATTACGGGATTTGAATTACTAAAGACTATTAATTCCCTTCCTAATTCCAATTCACATGGTAATGATAAAATATCGAATTTGGTACTCAAGCACATTGGACCCAACTTTGTAGATATTTTAACTTACCTTTTTAATTTTAGTATTATGTCCGGTACCTTTCTATCTGAACTTAAATGCGCTGTAGTGATTCCGTTATTTAAGAAGGGCAGCAGGACCGATAAATCAAACTACAGACCAATATCTTTACTGCCATCAATTTCAAAAGTTTTTGAGAAAATAATTTAAACGAGAATACAAACTTATCTCAATCATTATAATTTTTTCTCTCCTATGCAGTTTGGTTTCAGAACTGGCCTTTCCAGTGAGGATGCTCTATTGGACTTTTGCTCCTTCTTATATAAGGGACTAGATAAAAAAACAGTTTTGTGCAGGCCTTTTTGTGGATATAACTAAGGCGTTTGACGTGGTCGGATTCAGAGGATTCATATACAATTGGTTTGAGTCTTATCTTAAAGACAGAATGCAATATGTAAAAATTGGAAGCAATATAAGAAGTTCAAAAAACAATAACCTGGGGGTACCCCAAGGTTCTGTACTTGGCCCAGTTTTATTTCTAATTTACATAAATTCCTTATTTTCTCTCGCATTCATAGGTAAAGTTACAGATTTTGCCGACGACCTTGGCATTGCATATTGTTCAGCCAGTCCGCTAGATCTAATCGCTGATATAAACCATGATGTTTTCCTACTTAGATGCTGGTTTGCTAATCACAAACTTATTGTTAGTAGTAAAACTAAGTTGATGTTTATCAGTCTTACTGAGCAAGAGTACCCCGACGTAGACATAGTATTTCATTCTAATGTCTGCCCGTGTTACGACTTGCTATACAGCCAATGCAGAATCCAAGTTGGTAAAACCTTCAACAGGAATACTAACTGTAGTACTAATTGTTTCAAAATTGAAGGTGTAGATAATTTCAAGTACCTTGGTGTTACAATAGATCAAAACTTGAACTGGTCCAAGCACATTTCTGCCTTAAAAAAATATCTTCTTTCTGCTACTCGTTGCCTTTTCCGCCATAGAAAGTATTGGTGTATTCCAATCCAGATTGCAATATGGGCTTTGCAGTTGGGGTGGCGCTTATATTAGTAAACTGCAGAAATTAACTGTCCCTCAAAAATCTGCAATTCGTAGTGTTTGTAGTTTTCACCGTTAAGCGCACACAATGGACCTTTTCAGGGCCTTGAATATTCTCCCTTTGCGCCATTTATTCTATTTTAAAGTCCTTAAGGTCTTTTTCATGATAGGCGGATACCTGGAGAGTCCAATTTCTGACTTTCGCAGCTTACGCATCCATTCAAACTTTGTTGTAAATGTCCTTGCGTTTCGCACTACAAGTTACAGAAACTTCTACTCCATTGTTTCATGCAAACTTTTTAACAGTTTGCCCTTAGAAATTCGATTCATAAGAAATTTGTCCACATTTTCTATAGTAGTTAAATCATGGCTTCTTAGTTTTAATCATCTTGAAATCGAAACTCTTCTAAGTTATTCAATTTAAAATATAGTAAAGTAAATAAAATGATTGAAATGATTTGCTCATTTGCTCAACTATGTATCTTTTCCGATCTCCGACATACAATGGAATAAGTGTAAGAACCAGTGTACGGGTGCCTGCTTGGTTGACTTTGAAAAGGCTTTCGACACCGTATGGCTAGAGGGGCTTTTCTATAAGTTAACTAGGAGGGGTATGCCGAAACCTCTGCTGTATATGATTTATAACATGCTTATGGGAAAGAAGTTCGTTGTCAAATGTGGCAACGTCACTTCGAGCAAAGTCTTTGATATTAAAAACGGCTTACAACAAGGGGCGGTGATTTCTCCGATCCTGTTTAACATTTACACAAGTGATCTAGTAGGTTCCCTCAATCACTCTATAGCGTATGCAGACGATTTAGTGGCGTACAGATCAGGCCCAAAAATCGAAGTCATCAATGCTCTTCTGCAGCGTGATTTCGATCATATTAAGGAGTATTGCGATGATTGGAAATTAAAAATCAATTTCCAAAAGTCAGAAACAATCTTGTTTAGGACTCCATTGCGATGGGCTTCTAGGGATACCAGACATAACTGGCGAAATGTGGCCATCATTGGACAACACGGGATGCCATTAGCGGTGAGAAGCGTAGTTAGATACCTTGGAATCTGGCTCGATAAATATCTGTATTTTGACAAACATATAGATGTTTGTCTCGCTGGAGCCAAGAAGGCCTTAGCCCTGACAAGAAGACTGTTTCACAGCAGTCAACTTGTTTCCAGGGTGAAGGTCATATGCTATGTGGCCCTAATTAGACCAGTCATCGCGTATGGTTGTCCTGTGTGGTTTAATGTAGCGCCGTCTCAGATGGAAAAGATTCGGATGTTTGAAAGGCAGTGTCTTAGGACTTGTCTCGGTTTGTATAGAACACCAGAATCAGAGTACAAGAAATACTATCCCAACAAAGCCCTTTACGATGGGGCCCATCTGAATAGGATTGACAATTTCCTGATTAGGGTGATTCGAAGGCACGTTGCAAGGGCAATGACCAGCGACAACAGCCTGATCTTTGGGGCTTATTACCCCAATGAAATGTACAACGAGAGTTCACTTCTATCGGGCCTTATTCCACCAGAGGCTTTTCTCTATATTGATGCTAAAGGTTTAATGCAAAGCAGGGATGGTATCCCGGTAATATACCACCGGTACGCTACCAAGGTGGCATACTCCTCCTAGTTTTAAGTTAGATTTAGACTAGTTAGGGGGATATTGCGGAAAGGCCGCGTTCGTTTGCATGGGGCGGCGCCACTGAGAAGTGAACTCTGCTTCATAGCATTGATCAAGTCTCAGTGGTGTTTGTGCACAATGTTGACGAACTATGGGCGTCCGAAATCGCAATTGGGATGGTGACCACCCGTTGCGAGAGGCCACGAGTGCTTACCATCCTGATGACAGTTAAGTTAGGCTAAGTAGTTTAGGTAGGTTAAGTAGAGTAGGGACATAGTTTTAAGTTTTACACAAAAATAAAAAAAAAAAATTATATGTTATCTAAGTTTTTTTTTCTAAAACTATTTTCTTAGAAACGTCAAAAATTGCATAAATGATAGATCGTATTGATTATAAGACAGTTTTAAGGTCGAAAGGCAAAGTTGATTGATATTGTTAAGTTTAGAGCGCTCGGTAAGAGCCAGTAAGCTAGAATAAGTAATTGTCATTGATAAATTAGTTTTAAGCATTTTTGTCTAGAATATAAGTAATAATGAAAGAAATAATAAAAATGAATTGAAAAGTAAAGTAAAAAGTAAAAAGTATCTTTTCTTTCTTCTTTCCTTTTTTTCTTGAATTGAACTTCTGTTTCTCTACCTTTGTACACCCCACACAAAGTGAATATTTTTTTTATAATGTGGCATCGTCTCTATTTTTCATAAATAAAGGTGTCACTAACTATTCTATATGTATCAAATGCATGTTAAATCGTTTTTTAAATTTGTAACTTTTTATATACATATGAATAAAGAAATTTAAAAAAAAAAAAAAAAAATATTCTAATTTCTGTTGCAGTATACAGCTTGAAATTACTGACTTCTTTTCTGATAGCATATAAATTTGTATTAAAAACCAAGAAGTCTTTAATGAGTGGTTCTGTTATGTATTTTGAAAAATATTCAATCTGTGCAAGTGGTGAAACTATTTCAGAAGGTGGTGGAGCGGACCAGGTAAATTGTGGTGATTTAAACGGCAAATGTTTTCTCCACAATATATCATGTTGAGCTGGCTCTTCCTCCTCTTCAATTTTTGGTTCCTCTTCAAAATCATCAGCAACCACTGGAGTTTCGTTCAAATGCACATTATCTAAAGACTTTCTTGCTTAGTGGGTATCCATGGCTAAGGTTAACACTTGACACTGTTTTTCGGCTTACACTCTTCTTCTTATCCTTTTATTAACCCTTTCCTCGTTATACGAACTTATGCGTAACGAGTTTCCCATTTTTACTGCATCGCTGCTGCTCCGCTTATGGGGTTGGCTAATGTCGCAGACCGCAGAATGCGTCTACATAATGCTCGGTCCTGGATCGCTTCAGTGGTAAGCCTCAGGCGTTGTTGCGCATTTGCCATCTGAGAAATCCAGGAATTTTTTTTCCGACCTCGTTTTCTTACAGTTGGAGTGACCGTAGTTGATAGTGCTTTTTTAACCGGATTTTCCGCAGATCTTCTTTGAACGTGGCAATACCAACTTATTCTATTCGCCTCAAGCTGTTCGGTTACCGAATTCTTTATATGTAGACTTCCTCTTATACGCGTAGATCTAATACAATCGCGTTTAGTGACTCCACTAGACATCCTTAACATTTTCATTTCCGCTGCCGTCATTTTGTTTTTAAATGCTTCGTACATTGTCCAGCACTGTGAATCGTATATAAGAGCTGATCTAACAACCGTGGTGTAGAGTTTCCCCTTTAATTTAAGTGGAAATTTTCGGTCGCAAAATATTCCCGAATTTTCCCGCCATTTCATCCATCCCACACTCACTCTGTGGTTTACGTCGTCGTCACATTTCACTTCCATGTTAACGATTGATCCTAAGTACTTAAAGATAGTGCTTTTCGGAAGAACTATTCCGTTTAACATTATATCCGGAACAGGTCGCAACGGATGCGCAAATGGGCACGTCAAATGCTCCGTCCTTGAACGACTTATTTTAAACCCGTTTCTCTCTAGCGCATTTCTCCATGAATCTAAGGCGTTCTGTAAATCTTCAACGTTATCGCTAAGTATAACTGCGTCGTCAGCGAAGAGAATTGGCGTTACATTTGGTTCGCGCATGCAGTCTTTTAAAAGATAGTCGAATACTACGATAAAGAGGAAAGGGCTAAGTACGCTTCCTTGATGCACTCCGACATTAACTGGAAATTCTCTCGTTAGTCCAGCAGAGCTTTTTACCGCAGTTTTCACGTTTCCGTACATGTCTTGCATTATTCTAACATACGTTTCCGGTACGTTTTGAGACCTCAGCGCGGCCCATATGAGATCCCTAGGTACTCGATCGAATGCTTTCTCGAGGTCGATAAATACCATGTGTAAATCCTTAGACGAATCTCGGTGCTTTTCCATTATTATTCGTAAGCTTTGGATAGCGTCCACCGTCGATCTTCCTTTAACAAATCCACACTGGCTATTATCGAGATTTATTATTTGCCGAAGACGTTCGTTTAAGACTCTTTCGACGATTTTCATTGTGTGCGACATAAGCTTGATTGAACGGTAGTTGTTGCATTCTCGAGTATCGCCTTTTCCTTTGTATAATGGAACCAAGAAGCTACTTCTCCATTGATTCGGCATAGGTTGTCCACATTTTAATTTATTTAAAAGTTTCGATAGCCAAACGCTGCCGATCCCCTCCATCTTCGACCAAAACTCTGATGGAATGCTGTCTGGTCCCACCGCTTTCCCCGGCTTCATTTTTCCAATTGCTATACTTATTTCTTCGATTGAAAAGTTCGAAACTTCCTCCTCGAATAGACCAGTTGTCGGCACGATATCACGTGGAAACTGTTTGTTAAGCAACTCCTTGCAGTATTCAAGCCACCGGTCACAAATTTCCTTTTCATTTGTTAGTAAACGACCGTCTGCGTTTTTGATGTATTTCGGCGAGGTTATTTCCATTGAATTTTTTCTCCTCTGTGCAGCGAGCTTAAAAATACTTGGCATTTTGGTACTGTACGACGTTTGAACTTCTTGGATAGCTTGTCTTCTATCCGCCGATCGTGAGGTTATTTGTTCCAACTCCTGGTACAGGAGTTTCTTTGCGATCTTTTTAAGGCGCTCGTATTCAAGAGCCAGTCGAGCTTTTTCGATATCGTCGCTCCGATCGCATTTTGTCCACGCTTGGAATGCACTCTTCTTGTCGGCCACAGCTCGTTTGGTTTCGTCATTCCACCACCATGTTTCTTTGCCGACGTGATGGTATTTCGATATAGTCCCCAGATGGGACTTTGCGAGTGTTATGCATTCCTCGTGCATGCTGTTCCACATTTCTTGTGGGCTAAGTGAGTCTGCTATACCATTTATATTTTGAAGTACTTCTTTAGCCAGTGCGATAAATCTTGCGCTTCGTTCCTTCGATAGATTATACCACCGGATTTTTGGCTTTCCAAACGATGCCCGTGTTTTCGGTGGTTCCGCTGTGAAAAATTCTGTAATGAGCAGACGGTGTTGGCTTACTAGCGATTCTCCAAGTATTACTTTACAGTCCTTAGCACGGTTTCTCATCGACATTTTGCAGAGGTGATAATCTATTTGCGTTTCGTGGCCTCCGCTGCTATAGGTGATAAGATGTCGTTGATGTTTAATAAACATTGTATTTAAGACGGTTAAGCCGTAAGCCCTACATGCTACAAGGATGTCTTCGCCAGCTGAATTTCTGGTTCCAAAGCCTTTACCGCCGTGGCAGTCCTCATAATCAACATTTGTTTCTCCGACGTGGCCATTTAAATCTCCACCTACGAAGAGCATCTCATCGATAGGTATATTTCTAAGCAAATTACCGAACTCTGACCAAAATGTATCTTTTTCCGATTGGTCGCATCCATTTTGTGGAGCGTACGCGCTAACAATGTTCCACGTTTTATTGTGTATGACGAGTTTAACACTCATCAAGCGGTCGCTTATTTTCAAGATACCAACGATGTTGCTTAGAAGATCCGCTGCAATAACGATTCCAACACCGTTTCGCCCATTGACCGTTCCATGGTAGAACATCTTAAATGCCTTAGTTTTTAAATCTAGAAAACGCGCTTTATTTCCTGTATTACACCACTTCGTTTCCTGTACGCACAGGATTTGTAGAGTTCTGCGACGCATAATCGCTTCCAGTTCTAAACTTTTTGAGGTCATCGATCCCACGTTCCAACTTGCAAACCGAAGTTTAGGAAAATATTTTGGAAACTTCATTTTGCCCGCCCCCGGAATCCGTCGGGCTCTGACACAAGCACTTCTGCTTGTGCTTTTCGGGTTACACTCATAAAACCCAATTGTGTTTTGTTTGAAATGATATTCCTAGACAAAGCACGAGTACAGTAAAAAAAACTATAGTTAGCTTTTATTAACACTGTCACAGATTACAAAAGCTAGTAAAGTTAAGAACGGCCCTGGCAAAACGGTCACTGTGGATGGTGAACGCTACAGAGCCGTCTGGAGCATATCGAAATTTTGTAGTGTATGATTATACTTGCCTCGTAATTCTATTAGCATTGCCACCAAAGCCTGAAATTTTCCAAAGTATTTTATTTTAAATAAAAAATAGAACGTTTTTTTTAAATATTTTTTTTTGTTATTTATTTTCAGTTTTTTTCTTCATTAAATTTCACTAACATATACTTCGAACGTAATTTATATAAAACATCATTTTTTACCTTATTCCTTTTTTGTTGTTCATGTTGTTGGTTTTTTTTTTCTTTTGTTTTTATATCATTGTTTAATTTTCTTCTTTATACAGATTTTGTTTTTTTTTTTAAATATTTTTTTCTCTCTTTGTTATTAACTTATCATAACTTAAATGTTGATGACAAAAAAAAAAAAAAAAATAAATATAAATATAAATTAAAGTAATTGTACCAAAATATATAAAAATTACCTTAAAATAAGAAGAGTAAATTAAATTAAATTAAATTAAAAAAAAAGTCTTTATTTTTTATTATAATTAATATATTTTTGTTTTTGAAAAATACGTATTTACAAATGTAATAACTATAAACGCTCATCAACTATAAATTACTTTTAGAATATATTTTCATTTTTGTTTTATTTAAATTTCAAAATAAAAAAAAATAAAAAAATAATTCCTTAACAAATAAATTTTATTTCGACCCAAATTTACTAACATGTCTTAAATAAATTCGGGGAAATAAATTAAGAAATTTAAATTTATTAAATTTTTGTTTTCTTGTGACATTTGATTCGATTTAATTAGTTGTTTTTTTTTTTTCATTAAATTGTAATCTTTTTAATTGCTGTTAGTTTTCTTTCTTTTCGCTTAATTTGTAATGTTACCTACAGTTTTTATTTTACTTGTTTGTTTTTGTTTTTCTTCTCTTATTTTTTTCTTGTTGTTATAATTATTATTATTTTTTAATTTTTGTTGTGTTAATGAATTGAATAGTTTTTTTTTCTTTTATATTTATTTTTGATTGTTTAACTATGTACGAAAATTTTTCTCTTATTCTTTTGTTCGTTTTAGTAATTTTTTTTAAGGTTTTCTTATTCTTATTCCAATTTAGAAATAATAAAAAATCGTTTCGATGGTGGAAAAAAAAAATTTTTGTAATCAAGAAGAACTGCGTGCCTCTTTATTTAATAAGATTTAATTTTTCTTTGTTTTTTGTTAAATTTAATTATAGTTTTCGTTTTTAGTTTTGTGAATTTTTTTAAATACTACAATTATTTGTGAATAAAATAAAAAAGAATTTGTACTATAAAAAAAAAATAAAGAAATACAAATTGTTTGTACTTAAAACAAATAAAAATATAAATTATTATTTTTTATTTGTTTTCGTTTTGTTTTCTTTTCAACATTTCGACCAATTGTTTAACTTTGTGCCTTAGATTTAACAAACTATTATATATTCATTAAAAATGGGAATGTTTAAATTTAATGGTGGGAAAAACGATGAGATAAATTAAAGCTTTAAATGTTAAAATAATGTTTTTTTTTTTATAAAATAAAAAACAAAGTATTTCTTAAATCATATTGATGGTCGATAAAGCGTTAGATTTCTTAAGTCTGCATTTTTGTTTTTTTTTATTTTTTATTTATTGTGTTAAAAATGTATCTTTTTTTTTTTTTAATTTTTTATGCCTTAAGATCTAGTAATTTTTCATTTCGTTAGATTAAATAACTTTCTTGTATTTACGATCTTCGGTTCAATTGAATTGATACTTCTGTGTTTTTTTTTTTAAGTTTTTAATGTTTGAAAAATTATTTGGAATATATTAATTGGTTTTGAATTTTGAGCGACATTTGTGAAAATTGTAGTGCACTTGAGAAAGAAAAATTTGAACAGATGCTTGTGGTTGGAAAGTGTTTAGTGAAATTTGTGTGTTTTTCGTTTAACCCATTTGTGCTTTATTTAATTCGATTTTCAAACAGAAAAATAGGGGCTCCACACTCTTTAGAAGAGTTGCTATGTTTTGAAAACTTTTATAATAATTGGTATTAATAGAATTGAATCCTGTATTGGTGTGATCACTCCACGATCTGAGAAATTTGATTTCAGCTGTATAACTAACTACCACAACGTTGACCCTAATGTCCTATATTTCTGACAGAAATTTTGAGAAATTTCGCGATTGTTTGAAGCCTATTAGAGAAATCCGCTCACAAACATTTGCTTAAAGAAGTACAGAGTCTAAAAAACCGCACTATCTCGTATAAATGGGTCGAAAGACTTTGACTTACATCGAGTGACGCTGGTATTAGATTTTAGCCCGTCGAAAATTATTATTTAGTAAGGAAAACTCCCTAGATGAGACGACGGGTCCAAATAAACTATAAAGGGGTTTGCAAATGGTTTATTTTAAATACCTTTTTGTAAAATGAGTATTAACTGCACAAAAGAATTGATTCAGAATCGACTTATCAGCGACGTATCAGCCTACAAATATATGAGAAGACAGGAATAGCTAGGACATCTTCTTAGGGGATCTACTCCCACGCTTCCTTGATGGATATTTTCTGTCATGAGTGGTTTTATTTAAACTGTTTATATACTCGTAATTCAACCGTGCCATCAGCGACTCATTTGTGGCAAACCGACATAGGTCAAACTTTTCCGAATAGGGTCATTTCTTTGACCAAAAAGTGCGGATGACCGAAATAATTCCGTGAGTTCTGAAGGACGTCAAAATCCATTCTCTTTTAAAAGAGTAAGCGTCACTTTATTAAGTCGTAAACAATAATAGGCATAGGTCTATCAGTAAAAGGTTGATACTCATTCTTCAAAAACTTGGATATGCCAATAGTATTTATAAAAATTTCGGCTGGTCGGTCTGAGTTTTAAGCTTGAAATGTAGCAGTGTTTTAGTGAAGACTGCAAGACAGGTTGCAAGTTTCCTTGTAGAAAATTCGAATTAATTGGAATTGCAAAACCTGCACCATAGATTATGAAAAACCGCAATAAACATACTACATCTTAGGTCTTTCGTAGATTCAAGAGTCGGCTTAATTTAAACATGAATTTGAACTCATTAAATTTTGTCTAATGGATTGCAATGGGATCTATAGAGTAACAGCAAGCGAGAACACGGATGTAGTATTATTATTTTGAGGAGCAGAGTTCGGTTGTTATGAGTTGCATTACGTTTTGGAATGCAACCGAGTCAAACGAGGATTTCAAAAGACCAGCAATATACGATTGCCTTGTGATAAGCATCTTCTATTACCTCTATTTGGGCCACGTTTATTATATTTAGCTCTTAAAGAACACAGCTAACATATTCTGAGAGCTAATGGGATACTCGTAGAACCGACTGTGATTTTTGAGAAATATTTAATAAGTCCGGACCTAGGCAGGGAACACATCGATACTACTATAGAGAACCAACCCTTTTCAGTTTTGTTAATAATTATAGTTGGCCGTTAATGGTTAGGTAACAGATCACGGTTTTCAGTGACAGAAAGGTTTTACCTTTATAATATTTCTCCCTTACAAATAAAGATCTCTACCGAATATGATGAAAAATAGATACTTTACTTAAAATAAACGTTCTCAAATAGAAGAGGCTTCAATAAATACCATCTAAGGATCACAATAAAAAACAAGTAAAAATCTGAAAGTCCATTTAAGTTATCTTCAAATTTCTAGGACAAATGGGTTAAATAAAACAATTAAACGTGGGCTCCGTTTTATGAATCAGTTTAAGAATAAGCATACATGATTGAGCAATAGGACAAATTGTCTCCTTTTTGTGATTGAAACAATTTTAGGAAAAAAACAAAAACTGATGTACGAAAGTATATAGATCATTCCAATTTCGATTTAAAGAATATGTAAAATATTTTCACCTATATAATTCTCTAGAAAAAAAAACTAAAGAAACAATTAATTTTTTTTTTCGTAAATTTATAATTTGATTTTTTGTATATTTGTTTTTTGTTTTTTTTTTTTGTTATATAATAAATTTTGTTTTATTTTATTTTATCAATAAATGTGCACCTATTTGTTTTTGTTTTCTTTTTTTTCTCTTTATTTTTATATTTAAACTTTATTCACTTTTGGTTTTATATTTTATATAATTTATTCTTTCTTTCTCAATGGTTATTTATCTAACCGAAGAAAATATATGGAGATAGTTTATTATTATTATTTGTTTATATATATATATAAGTTTGTGTTTTTTTACTTTAAATTATGAAACGTTTGTCTTTGTTGTTGATTTTGTTTTATACAAGAAATTTTATTCTTTACTTAAAGTATTTTTGTTTTTTTTTTTTAATTTTTTCGTTCTAAATATTTTCTTACTTGTTAATTAACTTTGGAAAGAAAATTTCAGAAAAAAAAAAGTTCTATTATCGTTTTAAACTTTTTTTTGTTTTTTTTTTATTCGAAAAAAAAAAAGATAAGACAATTTTATTTGTTAATTATTTTTCTGTGTCGTAATTCGGAGAAATATTAAGAATTTCTTACTCTCTTCATTCTAGAAAAAGGTTTATTTCTTTTTGTTTTTATAATTTATATTTACAGAGTTTTAGTATCTAATAAATTATTTATTTTGTTTATAATTAGTTGTAATAATTTGTTTTATCCTAGATAATTTTACTTTTTTTTTCTTATGTATTTCTTTATAATATAACCATAGCCATTTACTATTTGTTCTTTTTGTTTTTTGTTTTTTTTTTCTTTTTTAATTTGTTTATAATTTACTTGTTAATAATTGCGATCTTATCGAATTGTATTTGTTTTTCTATGTTTTTATTTTTACAGTAAAATTAATAATATATCTGCATGAGTTGTTGCTTTTATTTTTACAATTAAAATTAGACTCTAAGTTGTGTTAATATAATTAGTAATAATAATTTTCTGTTGTTTTTTTTTGTGTACGTTCTATGTGTTTTTTTTTTGTTATATATACTATAATTTATCTATTTCTATGTAGAAATAATTCGAGTGCTCTTTAAAAATTTCGAAGGATTTTGGGGGAGGGATGGCGTGTTGTAAGTGTTTTTGTAGTTCATAGCCAATGGGATGTTGTCTTGTATTTTAATTTTTTGATAAAAACGTCAGAGAAGGGTGTTGTGTTGCTGTTCTATCATAATTGTGTGCTGCAAGTGTTCTTCCTAGTTTGATTTTTATTATTTGTTTTTTTTTTTGTTTTTCTAGCACATGCTTTCCAACTCTACAACTCCGGCCCGTTTCATCGCTTGTCGCTTTCGATAGGCGTAGAATTCCTCTTTCATGGCTTGGACTCGTGATTCGATGTTATCGTATCGCGTACCAGCACCAAGGCGCTGTTTTCGCATAGGACCCAGAGTCATGGCGGATGTTGGTGGTATGCCGGAAGTGGTGGTATGAAATATTCCACCAGATGTACTTCCTGTATCGATTTTAAGAAGATTAAGATCATCGCGTGGACCACCAGTAGGTGTGGAAGCACTTGGCGTCGGTGTAGACGGATCGAATTCGTAATGTCCATCGACACTGCCCACATCGACGGCTTTATGCAGATTGACAGTATCTGTGGCGGCATTAAGACGCGAGATCATATCTAACCAATGTCCCATGGTATATGGTGGTGTTGTTGGTCGTTGCAAGCTACCCGCGTAGTTTTGGTATGGCAGCGTTGATTGTGTACCCACTGTTGCTGATGCAGCCGATGAGAGATGTTGATGATGAGGATGATGATGCAGGTTGTGGTGATGGTGATGATGATAATGTTGACCTGGATCTTGATAGTAATATGATGTGGATGGAGGTGGTGGTGGTGGACGATACGGAGGCAGTAATCGCCATTCACTTGTACTTCCCGAATGATGAGATCCATGTTGTTGATTTGATGTGTTTTTGCTACCAAAACCGCTCGAACTGGAGCGACTTTCTGGTGAAGCTTCTAGCCCCATGCCACCGGATGTACGATAATGTGCCGCAAAATTAAGATGTGGCAACGGAGATAGAAGTTCCGATTGGGAACGCGTCACACGTGAATGGCGTGGATACCATCTCGTTCTCGGCCGATAACTGTGATATGGAGTCTGCGATTGATAGTATCCCCGCCACGACGGTGACGGTGGTATATGCAACGGTACGAAGCCTTGATTCATGCGACGTGTTTCCTCTTGAATTGTCCGAAGTGAGGGCAATTCATGAGAATAATAACGATGATATCGATTTCCAGCGATACCACCATTAGTTGCAGCACTACCGGTAGCAGCAGCAGCGGCAGCGGCATTCAAACCACCGCTTGATAGTGTCGGAAATGAACGTTCAGCCGAACTTGGGTACACAGTACTCAGATCAGAAAATTGATTGGCCGCCGGTGTCCATGGCGAGTGTATACCAATTGTGCTAGCCGGGGAGCTCGAAAATATCCGTGACACCCTCGATGGTGTATAGAGATTGGGTGTTACTGGCGTTTGTGGCCCGGCCAGCGTATTGATGTGAAGATTTTGATGTAATGGCCTCGATGCTGGCTGTGGTAGATTTCGATAAAGGTTACTATATTGCTGATGGCGTGGAACATTTTGATATCGTCCAGCTCCAACACGCAGCAAACCGCCAAGGCCATTTAGGAAACCTCTTGTAGTGCCATTCGATTGTAGACTCAATTGACTTGGCGATGCGACTAATGGTCGTCGCCAAGATGCACGCGAACCGAGAATATTTCGTCTAGCAAGGAATCCTCCATCATCGCTGCTGGAATTCTGAGATCCGGTACTGTTGCGACGTTCACCGCTGCTGGCTCTACTATCGATTGCTTGTGTATCTGCTGATTCGGGAAGTACGAAACGTCCATCCACAGAACGATGAATTTGGCCAACGTTTCGGGTTCCATCTATCTCATCAATGTGTGGTGTGGAATATATGGAATGACAATTTGTACAACGATCTGGTGGCCAAATCCAATGAAGTATGGTGATGATAACAGTGGTTACACTTGATATTCGGGTTTGTTTATATCTAAAGAGAAATCAAAAAAAGTCGGAAGGTTAATTTGTGAAATACTTGAATGGATTATAGAAAAAACGAAAAACTGCAAACGTAGCAACATAAAATACACTGAATTCATGCAAACGAAGTACGTTTTCAATGAAGCTTTTGAAATAGTAGCAAGTCGAATGGATTAAATGAAAGCTGGTGGTGAAGGTATCAACATTAGCACTGCTGAAATGGATGAGGGGCTGCAAATTTCAAAGCGAAACATGGCTTTTAGAAAAATCAGATAAATGATTTTTTTTTTCGAAACTATGAGAGCAGAAGAAGCCCTGAAAAGGTGGTAAGCTCCGAAGCCTGGAAATGCGCTCCGGACTCATACTCTACTCGTGGCAATATTTAACGAATGTATTTCAATTCGTATCTATGTCTGGTACTCGTAAAATGTTCACAAACATACTACATATTTCAACTAAATTGACACCATGTCAAATCCTAGTGTGCAGAGGAGCAGATAAACAGAAATCCAAAGGTGGAAGTGCGGTAAACAAGAAAATGTTAAATAGACAGAGGGCAAAGATCAGATTTTCGATACATCCTTACAAAATTTCGGGGAACTGCTATGATTTACTTGGATCTGCAATTTTTTCATTATAGCTAGTTGTTTAAGGTCAAGTTGGGTGGATTCACAGAAGGACATGAGCCCGTGTAGAGTCAGGACAATATTCTGTTAAGACTTTAGGTTATTGGTTTACATCTAGTTGAGGAATTAAAGATACAAGTCCACTATTTCTGCCTTTTATTGGAGTTCTTAGTCTTTTAAAAAAGTCAACAAACCGTGCTCCTGGTATCATATAAGTTTTTTGTTTTTAAGGAGGAATGTAATTGAAACGGTCCTGCTCTTTGGCGCAGAGGCATGGACATTATCAAAAATGGATGAGGGTGTTCTTGGTTGCTTCGAGAGAAAAATTCTTCGAGCGATCTATGCATTTAAGGAGAATGGAGGAGGAGATACAACAATGAACTCTACGGACTGTACAGCGATATCGACCTAACCAGAAGAGTGAAGATCCAAAGACTGAGATGGCTGGGTCATGTAGAGCGTATGGACACCAATGCTCCAGTCCGAAAAGTCTTCGAATCCGCTCCCGAGGGACAGCGCAGTAGACGAAGGCCAAGACTCAGGTGGCACACGCAAGTGGAAGCGGACCTCAGCCAGCTTAGCGTGCGAAACTGGACTTTTTTAGGGATTCCCCAGTGGACCTTTAGTACCCATCATCCAATCAAAAACTTCTCTATTTGTTTACCTGTGACAATGAATACCTCATTCACTCCTTTTTGGTAACAAAACAGTAGAAATTGAATTACAAAATTGATATTAGTACTCGTAATATACGGCAAACATAGCTCGAAATTGCTGGGCCAGCATGTCCTCGAACTGGCATGGAAAACGAAACCTCACAGTAGAACCATGATCGGTGGCAGAAAGATCATTTCTGCATATTGTAGAATGGTGATGACGAACAACAATGCACCGCCAGGCAGAATAAACCATTCAACCTTGGCGAAGATAGAAGGGATTTCTTTCCAGCCGACAAAAAAGAAGTCAGGATAAGAATTTGCAAGCTAAAGTCAGACAAAAATGCTGGGCCAGATAGGTTAACTACCGAGCTGTTCAAAGCAGCAGGTGATAATCGGATACGAAGAATGCGTCCACTCGTTTCAAAAAATCTGGGGCGACGAAAATATGGCCCACGAATTGAATCTTAACATTGTTTGCCCAATGCTTATAACAAGCGCTAAATACAGGGGAATATGTCTTCTCAATATTGCATGCCGTATCATGTGAACGTTCAAGGCCCTTTACCAACATTCTTACCGGTCCTTATTGGTATTCTTTTAGGCAGCTACAGCTTTGAAGTAGTAAGGGTCTTTATCTACCTCGGGTCTGCTATTAAATCCGAGAACGTCATCAGCGTGGAAACTATGCAGAGAATCATGCTTGGTAATCGCTGCATCTTTCATCATCCCATTCCTACCTTACAATGAAGAAACTAAGACATTGACGAAAGAGGATGGAAATGCTCTTGGGCTCTTTGATATAAAAAATTTGCAAGATTGCTAGGTGACTTTGAAGCCAGTATACAGGCCAAGAAAGTTTTCTACTTCAGCCTAGAGTGAATAATAATACGGGAGGCAACGACCTGCATTTAGATGACGCACAGAAGTGGAAGGTTACCTCAGCTAACTTTGGGTATGCAAGTGGGAGCAACATGGAAAAGACCCCGATAGCCCCAAAAAGCATGTTAACTGAGGCGCATGCCTCATGTAGTATGTGCTACACCGAACTGTAGCACGTATCTAGCTAAGCACGTTAGTAAGTGAGAAGATAAGAAAACGCTGTTAGTTTGCCTTCATACAAATTGTCTTGATTTGTACCAACCAACCAACATATGGAGAGAGCACGGTAAAAGTAGTGGAAGCAACGATTTCTATCAATAGTTGCCTCAGTTCATTTTGTGAGTGTAAAACTTGAAAATAAACCACCGTTATCACCGTGACAGACGTTAATAGATGTATCTGCGTCTACTGTGAAAGTTGACTGATCTACCCCATCTCAAATGAACTGCTTCTTATGAGAATAAGGACATTATTATACGACATCCAAAAAAATCCTCTTGCTCAGCCAAACGTAGTATTAGACAGTTAAGGACAATTTGAGGACATGTGAGTGACACTCTGATTTTACGAGTACTACAGAGTCTCAACAGTAACGAGTTGTATCTTATCTGCGTATGTCATTTTCTAAGCCCTAACTGATGTATTTGTCAAGCTGGTGGGAAGAAGCAATTCCAGTTAGGGTTGTAAAGTCATTCAAATAATACACTTCTGCTGCTTAAAAGCAACATTCGGTGAACTTTGGCAAACGCAAATATATCAAAAACGCTATTGACTTAGGTAAAGGTGATAAGTTGCCTGTTTTTGTTTAAGTTTTGACTAAGCAATCACTTCTCACCCAGTCCAACGATTATGGTTTTTGAGGCCATTGTTCATTTTGCTCAGGTAATTGTGCCAACATAAATATTATATGTTCACAGATGAGAAAGATGACACCTAAAATAGCTTCTACGAGCTCTTGAATAAAACCTACCAGCAATGCCCTAGCTATGACAATAAAATTGTCTACGGCGGTTTAAATACAAAGATAGGAAAAAGAGTTCAACTTTGGTAGTACTGTCGAAAGGTATAGCCTGTACGGACCATCTCCGATAACGGATTCAGGCTAATCGACTCTGCGGCGGGGTGAAACATTGTCTTAGATAGCACGCGGTTCCCACACCCGATATTTACAAGAACTCCTGATCTGTTGTTGACAAGACTGACCCATATTGTGATCGACTCAAGGCACTCCTCCAGTACCATGGATGTCCGAGCTTTTCGAGGAACCAACATCGACTCGGACTATTGCCTTGTTGTAGTAAAGTTGCCCATAACATCAAAAAGGCAAGTTTATGTTGGGAGTAATTTCGATTGAGTCTCGCTTAATCTCTTAAGAGATCCACTGCCGGCGGAATAAAGCTGTGGAAAATCAGTGGACACACTGCCAAAAAGCCATCAGAGATGACGCTTCTGATGTGCTATGTTTCACTCGATCACCACAACGTAACCATTGATTTGATCACGTATGCCGGAAAGGACATGAAGCTAAACAAGATGCATACAAAGTGGCGATGCATAAGCTCTATGAGCAGAAGAGGAGAGACGAATACCGGCTTCTTTGGCCTAAAAAGAAGGAGCATGAGAAGAGAGCGGTTGAGAAAATTTAGTAAGGCTACTCTACGAATGAGATTCGGAAGTTTTACCAAAAGGTAAACAACATGCCACGACACAAGCCCTGAACTAAACCCTGTAGAAAGGACAAGTTGACATCGTAGTAGAGTCAAAAAAAAGTATTTAGACAAGGCGATGCGCCTGAAAAGAATAGTGTAAAACTCACATGCAAACACAAGAGGCACAATCTTTCAAAAGGCCGTCCAATTACTCGCATACGCCGTGATTTCAGTGGCGCCTTTGCAGGTATTGAGACCGAAGCGGCGAAAATGGGTTTAGTGGTCAATGAGGGCAAGACTAAGTATATGCTGTCAAGCAAAAAGGACACTGAACATCGACGTCTCGGACAGAACGTCACTTTGACAGGTATAACTTTGAGGTAGTTAAGGGCTTTGTCTATCTAGGCTCCGCTATGAATTCTGACAACGACACTAGCGTAGAGATCAAGCGAAGAATAGCTCTTACCAACCGCTGTTTCTTTGGGCTAATTGCCTGAGTAGCAAAGCCCTCTCTCGGACAACAAAAGTTACCCTTTATAAGACTTTAATAATCCCGGTCCTGCTCTATGGCGCAGAGGCATGGACATTATCAAAAATGGATGAGGGTTTTCTTGGTTGCTTCGAGAGAAAAATTCTTCGGGCGATCTTCGGTCCCGTCTGCATTGACGGTGAGTGGAGGAGGAGATACAACGACGAACTGTGCGGACTGTACAGCGACATCGAACTAGCCAGAAGAGTGCAGGTCCAATGAGGAAGAAAAGTCTTCAAATCCGACCTCGAGGAACAGCGCAGTAGAGGAAGACCAAGACTCAGGTGGCGCACGCATATGGAAGAGGACCTCAGCCGACTTTGCGTGCGAAACTGGATGGAGCTAGCAAAGGATCGAGCTGGCTGAAGACGCTTGTTGACTTAGGCCCAGATCCACCCCGGACTGTAGCGCCACCTAAATAAGTATTTGTGAAGAAGTAACTTAGTTTGTATTAACTAGACATTGATATGAATCTAAGGACCTTATCCAGCTTTATACTTTCTATTACAAACAACACGTGGCATGGTGGGAAGTACAAAAACTCGGAAACATTTGGCTGAATTAAGGAAGAAGCAATAAATTAAAATTGCCAATAAGAGAAAGTATTATAAATAACTCGGAGACGAGCACTAAACTTTTTTGCTTTTGTGTGAGAGATCCAGAGAAAAGACGACTTACCCGGAAAAATGTGGTCCCTACTGCTTCGAAAGACTGGCTTTAAATCATAAGGGAGCGAAAACAATTCATTGAATCATCCACAAGGCCTTCAAGGACGCCATGTGAATTCCTTTTTATGGTGAATACAAACGTTGGAGAAAAGAATTAAATATAGCGGTAACCAGAGCGCACGTGATTAACATATATATTTTAGAAGAGGCGCAAAGTCGAGGCACAAACAAATGTGCTTATATCGTGGGTCAACGAAGAAACTATGATTAAAGGACTTAGCCAACGTATTCATTTAATGAAAGAGAAGAATGGAATTTGCAGTGAATGTATAAAGCACTTGAAGTACCATCTAATGAGTGACTTCAAAATACAATGAATTAAGAGGAGCAACTAAGTGCACAAAGAATGTGAAACAACTTCAAAGAAAACTATACTAGTTAAGGTAGTGCAAAAACTCCACGCATGAAGCCGCTACGCATGCGAGGAAGAGGAAATGGCAAATTTTAAAGAAGCAAGTCAGGAAAGCGTTAAGATTAATGAACTGAAGCAATCGGAAAGGATCACAAAGCATCCGAAGTATACGCAATAGTTGAAGATTTTGAATTCGAATGGCTCACAATTTTGTTCAACAAAATTATGATTGGCAATCTGATGCCTAACCAATGAAGGGAGATCTTTCTTCTTCAACTAAATACGGGGCGAAAGCTACACGGAAAGGCGCAACAACTACTGATTGATGAAAGAAATCTCTTGTTATGTAATGTGGTAGAATATGTAGTATCAAATATAGATGTACGCATGGTCACAGGTTGAATACCAAAGTTGCAAAAAAGTAACTTCTACACAACGCCGGCATGATTCAAAAGAGATCATAAAAGTCAATCGGACAACAGATCAACAAGGAGTCAGAAAGTGTGATTTCCAAATGTGATACGATGTTTCAATTTGATTTGACATGATACTCCAAAATGATGATCTAAATAAAAGGATTTATAAAATGTAGCTACTTGTCTACATTGAAAAAGAAAACAACTTTCAAACAACACTATAAAAAAACAAATTAACTTCAACTACAACATACCGAAAAAGAAACAAAAACAAACACAAAAACAACTCAACATGAAGAGGATATGACAAAAATCCACTACCAACCTTTAAGTCTGCAATAATTAATATTTTTTATTTGTTAACGTCCAACAGATACATTATCCGAGATCACAGGAAAAAAAATTTTTTGTTACACAATCCCACATAACATAGATGAATGGGAGCAAAAATTGCATAGCAATAAAAGCATTTAACATCCGTATCCGTTTTCGATGGCATGGAAAGCAGTTACAAAACAAAATAAAAAAGAAAAGAAAAAAAGGAACAGAGAAACAAAATTCAAATGTAACACATTAAATTATTTCCAATGTAATCCAAGAAATGTAACAATAACAAAATAGAGAAGCGATCCAGAACAAAAATCACTTCAACTACGAAGGCAACATACCATATACATATCCCTATAAATACAAACAAATACAATACTCGTACATACAATTGAAAAACGAAAACAGAAACAAAAAAAAAAACAAAACTCAAAAACGAACTCAAAACGAACACTAAACTGAAACATAAAACCGTGAGATTATGTGCGTAAAGTTATATTTCCTATAGCCCACCCTCTGACATCCTGTGTACCGTACCGTCATCGTACGAGGATAATTCGAAAATCAACAGAAAACCAACACAAACAAAGGAGGAAAAATAAAAAAGAGAGAGAGAGAAGAGAGAAAAAATAAACATCAAAAATGGGAAAAATCATTAAAACGACTCTAAGTCTTCGAATGGGAAACAGTTGTTGTTACCGGCTTTACCGTTATATTCGAGAGACCAATACCAAAAGTGCGAGAAAGATTTTTATGATTCTTTGCGCTGAAATTGTTTTTTTTATGCCATTGCCATTGTTGCCATTCCCATCGCCTCCAATATCGGATATCGACTATGAACGTAGGGAAATCTGTTCTGACAGCCGCGCGCTACCACCCCTCGTGTTGGGCGCCAATTTTCTAGAGCATGGGCAATTGGGCGACATGTTAAAACCCAAATAAAAGACTAGCCCCCCAGAGGTCGAGAACGAAGTTAAATGCTATAGGTACTACCTTAGGAGTAATGCGATGGGAATCATCATTCTGGAAGCCCTGAGGGATGGAGTCGTTGTAGAGGGGTGAAACCCATTAGAGGCGCAAATATCGAAACGTACTTAAAAACTGATTCCGATATGGTATTTATGGGCAAGAGATCCTTTTTTATTGCCACTTTATGTTATGCTTCCGCATTCGAAATAATGTTCTCGCAATTGGTTTTGGCTTGGGTTAGGTGTTTTGGTGTTGCCGCCGCGCCGTGCCGTCAGTTGGTGGTGGTTTGGTATTCCGGTATCTGGTATTTGGTATTTGGTATTTGGTACTTCACCACTACCACCACTTTCACAACCGACATGGCTGCTGCCACCCCTCCCTTTGTAATCGTAAATCATTGTGTAAATTCTTGTGTTAAATATTTAAAGAGGACAGGGGGGGGAGCAAAAAAAAAATACCAACCACAACCAGAGCCAGAACCAAAACCAAATAGGAACCGAAAGAGCGGAAATTCAAACAGCAAACACCAAGCAAACAGATGCAGTACACTCGTATATGAGTAGAAAATAACTTGAATCGATGTTTTTGTCCCAGAGTGTACGAGTACGTACCGGGCGCAGAAGGATGGAGCACCGTTCAACATTGTATGGAGTAAGAGATTTAAAAACGTCGGTCGGTGGCATAAAACGTTTACGCTTTTATCCCCTTTCCTTAAGCTAACGTTCTTTAAATGTTCATACGAGTATGTGAATGAAGAAAAATAAGAAGAAAATATGAATCAAAAGGATATACGAGTATGACTTCTGAAGATGAATGCGACGACGAGGTCATATGTTAGGTATGCGTTTGTGATTTTATGTTTGCTCAGCAAAAGCAAGCAGCGGTTAAAATAATGGCACCAGGGATTTTCTTTTTTTTCTTTTTTTTTCTGAGTTTATTCCAGCTTTTCAAAAATTGATGTTTACTTATGGAAAAGAGGAAGAACAAAAAATAAACGAAAATTGTAGATTTTTTGGAATAATTTCGGAAGGATAGTAATGGGATTTATTTTTGACTCTTCTAAACCAACAAATGGGATATTTGACATCTTGCTAATGGAATGGGGATTGATTTTGTATTCGTTTGTAGGAAACGGTATCACTAAGGATGGAGGATTAACCATGAATTATGAGTTATATGTAAGATTAAAGAAATGACTTAAAGATTTTCGTTCTCTCATAAAACATTATTTTTTGAGAGGCAAAACGGCGAAGGAAACAAAAGAAAAGTTGGATAAATATTATGGGGCTAATGCTCCGTCAGATTACACCGTCAAATATTGGTTTCGAAAGTTTCGTGGTGGCCGCATCTCCACTAGCAAGCAAGTCCGCAGTGGCAGGCCCTCCGATGCGGTTACAGAGGACCGGAAGGTGAAGGTGCGCGAGCTAGCAGATACCACAAAGATTAGTACTGAGCGCATACGCCATATTTTGGGCAATATTCTGCATATGGAAAAGTTATCCTGCCGCTGCATGCTCACTCCTGACCAAAACCACGAACGCGAGAGCACTTCGAAAAAGTATTTGGACTTGCTGATGCGGAATCGGGCGGACTTTTGGCGTCGATTGGTAACTCTTGATGAAACCTGGATCCACTATTATACACCAGAGAACAGAATGAGTGCCCGGCAATGGACTGAAGCCGGCACGAGTGCTCTGAAGCGGCCGAGGGAGGCTCAATGGGTCGGATAGGTTATAGCGTCGGTATACTGGGATTATCATGGCATACTCTTCGTGGACTACCTTGAAAAAGGAAAAACCATCAACAGCGAGTATAACTGTGCATTATTGGAGCGATTTAAGGCCGAAATCGTTGCAAAACGGCCCCACATGAAGCGAAAAAAAATTTTGTTTTTGCAAGACAATGCGCCGGCGCATAACAGCATCCCAACCACGGCTAAAATCAATGACTTACGGCTCCAATTACTGTCGCATCCACCGTATTGGCTCCCTCGAACTATTATCTCTCTGCAAACCTCAAAAGATGGCTCATTAATAAAAAATTCAGCTCACGCGAGGAAATCATCGACGCCACGGAAGAGTATTTTGCAGACCTTCCGGAAAATTTCTTTTCGGACGGGATCAAGAAGTTGGAAAGAAGTGGGAATAAGTCTATCAAGCTAAAAGGGGACTATATTGAATGAAATGAAAAAAATTTTCTGTTCATTCCCAAGGAGGTTACTTTTCACCCCACCTAGTAGAAGGTTAAGTTCAGATGAATCATATTTTCTTATTTTACATGGAAGCCCATTGACTACCAATGTACTCGTACATTTGCACAAGGCATAAATAAAATCTGATACGGCTTTTAGTAGCGCATTTCACCAATCTTGCCCAGGAAGAATTATGACAGACAATCGGTTCACATATTCAAAAGAATAGTCTTGAAACACAGTTTACTAAAATCTGTGCGATACTTACAGGTGCTTACGCATCCACAAATATTTCTCCACACAGCTAATGATTCAAATTTGACTGTTCAGGAAGGTAGTCTTCAGGCGTTGAAGCTTTTTTCCAAAACTCACCTTCTAAATCTTTCCGGTATTCTAGGAAGTTCTCGCAAAGGAGAGGCTATGAGATTTTCGATGGCGAATAAAAGAACTACAGAAGATATGTTTGGATAGTCAGCATATTTTGATTCTCTGGGCTTACTCCAAAAGTCTGACATAGTAACTGGGATTATTTACTACAAAAATCTGACAAATGCACATATTCAAATTGAAAAGACTGATGAGCTTCCCTTTGCTTCTAGTTAAAATTGTAAAAAAAGATTATGAACAGGTATTTCAGGGATGACACTCTTCAAATGAATCTGCTTCACATTAGCCAATATTCGTGCCAATAAGGAGCATTAACCAGCCATATATTCGGAGGGTGTTTTTGTTTTTTATATTCAACGTACTTTCGAAGATCTACCAGCAAATGCCAGTATAGAAAAAATGGGTCCTTGGACCTGTTAGTTAAATCTTTTTTATTGACATTTACATTTGAAAATTGACTGAATTGGGAATGCCGCGATAGATCGAAAATATAGGAAAAAGCTTGCGCAAGGGTTGAGATAATGTCTACTAGGACTTGGCTCATAAAAAGTAGCACCACATATTAAAAGGTGATATAAGTATGGGTGAATTCAAAAACGTCAAAAAAATACGCATAAGTTGCGCAACACTGTAAAGTATGCGCTGCTTTTACACTCCTACTGCTTTGTTGCTAAATATTTCTTTGCAACAGACAAATTATTACTGCACAGCTGCTTAGTTTTGACTTTCAGTTGCTTTACTATACAACTGCAAAAATGAATTTTTGACTTGAGCAGTAATGCCAAAGTGTTGCATTTTTGAATTGGGCCTATTAGATAGAATTGGGCCTATAATATATACTCGTACATGCAAATTACGTATGTACATATGTATGAAAGAGAACCCAGAGCATTCTCTCTGATATTAAATCTTTTTCACTTGCCACCACTACTTTTGACTTAAGAAATAGTCTGTTGGTTAGCAAAATTGCTTACAACAAGAGCCAGCATCTGTATTCCAGGACATAGGAGTCGTAATGTGAATGACAAAAAAAAAAAACAGACGAACTAGCGGGAATTATTTTCCTTATACGAGTATATATATATGATACCAATGTCGTTCGCTGGGTGCAGATTATCTCCATTGAAAGCAACTTAATTAGTTAAGAGCTGAGTTATTCTATGAATGAAAATGACTTTTACTAACCTTTCCCCCTTCCCAATCTACCAAAAAACTAAAAAGGTGTCCCTAAACATGTCAGTAAACATCAGATGAATGAGTAAGAAAGCTCCTGCTAATCTATTTCGGATGAGGTCCAACCACGGAGGTTATAGGGCCATTCACCTTCAGTCTTAAAAAGAAATGTGCGATATCCAATATTTCGTGTTTGCATATCAAAGACGGGATTAAGGCATTACCAAAGAAGAAAATTTTAGGATAGATGACACTATGGCAGACCCGTTGAAAGCAAGCTCAGTGAGTTCTTAAGAACATTTTCATCCACTGTTTCATGCGAAGCTGTAAAATTGAATCTTTTGCCGAATGGAGGATTCCATCATTCTATTTTGACTACGTTAATACAATGGGGACAATCTTTGAGCACTACACTGACTAATGGTAACAACATTCGTTTCTCATTTGTTTTGAATATATGATTAAGGAATTTCCTAAATTATCCAAAATTAATTTACACATGCCCAAACTGCACGGCAACTCGACTTTTAAGAGGTTTCGTCCATTGTCTGCAACATTCCTCCGTATCCTCATACTGAAATTGTTTAGGTTTGGCAGGCAACACCTGAAGAACGGTGTGTTGAGGTCCTTGCTTCGGAAAACAATTTAACCCAGCTTGTATAATATGTTTATATGCAAATACCTGACTGTAATAATAACCCCTTTGATGAATGCAGCGTTGATGTATCATCCCCTCTAGACACGCTTAACTACTGTGTTGAATTAACTAATTACTTAACTAACCATATGGGAATACGAGAAGGCATATGATAAGCCTTGTTTTCTAAGAATTTAAACTCGTCGTTCTTTTTTGGTTTTATAAGATCGGCTCGTCAAAGAAATATGATGAAGGCTGAACCAGAAATGATCATAACGCTTTCCTTAAACGAATGGAGTTCCATGATGACCAAAAATTGAGGCAAAAAATATTACAAGATAGCGGATGTGGAATTCTCTTGTAATTCTTTTGGAATTCTCTCTTGCTATCTGCTTTTTCAGATCAATCCAATCGCTGAGCACCTCGAAGCTGGCTCAAAGCTCCAGATTGTATTACATTTTTGCCTTTACTTGACAGTATCCTGTTTTAAAAAGGACCAATGTACAATACTTGCTTAATACCAAGAATATTAAAATCTTTAAAATTCACAATTCCGGTAGTCCAGATGGTATATCGCTTCTTATTTTAAAGAGGCAAGACCACTGTGAACGCATTTTCATCAATCCTGCACCTTCATCTTTCCGAGTAGATGGAAAACAGTGTTTGTTACTCCTTCTTTCTCGTAAGCCCCGGAACCGCTGATTAACTGATTGACAGTCAATCTATAGGTATGAAATATCTAGCCCACTTGCTGATTTGAAAACAAAAACGAACAAATTCCACAGTTCAAAGCATTTGACAATGTTTTGCTTCACTCGCTCTTGGGATAAATGAATATCTTCTTCAAAGGATTGGAAATGAGCTTAAGAAATATTCAATTCAAATTATTTTGGAGAAAATAAATTCTGGTGTGCGCTAAGAATCTTCTCTATCCTTGACACTCTTTTAAATCTGCCTCAAATCTGCTGCCAATAGTCCTTTAGCGATGTAAGGAACATTTTACTCTGTCTGATCTGCCCTCTATTGTTTACGCTATTCACCTGCTTTAGAGTGCCAGGTGCTTGCCATTTGGCAAGGCGCAACCAATTCTCTGTACTAATAAGAAATTATCTACAATCCTTCAAAAAAAAAAACCTTTGGATGAAGCCAATTTGGCTAGCTGATGGGACACGAAAGATACGAGTATATCCTGGTTACGCTGCGGGTAAATGCACTGAATTTGGAGGAAAGTTCCTAGTTCTCTTAGGTAAAATCTAGACTGACCTTCAAAGACGACCGATATGAGTCCTTGTATCCTGATAAGGAACTTAAATGCTTACATGCATATGTGCCATCTTCTACTTTAGGTGGCACTACAGTCCGGGTGGACCTGGTCCTCAATCAACAAGTGTCTCCAGCTAGATCGTTCTTGTGCCAGCTGTCTCCAGTTTCGCACGCTAAGTTAGCTGAGGTCCCCTTCCATTTGTGTGCGTCACCTGAGTCTCGGTCTGGCTCTACTGGGCTGTCCCTCGGCGGCCGATTTGAAGACTTTTCGGACCGGAGCATTGGCGTTCATCCGTTCTACATGACCCAGCCATGCCATCGACATACTATAAACATAAAGTTTTATTCCTCAAACTTTGATGAAGAGAGGTGATTGTTTTTTATCGCGGTTATTGCCCTGACAGGAGACACGAATGTATGCTGTGTGAAGGACCAATGTCTGTCTTCTAAGATGGGAAAACCAGAAGGCCATCAGTGAATGGATTTACTTGAAAAATTGATATTAAAAGAGGCGGCAATAGTATTCTTGTAACCTAAGTTACAGTCCTGAAAGGAATTAGGAAAGAAGTGGGACTGGTCGGCTAAGAAAGTGCTGTGGCAGTTCAACAAAATAAGGCCCAAATACGCTTATAATGGCGTACTGAATTAAACGCTAACAAGATGCAGGTCTTCATGTTTTGACAAATGGTATAAGGTGGTCAAATATCATACTTGGCGAATGGGAAACTCTTCTTTGCACAACAAGTTCGAGGATTTTTACTATAATGTCTCCTTTCTGAGTATTTGTCAAGACCTTCTTAAAATTAAAAATGAATAAGTAGTTCTTACTTCAATACTCTTTTGCTTAGGGTACGTAGAGTTTAAAGTAGCCCCGGCGCGTTTGTGCTCTGAGGGGTAGAAGTTTTACTAACCATTCAGTCAAAACTGTGATGAAATACATACATACAGTCCGTTTGATAAGATCGTATACGGCAAAACTAGTTTATTAAAACCGGTTTGGAAGTGGCATTTGCATTAGCAGATAAAAAAATACTTCTGCTAAGATGCTTTGAATAAAAAAATTTAAAGAGTGTTCAATTTTTGTCAGAGACGGACGTATTTTAAAATGAGTGTCGCGTTTGCATCAGGTTATGAAGCAGTATTCTTGTCCACACATCCAAAAAGACCGAAAATGTCATACGGAGCAGCTGCTAAATACATGAAAAAGTCAAAAGCATTTGTTAGCAAGTGGGTGCACCGTTATTCCCAAGTTAAAAATGCGGATGATTTGCCGGATCATGGGTCTACGCCAAAAACAACAAAAAAGCAGGATAAAATGATTCTACGCCTGTTTGAAAAAAATCCTCTTCTATGGTTACGTGGAGGATAAGGGATTTTACGTAAAAGAGGTCTAAATGAGTGTTGTGATACGATACGAAGATGTTTACTAGCCAATAATGTAAAATTTCGAAGAACAATAAAGAAACCACTACTGTCAAAAAAACACGTAGAAAAACGACTCAGTTGGGCCAAGGAGAATTTGGACAGAGATTGGAACAACGTTATTTTTTCGGATGAAGCTTTTTTTTGGGCATGGTCTTCTATCACTCATACCTGGTGTACACAATCCAATAAATTAATCCAGCGGACCGTCAAACACCCGGCAAAGGTGCACGTTTGGGGATGCTTCTCAAAACAAGGATTTGGCAATTTGTTCATGTTTACAAATAACTTAAACGCACCCAACATGGTCAAAATTTATAAGAAGGCTTAACTACTATCATCCCAAAGGTGGTTTAAAAGAAGGAATGAGAATTGGTTACTGCAAGAAGGTTATGACCCGAAACATCGCAGTGCGTGGAAACAAGAAAATGACGTCGATGTTTTAGATTGGCCATCACAGTCGCCGAAAGCAAATCCCATTGAAATTGTTTGGGCAATTATGAAACTAAAGCTCCAAGGAAAGAAGATCTCGACGGTCAAACAATTATCACGAAAAATACGAGTTTTATGGAGATCTTTGTCTCAAGATTATGCTATAAGATTAGTAGAAAGCATGCCTCGAAGACCCCAAGCAATTATTGATAATGGAGGAGAGTGGACAACATATTAATTGAAAAGCATTCAAGTAAATAAACAAAATAAACCAGTACAAATGATTTTTTTTTATTGTTATAAGTTCTTCTTGAATTTTTGTCGTGTACGATGTTATCAAACAGACTGTACCATAAGTACACTTTTAAAGAAGCAATCTGTTCCCTTAGGTAAACGAAATTTCGAGCTACGAGTATAACTTTTTCAGATAAAAAACATTTTTATAGTAGCTCATAAGCTAAGTGGTTGATTTCGGCAAATGTAAAATTATCTTGTAAATTCGTTTGCCCTTTGCAGTAGCACATATTTGAAAGATGGAAATTTAAAAATGTACATATTTTTGTAAATTTTAAATTTGCAATTAAAATATCTGTTTTGCTGTCGCGGGACATGAAATAAAGAAGAAACAACAGAACGACCTCAATAAATGACAAAATTCTCTCATTCTGTACTCGTAATAGGGCAAACATGAATTTTGAATTAAGGGCTAATGCGAATGGTATTCCTTGTTCGTATGTGTTATTATCTTTCACTGCTCCTTTATTTTTATTTTTTCTTCTTTTATTGTAGACGGAAACATTAAAATTCACAAATGTGAAAGTTGAACACAAAAAGACAGAACTTCACCTTAGCACCAACATACGAGTAAGATGGGGGTGCATACATTATTAACCACCAGCCAACCAACCCCAGGTTAGAGCTGGGAGGGTTGCTCGAAATGGCCTTGTCAAAAAAAAAAAAAAAAAAAACTTAACATATCCTTCGAGATTTACAGGATAGTACTTGTATGTACAATCCACGGTATGGAAGTATTCGTGTGAGCACTTCATGGTCGTCGGCGCGGCATACTCATTTCCGTACTCATATGTGTGCACGGAATGGAATTTTCATTACGGAACAGGGTGTTGAATAATTAACGGCAACAAGAGTGCAATTTTATTGTGCAATGGGTGGTTTATTTAAATTAAGCTTATTCCGCTCCAACACTACTCTGTTCTTTTTTCTTCTTATTCAAGTACGTTTTTGTTGTTTTTTTAAGAACACCTTAGTGTTTTGGTCTCTGATTTATGTGTTATGAGAGGAGTGGTTGGCAATTGAGGTCTTCTTTCATTGCCATATAAATTTAGGTTATCATTTTGCAAGATATTAATTCGTTCACCTCTCTTATTTGGTTTTATAAATACAAATTTGTATATGGAAATGAAATTTCTTGCCTTGTACTTGCCATGCATGATTGTTTTCCACCTTAGTGAAGAATTTGGAAAAGGTTTTGGTCGTTAGATGAATAAAGTGCGTGTATTTTGAAAAGTTAATGAATCTCCGAATGGAACCAACTTCAACTTGTCTGAATTTGCCTTTGAATTTTCAAGTAGAGGAATGTAATTTGTGATATTTTGTATTGTTTTGTGGTCTTATTATGCAGATTTCCATGTCTGCTTACCTATACCTATATATTGTGTATCTTCTGGAATGCATTTCTGATTTTCATATTTTTTAATATTTAAAATATGTTATCTTCAACATGTAGTACGAAGATACTTCTTTATCAAGAAATGTGAGCCCATTGAATTAATTTGTTAATTTATAAGACCCATCTACATGGATGGTTTATGGAAAATGTTCAAATCAGAGAGTTTGTGAATAAATGGATACATTTCCTTGGCAAGTTTGAGGTCTTCAAATAATTATAATAATGATAAAGATATAGACGGGTATGACGAAAATCGATCCATACGAATTCTCTAAATTTGAAAGTATGTCTTTCTTCTTGATAGAAAGGATTATCTAGTGCGAAGACTTCACATTAGAGGTACATATGTTAGTAAGGTGAGGTGTAGAATTAAATCAAAACTGCAAAAAGGTCAGAAGAATTAAAGGAATAGATTTAAGAAGAAAGCAGATACCTTATGCTTTGCTATCTCATAAGTGTTTCTACACAAACACCCTATGTTATTTACGAGAAAATGTAAGACACTTGCCGAAAATATTCTTTAGACGGAAATTAGGTTACAAGACATAAAATAGAAAATTTAGGATGAATAGTATTTCGCAGTGGAAGTGAAAGGCCAAATGTTTCTATATTTTTACATCAGCATGATCGATACAAAGTCATTAAGGTGTCCCAAAACACTTCTGGATTGGGGAGAGTTTATATGAGTTAATGTGTCCTCCAAGATTAAGCAAAAGTATTTATCGCATGGCCTAACCTAAATTTGTTATAACAGAGCTACTCCGAAAAATTAATTTAAATGTGAGCCTTCCTACTGGCCTGAGGGCTTCACAGATGGAGCCAACTCACGCTTTCCGAGGTCTGCCGTGGGTAGACTACTGGCTGATGGAACCATGGCTGTCCTCTACCCTCGTCTGAGTTCGGTGCTCCTACTCAAAGAAAAGAGAGTCCGAAAGGACTACATAATGGAAGGAGATCTTACTAAGATATTTTCCACATACTTGAGTACACCTACAATCAGGAGTGTGATTTAATGACGATGATAGTTGATACTATTCACATGAAAGATTCGTCGCTTTCAAGGTTCGTAGCGTTGGATTTCTTTTATGGCACGTGGTGGAGTCAAAACTGGCAAATTCAGCAAGTGTGAAGTTCCAATGGCCGAAAAGTAGTGCAATATAAAGTAAAGCGTGCCAACTGTGGGATCAATTCGTGATACACATACCCTGATTCAAGGTGACTGCCGACGGGTGGGTATATCTAATGGAAGTCGACAACCGATCATTTCTATTGACTTGCTCTTAACTGAAGATCAGCGAGTCATGTATTTCATGGTCATCGACTTTGTGCTTCCAAAAGTAAATTAAAGTTAAATATATTTATGATTTTGATTTCGATGAAAGTTTTATATAAATATATTGCTTGGATCTTGCTATTATGAAAGAAAAATTACAACATTCCAATGTCCTCCACGAAAGTTTTGGAAGGCCTTGATTCTGACAAAAAATTTTTCGATGGCTTTTCGACACATATCGGGGAATAACCCGACCAAAACTTGACGAATATTCGTTTTCAAAGCGTCAAAAGGTTGCAAATTGTGTGCATAAATACGATCTTTTGCACAGACTCACGAAATAAAAATCCAGCGGCAAAAAATCACACGATTTTGGTGGCTAGTTCACATCACCAAAACGCCAAAACGGGTCGTGTTGTGTGAGATGGCACCGTTTTGCCAGATATATTTCACATCCATGTCACATCGAGGTCGGAAAAATTCGATGAACATTTACCTATAGCCACGAGAATTGATAGTGACGATAGTGATGAGCAAATATGGGCAAATGACACCACCAGACCAAATTGCACACCAAACAGTTTTTGTGGGTGGAATGGTCTTTCGACAGGTACATGTGGATTTTTTCTCCCTTAAGAAGAAAAAAAGGTTGGGAAAAAATTTATAATCCAAACGTTGATATTCAAGCACTCTACGCATTCCGTGATCAGCTGGCTTCAAACACTCTCAAACACTTTCACTAACGGCAGTCTTTTTCCCTGTAGAGCGTGTAGTTTGGTGAAGGTCTTAGAATATTTTAAATAGAGCAAGTCTCTTCGATTTTTTTTAGGGTTTTGCCTATAGTACGCTCAGGTGGACGATTATGTCCACTATGTCCGTACCTACTATAGAATCACTATTTTTGTGATTGTAAAACGATCCATATTGTAAAGTGGCAAGTTCAACATACAGATCCTAGAATGTCAGTTCGGTTTTATGTATGTTATTGAAACAAGGATGCCAAATCTTGATCACGAATCGGATATGATCTCATGATAATGAGATTCAATGGTGCAATCAAAGAGGCAAGTACTAAATGGCGATTATGTAGACTAGCCGTTTCATTTCAATGACATTTCTTTCATTGAAGTAATTATATTGCACAATAATCCTTGGCTTTTACAGCTGTATTCCCAAAGGAAAAACTGGACGGAAATACTCACATTGTAGTCCAGATTTATAGCTCCGAAACTATCGTATGTTTGGGTTATCTAAAGAAGGATTGTGCTTATAGAAGATTTGCTAAGGAAGACCCACTTAGCCACTGATAGATGATTTCGGGCATTCAAACAATACGAAAGACATTATCTCGTGGACCACACTAACAATGCTTAGATTGGATTCATCTGGTAAGCTTTCTTCCGACCAAATCTTCAAAATGAAGCCTTAATATATTGGCAGGCCATTCTTAAGTTTATATGTCACTTTACTTTATATTGTTTGCTTCCTTAATACTAACAGTGGCTCTACCTTTGTATATCTTTGTTGATCCTTACAGGCTTCAGTTGTTAATTTTTTGGATTGGTAGTTTGAACGGATATAATGTTACTACAATTTCATTTCGAGGGAGCACTGGTGGTGAATATAGCTATAAATCGAAGTAGAGTAGAAGATATTTCTTCAGTGTTGACCAATGTCAATTGACAATTACCGACTATTTTGAAACACATCTAGTAAGTGCTGTAAGGGTTCAGAAGCACCTGACCAGTAGTTTGAAGAAGATCAGAGAGCTTAAAGTATTTCTCAAATCGCCTGAAGAAACCATTATCTACAAATTTCGCCGATATCCAATATGTGACTGTTCCATTTTTAGGTTGGATTTTCAGTTTCGACAATGTTTTGAGTAGTGACTAATAGTTCAAATTTGATATTGAATTTTGTTGTTTAATTGTACTTTGTTCGTTGCGAGCTTTATATACGCTGCCGGTCTTAAGCCGAAAAGCAGGAACACGATTTCGGGAAAGAATGTGTAAAATTCCAAATACTGCCATTAGCAAAGGAATAATCTGGATTAGAAGCAGATAAGATATCAGAAATGTAAGTTAAATTAAAAGAATATCGGGCGAAGAACTGAGGCATGAGGCACCCCAACATTTATTTTGTTAATACTTGTATTAGACTTGAAACCGTCCAAGAAAAATTGAATCGAACCTTTCGGAGTGATTTCTAATCCACTGACGAAGGGATTTATCGTTTACAAGTCCTCTCAATTTCGACAGAACAGCCTGAAGTCAAACTCTGTCAAGTGGCTTCAAACTAACAGGGGCAACTATAGAGCTTTCGCTAGATTGGTGTAGGATATAACTCTGTATACTTATCGAAGGGATATGTCGGGCTGCATAAATGTTTTTTTTTTTTATTGACTTAGAAAGAGTTTTTAAAAGTAGGATTGGTAATAAGCTTACTTAGTGGTTGTGTCAGAGTGGAAGGACACCACTTTGAGAGAAAGATAGATACCTTCTGATCAAAAAGTACCGGGAATTTCTCATTTAAACAAAACGCGCATAAGATATAGGCAAAAGTTTTATTTTTAGGTTGGTACATCTGTCTTACAGTTAAGAAAACTGTCTCCGCAGATCGTCGTGTTAGCATCAGGGAGATAGCAGGCGATGTTGGTGTCTTATTCAAATTGGTACATGCCGACAGTACTGAATTTGTTTCAGATACAGCATCACATTGATGACACTAAAAAAATGCTTTCCTTGGGCCAAAATGTTAACGATGGCCAGTGACGAGACATGGTCTATGAATATGACAATGAAAATAACCAACAACTATCGGAAAGGCGCTTCTCAAACAGAGTTGATCCAAAATCAAGGATTTGTTGACCGTTTTCTTTGATTGCCGTAGTGTGGTTCACTCCGAATTTGTTCCGCCAGGCCAGACAGTAAATAAGGACTATTACGTGAGGGTAGAGTCGCAAGCGTCAGAACTGTGGAGGAACAATTAATGGTTTCTTCACTACAAAAACGCGCTTACTCACACATCTCATCTTGTACGTGACTATTTGATCAAAAACAACCTTCATACAGTCCCACAAGCTTTGTATTCCCTGAAATTGCCATGTGACTTTTCCATTTCCACGACTGTAACCACTCTGCGAAAAGCGTTTTGAAACGATCCAGGCGATAAGGAAGACTTTGCAGAAGGAGCTGAAGGCGATTCCAAAATCGTCCTATTAAAAGTATTTTGAAGATTGATGGAAGCGTTGGAATATGTGTATTGCTAGGTACAAATGGAGATTTCTTTGAAGGGAATGATCAGATGGTATACCATTTGGGCAAGAGAATTTGTAAATATTGACAGGTTTGGGTACACCACTGTAGGCAGAGACTTAACATATTCTGTTAAGTGTTAAGCCGATTGGCCTTACCCAGAGATTCTTATGTCTATAAGAAATTCAGAATTTTACATACGAGTATTTAGAAAAGGAATAGGTAGCAGTCATTTCTGGCTCGTTTTGACTTATTATATTTCATAATCCTTTGTCGAGTTCGTATTGCAGGGCATAAAAAACATCTATTGAAAAAGTTGTTGATTTCTATCCAACTGGCTTCTTCGTTTTACCATGCTTCTTTTACGATTTTTTTTCTTATTGTTTGGACAGTATTATTAGAAAAAAAGCTGATATACGAGTAGTAGCGATTCAAAAGGGCTTTGAGGGCAGTTAAAGAAAAAGTTCGTTATCTGACAGAAATGCACATCGGAAATGGTATTGTGTTTATCCTAGCTTCAATGGGTTAATACAAAAAATTAAAAAAAAAATATATATATATATAAAGCTCAGAATAATATAAATATTTTATGGATGTGGTTTCACAATATGTACCCTTTTAGTGCACTACTATATTATTATGTTTTTGAGGAACTTATAATGACACTAAATAATTAAAACATGCAACATAAAACAACAAAATGAATTGTTACGTACATCACAGAAAAAAAAACAAATGGGTAGGGGTAAAATGGTATTAAAATCAAACTCGGTTAAAGGATTAAACAAGGACGAAGAAAAAAAAGAACAAATATAAAAATAATACATTTGTGACGCTGACATGGATATTATATATTGACATGACACATGACACATGACATAGATATGACACAATGAATTACTACGATAATGAATTGCTTACGATTTTGGTTATGACATGATGGGCCTGGAACTATAAAAACGGTTTCGTAATCCCGATAATATTCGGAATCATTCCTGTTTCAATGATTTTTTTTTTTTTTTATATATTTGATTTGTTACAATTTTAACGAAAAAAAACGAAGAAAATGACGGAAAAAAAAGGAATGTGGGGGTAAAAAAAGAGTTAATTAATAATTTATTTGTTATTAACTGCTGCGGTAAATTTAAATTTGATTATTTATTCTATATAGTCTCATATTGTAATTATTATCAGAGAGATAGTTGGGTAAATTGAACTCACTTTTTTAAAGGCACTTGACCACTGGAATTAGAGCCCGTACGATTGGCAGCAATATTACGGGCATCGGTTATCCTGCAAGCTACCATGTTGAACTCTGTAATCGAATTATTTCTAAAATTAATTTGGTTATAGCATTGGCCATCCTTAAAATATATATTTTCATTTCGTTACATGTATTTTGTTTTTGTTTTGTATTGTCTCAATTATTCTGTTGCCAATAGATAGAACATCCAAAACAAAAATACTCCACCACCATTACATTCACTATATAACGAGTAGGTATATCTAACATACTTTATTTTTATGTTTAGATAATTTTTCCCAAAAAAAAAAAATAAACAGGACATTCCCAAAAAACCCACACAGTGTGTTTCTATTGTTTTTGTTCATTTATTTATTTTTTTTTTTTTTGGAAAAATTTAAGTAAATTCTGTTAGTTTATTTGAATTAATGTGTTTTTGATTACATTTATTTACATTTACAAAATTATTGGGGATGCATATTTACCATCGCCACCATCATCATTACCACCATGACTATCATCAAAATTGGTATTAGTTAGTACTAAGTATCTGTGTCATTGCGTGAATTGTTATTACCAGTTAGCAGTTAGTTTCTAGCACAGCTTATAATCATTACTCATTACTCATTTGGCATTTAATTCTAATTTATTTTACTTTACTATCTAAGTACACACATTTGTTTTCAAATTTCAAATTCAAATTCATTCTCTCTATTTAGAAAACAAAAAAATAAATATAAATAAACAATATAAACCCAAATTATAAAACTGTTTTTTTTTTAATTCACTATTGCATTAAGTTGTTGTTTTTTTTTTTTGGTATGTACGATTATACGGATACGAAAGTATATATAGCATATTATGGGGGGAGCACACACACACAAAAATATATATATTAGGACACGGCTCGAATTAGTAGTTATGGAAATTTGATGGTCCAGGATGCTGATGATGCCGTCCTTGAAAGTTAAGTAGAACTTTCGAGGTTGGTTTTTATCAACTAGTAGTTGTTTTGTGTTTTTTTTTTTACATTAGTTATAAAAATTCTATATTTTGGTTTTTTTATTTTATTTAAGTTTAAACTTTTATTGAAGTGTGATTGTGTGAATGTCGTGATGTCGTTCTAATGAAGCGATCACCCTGATTGAAGGGATGGAGGAATCTACTTTTGTTGATATTTTTTCTTTATATCAGACAACGTATTACATAATATTTTTTTATTTTGATGGATGAACGTTAAATTGGGTCACTCGAAAAAAACATGAATTGGGCCAGGAGCGGAGCAATTAAATTCGTAGCACAGTGCTTGTTCTTCCTCCGGTAACAGCAAAAGTAAATTCTTACTCAGGCTCTATACGGAAAAAATATGATGAATCAGACAAAAACGTCTTATAACAACGGATACACGGCCATGGTAAACGACTAAAGGGTAACTATCTTTCGATCTGTACGAGGAGTGCTCGGACCCTTTATAGATCAAGAGAGTTTCTTGATAGATACCAAGTTAATATAACCGCCATAAAGAGGATGGAAAACTGGGAAATATTCTATGATGATGCCATGGAGAACAGAAATAGCGCTTACTCGGATGCGGATTTATCACTCGCGCTAGATTAAGGCAAGATGTCTTGAACATAACATAAGCTGAAAAGTTTCAAGGACGACGGCACTAAACAACGTTTCAACGAACTTCTCTACAACACATATGAACAACGTCCGGAGTATGACATTAAAATCATACCAAGCGATTTCAACGCCAGGTTAGGCAAAGAAGACATCTTAAGTTGGACAAATGGTAAATTTAACGTACATGTCTGGTAACTGAGCTATCGTTACTTACTTTGCGGTGGAATAAAATATCATAACAGGAAGCAAACGGATTCCCTACTTAAATATAGATTAGAGAGTATGAAAAATACCACAAGTATTCTGGACGTCCGAACCATCTGAGCAGTCAAAATTGAGTTGTATCACTACCTCGTTGCAGTCAACGCACGGATTTCCCAAGTTTCACAACAAAGAAGAAGAACTACGCTAATAACGTAGAAAAGCTGGAATCGCAAGCGACTGCGTATACCAAAATAACTCCTATGCCGCTGGAATCATGTAACAAAAACCAGTGGAAACACGATCAATTGATGTGCCGACTTCCATCTGACAACTATCAAGTATACTTTGGTTAAACAAGAAGCTTAAAAAGCAGTGCTCCAAAGATGGACGAGAGCCGCTCGAGATTTCGAGAAACAAATGAATTGCGATTTTGTTCACCAGGAACAACGCATGAAAGTTTTACCAATATCCTTAGAATAACCTTGAGGGAAAAGGGAGGAAACCTTTTACTAGAGATACAGTGAGCGCTAAGTATATAGAAAACTTTTCCACAGACCGTATAACGGTGAAAAGGTACAATATCACGCCATTCAGCTTAGACTATGATTGCCAAAAATTTTGTCCGCCTACATAAAACCAAGATACCAATACTTTAGCTGAAGTCCAACAGGTGGACATGAAATTTTATTGACCGGGGTATTCAAAGCGCAATGACAATGATTTTTTGGAGAGTCTACACCAACTCTATGACCGATTAATAGAATCAACCGTGTTTGTCCGATCCCCAAAACGAGGCACACTTCAAATGCGCCAAATGTAGAGGATAAAGTTTCCTCAATTTTGCATGCAGAAACTCATTCGCATCATTGACTAAAAGTCTGACACCCTTCGCGAACAACCTAATTAGCCCCCAAAAGTGTAGTCTCATACCAGGAAAGTCCATAATCGACTACACTCCGGTAGGTCCTGGAAAAAGCTCAAGACGTCCAAGTGGAAACCCACCTTTTTTTTTATCGATTTATGGTAGCATTTATAGAGATGATAGTCACGTCTAATTTTGTCATCACTGTCAAAATCATCTGTCTGTGCAGAAAAACGATACTGAAAGATAGCTGCTGTACCGGAGGCATAATCTGTCAACAAGAAAGAACACACAACGTCGACGAATTGGAAACAACATCTCAGTCAACAGGTATCATTTCGAGGTAGTATGGGTAGGAAATCTATCAATAACAACAGAAATAAAATGTTGAATCACTCTTCCCATTTTCCAAAGGCCATATAAGATCTCAATCATCCCAGTCCTGCCTTATATGGCTGAAGCACGCACTCTATCGAAAAGGGATGAAGATATTCTCAGTCGTTACGAGCGAAAAGTTCTTGGTACAATATTCAGTCCCGTCATGGGCTTGGGGATGATGATTCATTGACGAACTAACTATAAGAGCTGTGGAGCAACCTAGTCAGAAAAAAGAGCATCCGTCACCAATTCTCTGAGCCGCAGAGTCTTCTAACCTAATGTACGGGGACAACGAAGTAGAGGAAGACCTCATGTTAGGTGGCGCGCACAAGGAGATCATTAACCGACTTGGAGTGTGCAGCTGAAGGCATTTAAAAAACGACTGTAGAGGCATTTTAGTTAAGGCCTGGGTTTAAGAAATACTTCCACCTTATACTCAGACATCTGGGTTCAATTCTCAGACAATAATCCGAAATACAGAAAAATCAGAATTCGGACATCGTCAGATTTTAAATCGTCTCTCTTGATAGTAGATAGAGAGAAAGAGAGAAGGTCAGATTGAACCCTATGAATTAAAAGCATTTTACTCAAGCAGCAGGTCTCTTAATTTGAGGCGACGTGAACGAGAACTACTTGCAGGAATGAAATATCGATGTATAAAGCGACAGCAAAATTGCCATCTAGGTCTTATCAGATTTTCTAGTCGCAATGGAGTAGTTGAATACGATGTGTCTTTTCTGCGATACAAGAACGAATGTCCATCACATTCCTAAGCTTCTGTATCATTGATTTCATGATTTTAAGCAATATTTTTCAACATTTCTTAGAATTGCTCACTCCAAGCACAAATTTTGTCTTCAAAATGGTAACCAACGTTCGAAAAAGGTTGTATAACACGTTCCCAAAAATTGTTTAAAAGACTTACTCTTTGCTAATTTTTTTTTTGTTATAATGAGTGCGCTTAAAAGATTATTAGTTCTCCTAAAATGCCGAGACAAAGCGCGGCGAAAAAAACTTAGGGGGAAAATAAAGAGAGGTACCGAAGTACGTTGGTTTTAAATGTTCGAAAGATACAATGTCTAGGAAATAGAGAGCTTAGCAGCGCATTTCATAAGCGAGTTGTCTGGTGAGAATTTATAGAGAGACGGGTGTTAAGCGAAAAGCTTGAAGTAAGTGAAAATAGCGATACAACAAGATGAGGCAAGACAAGTGCTCAAGTGTGTCGATTAACTGTGCCCCATAATTATTATATCTACGAAATAAAAGCGAGTTAAGTAAGTAGGCCTTGTCAGAAAACACTTGAGAAGCTATATTTAGATTTATGGGACCTTAATCATTCCAGTCTTGTTCTGGAAGTACGTCAACATTGATCTGCTTAAAAAGGTGCGCATCAGTTCCCTGACGTCTCTAGAACTTGTTGAATGAATATTAACATTCCGACCGGAAGTGTCTTCGGTTCCTACCTGTAGGAATGGTATTGTAGTGGAAGATCTCATCAAATACGACAGGGAAAAGTTGAAGAGGATTTCACCCATGTCGAAGTGGTTATCTGAAGGTACTCGTAGTTAAGCACAGATTGCGCTTAATTAAAAAAGTATTTCTTCTGATCCAAATTATGAATGAATAGGTATGCGTATGAGAAAAAAAATCATGTGTGTATGAACTGCATTGAAATTTAAAATACTTTATCTTAAAAATCCAATTAATTAGTGCAACAATTGTCTACAACAATCAGTTAACGAAAACTCATGCAATACTCAAGCGAATTGGCACCAAAATTTACTTGGAAAACAGATACAGCATTTAGAATTAACTACTTATTGTTTGATCTGATTGTGATCTTTCCCCTTGGATTGGCCGTATTTCAAATATTTACGAGTATAGTTTCATTTCAATTTCTTTTGGTTTTAAATCAAATTCAGATCATTCTAGACTTTTGGTGTTTTTTGCTACAAGTCCTACATTTATTTGAATGGCTAACTACTCGTACACTTACCCCAGTTACGTACCGAATTTTCGACCAAATAATAACCGATTTTACATAAAAATATAATTTTTTTATGATTTTCCTGGATCGAATTTTTTTTTTTTAAACAGAAAACCTGTTGTAGATACTTGCTTCTTCTTTGTACTATTATTGCATGAGGTTTGTCGTTATGGGGTATTTTACCAATTTTGTGCGTGAATTTTTTACAAAAAACGTTTATTCATCGAAAATGTATATCAAATCAGAAGAATAAATAACGGTGAAGTACCAATATTAGATAAATATACGGATTATGATATAAGCGTTTTCCTAATTTGAATATTAGTTTTGAAAAATGAGTTGCTAGAGTGGTTCATTCGTTTTATTATTGTAATTTTTAAAAAAATATCATTAAATATGTTTAATCCATATAATTACATATAAGCAATATGAAAACTTACAAATAGAAGCAACAATTACATTAAACAAAAAGAAAACAAAAAATCCAAACAATTCCATGCACAAATTCTTCCAAACAGAGATAGATTGTAATTTATTGTAAGACCTCGAATACTAGAATTAGAAATCTTTTCATAGAGTTCTACTATGGTTCGGATAGTTGTATGGAAACAACTGATACCTTTATATTTTCCACAAAGGTGGAAACCCAAAAGGAGAATGAGGCTTGACACACCGTGTTTCTTTTGGAAAATTTATATCAAGGCTGTTCGAAATATCTCCGTTCATTTTACGACAACAATCCTAGGAACATGTTTTTGATAAATAGAAGAGGAAAAGCTTCAACGACGACCTATACGAGTTGTACAGCAATACCTGTTAAGTTAACAAATTGCGCCTAGAGTGGATGGGCATTCACGCCTTGGCATAGAAAATCTTCGGTTCGACCGCGTTTCGGAACCATGTAGTTGGCACCTAGAGGTACATACTTAAGGATCTGATTAACTATGATTGATGGCCAGGATTTAACCAAATTAAAGTTCAATTTCACCCTATGTTCGTTCCATAGGGGTTCCCTTTTTCAAAAATTCGCAGATGCAAAAGTTACAGACAATTTGGAGAATATTACTGATAACCGCTACTCTATTAGAATAATACAAGACATGTACGGAAACGTGAAAACTGCGGTTAAAAGCTCTGCCGGACTAACGAGAGAATTTCCAGTTAATGTCGGAGTGCATCAAGGAAGCGTACTTAGCCCTTTCCTCTTTAACGTATTATTCGACTATCTTTTAAAAGACTGCATGCGTGAAGCAAATGTAACGCTAATTCTCTTCGCTGACGACGCAGTTATACTTAGCGATAACGTCGAAGATTTTCAGAACGCCTTAGATTCATGGAGAAATGCGCTAGAGAGAAACGGGTTTAAAATAAGTCGTTCGTCGGAGCATTTGACGTGGCCATTTGCGCATCCGTTGCGACCTGTTCCGGATATAATGTTAGACGGAATAGTTCTTCCGAAAAGCACTATCTTTAAGTACTTAGGATCAATCGTTAACATGGAAGCGAAATGTGACGACGACGTAAACCACAGAGTGAGTGTGGGATGGATGAAATGGCGGGAAAATTCGGGAATCTTTTGCGACCGAAAATTTCCACTTAAATTAAAGGGGAAACTCTACACCACGGTTGTTAGACCAACTCTTATATACGGTTCACAGTGCTGGACAATGTACGAAGCGTTTAAAAACAAAATGACGGAAGCGGAAATGAAAATGTTAAGGATGTCTAGTGGAGTCACTAAACGCGATTGCATTAGATCTACGCGTATAAGAGGAAGTCTACATATAAAGAATTCGGTAACCGAACAGATTGAGGCGAATAGAATAAGTTGGTATTGCCACGTTCAAAGAAGATCTGCGGAAAATCCGGTTAAAAAGGCACTATCAACTACGGTCACTCCAACTGTAAGAAAACGAGGTCGGAAAAAAAATTCCTGGATTTCTCAGATGCCAAATGCGCAACAACGCCTGGGGCTTACCACTGAAGCGATCCAGGACCGAGCATTATGTAGACGAGTTCTGCGGTCTGCGACATTGGCCAACCCCATAAGCGGAACAGCAGCGATGCAGTAAAAATGGGAAACTCGTTACGCATAAGTTCGTATAACGAGGAAAGGGTTAATAAAAGGATAAGAAGAAGAAGAAGAAGAACCGCTACTCTAAAATTGAAGTACCAATTACTCCATCAAAATATTAATTTGCCGATAGAGAAGAATAAAAGTATAAAGTTTAGCGTTGTACCTTTGGGTTATATTTCTATTGAGGTAGAAAAGACTTTTACAAAGGTTTTAGGCAAGAGTGCAAATTTATGAATTTTTTTTTAAATTATCGTTATAATCGCATGAAATACTATATAGGTACTTAAAAGATGTATGTATTGATAATAAGAAAAGTTAGGGAGGAAAGAACCAAAGGTACCGATGTACATTGGTTTTGAATGTATGAAGGTTACAATGGGGAGGAAATAGAAAGCTCGGCAGCGCATTCCTTAAGCCAGTTGTACGGCTAAGGAAGGAAACATGATATTTTTAGGTATGTCCGAAAGCGGGCTTGAAGGTATACTGATGAGCATTCATATCGAGATAGGTGTTTCGATTAAAAATTTGAAGGGGCGGAATGCTTCTACCAATGTCTATGGAGATAGGTAAAGGTTTGGAATTCTGTCGTGTAAGAGCAAAGACTGGGTCTAGCTGGGACCTGCTCGATTGTAAGCAGTGAATTCCAATTTCGAGTGGATAAATGCTTTATCAATTTAGAAAAGATCAGAAGGGGTGAAGTATTTCTAATATCGCTTGAGGAAACCTAGTCATTGTTATTGATACGCATACCGAGAATGGAAAGTTTTTCGGTTTCATCCAAGCAAGTGTGTCTGGGTGTTTAAACTTCGCTTAAATGACAGCAGACAGTTCCACTCTGTTTATTGTTTTCCAATTAAGTATGATGTTAATATTAGAATTTAATGAGCTGAGAATACATCAACACTCCCGTACTACAGCAGAAAAGCAAGGACATAAGTCTGGGAAAGAACACGAAAAGCAGAGAGTACTGTTGTCAGCAATGGAATATAGCAGACAAGAACTTATGGATGAAAACTTAAAATAGTTTCAGAGACACAATGGAGTCCAAGGGCATACCACCGTTTATTTTGTGAATTCTCAGATCAGACTTGAAGCCATCTTAGACAACTTGAATTTAACGTTCCGAATGGCAGTTTCTAAACCACTTAAGAAGGGAGTCGTCGATTCCAAATGCATGCAATTTTGACTGAAGAGCCTGATGCCAACCTTAAAAATATCGCCAAATTGTATATGCTCTGGTTTCACTTTTGGGAGAGATATACCATCAAATCAGAAGCAGACTTGTCACTATGAAACCGTGCAACCGGTCACTGAGAAGTCTTCGTGTTTTGATATATTTCTTCAGCATTTCCACTACCTTGATAGTGTAAAGATTCTGTAGGAGAAGCGAGAAGAAGATTCGCCTTTTTTAGAAATGTCCTGTACAAATGCTATTTTCTATCTTTTCGGATAGAGTCCTGAAGTTTGACAAAAAAGCTTACGAAGTAGAACAAGACATCTTGCGAAGAAGGGGATTTAAACCAACTGGACCAACGGATTTGTGCATATAAACATCTTCGAGTACTCTTGCTACTCCATGATTGCGAAAGTGGGTCCATGCTTTTCAAGAGTCTACACAATCAAGTGAGGGCGGAGACAATGCGCGCTTTGGAATTGTTGAGCTGGTCGCAAAGTTTGGAACAAGTAGATTGACCTTGCTGAAAGAGCTGACATCTGGAATTTCATTTAAAATGAGCGTTGGGATGGAGGACGAGGCAGAACATCTGACGTTTTTGACGAATGATCTAAAATGTTTACTATCTTTGGAATATTTCAGTATTTTTGGCTCAATTTTTAGTCGTATCAAGATTTTACACCCTTATAACTCGAGTCCCTCCAGGCCTTTTCCAGGCCTTGGTCTGATACTCTTCATTCGATGTGAGATAAAGGATTTTTTATTAAAAAGAAAAGTGTCTGTTATCATACTATCAGCATTATCTACGTCGATCTCAAGAAAACATAACGACCAGTTAAAATTCCTAAAAAAAGAGTCAACTTCTGGCTTTACGATTACATAACCATTTTTTCTTAAAGGCTTCAACAAGGGTATAAACTTGATCAAAAAATAATCAGAAACCACAATCGAAATGGAAGAAAAAGTTCTTCATTAAACTCTACAATAAAGTTGGCTATAACCTGAGGGCCAAAATTTGGGAAGGTATTACGAAAAAATCATAGGGCAACCAACCAGGTACTTTTTTTTTAGAACGTCGTTATTATTCATATGCCAAGAATACTAGTAGCTGTAGAAATAGTGGCAGGAAGGGACAAAAAATTATCAAGTTTAGTGCACAAACGAAGTCGTAATTGAGAATCGGGAACGAAAAGCCACTCGGCATCAAAAAGGTCCCACCTAAAGTGACAAAACATATCTGGGGAAAGAGTATTTCCGAACCAATAAAAGGCTTTAGGGCTGGTTCTGCTATCAAAATTAATAAGGCACACTGAAGTCCTGTTCGTTATATATAATCGTTAGTAAGCACCAAACTTTAAATCATACGTGCCAACAATTGATAACGTTTCGACCATTTGCCATCCTGATATTGAAGTTTAAGTGACGTAGCTTTTGATATTTTCAAAGAAAGGAAAAATCCATCATTGGAAACAATGCCGTTAAGACTCAAAAATGGCTCGAAAAGTGTTATGAGGTATCTGAGCTACCAGAAGCAATCATTTGTGGCTAGTTTTCTGTATTCCATCGCAGGCGTACAGACCCAAATGATGCTGAACGTTTTGGACGTTTTGCAAGAAATCCACGAAATTGGTTAGAACAACCATAAAGCCAAAGTACGTCCAATAGCTGACATCCAACAGATGTCAATAAATCATGTATGTACACCACATTTCGAGTTATTACAAGTATAGATGCAATGGCAATCTGACAACATCCAGAATATACGGTGGTTCAGAGGAAATTGGTGATATCGCTTGTACGTACTACGTATAGTGGTTATAGTGGTAGAGACGCCATAAAAGTTGAATGCGGGACGAACTCGCTGAGAACTATCATTTGAAAAACGTTATATGAAGCAACTTTAGTTGAATACCATTGACATTTTGGAATCGAGATTTAAATGTGAAAATACTTCGAACTAAAACGAAGAGCGACCAGTCTAATCGAATACCAACGGACATGAGACTCCTCTCAAAAAGGCAGAAAACAATTGCAATTGTATCTAACAACAAAACGTCGATAACAGGAAATGTGTAATGCTTAACTTTAACATGACCCAGATGAGACCAGTCTACGGATACCTCAGGATGTAATAAGATTCACGTGACCGAGTCAGTAATCTGTACCGCTTGAACTGAACACGAAGTGTTGAACACGTTATGTTACATTAACGATAAAAGAAATTAATTTACAGCTATGATGCTGAAGAAAATCGCCTGATAGATGGAAACTTCTAAGGAAAAGTGGGATGCAACCAGTAGAACTTTTACATCATCAGAAATACAGAGAACAGGGCCACTTTATGGGAGCCTCATGGAGCCTCATGGACTAAGAGTAGAAGGCGATACGTGTTTCGAGGGTAGGAATCCTAAATACTAACTAAAGAAGGACTCAGTTTCGTCCGAAATAAAATACGAAATGAAATATTTTCCATCTCATAAACCAGAAAAGTTATCCGGAATACTTTCAAAACAGTATAACTTCCAAGAATAGACGTTATTGAGTATGATCCGAAAAACCTTAACAAGGAAAAGAAAAGAAGCTGGTCTTAAAGAACTGACCTAGGAAAATCTATTTAGCACTTAGTTAGGGTGCATTTCAATAAAGGATACAAGAGAAGAGTTATTTGAAATGTGTCCACAACTCAAGTACTAGACCTTAAAGGGAAAAACTTCTGAACTTTGACAACATCCACATTAAACAGACCCTCTCTGGTTTATAAATAAATTGACACCGTTTTCAACCAACTAATGCAATTTATTTTGATGTTCTTTACTCATACTCGTACACCTCTGTTCTGCTAATTTGTAAAAATAAAATAATTTTGAATGAGGAAAACAAGGAAGTAGAACTGAAATAAGCGCTTTGATATTGTTTTTCCACTTATCCAACCGTCATTTCGAATGGTCAAAACAATGTTAAGTTGTGTGTACTCGTAATTGTTCTACATAATGTCCCCTACCTATATCTATACAATACGTGCGTCGATTTCGTCAAAAAGAGTGTTTTTTTTGGCATTTTGCATTTTAAATTAAATTCGAGGCTGGTTGGTTGGTGGGCTTGCTCGTCGACCATCTGATGTGTACAGATTTTTCAATCAGCCATTTCGGCCAACAGCTGTGACATTTAATTAACATTGGATTGAATCGAAATAATTTAAAGTACCATCAGCACCGGCCAAAGGCAGGAGTGTTAATCAATTGTAAAACATTAATCGGATGTTTTTGTTTTTTTGTTTTTTTTCTTCTGTTTTTCTGTTTTATTATTATTTTTGCTCTTTTTTTGTTCATTTATTTGACTGGCAGAAATGGTTGAAAGTAAAATATTGCCCAACAAATTGAAGCGTAGATGGAGAGGTTTTTAATCATTGTATCTACCAATCTACCAGCAGTGTTACGATCAACCATTGTTAATGTACGTGGAAAGATTGTCATCTGATAATGATTGTTTTTTTGGACCCCGGGTAAGGATATCTTAAGAGCAATCTGTCACCAGATTACCGATGCTACGAGGTTATGCAAATTTTATTCACAAGCATTGCAAATTACTCAAAACCAAAGAACTTAAATGAATATTGGCCGAATTTTGAAGGTACGCTACAACATCTGGTGCAATCAATTAGTTAAATGTGATTATTCGCTGATTTTGAGGATTTAATGTGGATGAATTTAAAGTCCAATTTTGAGCTTAATGTAATTGGAATTTCGTTAAGAATGGTCAGATGTTTGTCTTTGACTGGGATTCATTTGGCAAGCATGGGCCACCTGATCAAATCGATGAACCGAAATCGTCCTTGCGGCTGAAACATGTGCTCCAACGCATTGTATATCAGAATAGTACGATTTAGCTATACAGAGTCAGATATACTCGTAGAACTGTCTTTTCAAAAAGCCTATAAAAAAAACACTGTTTTATATTTTCCAACGATTGCTGCTTTATTGAAAAGAGTTAGTTTACCATAAATCGATTATTGGGCGGTTTGTGTGGCACATAGCCGCATATTGCTGCAATCATAGCTCGCCCAAAACGAAATCCTCGGTAGCGCTTTTCATATAATGTTCAGAAATTGCAACAAGTAGTCACGCATTCAGGATGCATTTGCTTCTCTATGGATACGTGTAGAGTTTCCGACCCCCAAATATAGTAATCTTGCCTGTTCCGATATGGAAATGCGCATCATTTGAAAAGATGATTTTTTGAGTAAATTGTCGACAATTTCGAGCTGCTCTGAAGCTCAAATAGGGAAGCGACAACGAAGCCGGTGGTTATTTTACTCCAAACCTTGAAACAATTGGAACTCGTTAGCAAATAATTTGAGAAAATTATGCAAAATTCGCCTAAGGCTGCGGCCACACAGTGAGCGACGGGTAGCCATTTACTGAGCGTCACCGCTGAGCGATTTGTTGCGAAAATGGTATTGTCAAGTGCAGTTCGTCGTAGTCTTTTAGTTGAAAGTCGCGTTCATATTTATAGAGCTATTATACGATCGTAAAAAAAAACGAGGATATGGTGTACACCCTATAAATCGAGAAAGGGAAAATTATAGTATATCGAAATCTATCCAGACTGTTTTGGCAATTCTGTCGTATTTCAGTTGTGGCTGTCTTGCCATAGAACCGGGTGACTTTGAACAGCTGAGATCAAACTTTGCGTACAAACAATTTAGGCAACAGCTGCAAAATACTCTGTTGAGAGTACAGAACAAACATGGAAATATGTTTGGTTATCAATCAGCAAACCAATCTAACGAACTTTCTTTACAAACTTGCGTACACCGGCTGTAGTTGGAGCATTATTTCGACAATTTTAGTATCTATGTATATTCAGAAAACTGTTTGAAAATCGAAAATAAGTAAAAAATCATTTATGGATGGTGCTATTCCCGCGTTGTTGGAAGAAAGCAGATGATGATGGGCAATCACCTTAATGAGGCCCATTGCTTAGAAGGTGAGCCTTTCTAATTCAAATGTTAGAAATAATAAAGAGGATTTCAAGAAAATTGAAAACTTTATTTTCCAGCTGACGGGGCCCAGTTAAAGATGGTAGACCTGCGATATCATTAGGAATGTTGGTTAAAAAGCACTGAATAGTACTCTTTGCGGATCATCCTATCAGATTAGGAATGCGAATGGTAAAACTTTGAAATTGTTTAAAGGGCTACAGGCAATACGATACGTTTATACGTATAAACCTGAGACGAAGTCGTTAAGGGAGATCGGAACCTGATTTGGGATGCAGAAAGTAAACTCAAATGAACGATTTGTAAAGATATTTTTGGGAATGTTTGAAATATTTGCATTTACACACAAAGATTGATCAGTAGGGCTATGACGTCTAAAGTTAAATGTTTTTAAAATTTGGCGGGGTACTATTGAAGTTACGAGCTATAGAGATGAACCCCTTCAAGTCCCAAGATAAAAGCATCGATATCAAGTCCACTACTATATTCGATAAGTAGACCTTAACTGGCAACTGCAAAAACTAAAGGTACCATCGTGCAGCGCCAGCAGAAACACTATAGTATGAATTTAAGGAAGAACATACAAGCGAATTTCAGGCATTCAGACACTAAGCAAAGTGGATAAGATATCTTAGGCTGACTTGACTGGGTAAAAAATGCTGCCAGAAGTTTACGTTTGGGGGAACGAATTCTCTCGATGGAATCGGATGTTATGTTTACATTTTGTACAGTTCAAACCAAAGGAATCTGTAAGAACATATCTATTTGTTACATATCAGATTTGTTAGATCTTTCAAGACTTTACTCTGACCTGTAAAAAGAGATGATGACTCAGAACTTCTCGTGATCAACAGCAGTTCTTATATCCTTTAAGGAAATAATTGATCCCGATTTACCTGGCCTCTTTATCCAAGGAATACAAAAATGGGCTATGGACTTCTACTTTGCATCCTGGTTAATTCCATATGATCAATTCTACAAGGTAAAACCAGCAACAAAGTCTACATTTTTGGAAGTTCAAACTTCGTGCTAACACTCCGCAGCACTAACAGAAATATCATGGTCTACAGTAAGCGCCTAAGTCCAAATTCTTGCAGATCTCTCAAACAAACAGTAGATCTAATGACGAACAATAACTAAAGAGAATCAGCTAAGATAGTTTTAGATAACCATTTGAAAATAAATTGGTTGTTGATGCATTCGATAGGTGGACCAATGCACAGTCTCTACAACGTACGGTGTTGCTTCTGTACAATGAGGGGAAAAGTACAAAAATTAGTAAAGAAAAGATTTCATAGTCAGAGCTTTACCATTGACTACCATTTTATGTTTTGGCTTAACTTTGAACCCACATACCATGTCCTAAAGTCGAAGAACCAATATTTGTTTGCTACACTTATAGGGTCGTGCATTTAACATTAGTCGAGGATATCTCAGTACTATATTTCTTGGCGACTCGACATGGGTTCCGAATTGGTATTGAAGGAATTGACGGAGAGCGATGGCAAGGCGTATCCTAACTCCAAAGCATGTAAGTAAAATTAAGTCTCTACGATAGGTATTCATGAAAATCACAAGACGTTATGTTTCTTAAACATTGGAATCATGAAGCCATATTCAAGCGACTGCTTCGAATTATTTATAAAGTTAATATCCAAGATATCGACTTTGGGAGTCTGTGGGAGCCTGTGGGAGACTGCTTTTAAAAGCGTCAACTAAACGCGGATGGCACAAGGCTTGCTGTGATTGATTTGGTATATTTCCCACACCAAAACGCTGAAAGATTAGAGCGTCAATTACATCGGATTGTGTAGAGTATGTTTAAGTGAATGGGCAATAAAGTATGGATTCATATGGATTTTCGAGTGCGTTTACAATATGGAATGTTTTTTTTTTTTATTATACTCTTTAACTATTGCAAGGGCGCGGGCGGAAAAATAAGAGGAGGAGAAAGGAAAGCATTGTTGTGATGCAGTGGTTCGATATTGACCCTCCAGAGGCGCGAGTCCGAATAGGACGGAGAGTTTTTCTTCACTCGGAATGATTCAGGTTATCAATTTTAACGGTTGTTTTGACCTTGAAACTCTACAACAGCCAAATCAACGTGCCAGTGTTATGCCTTCACACGCAGATTTTTCTGACTGAGTTCCAGTTACACAAATGAAAAACTTGTCGTGAGTAGGATTCGCACCTTGACCCTCCGATCGAGAAGCGATGGATAGTGCCACTACATCATGGCCACCCGATGCTGCTGATGATGGAGAAGACACAGATGTGTTCGATCCAATAATAAGCATGATGTTAGCCCCAGCTAAAAAGAGGGTTTTTTCAGACTAAGTGAAACTACCGCTCGATCTGGGAGACGCAATAATAATAAAAGAAGTACTTAAGTACCTTTGATGTAAACTTCGTTTCAAACCTCATATATTGGAGACTTACGAGACTTAAAAGGGCCAAGATATCAGCTAATCAAAGCCAAAATGCCAACTACACTTGCAAAGCAGTAAAATCAGAATAGAAAAGATAGGAAACTTGGGGAACATTTACCCTTTTGGCGCAAAGTTTTTCTTCGAAAAAAAAGTCATGGACATGAAAGACCGGTACAAACAGAAGGGAAAGGGAAGCAATAATAATTTAATAACTAGCTGAATTCAAATTATACTAAAATAAAACATGGAAACATGACCATCTTTGGTGATTCTTAGAATATTCTTTGACCAACGATTTTTGACTTGACAGAGTTACGGTAACAAGTTCCAAGGCATTACTTACTAAAAATGTTAGAAGAACTGTGCCTCTAAACGTCCTAACGAAGTGGTAAACGCATGTAGGAACCGTGCATCAGTTACTTATAAAGAAGAAAATATAGGTATATAGTTGCTTTACAGTAGTGGTTGTTACCCTCATAAATAGATGGATCTTACCAGATGATTTTCCATAAAATTTCATCAGTTTTCGAAAATTGTCAAAAAGCAAAAAGTTATTGTATATTGTTTTTTTAAATATTTTTTTCTTTTGTAAAGAACACAAGGCAAACACTCATTCTACATCAAGCACACCAAACAAAATACGAAAGAAGGAAGCAAACAAGAAAGTTAGCAATATCAAACAGCTCTCAAAGAAAGAAGCGAGTTAAAAGCTTTTACAGTACTGTCAAAAAGTGCGACCGAAAATTGTTGTTAGTTGTTTTTTTGTTGACTATTAACTAAGACTCCTATGCATTTTATTCTATTTTTAATTTTTTTTAAAAATTATTTCTAGTCTTAGATACGAAAATTAGTTTCGGATAATTTAAAATGGAAATTCTTTTGAGATTTTTATTATTATTATTTTTTTTTTGTATAATTAGGATGTATTGTAGAATAGTAGATTTTAGAAAAAAAATTTTTATTAGATTTTAATTAAGCAACAGCATCCCAGATAATAAGCCATCAAATTATTAAAATTGTATTTTTAGCCCAGAGTAACAGTTAGTTTTACCTTTTTCCTGTTTTCGTCGTTTACGTTTATTGCAAATTTTTACGGCACAAACCGATAAAATGATCGCAACAATAAAAAACAGGATACCCCCAACGACACCAGCTGTAATTGCTTTATGCTTTACACGAGCGGGTACCGGAAATTTAACTTCATCGCTGGACTCGTAACTTTTTTCAGAATTTGCTAGAACACGAAAATAATATGTACGACCGCCGACTAAATTCTTAACTAAGTATTGCGTTTCTTCGGGTCGAATTTGACCACGATTAAGTGTTTTCCATTGGGCATCGGTACGATACTTAATTGTGTAGAATTTAACGATATGGGCACGTTCTAGTGGTGATTGCCATGATATTAGAAAGCCATTAGATACTTCTGTAACGGTTAGATTACGTGGTGGACCTGGTTTTGGACCTAATTAAAGAAAAAAAAAATTAATCAATATTTTTTTTGTTATACATTGAATATATATCGAACTACTTTTGATTCAAAAATAAATAAAAACATGCAGTGTACATATGGTAAAACTATTATGAATGAATTTTAAAGCAAGTAAATACTATGTAAGCTGGCAGAAAACAAAAAGGAAATAAAAAACTGATGATACAATGCTTAAAACAAATGAAAGTACAACTAATAATTCTATAAGAAATGTATAACTACAGACCATGGAATGATGGTGAATCGTACCTTCAGACTATCCGCCCTTTCTCTAAAAGCTAATGCCATCAAAATGGAGTGGGTTCTCATGAAAGCATTCACTCAATTCCAAACAGTCGATATCTGTTCGATTTCAAACTTATACAAGAGGTCTAATCCTATGACCACCTACCTCAGAATATTGTGGTTTGTTGCACCTTGCTTATTTTAATCTAAAGTCAATCTGATGCGAAGCCGGAGTATTTAGTATTGGAAAAACAAAATCTGTGGACAAATTAAATGCATACTAAGTCGGCGCCTTTTTTCTATCATTTGCATAGGACGAACGCAGGTTAGGGTTATGAGAAACTCCTCATTAAGCCTTTCCGAGTACATCGGAGATCACAATTCCTGTGATTTTTTTGTGGTCTGGAACCTAAAGAGAACTAAGTGAATTTATCTTTTCGATTTCGTTGAACCTTATAACTAGTTTGGAAGTGATGAGTGGGTTCAGTAAGGTTTAAACAGCAGCTTAAGACATTGTCGCCTCATACGCAGATATCTCCATTGGCTCTGCATAAAATTAGTCATTGCCCTCAATTCGTATTTTGGAGTAACATTTAAAGTTTCCGTTCACCAAAAATATACCAGCGCTGCATTCAAGATTAGTTTTTGATGACTTCGTTAAGACTTAACTGCTATAATTTTTTCACTCAGATTCTGGTCGATTCCGGAGCACATAGATTGCAGTAGATAGCATGAATACATAAGTAGGTGCAGAGTCAAATACTTCAAATACCAAAGAATAGTTTTCATTAAACAGAAGATGGCTTTGAGAGTGCAGCCCAGAGTGCACATAACCAGAGCTAAAGCCAAAGCCAAAGCCAAAGCCAAAGCCAGAGCTAGAGCCAGAGCCAGAGCCAGAGCCAGAGCCAGAGCCAGAGCCAGAGCCAGAGCCAGAGCCAGAAATAGTTGGTCTTGTCATAGATGTGTGTTTCCGAAAGATCCTTTTGCGTGACAAGCACCGTGTTTTATTAAAGCGTTTTTGCCAAAGCCAGAGCCAGAGCCAGAGCCAAAGCCAAAGCCAGAGCCAAAACCAGAGCCAAAGCCAGAGCCAGACCCAGAGCCCAAGGCCTGTTCCCTGGAGGTCATAATAAGTCTTAATGAGCGTATCATTTAGGTTGATATCCAAATATGATTTATAGCTGAGTTGGAAACAAATAAAGAAATTATCTCAAAATACTGTGAAATCAGATAAGCAGTAAACTTCGCGGGTTTGGCTTCGCATATCACAGAAAGTGGCATTGCTCTGACTAACGGCATGTAGACGTGTTCTGCGGTCTGCGACATTAGCCAACCCCATGAGCGGAGCAGTAGCGATGCAGTAAAAATGGGAAACTCGTTACGTATAAGTTCGTATAACGAGGAGAGGGTTAATAAAAGGATAAGAAGAAGAAGAAGAAGAAGAAGAACGGCATGAAGGCTTCCGGGGGGAAAACAGAGTTCAGTTTTAACTTAATTATTTTTTAAGATGACGTCTCCAAAAATGGACTGCACAGATAGAGGTCCCTTACAGTGTTTTGCGCCACTTAAGGCGCCATGTAGCAGTCGTCTCAGGAGATGAATGCGCACTTTTTTGACCAGATCGATGTGGGTGTACAGCTTATAAAGTAAGCTATTATAGATCCTCCTTCAAAGCACGTCACATTATCAGAACTGAAAATCGATTTAAGAAATTTGCTTTCAAGAGGATCAAGTACATTTTCGTCTGGTTTTGCAAAACTGGTATGATAAGAGTCACATTAGTGTCTCCTAATTTCTGCTAAATATCTGATGAGATTTCATTGTTAGAATTTAAAGAGTTGAGCTAGACAAAATTTCACGCTTCCTGATTCTTTGATGTCGTCTATTGTTGACAGTCGACACTTAGTTACCGACCTTATTCAGAACTCAATGAATTTTTGACCTTTAACACTGGTAAATGTGACAGAAATCATATGTAACTATGTTCTGCCTCTGTCTTTGACAAGTATAATGATAACAAAATCAAAATACAGCCAAGACTGGACTCTGTATGAGTTGTCTCTATGAATGTCACATGCATTAGGGGTTGTGTTTATCGATATGGCGGTCTTAGGTTTTCCTGGGGATATGCTGTAATACGAGGGCGGGTCAATAAGTCCGTGACTTTTGGATTAAAACACAGATTTTTTGATAAAAAAATAATTTTATTTTTCAACGTAGTCTCCCTTGAGCTCTATACACTTTGTCCAACGCTTCTCCAATTTTTTTATCCCTTCCAAAAAAAATGATTTGTCGAGGTCCTCAAAATAGGCCTTTGTTTGCGAGATGACTTCATCATTGGAGTCAAATATTTTTCCACCAAGCCATTTCTTCAGGTTTGGGAACAAGAAGTAGTCGCTCGGAGCCAAATCTGGAGAATAGGGTGGATGAGGGAGCAATTCATAGCCCAATTCATGGATTTTTGCCATGGCAACTGCACATGTGTTTGTGGTCGACTGTGAGCAAACGCGGCACCCATCTTGCGGAAAGCTTTCTCATGCCCAAGTGATCATTCAAAATTGAAACCACTGAGCCATGCGAGATCCCTACGGCTTCCACAATCTCTCGCACTTTCAATCTTCGGTCGGCCAACACCATATCGTGAATTTTTTCGATTGTGTCGGGTGTAGAGACCTCAACTGGGCGTCCAGGACGTTCGGCATCTTCAGTGCTTGTACGGCCACAACGAAATTCAGTAAACCACTTTTTTATCATTGAAATCGATGGTGCAGAGTCCCCATAGTATTTATCAAGCTTAGCCTTGGTCTCGGTAATGGTTTTTTTCGCAAGAAATAATGCTTAATAAGCACACGAAATTCACTTTTTTCCATTTTCTCCTCAAATTAGTGAGTAGTCTGATAAAAATAGCTGTCAAACACAAACTAACTGACGCAGCAAGTTTAAATTTTGACAGGAGTCAACTGACAGATGCCTGTTGACAGGAGCAGTGTTGCTGTTTCAGTAAAGAGGTCAGAAATTCAAAAAGTCACGGACTTATTGACCCGCCCTCGTATGAAGTGATGGTCGATGGGGAACCTAGCCGGGGTCCATCCGATTGTTGAAAAATAGTTTCTGGCGTTAACACAAAACGAAAGACACGATCTGACTCCGCTATAGTTTATGCAGTTTTCATGGATGGGACAAAGAATGCGAAGATTTCATTCGTTTTTTAGACGAAATTCTAGCAATTGGCTGGTATATTCGTATTCTCTCTATTAAGCCAGCCTCTATTTCCTTTGATAGCACCGCGGATCACATTTATATTTGAATGTCGCTAGAATTTACTTTTATTTTGTCGAATGGGCAGAAATTTTGATTTTCTGAGAAAAAGCAAAGTTGTAGTCGTTCTTAAAATTGTTGCCACTTCTTACCGCCAATTGTCATTGTACTACAACATTTTCTAGCTCTTCTATTCAGGTTGCAGCTCTAGTCTTTTTGGCGTCATATGTTCTTAGAACTTTGCTTGAAACCCTGCTTCTTTACTCTTCGGTGAATAGAAGGAATCCTCTTTTGCGCGTACAATGCGCGATCAGTTCCAGTTCTTTTTCGCTTCATAGGCGAGATGTTTGCCTGCACCCCTCATAAAACCAGGGTTCTCTCACACATAGGCGAGTAAAACCAAGCACATCAATGGCTTGACAGCTTCTCGGAATCAGTGCCGCTGCTTTTGAGCCCTAAGAATAGGTTGTAGTGGATGCACGATTAACAAAAGTTCTATTAGGCTCTTTCTCTTTGCTGAGATATCCACAAATGTGCGGTGCAACTTGATGGTGATCCCCTCGGTATTGTGGGTTGACTGGCGCACCGGGATTTAATGCTTAGATTGGAGTCTTCTTCAATGCTTAAGACTCTTACAACTTAGCTGCATGTTTGCACTTTTACGATCAGGTCTGTACACTACCCTCTAAAAGGAAGATTTTATACTTTTCCGATTGAGACATACGTGGCTCTATTCGTCCAGACGAAAACATGATGAAGACCAATGATTGTGGACCCTTTTCTCCCATTTTTGTAATGAAATGGTTCTAAAAATAAAGAACAAAGAGAAACAAGTATGGTGTTCCCATTCGGCTGAGATTTCTTGTTTAAATATTGGATATTCTCGACCGTAGAATTGAGATACTCTTTATGGAAATTCATCAATTTAACTGCAAATATTTACTAAAAAAGGTAATCTTCAATAACGTTCTTTCTTTACACTGTAATGAATTCACTTCTTACGGTTTAAGTAAATGAATCAAATTAAAAGTTCCGTTCCGGAGGCGGTAGGAGCAAAAAATAACCATTTCCATTAAATTTATGTCGACTCAAACCTTTGCTCTATTTAATTACAAACTGCTAGCGTCATCTTAACGATCGAACTCTAAAAAGGCATTACTTAAACAAGGTCACAGCCAAGGGCCGCCACAGACCGAAAGTACGTACCTACCTTTTCTTATAATTAACGAATTCAATAAGCTCTGCTTCGGTGATATTTATTCCTAAGTCGTATTTCTGACCTAATTTGATTCTCTCACCTCACCTCACCTCACCTACCCCTAGCAATGTCGTTTTGGGGAACCTCAGTTCATAGAATTAATTTTGTTTTTTTTTTTTTTTTGTTTTCTTCAAATTTTTCCGCACAAGGACACAGTACAATTGTGAAACATACAAATGCCAAAATGGAAACAGAACTTTTTTTTTTAAAAAAAAAAGAAAAAAAAAATAAGGAGCCAACATTCACTGCCTTCTTTTCTACTCCTCATTCGCATCGAATACACACAAACACACATACCAGTGTGCATAATAATTCGGCTTCCGCTCATGCGATGATAATTTAATAAGCGGCGAGTAAAATTTTCATAATTGCTTAATTAAACTTTTCCCATAAATAACTAACTTTTACCAATTTCACCAATTTGTTATCCCTTTCTTAGTTTTGTATTATTTTTTGTTTTCTCTTTTGTTTCTACCCTCAAACTCGCTCCCTATTTATTCTAACCACCCACCACCAAACCGTCGATGGTTTAGGGAAATTTTGGGGGAAATTATTGTGGTCGAAAAAAAAAAGTGGCCAAAAACGAATCATAATTGCTGGTTTTGCTTATCTACACCGGCCATTCGTTAATGAAAGTTTTTTTTTGTTTTTTTTTTGTTGTTTTCCATTCCCACTCAAACACACACATAAAAAAAAAAAGAAAAAAAAAACAAAAACAAGGACCAAGGATTAGGGGTCGTTTTAATCTGATTTACCTACACTTGGTCATAAATTATTCTCAACAACATGCTACACAAGAGAGCGAGATGGTTAGACTTGCATGCAAATGACACAAAAATTCGTGTTAAAAATTAATTACTCCTATAAGTACGAGTACATACCTATATATATGTATGTGGGTACATGCCACTGAAATATGGAATAAGGACAATGACAATGGACAAAGGACACCGTAAAAGAAAGAAGAACCGACTGCTTAATCATAAATCTAAATTTGAGGCAAAGGTCACGAGTTATTACCATAAGCTGCGGATACATAGGACAAACATCCTATGTAAGTTAAAAATTTTCACAGGACACTAGTCAAATAAAACAGAAAAAAAAAAACATTGCAAGACAACCACTTAATGTTTATGTTTTCTTATTGTAATGGTAACAAGGACAAACATCAGAAGGAAAAGAGCTTTCCTTGTTTGTTTTTTTTTTTCAATTCTATGCAAAGAAGTTGATGGTGGTGGTTGTGTCCTTATGCAAATCCCTCTTACCAAAAGGACACTATAACACTTGTCACAATGATGTTTTGTCTGACTGAAAACACAAAAAGAAATCCTTTTTATTTTTTTCTTGTTGTCTTTGAGGGTGTGTGTAAATTGGCTTGTTTTTATCCTTGTCAGCTTGGTCTTGTTATTTTTTGAGTTTTTATATTTTCTAATCTCATTCTTGGCGGCACAGAAACGTAAATTAGAAAGGATTTTAAAAACAAATGACGTGGACTTCTTTCAGGACAAGTGTTAGTGTTGTTCTTCCAGTGCCAAAGATGTATTCGAGGACCAAATGTTTTTTTTATGAAAAGTTGCAATTAGCCAATGCGATTGTTACAAGGACATAGTTGGTGGCGATGATACGTTTAGCTCACAACTTTCTAGAAGATCTACTAAATATACTGAGTATGCAATTCGATGTTTAGCTTATGTAATTGAGCTCTTTGGAAAAATCAATCTCACCGTACATTTAATATAGACTGTGCAGTTGGGTCCTTACATTCCCGACAATTGTTTCTTAGGGTGATCTTACCAGCTCTCGATAAACATTAGGCTTTTGTGCCATACGTAGGATTGCTGTAGGATTTGGTTGGAGTATTTCTCTGACTTTTTATGTGATTTGGTCTAGCGAAGGCAATGTATGCAAAGTTCCCAACTGCCTTAAAATGTATCTGTCTGAAGTGACGTCCAGGCTAAGGAGTCTTCACTTAAAGTCCTTGTTCTTAGACAGCATATACATCGATTGGCGCTTGTTGATCGTTAGATTTATCTTTCCCGCACGTTGCGTTCTGCTAATAATGGCAAAATCGTCGACTTATGCCAATAACTGAACAGACGATTAGTCGAGTACGTCTGATGTGTGTTTGTGGATAATTTTTCCGATAAAGATTCATACAAAAATCGCACGACTTCATTATCAAAAGTATCGATAAGCCACTAGCTAAATTTGATGGAATTCTTTCATACTTGGCCGTATTAACTAGTGATGTGTAGTGATCTAAAATACAGATCTGCAGAAGTCTGTAATCATGGCCTAAGATCACGCTGATATGAACTTGACAGATTACTGATTGAATACTTAAGGTGCTCACAGTATAGCTGCAACTATATTAGGAAAGCCTGAAGAGTTCTTAAGCTTCATTAATCGGACGTATTTCTTTGGATCATATTTAACTAATGAATCGGTTTATACTTCATCTTCTTCTTGCGCTTGTAGGATTATGTCCTTGGGCAAAAATTAGCCCTTTGGCTGACTTGACTGCAGTCCGTTCTGTCAAGTGCTGTATTTCTTCAATTTTGAACCTTAAGGTCTTACGTGTCGTTATTTATATCGTTCTTGGTATGACTTTTGTTCTCGTATTTTCGGGGATGCAGTGGAATGTTATTTGTTGTATACTCGAATCATTTACTCGTATTCTTACAAAATGTCCGCTTGAAAAAACGGACCTTGCTGATGCTGTTTGCTCTGGACGTCTACCCACCTCAGACGACGATCAAATCTTGGCTAAAGTTAGCGTTGCCAAGCATACGACGACATTGACTGAAATAACTCGGAATGTCGAAAAAGATGGACGTTTGGGTATCTCACGAACTCTGTGAAAAAAATCATTATGGATCGCGTAATGGTCTGTGAGTCTTTGTTGAGGTGGAACGCGTTTGAGACTTTCCTGAAAAGAGTGGTTACGGGAGACGCAAAATGAATGGTTTAAAACAACATTCAGCGTCAAAGGTCATGGTGTGTTCCTGGTGATTTGCATTTCAAAAAGGTCATGTTGAGCATTCATTGGGATTGGCAAGATGGCCTTTACTTCGGTTTGCTGCCACGCAATCAGACAATGAACGCCGTCAAATATTGCCCTCAGCTTGATAATTTGAAGGAAGTAGTTAAAGCTAAAGTTGGCGAACAGTAAGGGAGTTGTCTTCCATTGTGACAACGTCAGACCACACACAGCTTTGGTGACAAAATAAAATCTGAATTCATTTGGCTGGAAAGACTTAGCGCCTTCTGATTACCATCTGTTCCGATCTCTCCAAAACAATTCGCGCAGAAGGCAATTCAATTTCGAAGATGAGGTCAAAGCGTATCTAGAGAACTTTTTTACCCATGAGTCTGCTGACTTTTACAAAAGAGGCCTTTTGTCTCTTCCAGAATGGACCATAATGAACAATATCTGATGAAATAAATACAAATTTGTATACCGAAAATGTGTGTTTAACTTTAACTCAAAAAAACTTGCAGAACTTACTGAACAACCTTATCCAATGATTTCTTAAATAACCTTGTCACATGACGGACTATAATTTAACTAACATTGATTTTTGTACATCCTTACGGCTTCGGAAAGAGGTTTATACATAGTTTAAACATTTTGCTGCATATGACGGACATCATTCTTGGCTGGACTCAGCATGTTTTCATGACACTAGCACTGGCCTTTAGTACTTGACTTAAGCTGCAATTGGTTGACGAGAGGCTAAGGGATGCCTGATTCGCAAGAGTTCCCTTGTTTTAAAGAGAGCATAGGATTTAACCTTATCACAAAACAAATATATCTCCATTGTTGAGGCATCTGAGATAGTTTTAGACGTTCTTTGCCTGAAACTAGGTAATGGTCAGAGTCCGAGATCGCTCGGAATGTTCCAATATCTGTAATACTGCTTCTCTGCGGTACACCGGCCAATATATTTCTAATCTGCGATACGTCATTTAAGTATCTAACACGAAAAATTCCATACTAAGTCAATATGTTGCAAAGTTTCGATGGCAAAATTTGCCATCTTTAAACAATCGTGCCAAACCTTGTCAAACGCTTGAGGGACGTCAAGAAATACGCTTGAGCAAATCTTTTTCTCTTCCAGAGCTTTTTCAATTACTTTGGTAATTCTATGCACCTGGTCAATAGTCGAATGCTTAGTCCGAATGGTTTAAACTGATGGTTGGGGATAAGATTTTTGTCAATAATTGGCATTAAACGTTTGAGCAGGATCCTCTTAAAATTTTTTGACAGGATCGGAAGGAAAGGAATCGGTCTATACGATTTTTTATCAATGGGAGGTTTAGCTGGTTTTAGCACCATAATTACTTCTGCAACTTTCAATTGGCACGGAACGTATTCTAGCCTAAAAGCCTCGATAATAATATGTAAAAGCCTAGTGAGTGCTTTTAAGGGCAGCATTTTAAGGATTTCCCCGGTTTTTAGGGGAGCTTTTTTCGGTTTTAAGTTCATTAATTCGTTTGCGTTTGCGTTTGCTATTGTAAAGTTATCAGACACCCTTTCTGATAAACTAGTATAGTGTACTAGTATTTGCCCATCAAAGGGCTTACAAGTTTCTTCTAGATAATCCGCGAAGGGCTCCGCTTTCTCCTTATCCTCCTTCGCCCATTCATTGTTATCCATTTTAATTGGTGGTGCTGGGGTTTTAGGCCTTTTGAGTAATTCGTTTCTTTTCCTGTCGTCAAGTTTACGACATACGTATTTACTACGAAATTTTTGTGGTTTTTAAGAGTCACCTTGAGCAGATTGCAAAGTTTATTTAGACGCCTTTTATCCTTTTATCCTGCAGAGCTCGAGTAAATTGCCATTTCCTCCGTGCTTTCTTCTTTTCCCTTACCATTTCTTCTATTTTTTTTGGCGGGTAATTTGTGCTATTTTTCGCCGTTTTTTGTCGTTGATGAGGTGTGCTGTTCCACGCAGCACATTGAACGATTTTCACGAAGGAGATTTCAACTGCGATTTCAAGTTCAAGTTGTGATCTTATCGATCTTATTTAATTCCACGTTATCTTCGATTTCTTTCCTGAATCCTTCACTTGGCCAAGTTTTTCGCTGATAAACCACAGAAGTTCTACACCGATGGAATTATGAAGCTACCCGGAAAATGGCAAAAGGTCATAGATAATAATGGCCGATATGTACTCGAATGAAATTGATTTCGAATAAAGAAATTTTTTTTCAAAAATGTACCAGAAAACCGCGGAGACTTTTTAAATGACCTGCATTTACTTTCTGATCCCTTATTGCCAACTAACGAGTTTTATGTTCAATTCTCAATCTTATGGCATATTTCCTAGATATTCAACTCTCAATATGATAGCGACTCTGTCCTAGGTACTTTTCATTTCAAGTTTACCGGAATACTTGTACATCTTGTAAGCTTCAAGTGTCTCATGCGTGTTTTGTTGCAGTTTAGAGTTGATCCTTCAACTACTACAATAGGTTAACCTCTAGTAAACTACATCAGTCTTTCCAACACCAGTACAAATAAGTATAAGATACTAGGTGGGGTGAAAAGTAACCTCCTTGACCGCCAGAATGCGCTGCTACTGCAAAACTGGTTACGGTGCCTTGAAGTCCGTTCATACTTAAGCAGACATGCCAAATTTCAGTGCGATACTGTCTTTAGTTTTGTTTTGACAGCTGATTGTTGTTGACGTGTTTGGCATCATGTTGAGTATGGACAAAGACGATTTTCGTTCTCTCATAAAACATTATTTTTTGAGAGGCAAAACGGCTAAGGAAACATAAGAAAAGTTGGATAAATATTATGGGGGTAATGCTCCGTCAGATTACACCGTCAAATATTGGTTCCGAGAGTTTCGCGGTGGTCGCAACTCCACTACCGATCAAGTCCGCAGTGGCAGGCCCTCCGATGCGGATACAGAGGACCGGAAGGTGAAGGTGCGCGAGCTAGCAGATACCACAAAGATTAGAACTGAGCGCACACGCCATATTTTTGGCAATATTCTGCATATGAAAAAGTTAACCTGCATGCTCACTCCTGACCAAAAACACAAACGCGAGAGCACTTCGAAAGAGTGTTTGGACTTGCTGATGCGGAATCGGGCGGACTTTTGGCGTCGATGGCTCGGAAAGCTTATAGCGTCAGTTTTCCTGGATTGTCATGGCATATTCTTCGTGGACTACCTTGAAAAACTGCATTATTGGACCGATTGAAGGCCGAAATCGCTGCAAAACGGCCACACATGAAGCGTTGTTTTTGCAAGACAATGCGCCGGCGCATAAGAGCATCGCAACCATGGCTAAAATCAATGACTTACGGCTCCAATTGCTGTCGCATCCACCGTATTCGCCCGATTTGACTCCCTCGGGCTATTATCTCTTCCCAAACCTCAAAAGATGGCTCATGAATAAAACATTCAGCTCACTCGAGGAAATCATCGACGCCACGGAGGAGTATTTTGCAGAAAATTACTTTTCGGACGGGATCAAGAAGTTGGAAAATCGCTGGAATAAGTGTATCAAGCTAAAAGGGGACTATATTGAATAAAATAAGAAAAAAACATTTAAAAATAATTTTTTTTCATTCCCATGGAGGTTACTTTTCACCCCATCTAGTACTTGTCTTAATGTTATTTTCTGTTTATTTTTAGTATTTAAGTTATTTAGTTATTCTAGTAACTACTGTGTGTTGATATTGTGACAAAATGCACTGAAATCAAGTTTATCCTTAACAAACTACCTACTCTGAATCGTTTGGTTTGAAATCGTATGCAAGTAAGAACAAATCGCCAACTTGACATATTTGGTAAGTTCCCAATTTTATTTTTTTCTAACTACAAATGTATCGCAATCTCACACTGCAAACTATACTCAAGTATGTGTCTAACTAAATTTCAAAAATATAAAACAAATAAAAAGTAAAAAAAAAAAACAAAAAATAAAAAAATTCACACTATGCACTCAAAAACTCGATCCATACAGACATTCAACAGTTCTATTAGATACGGATACATTTCTAGATTTCTACAAATGAATGTGCAAAGAGCTTAAGTGAGTGTATTTGAATAAATGTGTCTGTGTGTTGTATACCTCTTAGTTTAAGTTTCGGAGGATAATAAATAGCCGAGCCATTTGAATCGGTTCGAAAGTACATTTCATAGAACTCTAAAACCGTGTCTGCAAAAATCATACAAAAACAGAAAGAAATAATTGTCAAACGAAGGAGGAACAAAAACAAAAAGAATTATTCGGAAAAACTGAAGAGGTAAAGAGGAAAATTTAAAAAAAAAAAAAGAAAAAGAAAAAGGAAACTAGGACGAGGGAAAGAATAGACGACGTTTTCTTTTGCGATTGCACAAGGTTGCGTGACAATCAAACATTAGTACGTATACGCAGCAGTGTGCTGAACGCTTTTGAATCGTTGACTGTACCACCATACGTAGGGTAGTAGGTAATTGTTAACCTTGGCACTATTCTTTTACAATTTTTTTGTTGTTGTTTTAATGTTTTTGTTTTTTCTTCAACTTTATGCCTTTGTTTGTTGATTTGCATATCCTTTTTGGTTATTATTATTTATTTTGTCCTACACTTTCACACAAATATACTCGTACACGAATGCTATTCATATGGCAGATGGAATTTATTATTATTCGCCTTAATTAGCGTTGCGCGGTTTACTTACTTTTCTTTGAGAAAACAACAACACCCCCCCCGCCCCATGTGAGTGAATGTGAATGAAATGCATTTGCATTTGCATAAAATATTGCATTGCTTGCACCGTCGTCGTCGGTTGGTTGGTTGGTTCATTTTCGTTGTAAAATAAAAGAAAAACAAAACAAAAACCATGCCATGGGCACTGCAAACTGATGGATAGAGTAAAGCATGACATTTGAAGGATATATATATACAAATTTATAAATAGGCCTAGTATGACATATGTGGGTCACTTTAATTTAAATAATTTAACGTAATTACTTAAGGACCTTTCGGAAATGATGAAAACACAGCCATTGTCGGGCTGGTGGAGTGTGCAATTTTCTGGCTGTGTTGACCTTTGGATAAAACAATTAATTGAAATTTCCAATGCATTTATGATGTTTTAATTACCAAACAATTTTCACAAATCAGTTCTGTGTATGAGTATTGTTGGTTTTCCTCCTGATGCCTTCTGACTCATTGTCAAAGTAACAATTACAATTACATTGTATTTGTCCAAACATAAGTCGTCGGGGGGACGACTATTTCGGGTATTTCGGATAGTTTCAAGAATGTCATAGTTGTTATTTTGAAATTTGTTGTTGATTGGCTCCGATACGAGTAATATCCATTTCACTGAAAAGCCAGTAGGGTGGATGTCACCAAGGCTTTTACCATGTAAAACTAGTACAACACTCATATATGGCAAATGACTTTCTCGTATTCTGCTTTGGAAAGCAACCAGGACTCTAACTGCTATCATAGTGCAGCCTCGAGTTCTATGAAATCTGCAAAACAATGAGATCGTTCGAAGGCTAATCAGACCATGTCATAGGGAAGTGGTGAACTTGACCCTTAGTACTCAGTCAATATCGGCGGATGAAAATCAACACAAAGGATGAAAAACGCACAAAAATAACACAAAAACAATTGTTCAATCAACCGAAATCGTAAGTAGTAGGGCGCAAAGTATATATGCATTTGACAAGCCAAGAAGATACACAATCAAAGGCGTCAAAGGAGATTGCAAAAGTGCTGTCATTTTACGACTTAACAATGCACTTAAGGTATAAGAAACGGTTCGGAAAGTTTAAAGGTTTTTTTTCGGTCAACGTGAGGCCCTTTCTTTCGTAGCATCTATCAATTGTAAGAATTTTGAGCTACTGGAAAAAAGTTAGAAGAACCCAAACCGGGCCTATCGTTTGGTTATAATCCCAGGTTTGTCGATGGCAGGAATTGCATATATCACAAACAAGACTTGGTTATAAAGCCTTAGGTCCATTTGTCGCATAAAAGTAAGCATGCTGACCATCAACAGACTCGTAAACTTACCAATTGAGGATTGAAAATGCATGAAACCGATGAAGAATTAAGTTTGAAAGTCATTTTGAGTGATGGGGTAGTGTGTCTGCCGAGAGGCTAACCAGCACATTTTCATACACTGATTGATAATCTTTACTAAGGGCCATGAAGCTCTTTCTGAAGTGGTTCAAGACAACCGCACTCTTTGGTAAAGGAGGCAGTGTACTACCTAGGAATGGGAGTGAATAAGACAAGTTTCAAAAAAGGACCATGATAATACATAATCCTTTAGTTGGAAGATTGTGTTTTTAAATAGTCAAATGATCAACGTCTTAAGGGAAATGAATTTTCAAACACTCGGAAAAAGTAGGCGCCAGTAGGTAGTAGGACCAGATTAATTACATTTGTTTAATTCCCTTTAAAACACTCAGAATTAGATGATATATAGAAGACGATAAGATGCAGTGTTTGCTCCAACCAGAATAAATCTTTAAATGGATAGTGACGGGCGTAGGTTAAACTGCACTCCTTGAACTGATGAGTTTAAATACAATTAAAACAAGAAACAGTCTTGTCTTAATCTCACCACCCTCTTGGTTAGCAAAAGCAATCCATTGAAACTAATGTTTGCCGAAATCTAGTGAACTAAGACAGGTTTTATTTTTCTATGAAGTCGGAAGCTTGTGTTTCAAGACGTTGAAATGAACGATGTCTTGGATAGAGTTGATCGTTGAAAAATATTTCAATCTAATACTCAGATACATATACGAGGGTTGTCTGAAAAGTATCCGACCGCAACGTAAAGATAGCGGCACTCGCCAATAAAAGCTAGTGAATGCTAATTGTGCATCTTTTGACAGTTATTTACCGAAGTTTCAGTCATTTTGGAGGCGTTGACAGTCGTTTGAGTGAGTCGATGTGATTGTATTTTGTGCCGCGTTTGCTTAGGTTAGATCAAAAACGTGTTCGAATGAACATTTCCAACGCTCTGTTGGCGCAGTTTAGGCGTAATAAATCCGAGTTTTGGCGCCGATTAATAACTGTAGATGAAACTTGGATACACCATTATACGCCCGAAACAAAAATTCAGTCAAAACAGTGGACTGCAAAGAGCGAGCCGGCTCCAAAAAAAGCAAAAACTGTTTTTTCGGCTGGGAAAGTGACGGCGACTGTTTTTTGGGATAGTAAAGGAGTTTTCTTAATCGATTATCTTCAAAAAGGAAAAACCATTACGGGAGCATATTACGCATCATTACTTGCCAAACTGAAGGCAGAAATTGCGGAAAAACAGCCACATTTGCAGAAAATGAAAATCCTGTTTCACCAAGACAAAGCGCCGTCTAACACCTCAGCGGTTGCCATGGCGAAAATCCATAAATTACGGTTTGAACTGCTTGACCATCTGCCATATTCACCAGATCTAGCCCCAAGCGACATCTTTTTGTACTTTCATTTAAAAACTGCGCTCGGAGGAAAGAGATTTTCGTCAAATGAGGAGGCAAACACCTTCGTGAACAATTATTTTGCAAAGAAAAACGCCAAGTACTATTTGGAAGGGTTAGAGATATGGGAGCATCGCTAGGAGAAGATTTTTGCATATTTATTTGAAGGGCCATTAAGAAGTGTATCCTTAGTGAAATAGACAAGAAGGATATTATCCAAATGCAGACTTTATGAAGATTACAGCACCATTGATAGAGAAGTTGATAAAGGATAGGACGAACTAATATGGTTGCAACAATCCTCGAAACTTCTACAATATTACATATGCCTCCAGTTTTTTGCTCAGATGAGTACGATAATTGTTAAATTAGATTGACTAATTGTATGCGAATAAAGGCGAAACTAGAGCCGAAGCAGACGGAGATAGATCACATTTTTAATAAATTACAACGGACATATTTGCGCACTAATTGTGATCGAAAAGCAATAACTTACGTTCGCCTCACGGGGTTATGATATAATTTTTCTGTTGCCAGGGTGGAAAGATAGAAGGAGGAGAAAGTGAAGCATTGTTGTGATGTAGTGGTTTGAAACTCAGATATATTTGGTTTCGAAATTGACCCTCCAGGGGTGGGAGTCCGAATAGGACATCTACATGCCAGTGTTATTTATGCCTTCACACGCAGATTTTCTGACTGAGTTCCAATTACACAAATGAAAAACTTGCCATGAGGAGGAGGATGATCAATTCCATAGAAATGATATCAGTTTCTTAAAAAAGATAAAAAAACTGGAGATATATCAATGTGAAGTACTAGCTCTACAGTGAAATCAAAGCAAAGTTCGTAAATAGTTTGGGCCTGCAAATAACCGAGTATTTGACTACAAAAGAAATGCTCGAAAAACGTTTAGCTCCTAATCCCCCCAAACCGCAGAGAAAAGCATTTTTAAGGGTCTAAAACCAAACCCACAGCGGAGGCGAAGACCATGTCAGGTTTCAGTTGGTCAACAATTAACTACAATGTGCTTCCAAGCTGAGACTACAGCATTTATTTACACTGCAAAGACCATTCCAGCGAACAGCGAACGGGTAAGGTTATGACTTCACACTCAGATGACAACGCAGGCATTGGGGCTTTATACTCTGCAGTTTCAACATAACTAGCCAGAAAAGCTAGCGGAAATTAGGTATCCTTTACACCACTGTGGCCGTATGTTGTGTATCGGAAGGCAAAAAGTTGTTTAAAGTGAAGGAATTAATCGATCCCCTATGCGCCTGTTGAATATACTCGTATGTAAGTGGCTTGAATCCTTTGGTTGACTTTTAACAAGGAGCAATAGGTCTCATTAATAAAGCTTAGTCCTTAAAATGCACGTTTTGTGTCTGGCCATGTCGGTGGATAATGCAGCATTGATATTCATGTTCATCCTGCAAAACGACAACTGCAGTCGTCACTTATTATATGGCCGTCTTACAATTTTAATAAAAAGAATACGAATTCTTCGGTATTACTTCTTCGACAAGGTGGAAGATTTAATCTAAATTGATCTGAAGAATTATCTGGAATTCAACTACATATCGGAATTTGCATAGGTTTTGGGTAAGACTGAAAATCGGCTTGATCCTGAGGTTTAAGTGACCAGTCGTTTATTAGTTAAGTTGCCCTTACCTACCTGCCTAATCGAGCGGATCGCCAAACCTTAAGTGCTTTTATCAGAAGTCCCACTTGCATTGTGAGACAATAGGCACTTTGTAGGATTATTTTGGCGTTGCAGAGCACGGGATTAAATAGCTTATGGCTATGTACGTCTTAGTTAATCACCAGGTCTGAAGATGGATGAGACTAGTATCTAAACAAGCCACATTCTATGAGCTTATAATAATTAAAAAGACTTCTGGGGTAAGATTGAAACAAATTAAGCGATGTACACAAAAGGGAGGACATTTTTGAAACAGCACCGAATCCTTTGCATACAAACAATTTCTGAGGTGATGACTTTTTGTCGAACAGTTTTGAGTCATCGATTAAGCCAAACGAGTTCAATATTTGAAATATGATTGGAGCTGGTCACAGAAAAACCAAAAGGATCTCTCAGAGAAATTAAATAACTAAAATTGTAAAAAATTTAAATCATTCTGACAATCAAGTGTCAGACATCAGCTGTTATTGGTGTAATATATTTTTTTAATAATAAAAAGATGAGGCATACAATAAAAATCTCTGCAATGTAGTTAAGTGATGTATTGTACAACTAAAGCAAGGCTAATGAATGTAAACAAGAGAATAAGCATTCCGCTAAAAAAAAAAACATGTCATTTGAGGAATGAACAGATTTGTTTGATATTTCATTTGAAACACAACAATTTGAATCATGAGTAAGTAATGTGCTTGAAAATTAAAAACCAAAATGAATAATTCGCAAATGAAAGGATGTCTTGTGTGTAGTTGGATAGCATGCCAGAATGTGTCATGTGAAGATGAATTGAAAATGACTATATGTCAAGAGGTTGACGAAGGTGAATTCATCTCCCTCAGTGTTTGGTGTTAGATTTACGAGTACAACAACAAAATTGTTCGTTTCCAAATGATTAATCATTTGTCACTGGGTATTCGTGTCTTACCAGCCTCATCTGGCATAAGTTGAAACACATGATCTGGAGGTTGAGTTGCAGCCTTGACATTACGTGGCGCTGTTGGGGCATCTTTAATTTAAAACAAACAATCGAAAGAGTTACCATCAGAATAGTTAAAAGTGGGATAAAGATATTTTTTTTTTTTTTTTTTGTTGGTTTAAAGAGGGGAAAATAGCTGTAATAAGAGAGATTTTTTTAATAAATAAGAGAAAAACTTACCAAGTGTCCGGACTGTCATCACTTTACTCATCATACCATCGCCGAGAGCATTTCTACCCACCACCTGGAATTCGTATGTCATTTCTGGTGTTAGGCCATTGATTGTAACCTCGGTGCTACCTGATGGTGTAACAGATATTGTTTGCCAATCTGATACACCAGCCTCTCGATACCATATCGTGTAGTCCTGTTTGTATTCTTGGCCGCCACTATACCCGGGCATCCATTGCAGCGTTATCGAAGACTCGGTCGCCTTACCCGTGATATTATACGGCGCATGCGGCTGAGTACCTTCGATGACCAGCTGGGTTGCCGACATTAAAGTGGCTACCTCATTTGAAACCACACATTGATAGTAGCCAAAATCTTCACGTCTTAAATTTTCAATTGTTATATTGCCGCCATTGATTTTCACACGACTTTTTTGTGATTCGGTTAATTGAAGACCATCCTGTCGTTGCCACTTAATTGTGGGTCGTTGTGTACCTTCTGCTTCGATGGCATCGCAATGCATTTCAACGCTATCGCCCACTTTTCGCTGATACAGCGACTCGGGCTCAACAGTAAATGTTGGTGGCTTACGCACTAATACCTCCATGGGACCGGAGGAACCTTGAGTACCTTGAGCATTGTATGGGGTACAAGTGTATCGGCCTTGATGATTCTCATTGACGCGTGTAAATAACAGTGAACCGTTATTCATAATAACAATGTCCTTGGTCTGATATGGCTCGAGGAGACGCTTATCTTTGGTCCACGTCACATACTGTAGGGGTGGATTCGATTTTATATAACATTGAACGACACCGGCTAGTCGAAAAGGTAGATATTGTACAGTTGGTGTGAAGGTCACTTTGGCAGGATCTAACAAAAAAAAAAAAAAAAAAAATTGAAAACCAAAAACACAACAACACCAACATTAATTCAATAGAAATGCAAATTTAAATGAAAATATCTTTTGTACTCACATTCAACATTCAAATAAGCCGAAGCACTTTGCGGATCTCCAATACCATTTGATACTTCGCACAGATACTGTCCGGAATCATCAGCACTAACTGGATTTATTATAAGGGAGCCATCCTTACGAATGGTGACACGCGTCTCTAGCGAGGCCACCTCACGTACGGGTGAGCCCTCACGAAACCATCGAACGGTGACATTACCAGGCATGGCTTTCGCCTCGCATGAGAACATCACCTTCTCGCCCTCGAGTTTGGTTTGATTTGTGGGCGGCACCTATACAAAAGCAAAACGAAAAAAAAAACAAAAAAACACACACACACCACCAATGGAAGAGCGAACTTTTTAAATAAAATTTTTATGTCAATTATATTTTGATTTATTGAATGAAAAAAATAATAAAAAAAATAAAAGTATCTGAGTTAAAATTTGTGCACATGAAATGATTGGCAATTAATTTAAAAAACAGAAGAACTTTTCAAATTAACAATAATTACGAGTTAAATAATGAAATTAAATAAAAAATGAAAATTAAACCACAAATAGGATGTGAAGGCAATGAGGTTAATGATGAGGCTAATTTTATTTGGAACGATCTCTTTTGTTGAGCGGTTGCTTTTCGACGGTTAATGGTGTTTAGATTATATTTTGATTTTTCTTCCAATACATACTGGTACATGTAGACTTATACAGACTATCTCGACGCGACTATCTTCTATGAAACAACTCATTTGTGACTATAAATTGCGAGCCCTCATACTATCTTCAAATATTTTGTCAGGGCTACTAACAGTCGCCAGCTGCTACCGAAAAAAGCCGTAGTAAAAAAAATAGGGCTAGAGACACTATTGGAGAACATACTGCCAATCAATTGAAGCTCTTAAGGAATCTGTATATGTAAGGTTCTTTCCATCTCTTTGAAAGGAAATAGATGAAAGTTGGATAACCTTTACTATGAAATCCTTAGATGTCCCACATTCTACGAGGCGATTTCAAGAGGTATTCATTCCAAAAGCGATCGGTAAGGGCATGAGTTCGAGGACCATTCTTAGCCCATCATACTCATCTCGTTTTTGATTAAGAAGTCAAGTCCACAACTCCCTAGAAGTCTCTCCTCTTCCTAGTCTAGCCATAAATTCTGTTACAAGATTTCAAGGACCCCAAGTACACGTGTACTTATAAGTAAAGAATAGAAGCTAGTTTGGTTTAAGCTTTTGATCAGTTAATATGGTGTGGGGCATCAAAGAAAGTCCTGTCTCAGTAATCGCTTTGCATAAGTGTGGAAAAAATTCGAACCAAATTTTCGAACTTCTCAAACCACTTGGTATATCGAAAATGTTTGTTTCATTAGTAGAGGACAGACCAAAAAGTGGTCGTCTATGCGTCGCTCGAACAAGTGTGTCAAAGTCAAAGCTGTGTGTGAACGAATTCACAGAAATCCTCTTCGGAAACAAAAGATAATGTCCAGAGAGTTGGATATATCCGCTACAACCATGTCAAGGCTTATTCGAGATGATCTCCATACGAAGGCCTATCGTCGAGCAACGGGACATCTCTTAACTCCCAACCTGGAAAAAATAAGACTCGAAGGAAAACATTGTTACAGCGGCACGCGCTTCATGGACATGAAAATATTTTATTTACTGACGAAGTTTATAACAAACAGAATGACAAGGTTTATGCAACGTCATCTAAAGAAGCAAAAACAGTTGTTCCGAGGGTTCAGAGCGGACATCATCCTGCTTCTGTAATGGTTTGGTGGGAGGTATCGCATCAAGGTGTCACATCACTGCATTTTTGCGTAAAAAGAAGTGAAAATAGGGGCAACAGTGTACCAGGAGAATGTTCTCGAAGGTATTGTCAAGTGCTTAACAAATATCCTTTTCAACGGGGAAAGATGGGTCTTCCAACAAGACTCTACTCCGGCACACAAAGCCAAAACGATGCAAGAGTTGCTTAGATGCAATATTCCGGATTTTATCGCTGCTGCAGATTGGCCATGAGTTAGAGAGCCTTAAGGCAGCTTTGATAACAGCAGCGTCGTCGATTCCACTCGAGACAGTATGTGCCGCTATAGAACAACAGCCACAACGTTTAAGAGCCTGCGTCAAAGCTAAAGGCGACCATTTTGAGAAAAAATTGTTTGCACTTCTTAAATGTAACAGGACTTATGTCTGGACTAGGTATATAAATTTCAACACGCTTGTCTTAAAAGAAAATCCACTTGGCGACTCTACACGGAGTAGTGCGGCCTATTGAGGAAGCTTTACATTTACTACAAAGAATACAGTTTATAAAAAAGGCAGCTAGGTCGTGAACTCAATAACCACTGAGGGTTTTTTGGGATCCCACGCCGATTCCATCGTTCCATCCAATGGGATTATTCATGCAACACTCGGACACAATAATATCACAGAGACCGTGATTAGGGAAAATCCTCGGCGAGAACTTATCTTTCTCCCATATGACTCGTAGTTATAAGCAAGTTGTTAGTGACTATAGACAAGTAGGACCCTAAGTTGTTCGTGTATACACATGGCGGATGTGGCAATCCTAGTATTAGGAAGGTATCTTTCTGTGATAGGCCTCTAAATTGTGGCTTCGAGGTCAAACCTCAAAGCTTTTTTCCACACAATCAATTGAATGGCTAAGCATAATTTTTGAGTAGCAGAAGCAAATACGTTGGCATAATCCTGGAACAGCGGTCTAAGGAAGCGTACATAGCTTTCTATTCGTATGGCTGTCATAAAACCTTCGTTAGAAAACAGGGAATTCTAGTAAAAATTACATAATGGGTGTACACAGGCTTACAACGTCCAATTTTTACCTAAGACGCAGTCACTTAGCGGCAAGCCTCAAGTAAGAAATATACAATTGATATGTTCAAAAAAAAAAAAAATTCCAAAGGCTACGTACTTGCAAAAGGCATGTCTATCGATATTTCAACTATGACCTTACATCTGCTACCTATCGACCTATTAAAATACGAGTATACAGCAGCTTGTAATGTAGTCGCTCTTAGAGTATAAGACTGTTGGACTAGTCATTTTTACAGAAAGGGTTTAATCTTGGAGACACTTACACGCGAATTGGTAGTTTCCTCCACAGTCTCCTCCACATTCCATTTCCGTGTCAATCGAGGTCTTGGTGTAGGAATTTTCGCAGTAAAATTGTGAGCGTCGATGTGTTTATCTACAAGACAATGCCAGTGTTTTCGAAGCGGAACTTTTCGAAATCAGAGAGCATTGCCTTTTATTGAGAAACTCGTTACCACAGACCCAAAACACCTTTATCTTTCCCGACAACCAAGCTGCAATTCAAGCTATTGATTCAGCTCCTTCATACTCGAAACTATTCAGACATTGCCAATCTGCTTGGCTCCCATCAAGCATTACCATTTCCTGGGTCGCAAAGCACTGTAACATGAAAGGCAACGAAACAGCATAAAAATGGTCAGGCAAGGGTAATTACTTGATGACTTACTAAGATATACTAACACCTATTCGTGCTTACCAACCAAGGCTGCCATTAACTAACGAATTATGCAATATCAAGAAAAATGTGGCACAGCTATCAGAAAGAGAACTCTAAGCATATTCAGACAAGATATCGCTTGAGCTATATCCATAACTACTAGCCACTGGTGTTGGTGGGTGGACCCTAGAACATTTTTGATGTAGCTGCAAGGATGTTAATGAGAAAGAATCTCTTATCTTGTTTCCTTGCAAGTGTCCGATTCTAGGGGAGTACAGGTATATTGTCTTAATGACTCTGCTGAATAATTATGTAACAAAACGACCGGAGAGCAGATGATTTTCCTCTTCTTCTTCTACCTACCCTACTCTATAATGACGATTTGTTCCCTCAAAAACAAGACAGCGAAGAATGACTTCCGAGATAGATAAAGAAGGATATGAAATTGATAAACTTTGTGCAGTAGTGTTTGTTTATACTAGATATTCAAGCAATCGGAGGTAGGTACCGATGTAGGAACTTTGTCTATGAAGAATAGTCACAGGGACCCAGTCACCAGAAGGTGTTTGACTAAAACGCCTGATAGCAGAGGCGGGATGTGCCTTTAAGAAGATGAGAAATTTTTTTTTAAAACAACATCGCGAAATGTACAGTTCAATGTACTGACACTTACCTTCATGTTATATCCTCCAACGGATAAGCAGGCGAAAAAATGGGAGCTAGGCAGCAACTAATGCCTCATGTCAGATCAAGGTTAGTAGTAATAACAAATACAGGGTGTAGTACGCTGCGACTTTGTAGTCTATTGTGCCCCCTACTTATACCTTGGAGAGGTTTGCTTCGTCTTTCAGAGCTCCCACACAGCTTAATTCACCAGGAATTATGTCGGAGTGTTTATGCTCTGGCTTCGGCCTTGGAAAGGAAAACTTACTCAAAGCATGTCATTCAGACCATTTTTCTTTTATGAATCTGAGAATGAGAATGAATGTTTTTTTTCCAAATATTTAAACCTTTTTTGGGTCAGTGCCCCGCAAGATTCCAGTATGTGTTCTGGAGTTTCTGAGGAATTATTGCAGAATCTGCAGAGACCTTCATCCGATATCCCTATCTTCCTTAGGTGTTCCCTGAGTTTGCAATGCCCCTTTAGGAAACAAGTAAGGATGCGTAGGTTATTTTTGATAAGACTGACACATGCTTTAAATCTTTTGAGATTGTAATCTCCTAAGAGTTTTTTGGCTTATCTTCGACCCGAAAGGTTCTAGTCCTTTTCTCCCTTTCCGATTTCCTGAATTCTTCGCGTAGGGTGTGTTTCCCAATCCCGCAGAATGGTTCAGGTCCTATGAAGGGTCCTGCTGCCGCTTTTCTCGCTAGAGAATCCGACGCCTCGTTACCAGTGATGCCCACATGGCCTGGTACCCAGCAGACAGATCCCCTATTTTTCTTGCCCAATTTGTTGAAACTTTGTAGCCAATCCCACATAAGTTTGGATTTAATGAAAAGGGAGTCCAGTGCTTTGATAGTTGCTTGACTATCTGCCATTATTGCTATGTAACAGTTTCTGTAACTCTTTTCGAGACTGATTAGAGCGCATCTTTCTATGGTGCATACTTCTGCTTGAAAGATTCTGCTACTCTTGCCCATGGATTTCTGGTTTTCGTTATTGGCCCAAACACTCCTGCACCAGTTCCTTCATCAGTTCTCGAGCCATCTGTATACCACTTTATCGTGTGGTTGCTTAGTCCATAGATAAAGGATTCATCGCATCATTCTTTTCAAAGTTGTATTTCTTAATGCTATCATCTCTTGAAATAGCCAAGAGTTGAAGTTTTCTGAGTAGTGCATCATATTCGTTCGAACTAATGCATTTCCCCTTTCCAGTTCCTTCTTTTACTATTCTTAGAATGGTTTTATTCACCGCCTCTGAGACAACGAGGTGTAGGGGTGTTAATTCTAATAGCACCTCCATTGCAGCAGTTGGGCATGTACGTATTACGCCGGTCAAGGTTAGTAACGAACGTTACTCTTGAAGAGAGCGCTTAACAGCTCAAAACTACACTTTGTTGCGTACAAATCCATTATTGTCTCACAGGGCTGTGCAAAACTCCTGAAATGGCATGACATGGATACAAATAACATTGAGAAATTAAGATATTTTATCCATGCTGATCCCTTGAAAAGTAAGCCTTAGATGAAACAAGCTCGGGCTTTTAAATACCGCTAAAATAAAATTGTCAAGGCTAGATCAGATTGGATGTAATGGGAGGAATACTACTTTCGAATGTACATACAGGGCATTGCACCATAGGTAGTCATCCTCAACCATTGGTCCTAGGGGTAAGTAAGTCGCAAGACAATGGATCTATTCAAGTCGGCGTGCCTTTCAAAACCGACCAACGGGCTTATTCAGGTAGATACTTCTCTCGATCGCAACATGATAGCTTACCACCATTACAGATTTGTGAAGAAAATATTCTACAACCAACTGTCGGAGGTAATCAAAAGAAGCAGAATAAAGAACAACACATATCGTTTAGCTCATACTTGGAGAGGGATTGAAGAGTACATTTAAACCCGAGTTCAAAGTCATATCGTGTGAAAGAAATGGAAGTGCATTGCAATTTAAGACCTGATGAAAGTAAGCTGCAAAAAGCTGAATTTGGTGTAAACAGGCCATTTACTATATACTTTCAACAAGGAGCTTACTTGAAAACGCATCTCCAAATATTGTAGCATGTCATAAAGCATGAGATTATAGAGATTTGTATTGATAACTGATAAAGCCAGCTCAGGAGGGATTAAATTGTTAAGATGGCAGGCTGACGGTCTTAAATTCAAATCAGGGCATTCGAAGGGGTTACAATTTTCTAAATTGCAACAGAATCAGTGGCATACCACCCTGATCAAAAAGTTCCCGGAATAACCACCGTGTGGCGCTCCCATTGTTCCGATTTGAATTAAGTTGGTACATCTGTTGTTGATATTCCCTCTAAATCTTAGCGTCATAGCTTGACATTTGCAAAAGTTACGTAGCCAAGAGTACATCTATCTCTGTGTGTGTTGGCGATTTTTTTCAATTTTAGAAATTAATTTAAATTTCCAACAACGAACTTGAATTAAATGTTGCATTAAAAACGGATTTAATGGTGCGCGAACGTTGGAAATGTTGGAAAAGCGTTTCGGCAACGATTCTCTAAAGAAAACGGTCGTTTACCAGTGGCACGAGCGGTTCAAAAGTGAACATGAGTCAATCGAAGATGATGGACGCAGTGGCAGACCATCGACATCGAAAACCGACGAAAACACGGATGACATGTGATGTGATGTGGGCAGAAAACTCGTGGATTTTGCACCATGATAACGCACCGTCGCACAGTGCCATCATTCGTAATTTTTTGACGAAAAATGCAACAAATACCATCTAACAGCAACTGAATTCACCTGATTTGGCTCCCTGTGACTTCTTTCTGTCCAATCGAGTTAAGAAACCACTACGGGGAACGCGTTTCAGCAGCCGAGAGGAAGTAATGGAAAAATCGTAGGAAGCACTGATGGTCATACCGAAAACCGAATATAAAAAATGCTTCGAGGATTGGATCAAGCGCTGGCATAATTGTGTTGCAGTCGATGGGGATTAGTTTGAAGGTGACAATATAGATTTAGAGGAATAGACTTGTATTTTTAATTTTCTGAATAAATTCTTTATCAAGGTGGTATGCAAGCTCATTTGGGTGTTTCACCTACAAGTAGAATGGCTGGCCTGGGAGAAAGGCGATAGATTAAATGTGTTCTTCGAGACTATAATTTTTGGACACGATCAACAACATCAACTCTCGATGTAGGATAAGCCAGGTTCTGCTCTTAGTTTTGTCGCATCGAACTCGAACAGACTGGCACCTTTAAGAACAATGAACAGCTCCATATAAGAACAGGGAAACAACAAGTAGATATCACTTAATGTCAAACGAAGTGGCAGTAGATCGGTCGCACTTTAAGTCGCATACACTTTTGCAAATCCCATTTGGCAATAAATTTGCATTTTGCAGATTGGCAAAAGCGTGCATCGCCTTAGGCAGATGTGGAACTGTATTCAGATGGAACGGCTTATAGGCATCGCTGACATATCTTGCTCTCGAAAAACGAACCAATTTATGTAAAAAAGGAGCAAGGTCTCTGCAGTTTTGACATTTAAAATTGCTAACTCAAAATGATCAAAAAATCTAGAGTATGACTATCTCAGCACATAGAAGAGCTTATGTGGAAAAGATCTATCTAAGCCGGTTCTATGCTGAGATTTCTCTATATCAAATTAGTTGATTTGGTGTTTCTTATCTATAAATGTGAACTCAGAGATACTTTAGCTGTAGCAATCAACAAAACTGCAATTTTTTTTAAAGTTTCCCCTAAGAAGAGTATCTTTAAGTATTTCTAGACCTTTAGGATTAAAAAAACAAGACTTGCAAAATACCCCAAGGCTGGGACAAGAGTACTATGTACGGGTATGGTATTCATCGTTCATAATAAATTCCATTTTTGTTTTCACATTACCATTTTACATAGAAATCGTTTTTCCTATGCAAAGTATTAAATCACACAGCCTCTGGCCTTATTTCCTTCCGAGAAATATTTTTATTTATCCACATTGTCAATATGTAGAGGCAGAAATATTTTGATACATAGATACATACGAGAACACATTTGTATACCATACATCTACATATGGATAGATATTCGTTTGGCAAATCCATCCAAGTCAGCATAGGCTTGAAGTAAATTAGCAAATCATCTCAGGAACCTGACTCACAATAAAATTAAACGAAAACCTAAATAGGATAGGCAGAGTTAGGATAACACGATACGAATACGAAATTAGAAATACTCGATGTGTATCCTTGCATATGAATCAATCTCTCTCTTAAGTCGTTTTTTCCTCTGTACTTTCCCCCGTTTGTCGTTTGGCAGTGTTGGAAAAATTTCCCTGTATGACTGAATGGTTGGAAGTTAAACAAAGACAAAAACATTAAACGAGTGAAGCAGAAGAAAGTTTTAGGCCAAAAAGGATCCCCACATCATCATTTCTAAAAGCTAACAAACAAACAGTAAATTTGCAAATATCCCCATCACCATCCCCATCCACAGCATTACCATATTGCCATCACTGCCGCCCGGCCCGGGCTTGCCGTCATTTTATCGTTGTCGTTTTCCATTGCTGTTGCTATTCCCATTGTTGTTGTACGAAAAGTCGCCCCTTGTTGGTCCGCCCACTTTATTTACCGACAAAACACAAAAAAAAAAAAAAAAGAAATCCAACCAAACCAAACCAAACCAGACCAACAATTTACCCAGCCCACATTTGAAATTGATTATTTGCTATTTCATTCACAACGTTGCTCCGGTTTTGATTCGATTTAATTGTCCTTCGTTAGCTGGGGCTAATTAAAAATGCCAAAAAACCAGGCAGGGTGGCAACATAGCATTACGACAAATTCCACACTACCATCTACAATAGCATTGAGCTCCCAAAAAGCCGAGGACACCAGTAGGATGTCATCCTGTTCTTCTTCTAAACCCTCTACAAGAACAAACTGAAGGAAGGATATGTTTTCCTTTTTGTCGATGCGAAGTTGGAATTGGTTTGTAAAATTATCAAGAAAATGTCAACACAAATAGTCATCACCGCAGCATATTCGAATATTCGTATGTTTCGCTCATGGAGCGCTGAGATCAAGGTAAGATGGTTTTTGGATTCACAACATGATGTCCTTATCGTATCTCCGCCCTGTAACACCCTTACTTGATTTCTAATGAATTTTACACAAAGAAGGACATTTAGATTCTGATACTGATGTAATAGTGGTAGTCGTACTGATGGTGTTTAACTCGTTTGAATAAAATTTAAACAATTACACCTACAGACGGTTGAAGACTGACAATATTCAGCTCATCCAAACACCCTCGACCAACGCCTTCAGAATTGATTGATCCGACATTGATTGGTGACTAATTAAATTTCGGTTATTTTTGATGAAAGGCGGTACGGTGATGGCCACCAGCAAAGGGAGGGAAAGTCTGTTGTTAACTTTATATTCCATTTCCCGATGGAAATTAATTTCGGTGACAGAAATAGCCACGATCGTATGTGGATTATTGGGGTCAATGTTGGTGGTGGCTTGTTGCTTGTTTGAATATTTAAATTTTTCTGTTGGATTATTAGTTCAAATTGAATTACAAATTAAAGGATAACATTCCAATAAACATTTTTTTAATAGTGTATAACGGCGGACTCCAACAGAATTATGAGTGATTTTTATACAGTTTGTTAAATAATGAAATTTTCTTTTTTTTCGCCAAAAAGTACTCGTATCTGCAGGTAAGCCCACATTTGCTTTATTTGCTATATTAGTAACTCCTGACTTTTTCCCTGATTTAGCAACGAATGAAGGTATAATTTTTATAAGAAATATTCTACACCCCAAGCACAGATATCTTCATTCAGGGAGGAGTTTCGGAAGTCTAGGTGATATACGACAGGGGCCTGTTGAAGCATATGATCATGACACGCAGTCAGCCGGGTATCACCTGACAGACATGGTTATTTGTAGTATCAAGTCGATATAACAAAACTTGTCTGACTTCTGACAAAGACGCAAGAAATAATTTTGTACAAGTTTTTCCTAAATCATGTTTAAAACAGCTCCCGCAATATCTCAAGGATTCCCCTCGGTATCAATCGGTTCCACTATCTGCATAAAGAATTGATAGACCGTCACTCGAAATAACCATCAACTAGTGTCTCTAACCACCCATGGCGATAGGAATGGAATCGAACTTGTCTGTGTCATAAAAAATTTAATGGATTGGAAGCTATGAAGCAACAAACTGCGTTGGAGTTGCCAAAAGAGCTCATAATTTTAGATGAAATCCGATAAAAATCTTGAGGGCTCTAGGTTCATTTCGAGTGAGGGCCACCAAAAACCCTGACCTGATAAAAGCTCATGAATTCATTAGCGTAGTCATCACTTTAAGCTCCTTAGGAAAGTAGACCTCGAGTATCAGTAACTAATCCCAAGTTTGAAGACAAATCCGACCGTAGAACCAGCTCTGGGTTCTCCTGTTAAGGATTGCAAGAACTTGAATTGGCAACTCACTTGCTGCTCACTAATTTTGAAAAGCAGTTGGCCTGTGCCAGCTCGAGAACTTAAATCAAATCAGCATTGAGTTTGACATTCGTTTCTAAGAGAAGGCACTTTCATTACTTGTCTTGGAGTACACTGAAATTCGCTTATCTAAATTGGAAGAGGAGCGGATCGATGAAGAATAACAGCCAAAGCGGGACACGGAATCTACCCAAGAACTGATGAATCTTGAAATATTGCATGAGTTCAGAGTGAGCAGATTGCACTATGGACCAATACAGTCTGCCTTAAATGGTAAACAAAACAGAACTGACTATAAAAATCCGTCTATGGCTTTTGGCAAATATTACGTCTATGGCCAAGACTATCAAGTGACTGCGCAATATTGGCATCACCTATCAGATTTATCGCTCGGTTTAAAGTCCGCAGGCGCAGAGACATCTCAGGAGCACCTGATGAGGTGTGAGAATTGTGAAATGTGAGTGAAGTGCTTTCTACATTGTTTGAGAGAACTTAGGCATTTAACTTTGATTTCGATATTGCAAATATCGTTCTGGGAGTACGGGAGTACAGATCTCGCTTTAATGACTCCAGGCAGGACTAATTTTCAGATTTTCGGAAACAATAAATTATCCTCTATTGGAATTCATGAGTCTTCCCATCCTACGGATGAAGACAGGGTCGTAAGCCCAGGAACAAATAAAAAATTATAGATTACCTTCTACAGTGAGATTATTAAAGAAAATAAAAAAGAGTGTCGGTGATAGAATGGAGCCCTGGGGTATACCAGCGTCTATTTTGTTGATATTGAAATTGGAACCGCTCAGGACAACTTTATGGGACGTGCTGAAAACTAATTTCTAATCCTGTGAAGAAGAGATCCAAATGGATGCATTTTTGCCAAAAGAGCCTGATTCCAAACTCTGCCAAATGCCCTTGCTATATGAAGTGTAACTATCCGCTTTCAGGAAACTGATGAAGACTATTGTTTAAGTTTTTGGTGGAACACAAAAAAAACCACCAGTGGATCTGTTGCTATGATAACCATAGTTCTGGTTATTGAGAAGCTTTCGTATTTCGAGATATTTCATGAGCTAGAGAGTTATCAGCTTTTTCATAATCTTGTCACGAAGGGTTGTAAGTGAAGCGGGCCTTGATAAGAGGAAGGGCTGAACGAATGATGTTTTCCATCTTATCGGAATGAGTTCAGATAACGTTTGATGATAGACTTGGTTTTGAGAGGACGGAAGGCAGATATACTTAGGAATTTATGTTATTTTTACTGCAAGAAAATTGATTTGTCTCCTTAAGATTTCGACGAGCTCAATTGTAGGCTGAGACATAATCTACTCAACAAGGAGATTGATCTTGTCTAGATGGATCTAGATAAGGAGGATTGGCGGGCAGTTTTATTACATTTATTTTTTTCAACGAAAACTTCTACTTCAAGTCATCGATTTGAAGTTTATGGTGAACATGCAAATAATAAGGATGGTTAACGTTGTTTGTTCGTTTTAAAAGTGGTAATTTTGGCATCGGCAACGGTCTTTGCCAGAAAAAAAAATTTAAGATACAAAAGATAAAGAGTCGACTCAAACACAAGAACCGCTCTCAGAAGTATTAAAAGTTAATCGTACATCGTTTAAAAGTCCTGGTAAAGATCCAAAAAGAAGAAAGATGGGTTCCATATTAATTGAAAGTAGGAGACTTTAGAAGGCGAAAAACTATTGCTTAATCGGTACAAGAAAAAAGGTTTCTTGCATCCAGTTGTAACTGGATCTATTTCGACAATCCCAAGCGCACAAAATATGGGTAGACCAAAGCCTAACATCAATCTCGCAACCGGTACGCAATATCCACGAAAAGAAGGTTATGGTATGGTATTTGGTGATACGACAAGGAATTGGTGTACTATGAAAGATAAAACCTGGTGAAACGATAACTGAGGATCGCTACCGTCAGCAATTGAAAAACTTGAACCGAGCATTGATGAAAAAACGACCGTATTCACCAGACGTAGACGCTTCTGATTACTACTTGATTTGCTCGGTGGAGCACAGACTTTCGGAACACACTTTTATTCTTACAATGAAGTGAAAGATAGGCTTGGCCTTAAAAGACGAGCAGTGGTAGTGATGGGGAATCTATCCATTGCAAGAAAGATAGGAAAATGTCATAGCTAACGACGGCCAAAATTTTGATTATTAAATTCATGCATTATATTATAATATTGTTGAAATAAATATGTTTTTCGAGCAAGAAAAATTTAATTATTCAAACACATATTTTTTTTAATAAGCGAATGAAGAATGATGCAGAGTTTTTTATTGTCCGAAGAAAAACTTTTGCAAAATTTGGGTCATTGTAGTTTTTGCCTCAGGTGTATCAGTCATTTCTGACTCGTTTACGATTTTTCTCCGTTGGTTTGGTCTTGTTAAACTGAAAAATAGTCTGGATATCAAGTTGACAGCTCAAGCATCAACATGTTAATGTAGCTATCTGACACAAAGACCGGTGTCCTTTCTGCTGTACTGAAAGTCCCTGAGTTCTTATGAAATGGTTTGAACGTTCCTTCAATATTTGAAACGTTCCGTTTGCAAAGAGCTAAGCTTAAAAGTACCTTGAAGACATTTAAAAGAAGTTCAAGTCACTAAACATGCTTAAAATGACTGGTCGAAAAAGATTCAAGCTATTTTCAAATACAATGCCTTCAAATAGCATCAGATGTTGAATGATCTCGAGCTTATAGAGGTGGCCGGCTCATACCCTAACTTTTACGAGTCACATTCCGAAACTCGAAAATAGTTATGACAGGGCTATCATCGTTATTATTTACAAAATCGAATAAATTATTCAAAAGCAACAAACAAAAAGCTTCGCATGACACTCTACGAGTACTGACGTTGGCATAGATTGCTCACTATTTTAAACAAAGGGAATCTTCACTAAAAATGATTTCACAATATTCCTATAAGTCTTGATGCAAGACGAGTTAAAGCAAACTCAGCCACCCAAAGAAAATAATGACAACTATGAAGCAGTGTGCAGTGTTGTTGACGTGTTTGGCATCATGTTGAGAATGGACAAAAACGATTTTCGTTCTTCCATAAAACATTATTTTTTGAGAGGCAAAACGGCGAAAGAAACAAAAGAAAAGTTGGATAAATATTGTGGGGCTAATGCTCCGTCAGATTACACCGTCAAATATTGGTTTCGAGAGTTTCGCGGTGGCCGCAACTCCACTACCGATCAAGTCCGCAGCGGCAGGCCCTCTGATGGGGTTACAGAGGACAATGTCAAAAAAATACATGAAGTGGTGTTGGCTGACCGGAAAGTGAAGGTGCGCGAGCTAGCAGATACCACAATTTTGAGAAATATTCTGCATATGAAAAAGTTATCCTGCCGCTGGATGCCGCGCATGCTCACTCCTGACCAAAAACACGAACACGAGAGCACTTCGAAAGAATGTTTGGACTTGCTGATGCGGAATCGGGCGGACTTTTGGCGTCGATTGGTAACTGTTGATAAAACTTGGATCAACTATTAGACACCAGAGAATAGAATGAGTGCCCGGCAATGGACTGAAGCCGACAAGAGTGCTCCGAAGCGGCCGAGGGAGGCTCAATGGGTCGAAAAGGTTATGGCGTCGGTTTTCTGGGATTGTCATGGCATACTCTTCGTGGACTACCTCGAAAAAGGAAAAACCATTAACAGCGAGTGATACTGTGCATTATTGGAGCGATTGAAGGCCAAAATCGCTGCAAAACGGCTTCACATAAAGCCGTTGCAAGACAATGCGCCGGCGCATAAGAGCATCGCAACCACGGCTAAAATCAATGACTTACGGCTCCAATTGCTGTCGCATCCAGCGTAATCATCCGATTTGGCTACCTCGAACTATTATCTCTCTGCAAACCTCAAAAGATGGCTCATCAATAAAAAATTCAGCTCACACGAGGAAATCATCGACGCCACGGAGGAGTATTTTGCAGACCTTCCGGAAAATTACTTTTCGGACGGGATCAAGAAGTTGGAAAATCGCTGGAATAAGTGTATCAACCTAAAAGGGGAAAATATTGAATAAAATAAAAAAAACCTTTTAAAAATAATTTTTTTTTCATTCCCAAGGAGGTTACTTTTCACCCCACCTATTAGATGCCTGAAGGCAAATATGCTATCGAATGTCTGGCAGCTTAACATAACTAAATACGAGTAATCTTACTTTTTTTGAGGTACTACGATGAACTGAAATAAGTTGCGGTTTTCGGGGAATTACTTTGCATATCCTGGATAAAATCGATTTCTGTTTTTCTCCTACAAATAACAAGCTACTCGTAATTTCGCATTTTTTCAAAGCCACTCCTTTCTCAGAAAACAAAAGAATTAAAGGTCACAGAAATTTAAGTAACTTCATCTTAATAATAGTAGAAAGTAAAACAGTGCTGATTGAGCTTAGATGCATGCAAGCGTAAAACGCAAAACATTCACGAAAAAAACAAAACAAAAAAAAACTATAATATTTATGTATAGAAAAAATATACATCAAGCATTGACCCTCGCGTCTGCCCCTTTAGCTGCTTTAGATGACAGAGCCGAACATGAACAATTTGTTTGAATTTATTTTTAAACATATAATCAAACAGAAATATGGTATATCAAATTTTTAAACAAATTTCAGTTTAATTATTATTTTTAATATTTTTTTTTTGTAAGAACAATTTTGAAAGAGAGAAGATTAAACATTCAACTTACAGTAATACCGAATTTTTCATCGGCTTTACCGGTATCGGGCTGGAAAAAAAGAAGAGAAAAAAGAAAAGAAAAGAAAACACCAACTGCCATACCGATTAATGGTATTTAAAACAAAAAACAAACAAATTGAATTTCTGTTTTTTTTTTTCAAAAATAGAATTATTAAAAAAAATTAGAGGCGAAGATGCATGAGAGACAAACCTTGCTTAGAAGAGTGTTAAAATAGTTGTTTCGCGAAAGGTTTCATTTTCGGTGTTCTTGTTTTCGAAGTGTACTATTCTTTTGTTGTTTGAATTTGAAAGTTTTGAAATGTCAAGTGAGATATCATGTCAAGAATGTCTAGAATGCATAAAGGACTAGGTGTGCATGATATGCTTGTATGTATTGCCTATTCTACTGAAATGTATTTCGTTTTCTTGTTCTGATTTTCATGTTATTTTAATCTCCATGGAAGGGGAAAAAGAAAAATAAAAAAAATACTAGTATCTATAGCAAAATCTATTTTGGCCGTACTTTCCCTTTCTAGTTAATTCGGCTTCGATGTTTGATATTGAATAGGTCAAGGCTGGCAAGACTATAGACACACCCCCTGTTCTACGGTAGCATTTTAAATATTTGACGGACATTTGAGTATGCCCGACGCTAATGAAGCTGACAGTAGAAAACACCAAAGTGGTGATGACCAATCCTCTGATATAAGGTATCTTAAGCCGAAACTGCGTCGAGAGAGGAAAAAAAAAACTATGTTTGCAACAGAGTTAAGGGAACCTAAATTAAACATTTTTAGTATTGCTACTTTCATTTGCTTTAGAGTAAAAATTATATGACTTCCTTCGATCTAACAGCCAAATCTTGAGCCCCTCTTATGAAGATTTTGGGGCAGCATCTTACTTCTAATACGCGAAATATTAGCTTGTCCGACTTGAAGAATTTCCAGTTTATCAACACACTCCAAAGATTTTACGTAGCCATAAAAGAAGTAACCGAGTAGCGTCATTGGGCAATTCACTAGTCAATTAAATGATTTAATATTCTTATTTAACTGAGTCCTTAGTGAGGACATGGGTTTATGATCAATATGGCACGAGATTCTGCTCTAACCAAATATCGTCCAGAACGCCATGCATATTTTTAAACAAAAATTCACTGCTCACTATCCGTACCGTTGGTCTTCGACTATAACTTTAAACACATTTTAAAAAAAATAAGGATCGATACTTAAGATCCTGGTGTACCAGCTACAGGGAAAGAAGGCTCCTCAAGATCGCATATAAAATCCAGTCATATTGTAACTTAGACTCTTCGTAAGCAGTCTGACCGGCCTCTATCTATACAGTTTTTGGCAAAGAATGTGTATGATAGATCGAATTTTCGTATCACGGCAGATACTGACACACCTTCGCTTCATCAATTGAGAAGCAACACCTTCAAAATTCAGTTCTGTAACCCATATATGCAGACAAAATTGACATAATTTGAAGAAGAGATGTCTTTCAATGGAGCGTTTGTAAATATGAAGCAGAAGCGACTAAAATGAGTTTAGTTGTATATTCTGTCAATAAAGCGAAACACACACCCATGCATCAATAGAGAATGGAGGAGACGTTTCAAAAGCGAATTATTCGGACTGTACAGTGGTCCCGAGTTCAGGGGAAAAAAAACTCAGATAATCTGGCTTAGACAGCCATATGACCTTGATCGTATGAACACCAATGCTGGGATACCCCACAGTAGTAATAGAAGATATAGTAGGACTAAAGCCCTTACACTTATTTACCAACAACGTTGCATTATGGCAGCTCAGCAAGTCTGGTAAAAACCAGATAGTTAGATCTTAGTGATCCCCCGGATCCTTAGACCCTGCTTACTAAAATACCAGAACTTGATATGATCCACACAGTAACAGACCGCCCTAAAAACACATTATGCTTCTACAAAGGATTTTCCACGGAGATAATATAACATGGGAACTACTAGGCATCAAAGAATGTGCCAACGGAAAGTCCAGCAACTACGAGTATATATGCTCATAGTCCGCATATCCTTGACTCCAAATTAATTATGTATTGCTTCAAAAGCCTTCAAAAATTTAGTCAAGACCAAACTATGGTGAGTTCGTGGGCATGAGGACATTGATAGTAACGAAAAGGCTGACGAACTAGGCCAGAAAGGGCTTACAAACTATTTTTGACAGCCTGGAACTCTTCTGCTGCACCCCTAAAACAGCAGTCAATTTAGTTTCAGTACCTGAGAGCACTCGAAATGCATCTCATATTGGAAAAAAAACACCAAAATCTAAGGCAGGCCACACTTTAACAAAAATGCCAATAGATGTCCAAGAATAAGTCGGCACGATATCGGAAATCTAGTAGGTTACCTAACAGGACATCCCGGTTTGAAATTTTACCTCATCAAAGTGTAACTACATTTTCGATTCTCCGGAGTGCCGACTTTGTCTTGAAAAAGACGAACAAATTGAACACATTCTCTGTTGAACAATCACAATCCTCGGAATTAGACGGAATATTTTCTTTAGAGGGCAATTCGACATCAATGAACTAACGTATTCTTCTAGCAGAAATTTTAACTTCATTCGAAAGGTAGAAAACCTATTAGTCTAATCACAGTTCTCGAAAACCGGTAAAAATGATCTTTTCGGTCGGAGTGCCCTAGTTCGCAGTGGGCGATTCAGAAATAAGAAAAAATAAATAAATAAAACGCCGCACCATTTTCCGACTACATGGACAACGGAGGACGGTCACGTCCTAGATGTTCCCACTTTGTGTGCGCAAATAGAGGCAACTGGAGAAAGGCCGGGTCTAATTAATTTTAATTTTTTTTCCTGTTTAAAACACTTCAAAAATCACAAATTGGCTCGTTTACTAGCCCACCGAGGCAAAAGTGAGATTGGATAATGAAAAAAATTTTTCGATAAACTAAGGATCGTGGCATTAGTTCTTGCACCAACTAGATCACATGCGGGTCGATGCTCGACAACCGCCAAACTGTTGCAATCGATGAAAAATTGATTATTTATGACAGATATGATATTTATATAATCTGCTCCTATCCGACACTATTATCGAGGTGTATGTCAATAATTGCCCTAGCTATGACATTAAAATTGTCCTCGGTGATTTTAATGCAAAGCTAGGAAGAGAGGGTATCTTTGGTGGAACAATCGGAAAATATAGCCTGCACAACACCACCTCCGATAACGGATTCAGGCTAATCGACTTTGCGGCGGGGCGAAACATTGTCGTGGCTAGCACGCGGTTCCCACATCTCGACATACACAAGGGGACTTGGAGAACTCCTGATCAATCAACGGTCAACCAGATTGATCACATTGCGATCGACGCAAGACACTCCTCCAGTATTATAGATGTCCGTACGTTCCGAGGAGCCAACATCGACTCGGACCATTACCTTGTTGTAGCCAAGGTACGGTTGCGGATATCCCAAACTACGCCAAGACAAACTAATGCTGGGAGAAAATTCGACGTCAGACGGCTACAATCGCAAGAGATCGCCAAGTCCTTTTCCGACCGAGTGTCTCTTAATCTCTTAATAGGTCCAATGCCGCCAGCATCAAGCATCGAAGACCATTGGAAACACTGCCAAAACGCCATCAGAGATGCCGCTTCTGATGTGCTGGGTTTCACTCGTCCACCACAATGAAACCCCTGGTTCGATGATGAATGCCGGCAAGCACATGCAGCTAAGCAAGATGCATATAACGCGGCGCTGCTAAGAAAGACCAGAGCTGCTCATGAGCTCTATGAGCGGAAAAGGAGAGACGAGCACCGGCTTCTCGGGAGGAAGAAGAAAGAGCATGAGAAGCGCGCGATCGAGGAAATTGAGAGATGCTTCTCCAGGAATGAGGTTCGGAAGTTTTACCAAAAGATAAAAATAACATGCCACGGAAACAAACCCCGAACCGAAGCCTGTAGAGATGAACAAGGGAACATCGTTGTAGAATCGCAGTCGATGCTGAGGATTTGGAAAGATCATTTCTGCAGACTGTATAACGACGATGACGGACCAAATACCGCTGTCAGGCAGAATCAACCTTTCAACCTGGACGATGATGACCAACAATTCCGTCCACCCGACCTGGATGAAGTGAAGATAGCCATATCGAAGCTTTAGTCCAACAAAGCTGCTGGAGCGGATGGCCTGACTGCCGAGCTCTTCAAAGCGGCAGGCGATGACTTGGTAAGGAGCATACACCAACCCATCTGTAAAATATGGTCAGACGAAAGTATGCCCGATGAATGGAACCTTAACATTGTTTGTCCGATTCTCAAGAAAGGAGACCCTCTGAACTGCGCCAACTACAGAGGCATCAGTCTCCTTAACATCGCATATAAGATCTTATCCGCCGTGTTATGTGAACGCCTGAAGCCGTTCGTCAACAACCTGATAGGTCCATATCAGTATGGCTTCAGGCCAGGAAAGTCCACCATTGACCAAATATTCACACTACGGCAGATCTTGGAGGAAACCCATGAACTTCTTATCCTTGAAGTCAAATATCACTGCTGGTAGCTATAATCTCAAAGCAGATAACAAGTTTACGTTCAGGTTCGAGTTCAGAAGTTTCACAAACGACACCAAAAGTGAAACAACTATCAACACAATTGTGTTCAACACTCGAACAACCAATATAATGTTCTAACAGACCATGATGCTGATGCAGTTGTACCATAGGGTGTTGATTTTTGCACCATCAGCAAAAGAACGGAGATGATGCTGGGATTCTTAAAAAGAAACACATACTAGGTCCCGTCCATTAGAGAAATAAGTGAAAAGAAAAGCGGTGTCCTGAGTGAAGACAGAGAAGAAGAAGAAGAAGAAGAAGAAGAAGAAGAGAACACCGAGTGAATGGACTACAAATCTGCAGCTAAATTGTTTACGAATCCTTGCGCTCTGGTTCGAACATAAAGGTTGAACAATTTCCCAGCAAAAATGATCAAATCTTGTGAAGGCTAGAAAGTTTGGTGTAACAAACTGATTGTCCTCACTAATCGAGAGAGCTAAACAATATTTCAGATTGATATTCGGTACAGAACCACAGAGAAGTAGTCAAGACGATAACTAGTGAGATGAGTGGCAGAAACTGCAACCGAAAGCATGTTAGAGTGTGTTGCCCAAGAAAAATGTCTGCAGCACCACAATAAAATCCCAAAATTTGGGTGGCCCAGAGTTCAACTATAATTTAGAATTTCATTTGACATCAACGAATGTGTCATAAGCTTCGTCTACCTGATATTGACTCAACCCGAATTTCGGTTGGTAATTACTATATACCAGCAGTCATCAGTCAAATTATGCATGACTTCCTTTCAAACAGGTCCTACGAGTAGTTATAAATAATCAGGCAAACATAGAAAGTTTCAAAACGTCTTTAAAAAACGTCACAGACAGCCTTGTAATACGAGTACCATATGCTAATTTCTAAAATTGTTTTTGTTATGAGGGTGGCAGTGGACGAATATGAATAGAGTCCTCATCAATCCACCAAATTTCTAAGACTGTGTTGAACTAGCTACGACTAAACCGGAACAAATAAGCAATTGAACAATCACTTTCAAGCTTCAAAATTAACTAGTAAATGGTAGTCAATGTCAGTTGGACATACGTAATTTTGAGTGCACTCGCAAATCGAAGCACGAAATTAGAGAATTCTATCTACATACCCCTAGTACGAGTACATACACGTTCGTACATGTCAAACGAACATGTCAGCTGTTTCAGGTGAGCTGCCACTTAATAATTTTAAAACTTTTCAACTACTGTTCATAAGTTAACGTCTTTCTGTTTGATGTAGAAATGACGTACATATTCGTACCCGTATGTGTGTTGCAATTGTTGCATTCACCATTAATTGATCATGTACCTGGGTGTTGGAAAGTTTTCCTTCACCCAGATGCCTGAAGCCATGTCATTAGCATAACGTATTTCATATAATAGTGAAGAACTATTATAACTTTGAGGATAGGATGGGTGGTCTCGTATAACTCTTTTATTACAGGGCGGTTGGGTTCGACACGAAGATACACATATACATATAACATATGTATGTATCTAACATACGAGTACGTGTAAGGAATTAATGGAAAGAGAAGAAAACTTTTGTATTATATAATTCCCATCTGATAGACATAAAAGTATCTTTCGTAATTTTTAGGTTTTCTACTTGCATGTGTATGGGAGAAAAACGAACGAAAATGGAAATATTCGTCCTCCTTCGTTGGTTTCTTTATCACATCCGTCTTCATTATGGTACTAAAAGATCTCCTCTTAGAGTTTGTCTTTGCAGTTAAACCCTGCCATCGAAAAGATAAAGACACAACGACACAACGACACACAAGCCCATACATTTGCCGCCGTAGAAGAAAAACTTTTTCTAACTCTTGTAATGAGTTCGCTTATTTTATGTCATCGTTATTGTGTGACACAAAGTTTCTAATTTAATATATTTATTCACGCATACATGAATAAGGGAGGCTATTGAGGAGCAAATGGTGGGGGGGGGGGGGGGTAGGTTAAATGCCAAAGTGGTTGTCAATGCCTGAGAGTGTGTAGTTGGAAAATTAACATGAAAACTTTTGTCAAAAAAGAAAAGATACAACAAAGAAGGAACAACAAAAAGAACACACAAAAAAAAATAAAAAATAAAAAAATACACCCTTAGATAGATGAAAATCAACGAACGGCAAAATACGAATAACTTTCGAATGAATTTTGAACTGTGGCTTAATGTGGCAGCTAGTAGCAAACTTTTGATAATTTTAAGGAGCAACAATGAAAGGGGAACTTAATTAGTGCAATTCTTCGCGCTATAGCAAATTTTCTGTTTTTTTTTTTTTTTTGTATACCGTTAAATGTTTAACACGACGTATTTTCTTATAAGGATAAGGGCATACACACATGCAGATACATATGCCAATTTATAAGAATACGGGATGCGGGAGGGCAGCTTTTAAAGTTTCTTAATGAGTTCGCACTGTATAAAACTAAGTGAGCAGAACTTACACATATTTCAGAGAATATTTTCGATTCGGTTCATGAACTTTATCTGGTTCAACCTGGCTGTGGAAGGTAGTCAATGTCAGAGCATGTCATTCAGAACTAAAAAGCTGTTCTGTTGCCATAATGAATTTTGAAATTTCCTAAAGTTTTTCAGGTGTCAGAAATCGTTTCTTTCAAAGAAACCAACGCATAAATGACGACTGTATCTTTTGACATGTTCTTACCTTTGCATTCGCTAATATGCTAGAGTAAATCGTTAGTACAATGCTTGTAACTTTATGGCAGATCCGAAGATTATTATTTTAAGTGGCTACAAGAAAAACTCGCAACGAGGTCAGGGTACGCCCGTAGTTCTCAATTGAAACTTTGGTAATGTGTGTGGAGTGGTACTGTTTTACTAAGACAGAGTTCCTCTGATAACTAAGTTGAAGATTGTGGAATTCCAGGTTCCACGACACTGAAAATGGTTTTGATGGTGTTCTCTAGGGTCTTTGAGACACCGGTAACTCATGTATTATTTATTTGCGTAGCTGTTCAAGTGTGAAGATTCCAACCGTTTGTGGTGTTTTGTCATTCTTATGAAGATTGTTCACAAATTATAGTCACTTTTGTTAAGGTCATGCTAACTTACAAATATCTTGTCAAGGGTAATTCTTTTAGAGGTACTCTTTCCTCGAGTAATGCATTTTGGGTGCTTCGAACAAACTTATGGTTCACACAATCCACACTGAACCCACAATTCGCTCTACAATTGACTTTCATTATTAGATAATAATACACCACATCTAGCACGTATTGAAAAATATATCCTGGGGTAAGCGAGAGTCTACGCAATGACCGTGATTAATAGATTCGATGACTTTCTCAACAGATGGGCTTGTCGGACGCAACAACTTGGCGTATTTTACTTGAGGATCTGAGCTTAAAAGTATACAAATTTCAATTGGCCGACTTTCAAGAAGATCCACTGTTTTCGATTGAAATTTTGTTCAGCGATGAGTGTCATTTCCAAAACCGTAGCAAAATAAGGTATGGAGCAACCCGAAGAGATTCAAGGGCTGACATGACATCCAGACACAACAATCGTTTAGTGTGATCTATGGCCTAGTGGAATCATTGGTTCATATTTCTTCAAAACTGAGGCCGGTCGGAAATCAACTACGAAAGTCACCGGTTATCACGATATGTTAATAGTCTGTTTGCTACGTGAAATTGAAGTTTGTAGTCTCGGCGATATTAAGTTCCAAAAAGATGACCCCACTTTCCACATGGTCCATGAAACCATAGTTTTTTTGCGGGAACCATTCGGTGAAAAGATAATTTCATGCTTTGAAGCAGTGATTTAGCCGCCTAGATCATTTCATATCACAATTCTAGACTTTTTTTTTTGGTGCTACTTGAAGTCCAAAGTCTAGATGAATTCGCCGGCTACGATTGGTAAATTGGAGGGTAGAATTACTCGAGGCATTGGTCAAACACCATTTCGAAAATTGGAACTTCAGAGTGGATCATCTTAGCTATCGTTTGAAGAAATAATCTAAAGAATGAACGATAATAAAGATGACCAGATAAAATTGAATTTTTAGATTTTTTTTATTTTTGAAAAAGGGACTTTTACAAGAATCACTCTTTACGAGGGAAACTTTTTCAAAATATCGTACACTGCTATATTTTTATTTCAATGGAAGCCACAAATTCCCTGATGACTTAGGCGGATTTAGCGTACATTCGTCCGCCATCATTGCTAACGTTTACGGCGCTGTGGGATTTCTATTGCCCATTGTGTCTTTTTTAGACGACTGCAATCCATTTTCTATTGACCAACTGATGATAGAGACGTGACTGTATAAAATTGTTTAAAAAAATGCAAAACTGAATAGGCCCTAAAATTGACCCCTGTGGAATTCAACGATTGAGAACCTAAATTTTCGGAGCATCTGTCTCCAATGACCAGCACTTCTGATCAACCTTACGGAAAGTCCGCATAAGTCTAACGACTTCATTCGATAAAATCTTTCATTTTCAGGCAATTATCATCAACATCAGGCTGCCTTTGAAAAACTTAAAAACAAAACAAGATTTCAAGTCGCTTGTCAAAGTTATAAGCCATTGCGTAGTCCAGCTCAGAAATAAAAAATTGTTTTCAGGAATATAATTAAGATTTGCGAAGATAGTACCTCAGAACAGATATTCCGAAGACTAGTCATTAACGTGATTGCGGCTACCAATGACAAATAAGCCCAGCTTTTGGGTTTTATAAAAGGCTTCCGGTTGGATCCAAACTCTATAGCTCGAAAGAACAATTTTTAATCTACGGCAACGTGTAGTGATTGATAAATCAAAAGATCAACAATGTTGGTTATAACATATTAAGTAAATAGATTCCCAGGCCCTCGTATTCAAGGAGTTAATCAAAACCAAACATTTTGTTCAAGGACGTCAACTGACTTTTTAACTCAGAATGTTTGGTGGTATAAACTGGAAGATGCGTGGTTGCGATCAAAACTGAAGCAAAGCCACTTAGTTTCAATATTTAATCGGTTAGAGTAAAAGCAGGGTATTTGCAAATTCTTTTGGAAAACAAATAAGAATTGTGGTACTTGTTTGAGTGTAAAGAATGTATGAGAATATTTTTCCCTACATTTTCGCACAATTTGGCTGATATTCTAGCAAATTTTACGTGAAACGTTTACGCCTTCAAGCCATTAAAAATATTGGGTTTCTTGTGATGGGCCAGAGATGAGTGTAAAGTATAAATTGACAAGCTTGTTCTGACGATAAGATGATCACAATATTTTGTCATTCAAAAGTTAGTTATAGCACGCGTTGTGTGACAAGTGATACTATCTTGTTAAAGCCACATATCTTTCAAATTTTTCAGTTTAAATCTATTCTCAAAAAAAATGTTTGACAGTGTGCGATAGCGGTCTTCTATGATTCTAATCAATGTAGCATCATCTCGTAAGAAATAAGTCAAAAAAAAAATGAATCTATCAGTTTGTTCGTAGATACGAGTAGCGTATTCCCTTAAGACTACCTTATTTAAAACTGCGCGATACTTTTTTGTATGGGTTCTACAGCATAGTTGTTTGAGAGCTCTTATATCTGAACATTGGGGTTTAGTCATGAAAAATTACATGAACACACAGCGCAAATCGACAATAGTGATATTTTTTGGAGACGGTTCGAAAATATCGTGGATTTTTCAGTCACCATAACGCGCCGGTCACGCGCAGCGCCGATATAAATTGGGTACCAAGATTCCAAGATTATATGATGGAGTTTTTTAAAAGAAAAGGTTTCCGTCAATGACCCAAAACCAATACCTGAACTGAAATTCGATACTCGACGTGCCATTGATGAAATTGAGCCTATACTGTGCCAAAAAGCCATCGAAAATTTCGTCAAAAGGACCAACGTGTACCATCAGTAAGAAGGCGGACATTTAACGAAAATGCAGAACCTATAAGACAGCATTTTTTTTTCGAAATGGACAACCTTTACTGTGGCTATGGTCGGAACATCTCCAGCTATTTGGTAAACTAAATTAGGAATGTTTGCTTACGAACGAAACCATTTCATCTAGACGTATCGGTACGTTCAGAAAGTTTCGCCTCGCCTGACTCATTATTGTCTTTAGTGCTGGAGTTTTCTGTTGCATTGCCATCGGCCTACAACTAAACTTAAAAAGAACAGGGTAGTCGAAAGTGACCGCGATTTTAAAAACGTTCTTGAGGGTAGATCTTTTGTTGTTTATATGGGTACCAATCTAGAACATAAATATGAAGTCTGACAAAAAATTATGTGAGTGAGCGCAGTAAATGAACAGCAATATGCTTAGCTCAAAACACTAGCTTCACTATTTTTTTTAAAATAAAGTGATAAATAAATTCGTTGAGGACCATAATGGGAAGTTTTATATAAAGACATAAATTAACAGCAACGAACTAATGAATTCCAATATCCGATTCACATCAACTTCATAAAGTCTTTAGAATTAAGTATTTATAATTTTTATGAGTTAGTGGAACTTTTAAATGGGGGAACACCATTTCGTTGACCGCTTTAACCAACATTTTGAGATATGGCAGGTTAAAAAAAAAAGAAAAAAATGAATATTTTACAATTGAATTGAAATTTTTAACAAAAATATGAATACTGTCGATTTATCAGTTATTTTACATGTTTATTGAAATTTTAAGCAAAATGTAATATGAACGTAGATATAAATGACTTGATTTTGGGAAAAGTCAAAATAATTAAAAAATTACTTTTGATTAACTTTCGCAATTCAAAAACAAGAAGAAAAGAAAAGCGATTGATTAACTTGTGAAATAAAATGCATGGGAGTTATTACAAAAGAAAATAAAAAAAAAAATAAAAAATAAAAAAACAATTCTATGCACGCAATGCAGAATGCACTATGAATAAAATTATTTTTTTCCATTTTCAATGAAAGTAAATGAAAGGGATACAAAACACGAATCATTCAATAGGGGGCGACAACAACACAAGAACTACCGAAAATATGTTCTATTTCATCAAAATTTTTGGTAATTTTGTTTTTTCTTTGAATTCTTTCAGTTTAACTACTTTTCTTTTTTTTCGTTTTTTTTTTTGTCTTTTTCTTTAATATTTAGCCAATTCAACAATAATCATATTTTGTTAACTATTATAGTTTGACAAAGAAATTAAGGAAACACATTGAGAAGAAAACGTTTGCCAATCAATCAATAAAAATAAAATAAATTCTTTCAACAAAAAATAACAAACGAAAAAGAATTCAAAATAAAAAAATATAACAAAACAAAATAAAATGAAAATTGAAAATAAAAAAACAAAAGAGATACATCTACAACTCGCATTAAAATTAAAAATAAATTTTTTTTTTGAGAAACAAAAATTGTAAAAAAGGAAAACTAAAACAAAAAAATAATTTAATTTGGAAAACTATAAGAAAAAGAAATTAATTTTAATTTGAATTTTTTTCTTGTATTTTTATTTTTTTTTTGGTTTTTTTGGAATTTGTTTTGTCATCTTTTTTCTTTTTACCATGATTACAGCGCCGCCCGCTATTATAACACGGGCCGTATGGGAGACTTGTCCCTCACCATTGCGTGCAATGCAAGTGTACTCTCCGATGTCCTCGTGTCTGATAGTAGAGATCCGTAACTCGGTACCATCATTAAAGATGCCAACAGTAGAGGATGGATCAACGGGATTAGCATCTTTGTACCATAGAATTTCCGGTGTTGGTGTGCCATCGGCTTGGCAATTTAGAATAATTGAGTCACCTTTAAAAAAAAATACAAAACAAAAGATGCAATTATTAAATACAGAATTATGCCAGAAAACAATTAGAAAAATAAGAAAATAAGAAAATAGAAAATAAGAGAAATATAAACCTACGAGTATGTGCTACAATTAAGCTACTGTTGCTATGGTAAATTGTACTCTTGTGCGAGTGATTCAAACTCTTGTAAAAATACGCTGGGATGCGTCGGAGTTAAGAGTTCAAAATTTGGTAACACCACTGCATAACTGAACAGTGTTTAGCCGGTTAACCGAACAAATGCTGGTTCTTCTTCTTTCTTCTTATCCTTTTATTAACCCTTTCCTCGTTATACGAACTTATGCGTAACGAGTTTCCCATTTTTACTGCATCGCTGCTGCTCCGCTTATGGGGTTGGCTAATGTCGCAGACCGCAGAACGCGTCTACATAATGCTCGGTCCTGGATCGCTTCAGTGGTTAACCCCAGACGTTGTTGCGCATTTGCCATCTGAGAAATCCAGGAATTCTTTTTCCGACCTCGTTTTCTTACAGTTGGAGTGAGCGTAGTGATAGTGCCTTTTTAACCGGATTTTCCGCAGATCTTCTTTGAACGTGGCAATACCAACTTATTCTATTCGCCTCAAGCTGTTCGGTTACCGAATTCTTTATATGTAGACTTCCTCTTATACTCGTAGATCTAATACAATCGCGTTTAGTGACTGCACTAGACATCCTTAACATTTTCATTTCCGCTGCCGTCATTTTGTTTTTAAACGCTTCGTACATTGTCCAGCACTGTGAACCGTATATAAGAGCTGGTCTAACAACCGTGGTGTAGGGTTTTCCCTTTAATTTAAGTGGAAATTTTCGGTCGCAAAAGATTCCCGAACAAATGCTGGTTCATTGGAAGCTTTTCCGTGAAGTTCTCCAAACAACAAGGGAATCCATATTTCGATTATAGAGGCACAGAGGTTAATAATCTTAGTGCGAAATACCGAGTCCGGTATTGGCAACGAACAACCTCTTAAGAGAGGTCTCTTCACGGATAGAAATTTGTTAAAGTGTGGAAAAAGCGGCGGCGGAGTGCTGGTGAGTGTATAATGCCTGCGATTTACGTTTTAAAGATTATTTTATTTCAATGTTAAACATGACTACATTTTAAGTGCTCCATAGGAAGAGTTCAATCTTGAATCACTTTTTGAGTACATTGCCTAGTATCTCGCTAATAAGAAGTGTAATGCTATCTTTCAGGGCTGCAATTGACGCTGGCTTATCGGTATAGACGATAGACTCCTTAGTCTAAAGGTGTCAAATCGCACGATATAGCCAGCCATATCACTGGTCCAAAACAAGAGATAAAATACTCACGGAACACATTTCTCAATTGGTCCATCTATTCGCCACCTTGCTGGAACCACATGTGGACCAGGTTCAACTTGTGCATTTTGGCCAAACAATTTTCAAAGTTATTGAACGATATCGGACGTCATTGACGGTAACGTTGTTCCCACGGTCATCTTTAAAAATATACGGGCCAATAATTCCGCCGGACTGCAGAGACTGCCTACTACCTTGTTCAGAAAATTCCCAACACACACAGAGATAGATATACTCTTGACTACGTAATTTTTGCAAATTTCAAGCTACGAGCTCGTATGACGGAGGGAATACCAACAACAGATGTACCAACTTAACAAAAAAAAACTCAAACCGGAACAATGGGAGCGCCGCACGGTGATTCTTCGGGGAATTTTCTGATCAAGGTAATATTTTCGGTTGCATTGGTAGCTCTTGTATTACGTGAGGTTGCTCTTGTTTATCAACAAACTGAATCAACCAGAAATGAACTTCGTCGCTGAACACAATTTTTCGATAAAAAAGCGGATCTTCCTCTAGCTCTTCTAAGGCACACTTACTGAAGATTCTTCGCTGTGGCAGATCATTCGGCTTCAGTAAGTTTGGTAACATAACCCCAATTATTGTGGAAGGCGGTCTTCTTTAACACTGGCGGATACAGCAGGAATACTTTCCTCTGTACGCGCTCTACACATATGATTTATGGGTAGGTGGCTTGATGTCCAATAACGTGAAATTGGTTCGAAATTAGCTTGTACTATTATAACGATAAAATGATTGAAGTACGCGAAACACATTTTTCACAGAACACGAATTTTGACAAATAATTCAATAATTTGTAAACGATGGTCGACCTTAAGTCTTTCCATGGTGAAATGGCAATGCTAACGTACGATGTTTGGCTTTAATAGATACATGTCACGAATCATACATACAACAGCAACAGCTAACTCGGAATAAGAACTTTCAAGAAGATCAACTTGCTTGGTACACACTCTGCGGCCAGCTCAAAACTCCCAGGCTATTATTTGTCCGCACCTACACTTGAATGCATCTATGAATGAATGAATGAATCTACATTCGCACTCACGTAGTAGCAAGAGTACTTAGAGATCTTTACATCCACAAATCCGCTGGTCTAGATGGTGTATATCCCTTCATTCTTAGGAGGTGTTCTTTGACGTTGACAAAACTCTTGCGCAAGATTATTGATCAATCCCACTCTTGAGGACTCTTTCCAAGCAGATGGAACACATTGTTATGTCACTTCTTTCCATGGCCATAAAAACGCTGATAAACTGTCAGGTCATGAAAAATCTCGAAACACGGAAATTACTAAATGATCGGCAATAGGTTCACTGGTTATTTGACGGCATGTCTCACCGAAAAGTGCAACCAAAACATATGAGTATATCAATCTGACAAAAGCAAGATAGTTTCACTTGATATTTCCAGGAAAATTGACAGAGTTTGGTATCAGACCATTTTGTCGGAAATGCGTGCATTTGGGACCGATGATACCCTCTTTTTCAATGGATTAGAAATTACCATTGTAAAGGTTCAATTCAAGTTCCCTTGACGTTAACAAAATAAATGATGGGCTGTCCCTGGGCTCCGTTCTGTTTTGGACCCTCTTCATTAATGACCTCTTGTCTGCTACTTTAAGTTCAATGCATTCCTTTTCTGATGACAGTACACTCTGCTTTTCATAGGACTCACGTCCGATATTTTCATCGTAACTAATTGGGGAACAGTTCACAGAGTGGACAACCTACGTTGGAATCAGCACATTTCATACCGAAATTGCAAGAAACAATCCTACTCTTCTAACCTTCAACCGTAACATCTACAAGTGCAAATCGTCAAAACGAGAAATTAAGCGACCCGGAAATCTAGCCCTCTGAATTTCGGTTGTGGCTCGTGTTGCATGCACCGTTGCTCTATCCCCAGTCCCAATTCATCCAATTGAGGGAGGAGAAAGTCGTTGAGCATGGGCTCTGTAGCACTCGCCTTCCATAGTAGTCGTTTGGCCTGCGGCGTTTCCGAAACAAAAAGTCCCGATGAAGCATTCACAGGTCCACAGATATGGAAATGGGCCTCTTCGCTAATGATGATTTTCGATGAAAAGTTGACTTCCTCGTGGTCGAGAATCATGATGGGTTGAGCGTTGGGTACACGCGTATAGCGGTCAATAGCTAACATGGCACGTCGTCTGGTCGAGGTAATTATGCACTTTCGTCGTCACCTGTTTGTTTAGCGATAAAAAATTTAAAACTGGATTGATTTCTATGTTTTGTTTGTTGTGTAGATGATGAAAAAGAATATAAGACGTCGGCTTGGTTGCGTAAGAAATCTGTAGATTTTTCGTATTTTTTTTTTCATACGTCCCCCGTCAAAAAAAACATTTAAAAAAAAAATCACAACTGCGACATTCTTAGCAGAACTGATGCTCTGGGGCCGGCAAGACCTGACAGCACTCGTGTTGTTCCATACTCCTCTAGACGAGCGGCTGAACGTCGTAGTGTTGGCCCAGTTGGTATCGGACGACTGGGAAATCTGCGCCGAAAGACATCGTAACAATGTTGACGTTTATTTTGTATCTGATTCCTTTACAAGTGTCAAAGTAGAATTGACATTTACCGCCATTTCAAAAAAGTATAGTATCTTCCGATAGAGTGATGACTTTTGTGTCATGCAGTATTTAAGGTTAGGGAAAGTTATGTTGATTTTTAAATCATTAATTTCCATGCATTGTCGATATTTGGTAAATATGAAACCGTGAACATTTGTTTAATTTTTCATCAATGTCCCTGAGGAAGAGATGCATTTTTGGCACCCGTAGTCTTCGAGTTCGCGGGTCGGCAGTCTAACTTTTTGCAATTTTATCTTGGAGACCCTGTACTTAGCCGCTTCTTGTCGTCAGCAAAACTTTAAGAACTTTTTTAGCGCTCTATTTTTGACAGCTCATGTGTGATTCGCGACATGTGTCAAAGTCAATCATGCTCGGTTAGCATTGCCGAATTTTACTATCAAAATCGTGCTCTGTGACGTTATAGTCAACCTATTAAGTAAGGTTAATTCAAGCCATTAATTGCGAGCCAATTTCAAGCTATTCACATAAAGCCACGTACCCGCCTGAATGACAATGTTGGGCTTTCTTAAATGTCCAAACACTCCACTAGGCATATTGTCCAGAGTTATAAGTACTCCCCCTCTCCTTTTCTTGTGAATTTTGGTTCTTTGTTTAAGTTAAGGTGGATGTATAATAATCTGCATGAGTTGCTCAATTTGTGATCAAGAATATGAGCTTCATTTATAGAGCTTCTTCAGATGGGACTCCATTTACTTCTTCTCTAGTATGACTCATTTGGTTTGACAACTCCCCTGCTAGGGTGGAATCTGGCTGCCCTTAGGCATATTTTCTATCCATACCATAGGTGGCAGACTTTAAGCTGAAGAAGTGGATTGGAGGCACTCCAATCTTCGACATCCTAATTGAAAGGATTTTAAAAATCTTAGCAACCATTATAAGGAATTGAAAAATCAGCTGCTAGTCACTGGTAAGGGTGGTTCCAAAAAAATCGCATGCTGTTTGCAAGGAAGACACCGAACGAAAATGATTCGGGAGAGTCAAGGGGTCTAAGAAGCAAAAGTGGGAACGAGACCTTGCCTGAAGCGCGATTTAGTCTCAATCAAGTTGACGTGGGTGTAGTTCAGCGTTTTAAGGTCCAACACGGCAAAGTTCCCATCAACAACAAAATTTACTCGTCATTTTCAAAAGTGGCAAGTATGAAAGAAAAACATGCTCTTTAAGCTATAAAAGGTTAAAGCGGAATGATAACTTGTTTACGGCTTCTTAAAATAACAGCGCCTACTTGGGTAGACCTTTTAACGTTGCTTTTGTTTTTGGCACACTCTTTGAAGTTATATTGGTCATAAAAACCGAAGACAAAGGAAAAGGAGAAAAGAACATAAAATACCAACCCAACCCAAATGAACCCAATCTGACAATTCCTTAGCTAATTACTCCCAAACAGAGGGTTTCCAATTGAAAATTGGTCATTCACTGGCGTGAAATAAATAAACCTTTCTTAGCCCGCCACTGTGTCGGTGTTTTGCACCCCTTCCAAAGGACGATGGATCATAATCCGCGGGTAATTTGAAAATTATTGCAACTTCCCCTTTACTATTGTGCGAGTAGGTACCTAGACAAGAAAGAAGTCCCCTGCGACTACAAGTACGAGTACGAGTATATTGCCTCGTTGGAGCTTGGAGGGCAGGCAGAGCTACTTGGGGTTGTTGATTCGTGGTCGTGTTTATGGTCCTTGTGTTCCTGATGTTTCAACGTCCTGTCGACAAGGGAATAGAAGTATGCATTTTTTTTGTTTTGCTTTTGCCTTTAAGATTGATGAAAGGATATGCGCGGTGATAAAGTGCAGCTATAGACTGTGGAAAAATAAACAACTTGGGACACCGTCAACGACATGCTTATCGTATAACACGATATAGTGTTGTGACTTTTTAAACATTCTTAAAATCTCACCCATAAGAAATAGATATAGAGATGAGAACGAAAAAAAAACAAAAAGGAAACCACCAACACTTTGTTGAATGAAAACAAAAGAACCACACTGAACTTGTGTGTCTATGCGAAGTGGAATCCCACCGAGTGTTGAATTCTTTGAAAGGATAATGATTAAGTCACCATGGCGTTGGAAGATAAGAAGCGCAAAAGCGCACAGCAGGAACACAAGTAGAGTCACACAAGCAAACACAAACTAAAAGGGATAAGCATCTTGGACTTTGTTTGGGCCATAGTCTCGTAGTCGTAAGTTCTTAGTCGTCATGTCATAGTGGGAGTTTGCTCCATACTACTGTTTTGTGGTCGAATCGGCCCACCATAATTATTAAGCATCGTGTCTGAAACAGCATGAAATGACACTTCCTTCCTGAGATTACATCCTGCTGTTATCTGCTTGAAAGTAATTTCCCTACGACATTTCTTTTCTGTGCATATCTTTCGTTGTCTTTGCTCCGGTGTCTCCCTTGGTATTCACCGGAGTTTCTTAGTGTCCTCCTTCTTTAGCTCTATGTAATGTCTCTCAACGGTGGTGGTGTCAGTTAGCAAAAGCGAGCGACATGCACTTCCCAAAGCACATCATTGAAGGATAGAAGATTTTAACTTAACTTTTCCGTGATGGCTTTTGGTAGATTGTCTCTCCCTCGCATCTAAGGCTTTGGGTTTACATTTTTTTTTTTATCTTTTATCCTTTAAATGTGCACCACCTTAAGAGAAACGTTAAAAAATAATATCGTAAAAGATAAAAAGAAAAAAATGCTGCACGCATTGGAACGTTCATCCAACTAGCAACATCGCTAATGTCCTTAAGAATACTTTGACTTGTCTCTCATCCAGGATACAGAGCTCCTTATAGTATATCCACCCTTTTGTGTGTTAGTCAGTGTTTGCTTGTTTAGAGTCCTTCAGCCAAAGAGAGGAGCTTTGTATCTAAAGTGTTATTTATTTCACTCATTCCATTCTCACTATACGAATAGAGTAGATGATGATGTTTCGTTTTTCTTGTACCACTATTCGCATTCGGAGTCCTACTATCCGTAGTGCTAGGATGAGTTTATCTACGAAAAGGATATGCTGACACTAAGCAATAGTGGTAGTTGTTCAAAGCTGACATTTGTCATTAAACTTTGGATAGCTGAGTGGTAGTTTGACTTCAGTATTGGATGAAGAAGGAAGTGGACTATGCTCTTCATGTACATTGTACATATGTCATTATTTCTCACCACCCCCACCCTTCCTGTTTGGGAATCTCAAACTCAAACTCAAACTCAAACACACACATTACCACTTGAAGTAAGAAGTTTTCCTATTTTGGTACTGTTTGATGATGATGTTCATCTTTCTGTGACAAGTTGCAATATTATTTGACAGAATCCTTTCGAAAATTTTATACAAACAAACATACATACACACTCATGATGTATTCGTTTATAGAAGTATGTGCGACTGCACCTTTAAGTTATAATTTTTATGATGGAGCTCTGTTTCTCGATGTAGTGGTGTTCTTGTAACAAGACATCTTCGTCGCTACATCGTCCTTACCGTCGTCGTTGACGTTGTCGTTAACGTCGATGTCTACGTTGCCCTTGTTCTGGGATACAACCTTTAGTTGCTTGTACATATTTGTATATAGAGAAGACGTTGTCAAATTGTATGACTGACAAACTACTTCAAGAGTTGGCAATTTATGTTGGCTGTCAGAATAAATTGAGTACAAGTGGCTAAGAGCGAAGAGCCTTATTTTCATCCATCCCTGGGAATGGATATTATATGCCAAAACATACAGTCTACAGTCTACCCACTCTGCTCTACTGTTTGTTGGAAAATTGTCAAAAATTGACTCAGTAATTTAAGAATGCATTACTCTGGCAGAAAATGGAACTGACATTTTTATGTCTCAATCAGAGGAAATTCATGTACATATTTTGTAAGATTAACACATAACGACTGTCAGATACAGGGTAAATTGAACTTTATGTCCCAATAGAATAGAATACCAATGACTTGACATAACATATTGCAAATGTTGCACCTTCTTTCATGATGAGATGAATATTTTTCAAGGCAATTTTGTAGCCTAACGTAACTTAGGTTGGTTCGGATGTGTTTATTTCGTAGTTCGTCTTTGTATTACCCTATGACTGTAACATAGTTAACGTTAAAGCCTGCTCCTGACGCCTCTGTTTTTATTGGTCTAAACTAATTGATGAAAGACTGGCAACTCGAAATATTGTGTCTCTTGAGTTCGGTGTTGTAGTTCTGTAAAATTCCTACCTTCAAGCACAAGTAGGATGACATAATTGGTCCTGATGGAAAAAGGGATTATCCACACCTTCTGCACGCAGAGACAAGGGTCTAACTTCTGCAAAATCAACAGAGAAATACTGTGAAAGCACAATGAATGGCTGAAATTGAGCCAAAGCGACAATATCTTTGCTGCTTACGTACTCTCATTTGATACTAAACGATGAAAAGAAAGCAACTACGGATACTAGAACTGTTGTGGTGAGTTTTATTTAGTAACAATCATGAAACTCCTAGTTTTCCCAAAACTACAGACAGTCTCATATTGTAAAATTAGTTGCTTATGAAGAGGCTTTTCAAAGAAGGACGAAATCGGCTCGGGAGCTCCAGGGAAAAAAGAACACCCCCTGAACAAGACGAACTTACTTACTATCTTTAAATGGCGCTACAGTCCAGGGTGGACCTTGGGCCTCAGTCAACAAGCGTCTCCAGCCAGCTCAATCCTTTGCTAGCTGCCTCCAATTTCGAAAGCTAAGCAGGCTGAGGTCCATTTCCACTTGCGTGCATCACCTGAGCCTCGGTCCTATTCGGTTAGAACAAGTACATGCTAGTTTTGAAATGAATGCTATCAAAATGGGTTTATCGCAAAGGGTTAAAGGCAAAACCAAATTTATTAATATTATTTCTACAAAAGAGAATGGGACAACACGAGATGCTGCCAGATCTGGCCGGCCGCGGAGCAGCCGTTCTGCTGAGAATATCGCAGTTGTGGTTGAAGATTCCGCAGAGAACTCCGGAGTATTGACCAGGTGACGTGCCACGCAATTTGTGATCAATAAGCAGTCTTTACAGAGAATTTCGATGAAAGACTGTAAGATGTCCCCTAACAAAGTGTAGACAGTGCATCAGTCAAGCCATATTGAATCTCCACCACGAGGGAGAGAACATGTCATCGAAAATCATAATGGGCGACGAGGCGAATTTCCATCATCGCCGAAAATCTGCGTAGAACCCCCGAAGAGCCATTATACCCACTCAAGGTTACTGAAGGCTGATGGCGTGATCGGGCCTTATTGTTACGAAAACGCCGTGGACCAAACGACTACTATGCAAGGCGAGCACTACAGAGCCATACTTAACGACTTTATCTAATTGAGACTGAGGAACATATGGTTCCAACAGGATGGAGCAACGACGCATACTGTACGAGCCACGACCGAGATTCTGAGGGCTGGCCGGCAAGATTGCCTAATTTAACCGTTCCAGACTACTTTTTGTAGGTTTTTTTGAACTCACGAGTCTATGTCAACAAGCCTCAGACTCTTGTAACCCTCAAAGAGAATATCTATGAAGATTGCGATGACCTATTGCCGGAAGTTGTGACAAGTCTGATGGAAAATGCCATAAATTTGGGCAGGCCACTGAAGGATGTCGATATTGTTTGACTGCAGACACGTATTTACGAAAATTTTCGATGAAGTGATTGATAAAGATTTTCCAAACCATCACCAGTGACCCACCGTATTTGATTGTCTTTTTGGTGTACTTTCGGTTTTATTCCTTCAAAAAGAGACGCCTAAAATACCTATGGCCTTCCATCATTTCTAAAAACGTTGAGTTTCGATTTATCACGACCAATTTTCAAAAATTTTTAAAACTTAAGAATACCTTACTTCGCCAATGGTTACCTTCGGGCCATATTTTTCTTTGACACATTTGGATGATGTCTCGCAAGCTTTCCATTTAAGAGGATGTTAAGACATGAAGTTGTAGAGTTGTCTAGTAGGTCGATATGATCTCCATTCTATTCTCAGTTCTGGGCATATTTCTCGGAGCTATAAAGAGTTTTCCTTAGAAAAGCTCAATTTATCCAATGAGAATTCTCTGAACTCACACATGTCGTATTTGTTATTCAGATTGTCAATCTTTTAGACAAATTGCACAATTGGCTGTTTAGTAGAATAATTCAAATCGACTTATTAACTCCATAGTTCCATACTGAAATACCAATAAGACAGCGAACTGGCAGAAATGAAAATGACTTATGGGAGTCAGATCCTCAACCAGCAGTTTGAACTGAAAGGCTTGGTTGAACTAGACAGTGCCATTGTCTGGCCAGTGCGTGCTGTAATCGGCTTATTAAGCACCAATTCCTGGGACTTTGACTGAATCTAAGATCTGGCTGTACTAAGCTGTGACACGGCCATTCTCTGAGGAACTTGATTCCCTCCTTCTGCCTCCCAAAGCGCTGCAGAGTCAGGGTATCGGCCAAATATACCTTCATTAACACTAGCAGTCAGGGAACTTATATATATTATGGCCCTGGAATCAGTCAAAAACTGCCTTCAATTGCTGCCCATCTCTTGATGTGCACCTAAGCAGTTACCTCTGTCAAGCCACTGTGATGTTTCAGAAAACTGCTGGATATTATGACTTTATAACTGGACACAGTCTAATCGAAAGACATGCCCAAAGGCTTGGTATCCTCTCGGACGACTTTTGTAGAGGCTGAAAGGATAAGGAAGAAAAAGAAACGATTCTTCATCTCCTCTGCAACCTAGTTCTTCTTCGCTTCATCAGAAGCACAAATTAGTAATACAGTGCTATCACAGAAGGCCTTTTTGGGTCTAAGTGCACCTGTCTGCCACATCAACCAACAGACCACCCAAACAGCCAAGTTCGACTATCGTCATATCGATAGCAATTCGCCTGTTGATTGGCCGCCCCGCCGGTGCAATTCAACACTTACATTAAGTTCCTGGTCTACGCAAACAAGTCAGAAACATTAGACGAGTAAGAGGCTGACATTTGCCATAAAATTGCTGTAATATCGCCCAAACTATGCAACCTTCAGGTGCCCGAAAATGCAATCGGAATGGGAATTTGAGACAAAAGGATACAGGAGCTCGACACTCCGATTATGAATAAGTTAGGTTCAAGAGCATAAAAACTAGAAATAATCTCATAGTATTTTTGGAAATTGTCGCTGGCAAAATAGATTAAAAATGTTTGCCTTCGTTTGGCCAAGTAAACGATCAATAGAAAGTTTCGTAGCAATTTGGATTTCAAAATGTTGTCATGCCAACAAGACAATAAACGAAAGGGTAGTTAGATGTCTATGATTTGTCAATTCCACGTTGATTTCAGGCATCGGTCACGTCGAATGTAATTTTGATAGAAAATAGTATACAGATTGGGGTTATGTATGGAATAGCACATCGGATAAATGGCCTCTACGGCTTTGCTGGCAAGAGCGTACTCTTTTATTGAAATTTTCTATGACCGCTTCGTGTAAATGTGGCTGAATTTCATTAATACATCTCCCAATTTCATCTTTCAAGTCGTTGGAGGTCGTGGGCTTGTTTGCATAGACCTTAGACTTCAAAAAACCCCAAAGTAAAAAGTTCATTGGCGTTGAATCGCAAGATCTGTATGGCTAAGGCCAATTCTGATCGGAAAAACAGCCGATTACACGATGAGGAAATGACTTATGCAGTAATTGAATTGTTTCTCTCGCTGTATGGCATGTCTTGTTGAAACCACATGCTGGTCACATCCATATCTTGTAATTTAGGCACTAAAAACTGGGTTATCATGTCACCATGACGAACACTATTAATTGTTAGTGCCTGGCCACCCGCATTTTCGAAGAAGAATGTTCCGATAATGCATCCAGCTCAATACCCTCGCAAACTGCCTCGATGTTTTCTGTTGAACGACTTGTGATAGGACGAAAAAACAAAAACACTGTGGCGCTGGCAACCCGGTATGGGCCATGGCCTAGCTTCCTGACACTCATTTGTGTTGCTCATGTTGTCATTTTTGTCACATCTGAGCGGGGCCTACGGTTTATTGCCGAGTCCAAACGGCACTCCTTAGAAGCTTTTTCGTAGGCAGTCTTACTTTCGAGAGTTTGCCATTGCCCGCCGAAAGGGGCGGGTGACCCAGCCAGGAATCGAACCCGGACTGTCTGCGTGATAGTCCAATGAGCTAACTATCACGCCATCGCCATCGCCCTTGTGACAGGATACCCAAAGTGTTTAAGATCACTAATTGATCTAGTCTCCCTGAATTTTTCAATTATTCTCTGCACAGTTAATGATTTTAAATCACTTTGACGGCCATATTTTGTATGAAAAATTGCGGACTGTAGCCTGCAAACCTTCATTATTTTTAAAATATTGCTCAACAATGAAAGTGCGTTGTTCTTTCGTATAGCGCTCCATTTTTACTAACCTCGAAACGTCAGCTGGCACATTATTATCTTTGTTCCGTTGTCATCACTGTACTATTAAATGGCGGAAAAAGGGGACACCCTTTAGGTTATGCTAAATCTTCTACATGTATTTGAGTTTAGATTGTGACCGAACAACTGAAGCCGAAATTGAGTTCAAAATGTCAGTGAGTGAGTCATAAATAGATGTGAAAACGATCCCCAATTGATCACAAAATCATCCTCAGCGATTAACTACAATAGATTGCGGCTCAAAGGCTTCGTTAAAATGCATGCAACAATTTTATGGCCGGATAAGTCTATAAATCGAAGGCACTGACACTCAATTGCCCATATTTCTTCGGTAATATTGCCGGAAACGCAGCCATCATCAAAGGAAATCGGTACTGAATCAAGTTCCCGGAATAACCACCGTGTGGTGCTCCCAATGTTCCGATTTGAGTAAAGTTGGTACATCTGTCGTTGATATTCCCTCTAAATCTCTGTGTGTGTTTTGTCGATTTCTTACAATTTTAGAAATGAATTTAAATTTGCAACAATAAACTTGTATTAAATGTTGCGTAAAAAATGGATTTAATGGTGCGAGAATGTTGGAAAAGTGTTTCGGCAACGATTCTCTAAAGAAAATGGTCGTTTACCAGTGGCACGATCGGTTCAAAAGTGGTCGTCGTTTTCAGTCAACAAAGAAGGCAATGCTCACGGTTTTCATGGATTACACCGGTGTAGTGCATCATGAATTTTTGCCAGAAGGCGAGACAGTAAACAAGGAGTATGATTTGGGCGTTATGCGACGTTTGCGTGAAGCAATTCGCCGAAAGAGACCAGAGTCGCACATCGTCGCACAGTGACATCATTTTGACGAAAAATGCAACAAATATCATCCAACAGCCACCGAATTCACCTGATTTAGCTCCCTGTGACTTCTTTCTGTTCAATCGAGTTAAAAAACCACCACGGGGAACGCGTTTCAGCAGCTGAGAGGAGGTAATGAAAAAATCGCAGGAAGCACTGATGGACATACCGAAAACCGAATATAAAAAATGTTTCGAGAATTGGATCAAGCGCTGGCATAAGTATGTTGCAGTCGGTGGGGATTACTAGATTTAAATGAATGAACTTTCATTTTCTGAATAAATTCCGGGAACTATCAGAGGTTTAAGCTCAAGATCAAGGTGGTATTTAAGAAGAATGACTCGGAACATGTGTTGTTTTAATAAACCGGCGCTATATGCCATATGACCGACACAGGAATCCAGTTATTGCAATCGAAGTTCAGCAAAAGTTTTATTCCTTAAAGTAGACCAGATACAGTCATACGTGCGTGCGTCTATTTTCTTAGCAATTATGACAAATCTGTTAGTTATACTAATAAGGCAGATACTAAGAGTGACCTCGGGTCCAACGGTGATTCACCCGATTTGCGCCATGGGTTCTAGGTTCTAGGTTCTAGGCATTCATTCATGCAGCCATTTCCGTGTAGGACTCCTCAATGGTCCTGTGTTCTGCTAACGACGGTAGCTTCACTTTGAAAGAATTCGTGGGTGGCATAAGTTGTTTTATTTAAAAAAACAAAAATATGGACACATGCAGCGTCATTTTTAAATCATGCAACACAAGGCTAGATCATACAAATTTATGTATTTTATAATAATTAAGAAAAAATTAAATAAACTTACCTAAATTAACGTATATTATATCTTCTGGTGTAACACTAAAACGTGGCGGTGCATGTACATCTAAATGGAACCATGTACCGTTCTTATGCTGCTTTGGATCACGATTCAAAAATACAACTTTACACTCGTACCATCCCTGATCCGATTCCTTGATATTGGTCAAGTTGAGTGATGCTGAACCGAACGGTGAGTCCTGTGACACACGAGACACACGTCCCTTATAACCTTCTTCGATGTGCTCTGGATAGCTTTCGTACCAAATGTAGATGGGTAAATCTGATCCCTATTTGTATGTGTATGCAGTTTCAAATAAAAAAAAATTATTTTATTCCAAAAAAAAGAAAAATCAATTAGTTAAATTCAATTTAATTAACAATGAAAACGAATACTATATAAATATTCTTAAATATATTTTAAATTAAAATTAAAACAAAAAATATTAAATTAAATAAATAATTTGTGAAAGCAATGGTTATTTGGTTAAATTTGAACATATGTATGTACACTGTACACATAATGCGTATGCATTAAGTTTTAATTGTCTTATTTAACATTGAATGCAATTATTAAAATAAAAATAAAAAATTACATAAAGCTAACAGTTGAACATGCAGAGATACAAAATAAAAAAAATTGTTTGGGCTGACTAATATCCTCTTCGTGATGTGCATAGGTAAGAAGTTTTACGGTGTTAACCCTTTTTTTGTCGTTGTTATTGCTGTGATGCAATATCCTACTAGACCACGCAGTGTACGAGTAAGCCTCAACCACAATGTCCTGTTACGTAATAAGTTTAACACTGATTCTGGTGTGGTGTTTGTTTCTACAAAAAAATAAAAATTGCCTCGAAAATCGGAACACAATAAATTACCAGGTGAATGGGTTGGTATGGGTGGGTATTGGAACCAGAAGCCATATCCATAGCCGTACTCGTGCTCTTAATTGTTACAGCATAGGAATATATTTTGCGCGATATCACCGTGGCAAGGATGTACGATTATTCGCATGCATTTATCCTGCGAAATTAATAGGTAATCATGTTATTTTATTTTATTTCCATCCCACGTGTGCGCCTCACTTTCGTGTTTCATACAAAAAAAAAATAAAAAAAAATCAATTCAATGCATGTTGGTAACAGTATTTTGGCATTTTGTGTGCTATTTACTTTTTTTTTGTTTTTTTTTCCTTTTGCCATTGTGTTGATGTTCGTCCTCTTTTTTCGTTTTTTTTTTTTTGTTGGTATTGAAAGTTTTTGCGCGTGCAAACGCGTGTGTGTGGTAATTTTTTTTTATTTTTATTTTTTGCAGTACTCGTATATTCCTATTGGGTAGGGATGTATGACGGAATTGATTTTTCCAGCTTTTTTTCTATTTTATTTTTTATTTTCTGCATAAATAACAGGTTTTCCTTGAAAATATTCATAAAGCTACCAGAAACGTGTTTTATGGGAAAATGTAAGGTTTCCAATAAAGCACGCAACCATGGCGGAGTTACGCCAGTGGGCTAACGGATCGAATATTTGGTAATTATTTTGCAAAAAAAAAAAATTTTAAAAATATGTAAAAAATTTGGAAACCGCCATGTTGGAAAGCATGCAGCGAAAGGGTTATTTTTAATTTTCAATATATTTCGGACAGGCCCCTGGTTTCAAAGTTATTGCAATTTTTCGAATAATTGTGGCGTAACAAAGCACTTTAGTAGTTGAAGGTTGCCCCAGAAGTTGCACAATATGGTAATTGTTTTCATCGAACTAGGTACAACAATATACAAAATTTTGACCTAAACACATAGAGGAGTGTTTTTACAGAGAGTGTCCGCTTGGTGTAAGACTTTAACTGCCAGTCATCACTATTTACTATTCACTATTCACTGACATCTTACTAACGTCTTAATGAGATGCCAACATCAAAATAGGTACATGAAAAGTGGAAGATTTGACTTGGAAAGTAGAAAAGATCAAGGTGGCTCGGAAGAGGCATACATTGTAGGCGAATATCAAATTAGAAACAGACTAGTGGCAGTTCAAAAAGATTCCAAGTATAGTCAACAATGTAAACACTTTATTCTTGAGGGTGCAGTATCTTAATTGAATTCGGAGGTGGAGGACTGGCAAGAAAATGCAGTAATCTGGCCAAATGAAATGCAATTTTCACAGATGGTTCGAAAATAGAGGAAAAAAAAAAGTTCTGGTATCTTTTCAGAAGACCCACAAGTAAGAGTGTCTGAAAGGCCACCGGATGCATGCAGTGTCTTGCAATCAGAAAGGTTTGACTGGCCTCAGGGCGGCTGAGCTAATGCAGTTGATATCGCTCTCTACATCGATAGCTAGGCCGCACTTTAAGCAATGGAATCGACCAACATTACCTCTGATATAGTCAGGAACCGGGTGCTGTGTTCCAGGATATTTCGATATAGAAGGACAAGAACAAGCGGATGAGCTTGCAAGCTGAGGAGGGCTACTAAAAATAGTGAGTTTGCCAAAATCAAAATACCCCTCTGCATAGGTATAAAGGACGCTATCGAGGAAAAAACTACAAGGACTACTAACTTAAGGTGTGTCAATCTTGAAGGACATAAGGTATTCAAGGCTCCATGTCTACTTCTTGATGGTAAAAGATCAAGGGAGTTAATAAAACTAAGCAGGGATAAGCTTAGGACAATAAAAGGAATCTCTCCAGGACACTGTCTCCTGCTAAAACAGGCAAAGAGACTCAAATTGTCAGATACTTTTCCGAAAACCTATAGTTGAGGAAAATGCCTTCTTGGCTTTTGCGAGGAAATTGAATGTTTTACCAGGCAGACTGTTTAGGTTTCTTGCCCCTTGAATACAAATTCAACTGGTTCCACAGGGATCGCGATGTGCCCGTTTTGGTGCCTAATTTTTATGTGACATACCCCTGTTTAAACCTAATCTAATCGAATTTAGAATTGGATGCGAGGCCGAAAAAATACAAATGGATATGCTTTAAGGCAAATAAATGGTAAACCCATTGAAACTCCCTTTGAGCTCACAACGAGGAAAATGGAGAAGAAGCAGTTCTGAACCTTAACAGTGCCCTTGCAAACTGTTTTAAGCTGAAATGTCCTGTGAGGAAAAACCGCACCAAAAAAGACGACGCTAATTTGAGAGCCTCTTATATCGACTTCTGTGAAAAATCGAAACTCTCTGTGAGCAGCCTGCTGGTGTTCGAGACTCAACCACTCAAAGCCAGGTCTTATTTAGGAACCTACAAGTGAGCTGCGCAACACAAAACTCTGAGGCTGGTAGGTGTCATCTATTGTGATGACAAATGAGGGCAACAAACTTGGTTCTGCTACCTTTGATGGCTTCAAGTAGCTGACACCAACGGCATATATACAGATGTGCAGCATGTTACAAGGCGTTATACACCAACTGCTGAAAAAAGTGTTCACTTCTAGCCGGGGACTGGCATACATGCCGAAAATGTGGCGAACGGTGAGAAAAGATGATTACATGCTCGACGAGAGCTTTAGACCCATCAGTCTGACTTTTTCCATTTCGATGTACGGACGATAAAAGCCTTTGAAAAGGCATCTTTTTTTAAGATGCAACACGCCTTGTAACGCGAAATATTCTGCGCGATATTGCTGGAAACTTTGTAACACTGCGATCGTAAAGTTTGTGATTCGGCCAGTCTAAAAGCGTAGGCTACTCACTAGTCTAGTGGATAAAATTAATGCAGCGAATGTTGACTTCAGGCAATATGTAATGGTGGGGTAGAGAAGTGGTTGCCTCTAAGGGTGTATCACTTCTCTATTGCTATTCTGCATGTTAGTCGACTCACTGCTTAGTGTTCCCATTAGATGTAACGTCTTTGATTGAACATATTCAGGTGATGAAGCTATATTGTCAGTTGAATCATGTCTATCGACTAGAAGCTCTGAAGCTGCGATATCTTTAGACAAGATTGGTGCTCTGGTAAATTTTCCGATATTCATAGCATAGACTGCCCTCAAAGGCCTGTTTCCCTCTGAATTGAAGAGGTCTTTCGTGCAACACGCGCTGGATTTTTGATGACTTTTCGGGCCGAATGTTTTCTGCCTCTGAATTCGTATCTATTTCGTTTGATGCAATGACACCAGAGAACTTCTGTTCCTGCGAAAGTATTAAGTCGACTTTTCGTGTCTTTTGAAATATTTTTGCACTGAATCTGGACCAAGAACAGAATGCAGTTGGATTTTCATGTTCTAAAGCCGATCCAAGATGCGGCATTGATGAAGTAAAATATGTATTTCAATTGTCGTTATAAAATCTTGCGACTATCTCACAAGTGCAGACACTCGATGTGAATGAACTATGATATGAAGATTCCGTAGAGCCAGGCTGTATTTATGGACTTCCAAACTAGTTCGAGAATGCACAGTTTCTCCGAATGAAGTCGGAAGGCTGAGTTTATCGAGCCGTTTTTATGTGCAAAATCACAATGGGCTCGTAGGAAATGAGATCGTCCATAAACTTTCTATTCAAGACTTAGAAGAGACTTTCTTAGGAACCGGAGCTGCTTAAGCACTGTCTACACCCATGGTTTCATTGACAGTTGGATTTTGCGTGAGCACTTTAGCAAATAAAATTTTACATTTTCACGATTCACGATGCAACTGAGCTGCTAATACCGGTGGAAACTGAGACCTAAAAGATCTACTGTCAACTCAATTTTGTTAGAAAACTTGACGATTACTCTAGTGTAGATACTTGCAGTCCTTCGCATTCGTACTGGGTACTACGCGTTCACATAAAATATTTTCTGCTGTTTCTTTGTCTTTCAGTCAGAGGTGAGATTCGGTTTTTTGACTGACTGAGTCGGCATTGTGATTTGTGAATGCCTATCAATAACCAGCACCTTAACAAGTTTAATATCCCTAGGTTATCACTGACCAATTTGAAGGAGTCTGTTCAAAGGTACATTATAGAGTTAAACTTCTTTTGAACTGCTTTAAAAAATTAAGGATAATGGGTGCACAGTGGTTGTGAATCACTACAAATTCCTTCTTGATGCAAAAATAAAAGCATTACATGAGAAATACCACAACTCGTTAAAAGCACAGTCGTCCTAACAGCGCTAACCCAATGGGCAATGAAATTGACGATACTGTAGCCACAGATGATCCTTATACCAGAAGGTTGCCTTCCCTGAGGATAAATATTGATTATATTGGTTTCTCAAGAAATAAGACTCAACAATAACGAACAGAAGCACCTTAATAACGTTAGTAACTCAATATCTGCTCTATCCTACATCTTAAGCCCAAACATGCCCCATATGATCACTCTAGGAACACTGTTGTTACTCTTGACTTCTTTGGTGAACGCTTGAGTCAAAAATATTTGTTCAAATGAAAAGAGCAAATTTAAAAATCATCAAGGCTCAGAAGCAGAAGGGATAAATGACAGAAGTATTTTGCTAAGCACTCCTTTGGTTGGTCCTTTATTAGAGTGGTCATTCTGTAAGGTCCTGTCTAGCAACCTATTACCATTGCATTACTACTAATTAAATGCTTCTTTTTAGGTTCATAAGACTCTTTTGTTGCTAGAGATACGAGTAGTTGTAAAGGTTTTCACTTGCTTGCACTACGTTGGCGGTAGGAGTAGGACTCAATCCCGGAGAATTCAATTAAGTCCTTTATTGGGAAATTGCTTGATATCAGTCTTTAAGCTTCCTTAATTAGGATATATCATAATTACTGATACAAGTTATAGATTTGTCTATCTCGAAGCAAACATCAAGCTTATTGTATCAAAACTTTGCTACCAAAAAGTAGCGCAATACTTGTACGAGTACTTAATTACAACAACCCAAATATAAAACGTAAGATATGACAAAACCAGAATTTTTTATGACTTTATCTTTACGATAGGATATCCATCTTTAGCTGCCTAAAATTCAATCCTACTCATACTTGGGGATTACGTTCTCTTAGCGAATGTTGAAAAAAAAAGGATTGTTCTAAGGAATAATGGCATGGCAAGGCAATAAAACCTGTGCGAGGCGTACAAATCAATTTGTGATATGAAAAATACATAAAAAGTTAACGATATTAAATATTTATGACTTTATTGTTGGGAGCATGAGGATAGAAATTTGTTGATTCATTAACGTCACAACGGATGAGGATATCATAAAATTGGCCTGACGTACGAATGTATACATAGATTAGTACGTTGCTACGTTATTGAGTTCAGAATTTCTTTTTTCGTCCTTTTTATGGTTACAATAAGTTGTGTTTTCCTATTTGTAGTCGAGCTTAAAATTGATTGTTATATCTTCTTGGGAGGAAAGATATGAAATTTCTCTGCAGGATGTAGGATATGTTCGTAAAACTAAATGAATGCTGTCTTGTCTTCAGGGTAAAGATTTACGACGAATTATAGACGAAGCCATAATACTATTTTACACGTACGTTCAAATATAGGTGACTTTTGAATCGAATCCAAAGCAGACATACGAGAGTAAAGAATAAGGCTTTTTATGTTCGGAAACGTAATGCTCTTTTATACACACGGTTTTATTTTTTTGCAAGTTATTGAGATTTTCTTTGCAATAATAAAAGTTCTGGCCCCAACCTAAAAGGTTTGGAACAGTGCAATATACCTGAGGATTGCTCGTAGTAATGAGCAATGATTTTTCGTATCTCAGAGCCAGATATACATTTGTATGTAGGCAATTTGACTCTGTGGCCGTTTCATGCAAGAAGTCGCATGTCTGACACATCGGATTGGGAGCTGTACAAAAGGCTGTCTTACGCAGCCCAACAAAAAGCTCTGAATGAGTAATAATCGATTCACTTTTGACGACCCATACAAGCATGATAAGGACAAAAGTCTTGCTCCTTCATGGACCGCTTGCAGCGAAAGTCGTACACTTCTGATATCAATATCCAATTCAATGATAAGGATGGGATAGGCTGGTGGAAAAATAGAAAGAAAAACTGTGGCTATACCATGGTAATTAAAAAAAACACAGTGGCGCTGGCAGCCCGGTATGGGCCATGTCCTAGCTTCATGACACTCATTTCTGTTGCTCATGTTGTCATTTTTGCCACATCTGAGCGGGGCCTACGGTTTATCGCCGAGTCCGAACGGCACTCCTTAGAAGCTTTTTCGTAGGCAATTTTACTTTCGTGAGTTTGCCATTGCCCGCCGAAAGGGTGATGGCGATTTGAAAAATTGTTGGTGAACCAGCCAGGAATCGAACCCAGACTCTCTGCGTGATAGTCCAATGACCTAACTATCGCGCCATCGCCGTCGTCATACCATGGTAATTGGTGCCAATAATAAAAGAGGGCAATATATTCATGGCTAAAGTGCATCTAAAGACATGGAACACTTCGTCTAATAAACTGCCATTCAGACTGGGCACATTGCAATTTTCTAGAAGCTAAAATCGACTAAGATCCCTACCTATTTGTAGGATACCATCGAATACGTATATTTTGAACTCCACAGCATCGAAAAGTAGTTCGAGGATATTTGACATAGAATGGCCACCTTGTCTCCCAAAATGTCTTAGCAAGTCGTGATGGATCGTATTCAAGCGAATATCAGCAAAAAATATACCAGCAAAATCAGGGGCAGTTCATCTAATATGGAAAGTTTCACCAAACCACTTTAACCTAAACCATTTGATGAAAAACCCGGCAAACACTTGCAAAGTAAGCAGATGGGTACAGAGTGATGCTGTCAAGAAGTACGTCATTTTTCGCGTGGGAGGGCAGGATGAACATAAGCTTTTCAAACAAAATGTGAAAGGAAAAAGAGCTCTATCGTAGAAGAAGTCCTGCCAGCAAGTGTCAAGCACACAGTACAAGCACAAATCACAAACAGAAACATTGGCTGGAACGAATAAGTTCATCAGAATCAGTGGCGATATGCAGTACACTACTCCAATGCAAGACCAACCAAAAATCCAAAGAAAAAAACCATTCGTGTGTACGATGACCTTCCAGACCTGGTCTGGATAGGAATAGATTCGATAAATAGTATGTATATACCACGTCATCTGTGAAAATATCACCGGTGAATGGAATCTCATTCAAATCTCTCAAATCTACTAGACCATCTTCACTGTGCCATCTACAGAGTTCTCAACCTCCTTACCTTATCTCTCGCACTATGTGATCGTCTTAATCCCTACGTCAACGAATCCGTAGATTCTTTTCACTATACCCCGAAACACAAGCGTAATTTTAGGATCTATGTCAAGCTCATCAAACTGGGTAGGACAGAGAAGCTCTATAAGTATTCGCGGAAACCATAATCGGCAAATATCAATGTGCCTTCAGACCAGGCAAATCAACGACGATTGATCAGATCTTCACCCTTCGGCAGGCGATGAAAAAATTTCTAGAATTTAACATTCCAACAGGTGGTACTGTTTATGGACTTTTAAGCCGCCAATGATAGCATAGCCAGAGTAAAGAGAGAGTTCGGCATCCCAAACAAATTAACAAGACTATGATTACTGTGCAAACCCGACAAGATCTTCAATGGATTCCGACAAGGGGATGGACTGGCCTGCCTCCTCTTCAACCTGGCGTAGGAGAAAGCAATCCAAGACTCTGATACATTTAGAAGAGGGACAATCATCACCAAGTCTACCTAATTACTGGCTTACGCAGATAACATCGACATCTTCGGACGAAGCGAGCAGAACACAACTCCAGAACACAAAGCCTAGTGATGTACCTAAATGAAGGAAAAACTAAGTACATGGTGGCTTCGTCTACGAGAAACGTTGGTAGAGGAGCCTGAATTTGAAGTAGTACAATCCTTTAACTACCTTGTCAGTAATAGCCGCCTATAGTAATGTGGTAGAACCTAATTGCGAGGCTATTTAAATCCAGAAAACTCACCATGAATTCGAAACGGCTGCTGTACAAGACTCCAGTCTTGCCAGTGCTTACATATGGATCCGAGACTTGGGTGCTCAGCCAAAGACACTCTGACCTCTTAGCCGCGTTCGAGAGGAAAGTCCTACGGAAAATGGTTTTCCCCATATGTGAGCAAGGATGATGATTCATGAAACCTACGTCGAAGTAGATACAATGACAAAAATAAAGCTCGGTAGACTCCGGTAGGCTAGACATCTGGCTCGTATGAGCAAAGAGGATCATGCTCGGGAAGTTCTTTGGGGTGCAAAACTGGATGGCGTCGGTCAGCGGTCGGGATAGGTGGAAGTAGTTGCTGCAAGAGTCCCGGACCAGACCCCGGTTGTCGCCGATGATTATGATAAGTATTTGATGTTTAAAAATAAATTTGAACAGGCCGTGCCGGGTCCAATCCGATCTGTAGAACCGTCTTTAGGTGTAGGACACAATGAGTAGGGTAGGCACTATCGAATCTCTGGCGAAATTAAAATGTGCGAATACAAGTCTTACCAGCCTCATATGCAAAATTATTCCAGTTTGAAGAATTAAAAACATTTCCTTGTAATGAATCGGGCCGAAGAAGACTTATCGCATGCAAAACATGCTCGAATGGCTCAGCTAACGATTTTTGAACCTTAAAAAGCTTGGTTTTTCACTTTATAAGAACTGGCCTTTATTACAACCATTCTGTCGGTACAAGCTGGACCAAGAAATAAGCCCAGTGTCTTCCTCTCGAAAGTCCAATTCCTTTAACATCCAATTTCGACAAAGTCTTAGCCTCTCCATAGACGAGGACCAAGATGAAGAGAATCTTGCATAAGGCCAGTTTGATAATACATGGAAGGGTTTTGTTACTTGTTTGCCTTCTGAGCCTGAGGAAATAGCGATTGGCAAGACGAACTCTGGGTCTGAGTGCGCAGCTGATGTCGTTGTGGCTAGCAGCAACAATATAGACTTCCCTTAAAGCTGTCGGTAATGTGCGTCCCTTTTAGCGCAAGCAACCCCGAGCGTGTTAATCCCTTGTTGCAGTCGGACCATTTTTGCCGCTTCCACCACAATATTTGATTCACGGCTCCCAGCTGTTATCCAATAGCGTGTACAAGCAATTGGGCGGACTTAAAAAGAAGCACTCTTCTGCTGTTGGCAGATGGGTTTTGCAAGTTTTTTTTGTGGCGATGTTAAAAAAAGGCACATGACTGCGCATTTTCTAAAACATCTATGACAAGACAACTCTGCTCTCATGCATGCTACCAAATGTTGCCTTCGAGTCGATAAATTGATATTGAGATCCTATCTTACATTCTTAGCTCTTTTCCAAGATCCTCCACGGTGTAAGTCTTTGATCAATAGTCTGACTCTCCGACTGAGGTATCAGCCTTCAGAGTTGCATCCACGATCGAAGTTGATAAGTTGCGAGTCGGCTAGCAATATGCAATATGGTCTTGCAAATTTTTATTGTTTAACAACACTTAGACCCTTAAAGAGCTAAATGTATTCCCAAATATTGCCTGCCTGCAAACCACATCACGACCAAAACTAAACCTGCATTCTAGAAGCCGGCTCCACAAAGAGGCACTAAAGTCGTACTTACTTACAGTGCTGATGGGTTATCGTATGTAAAATAGTTGCATCTTCTCGTTATTTTAGCGAATTATCATTCTTTGGAAAATGCTACAACCATGAGATCGATACTAGGTTTCACCTTCTTTAGTCTCCTGTTGTTTATGAGAAAACAGTTTATGGAAATGCCAATTCCCTGTTGGTTTTCCGTAACTGCAGTGGCTCCCCTTACTTTTTTTTGGCGGAAACCTTCTTGCTTGTTTTCAAGATAAGCCAGTACAGAGTGGAGACACTACGCCAATGTACCTTTCTTAAAGAGTTCTGTGACTACTAATTGTTTTCTCTTTTCGGAAAACGACTCACATACTCTTGTGGAAGCCCTTTGTATCTATAGAAGCAAAAATATTGCTGCATTCATACAGATTCGAGCAGAAGTCACAAAGTCTTGCCTTCATATTGCTCTTGAGCCACTTATTCAAAAATGATGTCATTTTTTGCTGTAGAACGAGGTCTGAATTGTCCGATTATACGTCGATCGGGGCCAATTACCAAGACCACACCTATCAATGCATAGTTTGGTAATGAACAGAGGCAGAGTAATTACTGCTGAAGTTAAAAGCTGCCGGTCATAGGACCTGTTGAGTGGCAGGACCACAAACACAAAAGCATGAGAGTAAGGCCCCCTGGACTTTGGTCCAGTTTTGACTTGACAGGGGTAGGCCCCTAAGTGGGAGAATCACGGTGGCTGAAACCTATAATCGCAGAGAAGGGTTTCCCAGTTGGTTTTGCTCAGATGTAGATTTGGAATGCGTTTCAGATCGGCCTTCCCAAAGGTGGAACCTGTCACCTCAACAGCTGTTCAATGTTTGTACCAAATGAATGACAGTGAACGGATGTATGGGCATCCCGAGAAATTAAATCTCACATAGAGTTCACGTAAAACACTATAGACATCTGTACATTGATCGTAAATGTGTAGGAACTAACCTCTACGTCATCATGTAGGTAAACCCATGGGCATTGAAAACTTGTATTTAACTTGTAAAACTTCAATTGTTTCAAAATTCGAATGAAATTTTTCTCCCAACTCATTTAGAGATACGGCCTCTCAAGCCTATTATTTCCCACGAATTCTACTTTGTCATTAGCAAGTCAATAACTGTCATTGGAAAATCCTTATTCCCAATTGAACTTCCAAAAAAAAAAAAAAAAAACCGTGAATTTCCGAAAAATTACTCACAAACCACCGCAGAATGAAAAATTGGACTGAGGCTCGCTCAATATCAAAGACAAACCCATCAATATCCCCTGCCTCGGTTTGACAAAGCCGATTACCATCATTGTCACTCAACCCAAATCTATGTAAGTACTTAAGTAGGAGGCACAAAGTCCTATGTGTGTTAGGAAGGCAAAACAAAAAAAACTCTTCAAATATACTCGTAGATCCTAAAACAAAACTTTATTCGTATCTTTCTCTCTAACCATTAATATTGCATTTATCACTTGGTGCTTTGTGAAAATTTAGGACGACAGTGTTTACCAGAATTCCATATCCATATTCGGATGGCGACCTACTCCTGGCTCATCCAATACACCGTATTTCCCTTTCCTTGTCGATTCGATGGTACGATGGTATACCTAATACCATAGAGTAGTGTCGGTGTTGTCGTAGTTGTCACTGTCGCAGTCGCTGTCGCCATCGATCCACCTTTTCCCAAAGCAACCACAAATTCTCTGACACTATTTACAGTTTCGATATTGTTGTTTTGTCGCTGTCGTTGTTGTCGTACGAGTACATACCATATAGCCTCATAGGCATATCAGTGTACGATTGGGTGGAAAAACCACTAAACCACCAAACCACCGAACCACCAACCAACCATCATAAGGATATAATAACGATAATAAATTTATCCTATTTTGATGGAGTGTCCTAATATGTACGACTATGATATTTCGGACAAATACACGCACAATTACTCGTGCTATCCGCTTATAGGTTTGTTGGATGAGCGTATACACTATGTATATTTGTATCTAGAATGCCTTTACTTAAGTGACACAACATTTTTGGTACTAAATTTTACTTTTACTAACAAAACTATTGCTCAACTGGAGGCTGGGGACTCATAAACCAATTCCCAAGGCTCAAAACAGCCAAACCACTGGAATGTTACTACGAATATATACGAGTATGCGCTCGTACGTATATTCATATGGATATATGCTGAGCACAACTCAGTTACATGTGAATTTGAGAGTATCTGTGCTACATGTAATCGAAATAATAATTTATTAATGCATTTGTATGATGTGGTAGAATTGACTATTATTTTGACTTATGAATAGAAAAGCTCAAGTGTGATGAAGGGATAGGGATAGATACGATACGACCCAATGACTATGGCTACAGATCTTCATGAGTAGATACAAATATAATAGAGGTATATGTATCTAGAGTGCTTACAAATTTTGATTAATGTTTGTATTAGCAATTCTGAGTAACGCTAATTTAAAGATGAGGTTAACTCACCTATGGACCTGTAGCTGCAGAGGACGAAGGGTATTTGCACTGATTTCCGTATGGAAATAGATTTATGAATAAAATTTGGTTGCGCTTGCATAACTAATGGAAGTTCAAGGGTGTGGAAGGGTGTTTTTCAGTCAGAATGTTGCACGAGCAACATTTTATACAAAATTTATTTTTTGGAATCATAAGTAACCGCAAAATTGGGTGAAAATATTCTTCCGATGCTTGCGAAGGACAATGTAAATAAGTTTCTCTCGAACCAGCAATAACTTAGTTGTGCGGTTAATTCGTTAAATAGTGGCGACTCTTTTCCCTCGTCTCGAAAATGGATGGTCTTCAACCAAAATGAGAGGAATAGTGCGCCAATCCCAGCAATTACAAGCGAAGAACTGCTTGGAGTGTGCGGTAGAACACACGACCGAAAGGCGCCGGGGCTTGACGGTATACCGAACCGAGCGCTAAAGATTGTCGTCCGTTCCAAAAGGAAACAATCCACATAATGGACCCTCGCCTTATAGGCCGCTTTGTATGCTCCACACGATGAGAAAAATCCTTGAACGAGACTTGAGTCTATAATCGAAGGAGACACTATCAACGTGGTAACAAGTAAAGCCCAAGCCGGCGGTATACCACAAGGATCAGTCTTGGGTCCTCTGCTACGGAGCGTGATGAACGATGATATCTTACGTCTACCAATCCAACGGAAAGCATCAATCATCGCAGTCTTGGTCGTGGCCAAATTGCTCGAAGAAACAGAACTCTTCTGTAAATGCCAGTTAGTAAAGAAAAGAGGCTATGCAGTGAAATATAAGAGCAGTCCCAGAAGAGACAGAAAATCCACCGAAAAAAATTTTTCAAAAGAAGAAAAGAACATAAGTCTCTTAGATTTGAAGAAAGTCGAAGGTGTTGTTCAAGTAAGGCGAATGCACCATTTCATAAACAAAGCTATAATCTGGGCGGACAAAATTTTATCATGTTGAATAACATAAGCTGGCTTAATGTCGCATGTAAGACCCTATAGCCCCTTTTCGCAAACACTTCGCCAAATATTAGTGAATCGAGTCTAAAGCTAGTAGCTTCTTTCGTTATAAGCTATACAAGGCGATGGTTGAATTTTGAATGGCGCCAATCGAAATCCAGCTATGTTGCCATAACGCCGATAAACATGGCATCACACATATACATCGTTCAACCCAGCGTGTCATTGTAGAAGCTTTTACATCAACTAAGCAACACGAGTTGGTTTAAAAGTCAATAATGCCAAAAAAGAGGACTTAGAAGCTGTCCACCGATTGTGGCAAAAGTCAGTGTTGGCAATAACAACTTAAAGGTATTTAAAGAGCCGACCTACTTACCTTGGAGTAAATATACTCTTCGGGAAGGATATACTCATAATGATTCAGTGAAGACCTGCAATACGATATCGATTGCTGCACCTTAAACAGGAAAGCCGACCAGATTTTGAGCAACTTTGACTAAGCACTTCAAGATGGGAATAGCGTGTGCAAGTAGACAGTGAATCTTTATGATTCTGAACTCGAACAATTAAAAACTAATAGCACATGCACATTTATCCATTGCTTTGAGTGTCTTCACGTTTATAGGGTCCAACATTGAAAGAGGGCACTTTCTGCAGTCAAGTCAATTATGTGGATTTAGCAAACAATTTTCTCGCAAGATGAGATCAGATGAAGGGTTAGGTCGGATCCTGCTTAAAAAATTGATATCTTATACACGCGTGCATATATAAAACATATTTTACTCTGCACCTCGTCTGCATTGGCTGGCTCATTGACTGCAAAATAATACTCCAACTTATAGGTCAACAACTCATGTATCTGTTGGTGGTTAATTTAAGTATTTGATGGTAAAAGATCTAGATTTACGTTTTACAGTTTGTGTTGAATGTCCTTAAATTCAATAAACGGTAATGTCTGTAGTACAAACTATGAGAAAAAATAATAAGAGAACAAGTCTTTACTATCGATTACTTTTTTCCACTCATCTTTTTTGTTTCTATTTTCATCCTTTTACATATTTCATCTCACTCTTTATGTAAATTGTACACAGATACATATGTTTGTATACATTTTGTGTGTATTTTGGTGTATAAGTTACAAATTCACGTGGATTTAATTTTTTTTTATTTTTTTTTCCATTTTCAGAGTCCTGGTGTTGGGGGTGCTACGATTTATAATAAAGTACTCCTTTAAGCCATTCTACTTTAGTAACATTTTTCGTAGAAGCATAATGAATAAAAAATATAAAAACAAAAGAGCCAACGTTAATAACAATAAAAACAACCAACAACGGGTGTCCGCATATTCCAATCGTCACTACCTTCGTCGCTCTCTGGAATGTGCAAAATAATTTTACAGGTGTGGTGCCCGTAATCATTGAACATCCCCAGCGTCGTTCTCCATTTTCCTGTTTTGTATTTCTTTTTCTGTTTTTAGTTTTAGTTAAAACAATTTTTTTTTTAATTGTATTTCACTGGCGAGATGGAGAGGCGCAAAGAGGATATGAAATTGCTCACGGATATGTGACAGGAAAAATGAACTAAAAACACCAAATGAAAAAAAAAAGAACAACGAGGACACCACGGAAGGGAAGGTATACACATACAAACAAATGTACATATATTTGTGAGATAATTAAAAGTGGTAGCAGTCGTATGTGTTAATTTATAGCCACTGTACCGGTTCGGTGCGAGCTTCGTCCCGGTCCAGTTCGGTCCGGTGGAAGGATGTTTCATTATTCATATTTAAACAAATTCAATTTATGAGACCACCTATATTTACATAAAGGATATGTATATTTTTATATTCAGCAGCAGAGGCTTATCATTAATCACTGAATTGTTGAGTTTTTTTTTTTGCTTCTGAAAATGGATCTTTAGATTTTTCTTCAGTTTTTTCCTGTTTTTTCTTTGAATAGAGCTTATTCGGGATTCCTTTTTAAAAAGAAGATTTTTTGCGATTCAAAGAAAGGGTTCTCTGCCGGAATTTGACTATCAGTATAATGACAGTAAATCAGGCCGCCTACAAATCCATTCCTAAGCCCATTCCTGAGGCACCGAATACGGTGGTGTTGCAATGTTTTGGATAGAAGTTTCTGATATATTTTTACACTTAAGTTGAGAAATTTTTTTTTTATTTTAGCATAACGAATCCTTCTTCTCTGCTGGATACTTAGAAAAAAAACGATTCTTTGAGCAACAGGAAACAATCTCTAAAGCTGTACTATATATGTACTTTCAAGTAAATTATGTTAATCTCTGTTTTTCATTTTAATCTTCATACATTCAAAACCAACTTATGTAGATCGATGTCAATACCAAATATTTTTCCACACTTTCTTAGACAGTCACTCCTTTATGTACCTGGCTGATGAAACTATGAAAAAAAAAAAAAAACACTATGGCGCTGGCAGCCCGGTATGGGCCATGGCCTAGCGTCTTGACACTCATTTGTGTTGCTCATGTTGTCATTTTTGTCACATCTGAGCGGGGCCTACAGTTTATTGCCGAGTCCAAACGGCACTCCTTAGAAGCTTTTTCGTAGGCAATTTTACTTTCGGGAGTTTGCCATTGCCCGCCGAAAGGGTGATGGCGATTTGAAAAATTGGTGTTGACCCAGCCAGGAATCGAACCCAGACTGTCCGCGTGATAGTCCAATGAGCTAACTATCGCCATCGCCTGCCGAAAGGGAGATAGCGATTTGAAAAATTTTTGGTGATCCAGACAGGAATCGAATCCAGACTCTGCGTGATAGTCCAATAAGCGCGCCATCGCTATCGCGATGAAACTATGAAATAGAAGCAAAATTCAAGGTTTGACTGAAATTAAACAATCCAACAAAAATCGCAAATATGCACAGGGAAGCCAAGGTGTGGCATATGCGGCTCAAAATCCAATAGCATACCATAAAAACTTTTGATACGCAGCGTCCAAAAACATAATTCAAGAAATCCCAATGAAATCGCAGTTAACCAGTTAGCACCTCGAGGCTGTTTACGATTTACTGCATCAATAGTAAAAGTGGGAGAAGTGGATGACAAATAGAAAAGGCATGCAACTTTTGCCAGCTTCGATCTAGTTCTACTTATCCGAGACAACAACCACATTTACCACATTGGAACAGTGTTTCAATATCGACCTTACCTTCATCGGAAGATGCATAGCAAGAAGATGGCAATGGCAAGCAAGACTTTTATGTTACACAAGCAACGACAACCATTTCACTGTCCCGTGCTACTCATCATGGACATATCGAGAATCAAAACCAAAGAAGTACGTAGGGTTTTATCCCAAAAATGCAATGAGATCATAGGAAAAATAAACGTCGCCGCAGCACCTGTGTACTCGTGGAACAATAACTTTCGCTAGACATCTCACAATTTGGCGAAATCTACGAAGAACCGAAGCAGAGGTACAGGCGAGAATGAAAAGTTATAAAAATAGATACAGAACGGGATGGGAAACATAAGAATACAGAAGAATCCATCAGCACAACTTATGAACTGATACATTCCAAATAGTTACTAAAGCTAAACGAACATGCCCAGACAACAATGGATTCGCATTATAACGAAGAGTAGGTATGGTAGCAGATGCAGTGCTATGATTCGGCTACAGAGCAAAAAGAGGAGAGTCTTCATCAAAATAGCTGCCATAGGTGCCAGACTTGAACTGTAGTCAAGCTATCATAACAAAAATGACAAACATCGCAACTGGATCTGGCTATGTGGACGAACCATCGAGTAGAGTTTGCACATCGAGCACCTGAGAGTTTTTCAGCATTTGTTGGCAACGACTACAGTGACAGAATGGAAGCATTACATGAGGCGATTGTGTACAGAATAACATTGCTGTATACATGTACGTTAAGCTTTTAAAACAGTGTCAAAGCCTTTGTTCTTCAACTAGCGTAATTTCTGGGTTTGATTTTGAAATCGAAAATTCCATGTCTGGGAGTCGGAAGGGGATACAAGTGGAACGCTTTCCCCAGAGGCAGATCAAAAAATACTTAATCTCCAATACAAATAAGTAGGCCAGAGGAAAGTAGAAGGCATCGGAAGGTAAGCTTCCTAACGCCATATTTGCTAATGGGGCGAGAATATCGACACGTGGAGGATCCAACACGTGTTGACTGTGAATCGCGTCTAACCTACGCCCACGCCCTCCTGAACCTCCACAAAGAAGTGGACGATTTTGCGTCAAAAATAATCATGAGTGACGAGTTTCATTTCCACCTACATATCTTGACACGTTAATAAACAAAATTTGCGGTTCTGGAGCACTTAAAATTCGCGAGAAATGCACGAAGAGCCATTGTATCTACTCCAAGACGCTGCATGGTGTAACATTTACTCTGAAAGAGTGATTGGATCGTGCCAAACGGTTAGCGTGGCGTTAGAGAGCCATAATCAGTGAATTTTTTATCCCACAATTGGATGAATTAGTACCGTAGAGTCACTGATTTCAATAGGATGGACCAGCGGCGCATACTGCACAAGCTACAGCTGATATTCTAAAACGTGCAATTTCCGGTCGTCTGACATGGCGTTTTGGCGAATTGAGCTGGCCCGCAAAACCATCTGATTTGACTGTCATTGACTTCTTCTTTTGGGATTATTTAAGGTCACGGGTTGCTATCCTAATCAGGGATAAATTTGAAGACACAATCTCTGATAGAACCACAGTTGCAATCACTAAAAGTAAAAGTCGAGATAGACTCAGAAATGCCATACTCTTCGGTACGGAAGTCAAATATGTAGGAATCGCACGGGATGGAAAACTTACGTGGAACACTCATCTCTTTAAGCCTATTGACAAGGCCCGGACCTCACTGTGGATGTATATGATAGTAACGAGACCTATCATCACGTATGCTCCCGCCGTCTGGTGGCATAAATCTACCTAGAGATCAACGCAGGCTAAACTCAACAAAATACAGAGATTAGCCTGCTTCTGTGCAACTGGTGCAATGAAAACCGTACCAACGGCTGCGCTGGAGGTTATTCTAAAGATTCCACTACTTCATCTAGAACTCTTGAAAGAAGCAATAGCAAATGCCTACATGATCGTGACAGACGATCCACATGACAAAGTGGAAATGAAGGTAATGAAAAAGTAGACGTACTAGCCAGGACCATTCTGTGGGCTATCAACAAACACCATTAAAGGAAGAAGGGCTAGAGGAAAAGAAGCAACATTTCTGGAGGGAAACCAAAGGATACAGACAAACGAAAACCTTTATGCCAACCAGTTGCCACAAACAACAACTAAAAATAAGTAGAAATCAGATTTGACTGATCACAGGTTTTCTTACAGGCCACTGCCGTGTAAAAAAACACCTGATGACCATGGACATAACACTAAACGTTACATGCAGATTGTCCAACGTAGAAGCAGCAGAACACGTACTATGTGACTGCAAGGGTTTAATCAAAACAAGTCAACGTAACCAAGGTAAATTCTACCTCGAAGTGGTGGACATAGCTGCCAGCTCATCTAAAGTCTTAGCCGCATCGGTTGACAATTTGACAACCGGACCACAGCGAAAGGTAAAGTGCTCAGCGAAGAATGTCCAAAATTTCACAGACTGCAAGCAAATATCTTGCGATGACCATCCCCATTTCGCTCTACAAGCAACCACATTTTTGGCAACGATCACAATGACTATTGCCCTGTGAGGCTTTCTGATATAAACTTAAAAACACGCTGCCTGTAAGACGCAGTGATATAGTGTCAAATCCCTCATGGAGTAGCTTGCTCTTCTCTACCCTGGAAATCCACAAGAAAGAAACAATAGACCTTGGCATCATCACGATTTAAGTTTCGCATATTTCAGACAAAAATGAAATCACTTTCTTAAAGGAGTAACTTTAAGCTCCATTCCGTACCACAACGGCATAAGGATGAAAAGGTACAAAATAGACCTTCACAGGAACCCTTCAATATGAAAAAATTAATAAGAAAGGATTGAAACAATCAGCAGTCTAGAACCCCTAGTTCATCCAAAAATGATTAAGTGCATTGCCGGAAGATGACATAAAAAACAGAACAATACGACCTTTTTGCACTTCTAGATACTATTTTGGTACCAAAAGAATCATCCTAGGAAGCAAAGCAAAAGCACCGCGTTGGTGTATCGAATGCATCAGCGTATTATTCCGAGAAGGAGAGGAGTTAGCAATGACAATAAAAATATCCTTTGAACCACACTTTACCAAATCACCCCCCTATACCATCAACATTGCTACATTGCCAACCATGCGTTAAAAGAAATGAACTACTTACCCAGTAAAAGAAAAAACTGGAGCGAGTGATTCTGAATATTCGAAGAGGTGTCCTGGCAGAATACCCGATGACATTCAAAAGAATTGCCGTGAAGATATAGTAAACGCCCTAAGACTCACAAAGGGATACAGAACTTAAGCAAGGTGATGGCTTTTTCACATTTGAGGGAAAAATAAGCGATGACTTTTCCAAAAAGTCGAACTTTCGATTGGGATGAGTGCAATTTGATTAGCTTTGAGGTAAGTTTAAGGTTCACTTACTGCCCTCGTCTTAAAAGTATAAGAGATGTGTTTTTGAAGTGCCCATCTCGGAAAGGTTCATGTTGAAAGTTTCCAACTCCGACCTTAAGTTTCAGAAACTTCTGCAATTCATACGACTCAGTTGGTATTAAACCGGTGAGAAACATGAATGTAACACAGAAAGGTCCTCACCGTCACATGATTACCTTAAAACGACAGAACAAGGGATGATGCCCCACACGTACATGTTTGTAGTTATCAAAAAATTTGCGAACTTGGAACATCTGCTCCTGACAAGAGATGATACAGCGAGAGATCTATGTCTGACATATCGTATAGTAAGTGCTCCTTATTAAAAACAAAAATTAAAACCTTTTCTCTGTAAATTCATATTGTTTTGTAATGTGCACTGCCACTTGGCTACAATAAAATTTTTCAACCACATTTACTGCAACCATACTCGACAATCTTCAGTTGTGTTGTTACAAAATTAAAAGTAGCTTCATCCATCTTTGACTTTACCTCAAGTCTGCTGCCATCTTTCCACTTTCATCTCAACATTCCACTTTATTCAATTTCACCTTACAATTTTCATGTCCATAACTCTCCAGGTAGATAAACTAATGCTTTTTGTTTTCATTCCTTAAACTTTCTCCCTAACCATCCTGTCTTGTCCTTACACAGTAATATCTCTATGTTTAGCCAAGCGCTGGACCTCAATTCACCTTTCATCCTGAATAAAAGCAAAAAAAAAAAAGTAATAAAGTGCTTATGCAAGAAGGATATTGCAAGAGGTTCGTCTTCGTCTTCTCTCTAGATTTCTACGTTTTATTTGTTCTGTCCTTCATAAGGATTTGTTGGAAAAAAAAAAAAAAAAAATAAACAAAAACGAAGCAAAATACAACTCTCACAATAAGTGCGGCCAAACTTTTTTAATTAATCATCATCTCCTGAATCCCACTGAATAGGAATGATGATGATGGAAACAAAAAAAAAATTAAAGAAAACTTTATTTTCTGGCTAAAAGGCAGACAAAGACCAATATCAAGAGCACGACCAGAATCAGGATCAAGACTACTATAAGAGCGGCTCTCTATCTCATTGTCGGTAGGGTATCTATTGCATTTACTCGTACTCGTCCTCGTATTCGTATGATGTCCTTCAACCAGAGAAACGCAAAACCAAAATTAAAATAAATTTATTGTTTTGTGTTTCTTCTCTCCTGCGGTGTCCCAAAGTCGTCGTAGACGGGTGTGATCCTACGTACAATACTCGGACAATTCTTGAGAAACTTTTCGAGAGAAGTTTTTGTTTTAGGGGTACACGATAGTACGAATAGAGAAGCATATCCAATCTACTACCACCATGGGGCACTTAGTCTTATCAGACAGACATAACATGTCGAGTGTATACTATATTGTATCGTCATCGTCTGTTGACTTAAATCTTACTCACATCCTGCTGTGTACCAGGAGACTTAACAGATGAAAGTTTCTCCACCAAAGATACGAGTACACAAATACTCGCTTCATATTGTTTCATGTTGTAGAAGAAAAGAACAAGAAGGATTCACAGAGTCTTTTACTCTCAGCTTTTATTACGCCCTGTGGTTTTATGTATATCCGTAATTATTGTTCTACTCCAAAGATGGACAGAGTTCTTGGGCAGGAAGTTTAGCCTGCGGTATGTGGATATGATAAGTATGGGAAATAGACTACTATGGTGGGTGGTGGGGTGGGCTACTCCTACGTTTCGAATTCTTTTTGTTTTGTTGTGTAATAAAATTATCGTCCAAAGTTTTTATGCGCTTAGTCTTTAGTCCTTCATCCTCTGGCGGCTGTTGGTACTTTGGTTCTTTTGCTACGTCATCTACATTGCAAGCAGAAAACCTGTAAGGACCCTTGTTCTTTTTTTTGTTTTTTTTTTCATCTCTTCATTTGGATCGAATACTCCGGCTTTGCTATGGGAAAAAGTTAGCAATTTCGTTTTTTGTTGTTGTTGTTGTTTTGTGGAGTGAATTTGAAGAATAACCTGGGAGAGTAAGTATTATTACAAAAGTTTTGTTTTGATGGATATTTAATTGGTGAAATTTTTCTAATGTCTTTGATGGGCTAGTTCTTTTTCATTTGAGTTGTCTGTAGGCATTCCGTAAAAGCCTAGGAGGGTGAGCAATTCATTAATTCAATGAAAATGTGTTTGGGAACCCTCTGAGTACTATATGTGCATAAATAAAAAAAAGTTTGGCAGAAAATATGGAACCTTGAGGAACATTGATGGGATAAACTATACCCAAGTAACTTTTGAACGAAACCATCTCCGAAAGCAAAAATTCAAATTCAAAAATAACTAGTCAGTTACCTGAACATTTAACAATTGAATCAGCTTCTTACCTTCGTTAGTATTCGAACTCTCGACATCACGTTCTTGATCGAGTCAACATATAAGACTTCACTTACCCACAGAGCTTTAACAAGGTTACACAAAAGGTACGAGTAGTATGGATGTTTAGCTGTCGTCACCGTCAAAGAAGACCCTCTGAACTGCGCCAACTACAGAGGCATCAATCTCCTTAACATCGCATATAAGATCTTATCTGCCGTATTGTGTGAACGCCTGAAGCCGTTCGTCAACAACCTGATAGGTCCATATCAGTGTGGCTTCAGGCCAGGAAAGTCCGCCATCGACCAGACATTCACACTGCGGCAGATCTTGGAGAAGACCCATGAGCTTCAGATCGATACCCACCACCTATTCATCGATTTTAAGGCCGCGAGCTATATAGAGCAATGTCTAGTTTTGGCATCCGTGACAAACTCAACTCGTCCGTCTGTGCAGGATGACGATGGAGAATGCACGCTGCTCCATCAAGGTCGGTAAAGATCTCACTGAGACCTTTGATGTCCAGAAAGGATTTAGACAAGGCGATGTGCTGTCATGCGATTTTTTCAACATCGTACTTGAAAGAATAGTGCAAAACTCACGAGCAAGCACAAGAGGCACTATCTTTCAAAAGTCCGTCCAACTACTCGCATACGCCGACGATATTGACATAATCGGGAGAAAGCAGCGTGATGTCAGTGGCCTTTTCGTGAGTATTGAGATGGAAGCGGCGAAAATGGGTTTAGCGGTCAATGAGGGCAAGACCAAGTATATGCTGTCAAGCAAAAAGGACAACCAACACCGACGTCTCGGACAGAACGTCACCCTCGATAGATATAACTTTGAGGTAGTTAAGGACTTCGTCTACCTAGGCTCCGCTATAAATACAGACAACGACACCAGTGCTGAGATCAAACCAAGAATAACTCTTGCCAACCGCTGTTTTTTTGGGCTTAGGAGGCAATTGAGTAGCAAAGCCCTCTCTCGGACAACAAAAGTCACCCATTATAAGACCTTAATAATCCCGGTCCTGCTGTATGGCGCAGAGGCATGGACATTATCAAAAATGGATGAGGGTGTTCTTGGTTGCTTCGAGAGAAAAATTCTTCGGGCGATCTTCGGTCCCATCTGCATTGACGGTGAGTGGAGGAGGAGATACAACGACGAACTGTACGGATTGAACAGCGACATCGACCTAAACAGAAGAGTGAAGATTCAACGGCTAAGATGGCTGGGTCATGTAGGGTCGGATGAACACCAGTGCTCCGGTCCGAATAGTCTTCGAATCCGCTACCGAGTGACAGCACAGTAGAGGAAGGCCAAGATTCAGGTGGCGCACGCAAGTGGAAGAGGACCTCAGCCAACTTAGCGTGCGAAACTGGAGGCAGCTAGCCAGAGATTGAGCTAGCTGGAGAAGCTTGTTGATTGAGGCCCAGGTAGCGCCACTTAAAGTAAGTAAGATAGATATCTTAGCGAAGGGTACAAAACTGTATGCCTTTTTTTTTAGATGTTAAGGCGGCGTTCAATGTAGTCGACCGAAACGCACTGTTCTTTAAACTCTACAATATGAGAATCTCACTCAAATTTGGAAGAGTCCTACAAAATTTGTACCAGGATACACAAGTTGCACAAGGCACTATCGGATTGGTTCCAGACTAAATCTGGGGTCAGGCAAGGTTGTTTATTGAGTCCGATATTATTCACACTCTTTATTCAGGATATTGTTGATGTTCTACCAGGAGGTGTAGAATATTCCGGTGTAGAAATCAAAGCACTTCTCTTTGCTGACGATATTGTGCTCCTAGCTCATTCCCCTGAAATGGCCTAGTGGATGATAGATCGTTTTGCTGAATATTGCTGTTTATGGAGACTCGTGGTCAACCAAGAGAAATCAAAGATGATGATTTTTAAAAAACGGTGGAGGAAGAAACTGTACCAACGAGAGATGGACTTTTAATGGGGATCAAATCGAAATTATCAAGGAATACAAATACCTTGGTAACACCTGAAAGAGAAACTCACGAAGGGTAAAACTGCAATAAATACGACATGGAGTAAATGTATTGCAAACCTAAATATAGCTCATTGTGGTAAGTATAAAGTTTTCAAAGCCGTTGCAGAGTCCATTCTTTTTTATGCAACGTAAGTGCGGGGTAATTAGAGGTGTGAAACCGTCGAAAAACATCTGAGATACTACGTCAAGCAGATTGTCCACCTGCCGCCCAATATACCGAACTATTTGCTGGAAATCGAGGCAGGACTATCTCCCATGTTTATGGAAACATTTAAGCTGCAAGTTCACTTTATTATAAGGTTCCTGGGCATGGAAAACCAACAAAATGCCAATCGGCAGACGGTAATGCCATGCTTTTATATGATTTTGTACTTTTTATGATATGAAAAAATTAATTGAATAAAAAATCATTGACTGCCACTACTACTACTACTACTAGATAGATATCACTTCTTGCCCCCTTGAGCAAACCTTAAATACAGACCTTAGCAACGCCTGAAACCAGGTTTTAACGCCATCAGATACTTCATATACTTCAATTTTCAAAAGTGGGCATTGCTTTCAAATGCTTTTTTTGTGTAAAACGATTACTAGGCCAAGTTGTCGTCAACGAAAAACCGCTTACCCAAAACCTAAACAGCATTATCCATTCTGAGACGTCTAAACAAAGAAACCAAAAAGAAAAGGAGTCATCCAGACAGGCAGTCAGAAAGATAAATTTCGAAAATCGCATAAAAGCTCGGCTTAGTTAGAAGGACCTCACTAAATTCGCCAATACCATATATGGTATACTATGTGTCCGAAAACGAGTCGGAATTTTTCGATTTAAATTACGGGGGTAAATATTTTCGCTCAATATATTTTTTTTTAAGTTGGTACAACTGTTACTGACTTCCATGCCAAATTATATGTCAAAATATTCATTAGTGTTTGAGTTACGCTTGTTTTTGTGCGACATAAAAAGTGAACTTGGCGATTTTTACAATGTCAAAAATTATTCAACAAAGAAGTGCGATCAAATTTTGTTTACTGAATGGAATAAATGCTGCAGAAACGTTGAAAATATTGAAGAAGGCTTACGGGGACCGAGCTCTACCAAAATCAGCAACATATGATTGGTATAAATTGTTCAAAGAAGGTAGAGAACGCGTTGAAGACGAAGAGCGCCCTGGTCGACCATCGACCTCAACTGACGATGCTCACATCCAAAAAGTAAAAGAATTAGTGCTTGCAAACCGTCGATTAACTATAAGAGACTTTGCTGGTGAACTTGGCGTATCAAAAGGATCAATTAATACCATTTTGAAAGATGTTTTGGGCCTCAAACGTGTCAAGTCTCGATTGGTACCAAAAATGCTGAATTTTCTTGATGATGTGTGTGAAACAATGCTCTCTGACTATTAGACGGTTTATAAACGCATTATTACGGGAGATGAGACTTGGATCTACGCTTACGATCCCGAAACAACCGACCAATCGAGTGAATATCGTGCCAAAAGTAAGGTAAGACCGAAAAGACCGCGTCAAAGTCGCTCAAAAATCAAGGTAATGTTGACTGTTTTCATGGTGTAGTGCAAGGAATACTATTTGAGTGTTATGCGTCGTTTGCGTGAAGCTATTCGTAAAAAGAGGCCGGATTTATGGAAGACAACTCTTGGTTTTTACACCACGATAATGCGCCATCTCACACTGCACTGATTCTTCGTGACTTTTTCGCCAAAAATGCAACCAATATCGTTCCGCAACTATCTTATTCACCTGATTTGGCCCCGTGTGACTTCTGGCTATTTCCAAAACTCAAAAGACCACTCCGAGGAAACCGTTTTGAGTCGATTGAAGATATTCAACGTGAATCGGCGCACGCTCTGAAGGCTATACCGGAAGAAGACTTTTTGGCATGCTTCGAGGACTCGAGAAAGCGGTGGCATAAGTGTATTATATCGGGATGGGCTTGATTTATAAAAAAATTCCGACAAGTTTTTGGACACAAAGTACTATTCGAGAAGTCATCCGACAATGTCATCGGTTTATCGCATAGAGTTGACTATGCTGAGTGCCAGGACACTGCGATGAACAAGCGGATGAGTTTGCAAGAAAAGGAGGGTTACTCGATTATAGTGAGGCTGCCAACATCAAACCACTCCTCTGCATAGTAAAGGGCACTATCGGGGAAAAAACCATAAAGACTGCTTACCGTCGAATCTTGACGGACATAGGGAATCAAAGGCTCTATGGCCACTTCTTGACCGAAAAAGATTTGGGAACTTAATAAAGTTAGGCAAGGATAAGCTTAGGACAATAAAAGGAATATTGACCGTCTCCTCCTAAAACACACAAAAAGACTCAAATTGTCTGATACGGACATTTGTATGGTTTGCGGCAATCTGTAAGCGATTCAGAACATAACACACATACTGTGTCAATGCAAGGCATAGTCGAAGGAAATTTTTAGGAAACAACATCACGGATTTCAAAGGCCTTTTTGGCTTTTGCAAGGATGTTGATGTTCCACCAGAGAAATTGTTTAGATTTCTTCCCTTTGAAGATAAGTTCAAATGGTTCCACAGGGATCGCGATGGGCCCATTTTGGTGTCTAATGTAGAGTTGATTGGGTTGGTTAATCTTCGGTTCCAACTCTTTTTTGTATAAGGCGCCGGTCAATTGACGAAGGAACAAATCTCCCATGCCTATTCGCATAATTTTGGACCTGCGCACTATTTGCCTGCTTCTATGGGATAGGTAAATGCGCCACAATTTCCTAGAACAGAGCCAATAAGCAATATTCCAAATATTTTCTAATTGCATGCTATTGTCAGAGAATACATGACCTTATAGGACATTCAAAGTCATTTTTGAACTGGTTATTCCACCAATGGGAAAGTATGTATTTCCGTATGTTTCAAGGCATAGACTCGTATGTTATATCAATTTATCACTAACCAAGGAAGTAAGTAAGATGACATGAACGGTGGGCACTCTCTTACAATTTTTAAATCTGGCCTTCCAAGAACGTAAATAGCAAGTGAGGCAACCAAGACTTTACTCCACTGCAGCAATGACGCAAATGGATGGTTTCAAAAAGAGCTAAAGTCGAGATGGTAAGAGACCTTAAAAACGCGTAAGCCGGTTCGAAAGGATTGTATACTGACCTCGCTTTACGTGTATAAGGCAACAGAAAATCACAGTGAGATTAGGAAAACGGTACCTTGAGTCCTCACGACAATCAGAAGCGCATTAGGCTAGTCAAACAGTCCTAATATCCTTTAATAGATGAGAGAGACTTTATAGAATTATGTAGTTGACGTGCGTGCGCATTACTAGTGTTTCAGGCAGGACATTGAAGGGCTTCTATAAAAAAGCACAACTTTAGTTTGTTGTAAAATTTAAAAGTAAGATCAGGAGCGAAAAGTTGGGAAGCCTAACCCAGGTTTACATGGACGTAAAAGTATCCTGAGAAATGTTTTCTTACGTCGTCTAGATATTAAATTCCGATTATAAAACCTTCTAATCAATATTGCGCTTCCATTTTTATAAGTGCCCCATTCTGGACATTCGGTTTTATTAAAGTTAAAATATTAAGGACATAGAATCAGAGAAACTAACCCAATGAACAAGATTCTATGGTTGGGTAAAACGGATCATCGCCTTTTAAAAATCTCTGCTGAGTAGCTAGTTAGTTGAATGAGCTTAGTACGGACGTTGTTCCGAGTCTTACAGAGTTGAATGAGCTTAGTACGGACGTTGTTCCGAGTCTTACAGAGTTAGTGCTCAACGATGTCGTCATCATTCTTTCACATTTGCTTGCCATTTGTGTTTAGCTCATTTCGACATTCGCAAAAGCGAAGTGCTCCGTTTCGATGGCAATTAACCGTCTACAGGTTTTCTTATTTAGGGACAGCAGAAAGCCGCTGACGTCTTCTGCTTGAGGAAGTCTAGAAGCATTTATTTGCTGGGCACCTGGCAATTAGCAGTTATTCTTATATGAGAGCTCTGAAGTAATTTACGCAAAATCAGTATCTACGAGTACAGTGGCACCCCACCCCATCTAAAGTCTTAATTGATCCTGATGAACTTCTGCAGGATGAACCTAATGATTGTTAGGTTCATTGCATTATAGATACGCACGCAATACCCTGGCTGGAATATTTCGAAGTAGCAACTGAATATATATTGATCAATACATAAGAGCTCTTAAGTTTTATTCCACTGGAAATCTAGTCCACATTCTCCCACTGACTTTCGAGCGAGAAAATTACAGCAAAACAAATCACTGTAAATTTAACGTACAATAAACTTCTGAGTCAGCTATCAATAGGATTTCGACAATGGTAATGTTTCTCTCCGTTGCTTGCTTGACTTTTTAAATGGCTTTGATAAAACTCAATTTTATTCTGGAAACTTAAGAACCATATTGAATCTAATGAGTTCGAATTGTCGATTTCTTCTGTGCGGTATCTAGCTTTATTTAAAAATTAGTAAGAGAGTAAGGTCCCCGTGTGTTGAAGACAATTTGTCTTCAGCATCTCAAAGTCGTAAAATGAACTCCAGAGCTAATAACTCTAGGAGTAATTATTTTGCACCCTTGCAATGTTTACCCGATTCGGACAATGAAATCGAGTGTGACGAGATCATATCTCCAACTATGACGAAAAAAATAAAAATTCCTTCAATCTGTGTTTTGCATAAGACTAGTGAACATATTCATTCTCTACTTCGCGAGTTGAAAATCGAAGACTATTGTGTGAAGAAAGTATCCATTGGTATTAAAATTATTTGTGACAAACCCGAAACACATAGCAGTATTTGTGCGGATTTAACATCGAAAAAAATTCAATTTTTCACCAACGACCTTCCAGCTTCAAGGGCGTTAAAAGTCATGTTGTATGGTCTTGATGAAATGAATGTGGACACTCTTAAAAAAGAATTAATTTCACTCGGCCTTAAGTGTCAAAACATTAAAATAATTAAGAAAAAACAAGACAAGTTTGTTGACGTTTTGTATTTAATATACGAGGGCGGGTCAATAAGTCCGTGACTTTTTGAATTTCTGACCTCTTTACTGAAACAGCAACACTGCTCCTGTCAACAGGCATCTGTCAGTTGACTCCTGTCAAAATTTAAACTTGCTGCGTCAGTTAGTTTGTGTTTGACAGCTATTTTTATCAGACTACTCACTAATTTGAGGAGAAAATGGAAAAAAGTGAATTTCGTGTGCTTATTAAGCATTATTTCTTGCGAAAAAAAACCATTACCGAGACCAAGGCTAAGCTTGATAAATACTATGGGGACTCTGCACCATCGATTTCAATGGTAAAAAACTGGTTTACTGAATTTCGTTGTGGCCGTACAAGCACTGAAGATGCCGAACGTCCTGGACGCCCAGTTGAGGTCTCTACACCCGAAACAATCGAAAAAATTCACGATATGGTGTTGGCCGACCGAAGATTGAAAGTGCGAGAGATTGTGGAAGCCGTAGGGATTTCGCATGACTCAGTGGTTTCAATTTTGAATGATCACTTGGGCATGAGAAAGCTTTCCGCAAGATGGGTGCCGCGTTTGCTCACAGTCGACCACAAACGCAATCGTGTAACAACTTCACAGGAAGGTTTGGAGTTGTTTAATCGCAATATGGAGGAGTTTTTGCGCCGTTTTGTAACCGTGGACGAAACATGGATCCATCACAACACACCAGAGAACAAACAACAGTCAAAACAGTGGGTTTCTAAGGGTGAATCGGTGCCAAAGAAGGCCAAGGTGGGTTTGCCAGCCAATAAAGTTATGGCGACTGTTTTTTGGGATGCACGCGGGATAATCCACATTGACTACCTTCAAAAGGGAAGAACAATCAATGGGGAATATTATACCAACTTATTGGACCGATTCAATGACGATTTGAAAAAAAAACGACCTCATTTGGCCAAGAAAAAAGTTCTTTTCCACCAAGACAATGCAAGGGTGCACACATGTGCAGTTGCCATGGCAAAAATCGATGAATTGGGCTATGAATTGCTCCCTCATCCACCCTATTCTCCAGATTTGGCTCCGAGCGACTACTTCTTGTTCCCAAACCTGAAGAAATGGCTTGGTGGAAAAAGATTTGACTCCAATGATGAAGTCATCTCGCAAATAAAGGCCTATTTTGAGGACCTCGACAAATCATTTTTTTTGGAAGGGATAAAAAAATTGGAGAAGCGTTGGACAAAGTGTATAGAGCTCAAGGGAGACTACGTTGAAAAATAAAATTATTTTTTTATCAAAAAATCTGTGTTTTAATCCAAAAGTCACGGACTTATTGACCCGCCCTCGTAACATGTTGGAATGCTAGAGGTATTCGCCATAAATCTATAGAATTTTTTGCTTACTTGAGTAAACATAATATACATGTAAGTTTGCTACAGGAAACATGGTTAACTCCTAGATATAATTTAAGTAATAAAGATTATAAGTGTTATCGCTTAGATCGGGTAGATAGAAGAGGAGGTGGTGTTGCTGTTGTTGTACTAAGATCAATACAACATAAATTACTTGCAGTACTTAATACAAAATTCATTGAAAATATGGGCATTGAAATACCATTCAGTAATGGTCTTTTACTTAAAATTTTTTCTGTATATTTTCCTAGTGGTACTTCATCAACCCGTAAGCGTTTTGAGTTCAGTAATGATCTACGTAAATTGATAAATATTAATGGAACATTTTAAGTTGGTGGAGACTTAAACTGCAGACATAGAACCTGGGGTTGTATAAGAGCAAATGCGTGGGGCAACATATTGCTAGACTATAATCAAAGACATTCTTTCGATATTTTGTACCCTCCCCATTCTACATATTTTCCTTCAAAAGCGCATTCTAACCCTTCAACGTTGGACTACTTTTTAACAAATTCGAACAATCTGTTTGACCAGCCTATGGCTTACAATGAACTCAGCTCTGATCATCTTTCAGTAAATTTACATATTGCTTCCTCTCCAGTACAAAACCCGAACTTGGTTTTTGATTACGATAACGCGAATTGGTCCTGTTTTAAAAGAAATCTCAGTCGGAAGCTGATCAATTCGGCTGCTTGTACACCTTTTCCTGACAGCACAACTCACATTGATGAGGCTGTTAAACAATTCACTGAATTCGTTTTGGAAGCAGTGGATCAAGCTGTACCAAAAAAAAGATTTCGTAAGTCGGGCAACAACCTCCCATCTTATGTATTAAATGTTATAAAAGTGAGGAATGGTTGCAGATCCAAGTGGTGTAGAACCAGAAACATTCAACATCTTCACGATATGAAGTACCTTAATAACGTTTTAAAAAACATTATCTCTTCCTACAGAAATGGGGTTTGGAACCAAAAGCTTCAAAAATTAGAAAAAGGAAGTAAACCCTTTTGGAATATAGTAAAGATAATTTAAAAAAAAACTGTGCATTGCCTGCGCTTAAAGTTGGGAGCTCTGTAATGTTCTCCCCTTCTGAAAAGGCGAATGCTCTTTCAAATGCATTTGCTAACAGCTTCACAAATTTAAATGGTTCAAGCAATCCTTATACAGAATCGATAGTTGAACGATAAATAATTAACATGTTGGACTAAATACAGATATCATTAGTCTCGATGATGTGGTTGATGTATTATCCACTCAAAAAATAACAAATCACCAGGTTTTGATTGCGTTAAAAGTATATTATTGAAGAACTTGCCTGTAATAGGCATTAAATTCATTCAGCAACTTTTTAATAGATGTCTGAAACTGGCATATTTTCCTGACAAATGGAAAACAGCTAAAGTAGTTCCAATCTTAAAACCTGGGAAAGCACCCTATTTTCCTGATAGTTACAGGCCCATTAGCTTACCTAATTCGCTAAGTAAATGCCTTGAGCGGTTAATTAAAACAAAATTACTCTTGCACATTAACCTCATTGATTTGTTACCTCCTGAACAATTCGGATTCAGGCAATATCACAGTTCCGTGCACCAAGTTCACCGCATTGTAAGACAAGTCAGAAGTCAATTCTTGCTGAAAAAAAGTACATGCTTGGTACTTTCTGATATTGAGAAAGCCTTTGAAACAGTTTGGCACAATGGCCTGCTACATAAAATGTTTATGCTCAACTTTCCGCTTTATTTAATAAAAATAATTCAATCCTTTTTATCTTCTCGAAAATACAAAGTTTCTGTTAATGGTACACTTTCAAATGTCCAAGATCTAGGAGCAGGTGTTCCCCAAGGTTCCGTCTTGGGTCCACTTTTATTTAATATATATTTGTCGGACCTTCCAATACTCGCTAACTGTGAAATCGCACTATTCGCTGATGATACTTGTATTTTCTGTTTAGATGAAATTGGTTTCAATATTGAAACACCTTAATCCAACAAATGTGTTACCCGATTTATATCTCAATTGTAATAAAATCTAAGTAATAGAATCAGTCACTAGTCTAGACTACACAATTAATGGTAGTTTGTCTGCGTACAGCCACACTAACTCTGTCGTCGTCGCCTGTACACATGTCTGCGTAACTTATGGCTTTGTGAGTATTTCACTTCGTCAGAAATGCGACGAAAGCGTGTAATAATGTTTGGTCCTTCCTCTTTTTGGGATTGGGTACTGAAACATTGTTTTCTAAGCCTTGTCTAGCCTCAGTAAATTCGGTCTTCAGATAGAGTAGTCTTGCATACTCGAATAAACTTGGAAGTAAAGTGGATGCAGCAGAAGCTCATTTTTCCAAATATCTGTGCAGAATGGAGCGAGCTATCTCTAATGCACTTGCAAGCACAGAACAAACGAGAAGATACTCAAAACAGCAGAAAGTGACAATCGACAGCTGTTACCTTGAGGTACTTGTTGCTATGGATTTTGTCTGCTACGATTCTGCTTTAAACTCTGACAACTTCTCATCAGATCAGAAACCAAACGAAGAGTTACACTTATTAATTAGTATCTCATTTGCAAATGACGGCAACTGAGGAATAAGCCCTGGTCAGAAAGCATAAGGAGCTTAAATATCATACCTAATCAATCCAGTCCTGCTCTATCGCCCAGAAGCATGGGAGTTACATAGTAAACGCAAATTGAGACTACGAGTATGTTCGTTGTAAAATGAATACTGTTCGAATGATTTTAGTCAATCTTCAGGGGTGAGAATATAACAGCGAGCTCTACGACTCTACAGCAACATCGATTTGGTTAGAAAAGTACCCATTACATATCTAATATTGCTATGAATTAACCACTCCAGTCCGAAGAGCTTTCGATTTTTACCCCCAACAAGATACACAGAAGGAGAAGATCAAAGTGGAAGACCACTCGTAAAAGGGAACATCAAACTTCAGCGCTATCTAAGTAGGTAAAATAGGAGATCTGAAGCTGCTAAAGATGAAGATAAATGCACAAGCACAACATTAATGAATTGTACCACAAAGAATCTGCATTTTTAAATCAGCCTCTCGATTAGGGTTATAGTTTCTTAAAATAGACATTTTTTATTAAACGTGCCAATTTCAATGAAGTAATCTCGATTTTTAAGTGTCAGGTCGAAATGAATTAATCCTGTTTCCTCTACTGATATACTCGTAAATAGTCAGAAAAACTAAATAGCATCCGAACCCTCCCAACCACTACTTTTACCTTTTGCAGTAGATTCTTCTATTAAATTGAAATTCGCTGTTCATTAATAGGACTGCTTTCAAAATAAACAACGAATCCGCATCGAATAACCGGTAATGGATTGGAAAAAAATCCTCAAATCTACGACCACTGATGACAGTAAATGCCGAATTATCGCATAGCTGCTCATTCTGTTGCCAATTTGTTTATTTGGAGCAGTTTTCCACTCTGTCGTAATGCAAATTGAATGTATTTTACACTGGCAATGGCCATCTGTATCTATTACACTGGGCTATCTAAATCCATGCAGTTTTTTTCGTGCAATATATCCACTGCATTCAAAAGCTCTATGTTTCGCTTTTTCAACATATTGGTTCACTGTAAATAAAAAATCAGGATACCACCATTTGCACACTGTCTGTGTGTGTTTTATTTTTCTATTAAAAGCGGCTAGACTGCACTATACATACATATGTGTGTGCTATTGACCAAAGTATCTGGGTTAAAACACATCTGATGCAATGAGTGCGATCCAAGGATGAAATCTGCATACAAGTGAGATGAACGAGTCACTAACTAGTATATGTTTGTACTTACAGATACTTTGCAAAATGGAATACAAAAAAAGTTTAAATTCTGCTTTATACTCGTAGTGTCAAATCAAATTAGGCTCTCGATTTTTGTGTTTGAAAGTACAAAGCCGCCTTGCTTTTTAGAAGGCTTCCGAAACTGCCCAACAGCCTGACAGGATACAGGATAATGATGCACACAGAGCATTTCTTATCCCTTTGGATGCCCGTTTGCTCTTTGAATTTACAATTTACAAAGTTGTGTGTGATGCAACAAAATTGGAGCATTTATGTCGCCCTTAGTGGAATTTATTTTTATTTTTGCCAGACCGACACTGTCGTTGTGTCGTTTGCTCCGGAATCAATTTTCGCCTTCTTTTTTGAAAGTTGAAGTTGAATCTTCTTTATGTTGCGCCTGGATTTGAATTGAGGGTATATTCGTATGCAAGTGCGAGTTATATGGAGACAGGATGTCATTGCACTAATTGAGGACTTTCACTTATCCGGGTTAAGTACTTGTTTGGCCTTATAGTCGTCAAGCAAGATTTTTCAAATTTGTGCCACCAAAAGAGTGCTGAATAGACGTACTCGTAGATCATATTGATTTTGTTCTCACTTTGTATGGAGGGGAGGTAGGCAATTAGTTCCACTTATATTCAAGTGGACGCTTTGAAGTCTTGGCCATTGATGATGTCCTTCTTTCCACTTTTAATAAGTCTTCTGACATTTCCATATGCTCATTCAGGTACATAATCGAGGTTAATGGACTAGTAAGGCTAGTTTCTATACTCAGGTGGTCTATGTCTGATAGATATTATGAGACTTCGTTGAAGGAGAAGATTATTAATTAGATGGAGCAGAAGTGATTATTGAAAATATCGGACACTAGAATGGAATGGAGAATATGTCGCCAAATTGGGTAGATAGGTCATGCTGAAGGCATTGGAATGGATATAATAGTCAGGTAAATGAACTTAGTGTCTACCGACCGACTATGAAGTGTAAAAAAGTCTGACTGAACTTAGGCATTTTCGAAATGTCAACAGCATTACAGATTCAGACACTAAGATACGGGTTCACTAAAGGCGCATAAAATAAATGGAAGGAGCAACTGAATTGCAGTGAAGATTTCACTTTTACAAGTTCACCACTACCTGTTTCGATTTTTTTAAGAATAATCTTGCATTGAACCCAGATTTGATTGCTGGGGTTACGGGGGCCCCGGCGATTAGAAAACGAATACAACAATATGAGAGGAAAAAGAAAAGTATCTGGATCAAAACTTCACCTTAGTGCTGAGTGGAAATATTTTCATTTCTTGGGAACCGATAATATATAGGATCACTATTCATAATATAGCCAAAGAGGTTAACAAGAACTGGTAATGGTTTGCCCAAATCAAATACACTCCTGATGGTACACTTACGGACAAAAAATCGGAAAGTTCTAGCGTTTCTTAGGAAGCACACGTTGTAGGAAATTAGTAAAAACTCAGTAGAATGATAGAGTTAAAAATCTTTGGCGGATACGTCAAAGTAGACTGTGATCGATATATCACAGCAGGGCTCATTATACTTCTCATAATAAAGATTGCTCCCTTTAGAAGAAGCTGTATTGACAAGGAGTTGGGTTCATGATCCAAAAAGAGACCACCTCGGTGTAAAGTATGAATCAAATAAGAGTGGAACACTTTGAGCCATTGGCTTTTACCTCTTCGAAAGGTGAAATTAAGTGTATCCTTTCTGTCTCCCAGAAGACTAAAAACTAAAGACTACGCGTCAACGAAAAAGGACGTCTTTTAATGTAAAGCGCTTCGTGAAACGTCGAGTTCTCGTTATCGAAGCAACCTTACAAGTAAATGGTAAGCCAACAGCTAGTGTGAAAGTTTTCATCAAATTAAAAGCAAATTTGTTGTGAAATCAATTTAGAATTTAATTGTTAAATAAAGTCGGTCTATGGCAATTATGAATGGAATACAAAATTGTTCATATGACCACCACAGCGCCTGTTGCAAGCGATCATCCGAAGGTCAAAATTATCGATGACTTTTCGAAGAATAAGTGCGTCAATTTGAATATTTCGCTTGAATTGTCGTTGGGTAATTGGAAAAGATCTTACTCTTCAAAAAACCCTACAGCAAGAAGTCTAAAGATGCCAAATGTCATGACTTTGGAGGACAATCAACTTCTCTTCTAACCGAAATAATGTGATCTAAAAATTTCGTACGAAATAAATTGACTGATTGATGGCTTGTGTGGGCGGTAAAACCATTCTTGTGAAACCAGAGATCGTCCAGACGAATCTGTTGCGGCAAGGATCTCCACTTACTGTCTCTCCAGCTTCATCTTCGAAAAATTACGGGCCAATGATGCCGCCAACCCACAGTCCATACAGTGACTTTTTAGGGATTCATTGGTTTTTCGTGAATGGGTTTCCCGGTACCCAGAAACGACAATTTACGTAGCCATCCATCCAAATATGGGCTTTATCGAAATGGATCAAATTCGATAACAAATTGTCCTTGGGATCCAACTTTACCTTACAAATTTTGTGTAGTTTGGATTTTGAAGGCGTGCAAATGAAGCAACTTTTTAAATCGCCATAAAGTGCTGTAAATGAGGCTCAATTGTTGACTTCGGCGACGAATTAAGGTGCCTGAATACTTTCGATAATGTGCTGACTAAGCACGCTGAAATGGAGTTTGACTTCAAAAAACGCTTCATCACTAGGTACACGAACTCCGGACTCACTAGGACGATTCTGTTGATCAAAAAATTCGCGAATTTTACCAAATGTTTCCTTTATAGATCGACCACTTTCGTAATAAGAAATGCATTGTTACGTGGTAAAGGGCTTCATGGCTAAATTTGCCATAAATTGGGTGATATCTGTTAAAAATATCAACCATATTGAATTTAGGAAACGACAGTAAGTGATAGCCATCATCCACACTGTCTGTTGGCTCACTACTTACAACATAGGCTAAAATGTTGGTATACTCGGTCTCCAGTTCCGGTTGGAAAGGAAGACGGATGCCACCGAGGTCGACCACTACCAACACTCGCCAGTATGATGAGTCCCACTCAGACCTGTGATAGCAGGCCTCTTAACATGGACTCAATAGCGAAATCAGAGGCAAACTGAGCGATGATCTCACTACTACTTCGACAAATTAACAGTTCAGGGTATATGGTTTTTTGTCTGATTAGTTTCTTGCAATACATAGATATGGTGACGGAAGAGTTACAAAGTTTCAAGCAAACCAATAGGAGGTATCAAACCTATGGGCTACTGTCACTATCCTCTTAAGTATACATCTGGTGCGCAAAATTCGACCAGTCCATCAAACGTCTGGTTTGACAAATATTGTGAGCGAGCAAAACAAGAAGCATATAGTACACGGCGAAACTGCCAAAAGTGCCAGAGCCCTTCAGTCACTCTAGGAGCAAAGTAGGAACATCGACTTTTCAGAAAAAAAAGAACAGAAGCACACGACGGAGGCCATGGGGAGGTATTTTACCAAATCTGTGAAAAGAATTAGCAATTGGGATGAGAGCCTAATAGTAGAGCAGCAGTATCGGTGCTAAAAATTTTAAACGATTGCTCGCAAACTCTTTAACGTCAAAAACGGTGAACAACATGATTGTATTCCCATGTAAAATAGAATCAACTACTCAACATGGGTAATATTCGACAGTAACTTTGCCCACTTGTCCAACAAGAGGTTTGTATAGCGATATCGAACCTAAAGAATAAGGCAGACTACCTACCAGCTACTTAAAGCAACGCAGTTCGAGTTGGTTAAAAGTATGGTTGGATGAATGCAGACCTTGTATGAAGACTCTCGTGAGCTCAGTCTTAAGCCTTGTAAGTCGATCAGCATCCATTCCTATTAATTGACTTTAATGACACAAATGATAGCATTTAAAGAGGCGGGATATAAGGAGCCTCCTCAAGGTTTGGCTCGCTGCCATTTGGTGTCAAAAAAGTGGCAATACGACGCAGTCACATAGAATTGTGGGAAACTCATAGGCCAGTGCCATATCTCAATTATCCAAAAGCGTGAGCAACTGGCAGTATACACTGACGACATTGATATTATTAGAAGAAATCGATGAATTGCCGTGGGGGCGATGCATATCTCGGATGGCACTTTGAGGCGGTAAAAGACTAGTCATACCTGAGCTTCGATATAAATTTAAACAATACGACAATCAAAAATCCCTTGACCTCTTAACTTGGGCAGAAGGGCTAGATTTTATCAGTTCGGATAAGCCCAATTTCAAGCTTATCGACGACAGAGCTGCTGGTGTTATTTTGACTAACAAGTAGGAACATAAGGCATGGTAAGTAGTTCATTTAAACACTTTCCAAATATCCTAAGACTCTTTGAATTTATCTAAAAATTCTAGAAAGCTTTAAATATTTTTGAAACGCATCATTCCATTCCTCCCATGTATGTATCTAACGTTTAACTACTTAACTGCAACCAGCTCTGCGGTACTTCAAATCATAGATAAACTTTCCACTAACTTGAAACTTGTCCCCAACTTTGCAGTTATTCATGCACACCCACACACAAATACATATGTGTATTTATATACATATTGCCCAGCATATGCAAATTTCGCATGCATCCTTGAGAAATTTTGTGTGAAAACTTGATTGTGACCATAAATTGAATTCATGATCCTTGAAGAGATACGACCGCACAAGTACGAGTATGCCTTGCTATGCGAGCGCAAAATTATTGTCTACCCACTGAAATCGTCTCCCTAGATATGTGTAACTCTCAGGACAATACAGTTGTCTCGTAGTCGTATCAAAATTGTAATTGTATTTATTACAATTCTGTTACACAGTGAACAAAAGGACGATATGACGATGAAGAGGACAAGGCTCAGTTATCTGTACTTCAAGTTTTGATTTACTTTCACCATTGGGCGCACACAAGGAGAAACCAGAACCAAAACTATAACCAGCACCATAATAACCAGTGTAGGTACCTACTATAGTATAGATGAGTATGAGTGGGCGATGGTATGAATCCTGGTTGTGGGATATCGTTGCAACTGTTGTTTAGTTGGTAAATGTCTTAACTGTCAGTTAAACTCTCAGTTAACCAATAAATTGCATTCCCTTGTTCTGACAATGTCTGCAATTTCATTCTCCCTTCAACTGTGTGTGTATATATGTATGTACATACCTGTGTATTTTCTCATTCTACTATCCAACCGATTATCCTTATTAATTCGATTCCATAAACACACACGTCATACATTGTGTTTACAATCTAATTACCTATAAATGGCATTATGCATCTTCAGAACAATGCCAAGACTAAACCGCAAACACAAAGAGGGGGAATCCCCCATTGTGTTATCCTGGCAACAAAAAAACAAAAAAAAAGTTTATTTTCTGTAAGAACTTTCACACAAACACACATCTGAACCAACAGCTCCCCATTTAAGACGTTCGAAATGCAAAACAACAAAAGCGACGACTTCTCGTACACTACTATTCCTTCCGTACCAGTGTGCATCTGTAGGTTTATATTTATTTTTTTTATTTTTTATTTTTGAAATATAAGAAAAACTTTTAATTTTTGTTTTTTTTGTTGTTGTTGCATTGGTTTTCGCCTTGTTTTTGTTTTATTAGCCGCATTAAAACTAAAAGCATATGAACAAGTCCAAGAAGAAGAAAAAAGGATTACTCACTCTATGCACACACTAGAAGGATACACACAAGCAAATAATATTAAAAAAGAAAAAAGAAAAAAAAACAAACACATGCACAATGCATAAAGTTTTGTCTAGCAGCCAGCAAAAATATATTTTCAGATCCTTTTTCTTGGTATTTTATATCTTTTGTCTTATTATTAGCTCTCGCTCTTCATTTTTACAGGATTTCGTTTTAAGGACGACAGAACACATACGGAACGGATATAGATACATTGACGGGAGAATAATTGGGAGGAAGAAGATGCTGGGTAGGTGTAAGTGGTGAGGAACTAGGGGTAGTTTTGAACTTAACTTGGGGTCGTCTTCGGGCTTGAGGTTTGGAGTTTTTGGGAGGCAAGTTAAGTTTTGTGCTGGTTTTTTTTTTTGTTTAAGAGTTTCCAGGATAAGAAGTTCGTATGTTGTGTGCCAGAAGAAGGACGTGTAGTAGAGGTGTTTTGGTTTTTTTTTTTTTTTTTGTAGTGGTGTAAGGAAGGTTTTGGTTTTATTGGTGCTTCGTGTGAATTGTGGCAAGGATAAGCTTTTGATAATTATGGTTTATTGCTTTTGTGGTGTGACTTGACGTTAATGCTAAAAATAAATCAGACTTTGTGATTTCGTTCCATTCTAATTTTACTTTTTTTTTTTTTTTTTTTGTACAGAAAAGGACGTTTTTTTTTACTTAAAGATTATCAGCTATTTGGTTTTTTTTTATACATATTAAAAGGAATTACAAAAAAAAATAAATTAATGAAAACATTTTATTTTTAGTAATAGGAGAGTGTGCGAATTTTTTTTTTGCAAAGTGATTAAGAAGTTTTTGAGTTGTGCTCTTGAAGAAGTCCTGAGGAGGAAAATTTCATTTACATAATTTACAAGGGGACAAATAAAATGATAATAAACTGTGCAATGGTATTGAAAGAGAGCTCTTTGCTGAGCATGACCTTTTTTTGTGACGGTGCCTAAGTATGCCCTGAAAACCACACTCAGTCTTCACATTTCTGTCAAATGTTAGTTCTACTTAAGTGCATGATGCCTTCATGTACTAGTTACATACATATCTAAACGCTAGAATAAAGAATAAACGAATTGATATATGGACTTACTACTTGAGCTTTATACATTGCATTAGAAAGAAGTTGCGTTTGGCGTGATAGCCGAACTTCCCGAAAAAAATCAGCCATTAAGCAGTGGCCATAAGACTGACAATTAAAAATAAAACTTCAAAAAAATGTTGGACCCTATGCACTACATATGGGCAGTGAGCAATCCAGAAAATTAATATTTTTTCCCGAATTTGATTCATTTTTCGGTAAGCATTTAAATTCACAAACGTATCAAGTGTTTTATGTAGACACTTGCCGTGTAGGCTTTATTTCACGGAGCCCCTATGCTCATATCAGTATTAATACAATGTGTCAGCTCCCTTCGAATAACGGAGGACATGTCATCTCCAGTACCTACTAGAAATTGACTGATATTTTCCTTGGTAAAGGGTTAAGGCCTATGTAAAACGACTACAATTCTGCCGGTCATGACATCCGGTTGCATCGCAACTTCACATCGAGTAGACCGACTGATACTATTTTCACCCCACGGTTCGCCACAAATCATAACACAATACAATTAATAGTGTCTATGCTCAGTGTCAAGTTCAGTCTAAACTTACGATTGCTACCAGTGGGGCATATTATTGCCTAGAACTGGCCGCCTTTTAATCCTTTTGCTGACTGAGTATCAGTTTAGCTGCCCATATTGCCGCTTAACAAAAGTTATGTTCGCAAAGTCTCGAGTTCGGGCTATTTCAGAGTTATTGGGTAAAACGCTTCAGTGTCGCAAACACCGCCTTCGAAACCTACCCCCGTAGTTTCAACATTCCTCAAATCCTCATACAGCATGTAACCAGTCACCAAAAAACGCCCCATATGTGGAGAATTTTGCCTTTCTAAGTTCCCTGTTATACAGAAATGCATTAAATGAATCATGTCTAGTAAGAATAAAACCTATGTTGGGATTAGAGTTTAGCTCAGGTCTCACTCTCACTCTCACATGAACTAGACATCTTCTAGGAAGCGGAAAGTTACCCTATCATTTCTGCTATTGTACTATCTACGCATTTATCAGGCGAAGCTCTATGCTAGAGATAACCAGTCATTTCACACTAATGGCATTTCACTTCTTAACCTAAAGGCGATTTCAATCAAAAGGGGGTACTTCCATCAATATTCGAAGTGCTCCCGTAGAGACAGTGCGAGATGCAGCCAAACAGTCAAGTGAGGCCACTCTTCGGCATGAGAGGATCTTTCGGCGACCCAGCATAGTTCTGGTTTTGTCGCACCTCACATATGCCCAAAAGTTGCACAAGCCAAAAATAGGTGACCTCATATGATCACCTGCCGAGTCCGCAACAACAGTTGTGAAACTCTTTTTAAGTCTTAACTCGAGTTAAAAACTTAAGCCTTTCGGTCATTATTACTCCTACATAGTTGACTTTGTTCATATATCAGAGATTTCCACCATTCAAGTGTACCATGGGGGGTCGGCTTATTGACAATTTGCCCTTGAGCAACACTGTGGCAGTCACTCCACCTTCCAGCTTTAGTAGAGTTCTACTCCGATCTTGAGAATTGAAATCGAAAAAAAAAAAAATCGGAATACGAACGGAAAGACTGTCCTGTAAATTTAGGATTGAGAACACTTGTTCTAATGAAAGTCACTTTTGCCGCCGACGGCTCTGTCAATAGTTTGGCTTCTTACAGCAAAATAGCCTGGCAAATTCGCAATTTTGTTTCAAAAATCGTCGTTCAGTTAACCGAAACTTAGAAAGTTTGCTATATTAACAAGAAAAAGAGTCCCTGAATGGTACAGAGCCTTGGGGTAGTTAAAAACTTGCCTCTTTCGAAACGGTCGGCAAATGTGTTTTTTTTATACTCGTGGTGTTATTCCTTTGGAATTTCTTCCGCTGAGTCAAAAACTCCAAGAAAATTCGCTGAGAAAACTGAAGGCGATCTAGAAATATACCAATTAAAAGTGCATGGATGAAAAGATTCATTGGACAAAATGCATCGCTTCAAATGGAGCCTGCTTTGAAGGAAGCAAAATAAACTAGAACAACATAAATAGGAAAAAAATCCGTATTTTGCGGTCAGCTTTCGAAAATTCCAGATAACCAGAAGAAGAACTCAATTCTCAGTTATTTTGAACTACTTCGATTGAATGATGCGGCGAAAGTAGCTAGCTGCGCTTTGCAGTGCGAGGCAAATCGCTCAAATGTGGTTTAACTACAATAAAAGTAGTGAAAAGAACAGAATGCTTCTTGAGTTTAACTACGAACATTGGAAAAAAGCGATGAGGAAGGCGACAACTAGAGCACATGCGGTAGCAGTGTCAGGAAGTGTACCCTTTCAACCTCTCGCTTCGAAACTGTGGTTGACTATCGAAAATCTTTGATTTTTATTTAATATATTGTAAAAAAAAAATGACAAAGCTCAAAGAATTATATTTCAACTCTGTGACGGTAAGTTCAGTCTTGGCGAATCGTCTTTATCAAAATGGAAAGCCGCAAGCTATAAATTGAGGTGTGAACTTATATAAACATGACTTAGATGCTTAATTGTACCCGAAATCAATCGCAATCTTTTGGACTCAATGGGTACGTAGGAAAAAAGGGCCATTAAATGCTGGGTTCACGTTCTATGAGCTCAAAAACGAGGGAGATATTCTTTTATTTCTCTCAACTCTATTAAAGTGCAATAAGGTCAGAAAACTGCTCATAAATAAATTTAACGAAAAATCTACTAAATTAGCACGAAAGTATATGAGAAAAACCCTAATCCTCGAAGAATATGCTTGATCTTTAATTTAACAGTGTACACGTACACAGTAAGTCAGAAAAGAACCAACACCAAATATTCATACTGTTCAAAGCATTAGGCAGGACAAGACAACCATTTATGTCTCGAAAAATGTCTTGAATGTCTGAGTCTCATGATGCCGTGAGTATATATTTTTTTACTTAACTATGTACCGCAAACGACAAGGAAAAGGTGAGCAGTTTTTTTTTCTAGGGGTTTACTCTATAATCTATGTGATAAATTCATGGTTGATACCACACAGTCAGTCGTTCGGAATCGGCTGCATTTAGGACATTTAAGATGAACACACCTGAATTTCGCTGCAGCTTCTACTAAAGATGGCTTGTTCATCGTGACACACAGTAAAATGGCTGGTTTTTCTATCACAAAAACCCATCCACATTATATGAGAATCAAAATAGACAGTAGATAGGTATTATTTGATGCTCTCGGCTGAAATATTATTGACTATTCGATCGATTTTTGACTACATTCACATTTAAACGTGGTTGCATAATTCCCAGGAATCGATCTCCACACTATTCCTGCCTATTCATGAAGGCGTTCAACCTCTATTATCAGTAGAAGTAGAAATAGTAATCGGTCAGGTAGTAACGATGAATCATGACAAGCTCAAATGATGCATTTTGAAAGAAGATAATCCCAAGATCGGCTTGTGCCAGAATTTTGGCTGCAGGATTCTATTAGTGAAAATAAGCACTGTTTTATTAGATGCCTTCATACAATAGTCAAGTACGCATGTAGCTATGTGAGTCAACAAAGTAAGTTAAAATATAATGTAGCACATAAAATGAAATCTAATCTATTTAAGGATTGCTTTATAAAAAAATGGATAAATTATTTACGTGGCAGTCTATGATGAAACAAGGCCTAGTCTTGTATCGTTTACTGTCGAAAATTTGCCATTGCCCACCGAAAGGATGGTGCTCAAAAAGTAGACTAATTTCAACTGCTTTATTTTTGTTGGTCAATTTGAAAAAAGACCCTCTCCCATGGCAGCCGTCGAACTGAACGCATCAATCACTTCATCACAGAAATTGCTTTTATCACTTCCAAAAAAAAAGCTTACTTTAACAGATTGTTTCATTCGATTGCCAGGATACGGCACCTACGCACGGTGGCAGCAGCATACATAGCACCATATGCTCATCAGAAAATGATTTTTATTAAAATGCGGGATGGTGAGACCATCATATGGCATATCCATTAGCGAAATATTATTAAAAATGTAGTCCATGCAAACCTTACTACAATGAACCAAATGGTTATGAAGAAGCCAACTTCATCAAACTTAGAAACTTAGAAAAGTGAAATAGCTCCGGAAATTTAAGTTGAAAGCAGATTCTGTTGTCTACAGGTTGATACCGTGCAACAAGGGATCACTTTGCAATAGAAATATTGCAAAACCACATATGGAGGCAGGAAGTCACCCCAACTGCCCATTTGCACAGGACCTCATTGATAACATCGGTAATTTTTACTCGATGTCAGCAAAACGATTCCACACTTAATTTAGAATAGTGATTAACCTCAGGGCTGAGGATTGAAGGCAGCAATTACCTATACCATTTTAACATAAATTTATAGCTGAGCTGCTTAATATTATTTGCACTTCATAGATGCTTAAGTACGCAACTCTTCGAAGGATAAGCTTTCTATTACGTTAATAGATGCCGTAACAATAAAGCAAGATTCATTTGTAAGCTCTATTGCACATTGGAAAATAAATCATTTTTCGCAGAAAGAAAATTGAATCAATCTCAGAAAAAGCTCTCTATCAATACCATACTTAATATTCTGTTTATTTATATATTTAATAATAATAAGTGCCAAAGACAAACAAAAATTATGTAACAATTTTAAGATTTAGTTATTTCTTTTATTAATAATCTCAAACGATTCACATAAAAAGAGTGATGAGAATATTCAAAACAAAACCAAAATCACAAAAAAAATATATATAAAAACAGTAAATAACATATTGAGAATAGATTTAAAATTTTTGAGAGCAATTATCGCTGTGCTTAAGATACTCTACATTCAGCACACATTTTAAATAATTTTTTTTTTGGGTAAAAACGTATTTTTTTTAAAATGAATTTAGTTTGGGAATAAAGAATAACAACTCCTGCATTAATCAACTGCAATTTTCTATATAAGAATAAAAGACGAAAAAAATAAAGAAAATATATATAATATAATAAAATTAAATTAGGAAACACACACCAAGTTTTGATAATGTCTCACTATTAAAAAAAAAAATAAAAATAACATTTTCAATGTGAATTGTACCATCTTGTCTGTGAACGATGAATTACAAATGACTGATGTTGAATGGAAAACTACATTAAAACTCTCACTTTTTTTATAAATAAAATAAGTATTTTTTTTTTTTTAAATGAAAACTAAGATCCTAATTCTTCTCTCACTCTCTTTTTTTCAATACTTCATAAAAAAAATTCTTCTTTAAAAATATTTTTCAAAAAAAAATTGTTTTTCATTTTGTCCCTGTTGTTCTTCGCTGTTTGTGTCTCTTTTCTGTATAAAAATGTTTTCGTGTATATTCTTTTCGATAGTAAAATTTTGTTTAAAAAAAAAACAAGCTCATTGTTATTCGATTATGTGTTTGAATAAATTTAAGAAAATAACTAAGCATTGTTTAAGTGTCATTTGGAAGCGATAAATTTACTTCAACTGTTGTAACAAAATTAAAATATAAATCAGTTGTATTTTTTTGTTTATGAAAATATTACTCAACTGAATGAAGGCGGCTGTTAAATAAAATTAAAAATAAATAAAAGCCTACTAAATAATTATTAATTCTAAAACAGCCAATTGAAATTGTTTTCCTTTTTGTAATATTTATTTCATAAGCCAATAGAACCACATAAATCAGAATTACACCACTCTTGCAAATTTATATAAATATTTTGAATTTTTTTTTAATTAAATTTAGAAAACTAAGTTTTTTTAGCATTTTATATTTATTTTTTTATTTAAAATTTAAATATTGTATTTTCTCTAAACGACAACACATTTAGAATGAAATTTTTGATAGAAAACAAGTATCTATAGAAAAATCAAAAAAAAAAAAATTAAATTAAGTCAACTAAAACCGCTTACTGAACAACAACGCGACAAATGAATGAAGTAAGAAATAAATTAATAAAAAAATGTTTATATAAATTGTATATATAGATTTAAAAATTGTTTTTTTTTTTTTTTTTAAGTATGGCATCTTATTTTGGTTGTTTATATTATCAAGCATTAAAATACTCACGGAAATTTATATATAAAATTAAAAAATAGATTTTTTGTTTTTGTATTTAACGAGTTAGTGGTAATATTTGTATTTTCTTGTTTAATAATATCATTGTATATTTGGTATTATTATGATATACTATATCATTTGGTATATTGTTTGTATTTTCATTTTATTTGAGATTTTTGCTTGGGGATACGGTTTTGTTAACGTTCATACGAGTATTACACGCATTATACATAAAGAATATATGGAATAAAAAAACAGACGACATTTTTATTAAGAGAGTATAGAGAAGATATTTGATATCGTACCGTTTCGCTCACCTTCTTGTCCCACTGCAGGACATATGGCACCGGATGATCGTTTGGGAATTCAACGTGGCAATTGAATATGACACCTTCACCAAGGATCGCTGTAATATGTACAGCATCTTCTGCTAGAAAAAAATTTCAAAAACGAAATTTAAGTGATTAGTAGATGAAACTAATTGTTTAAATAAGAATTCATTAATCATATAAAAAAAAATTGATTATACAACCCCAAGAGTCAGAACTTGGTTATTTCTGTATCAGTATCTGATCTATTAAAGAACGGATCTACCTTACAAAACTAAGACTTTAAAATAAATACTAAAAAAAATTTACCCATGTATGGCGATTCGAGACTAGGTTCGTTTATGTTAAGGATCTCACTATTTTATTCTTAGAATATTGGTCGGAGTTGCGTTAAGAAATTAGTCAAAAGCGGGATGCTGATTTTTCATCTTACCTTTGAGCGGTAATAGAAAGTCAATGCCTACTTAGAAGCTGAGGAATAAAGAGTTCTTCACAAGCTTATCGTTGTTTATGTAGCGGTAGCAAAAAAGGATACGCGTGGCGATTGATCGAGAAATGGGTGGCTGTCCAATAACATTCGCACCGTAGTGCTTGCATTACATTCAAGTGGTGGTCCCAGGTAACAACATGAGTAAAACCTAAAGCAAAATAAAATTGCAAGTGTGTGCTGGACCAGAAGCTTCACACTGACCTCCGTTGTCATAGGGTTCATAAACCTATACAGAAGAGATAAACATTTGATGTACAAGGTGGCGCAAAATTAATCATCCAATTTTGTTTTTGAATTACCCTTTTATTAAATAAAAGAGAAAATTATTTTGAATGATGGAAATCTTTATTTGGACCTTTATAATTTTTTCTATTAAGTGGAAAGATTATATCCACCAATGGCTCCGCCAGTGCTGATACACATTGTGCCCATTTTATCGCATTTTCCATGACTTTCCAGCAGATTTCCGGTGATAACTGTTCGCATTCCCGTCGAATATTCTCCTTAAGGGCGATCTTGCTGGCCACGTCAAATCACCAAAACGAGAGATTACACGGCCAGGAAACGCCTTTTTCACAATATCGATTGTGCGGTTGCATCGTCTTGTTGAAACCACATGTTCACCAAGCCTCACTCATTCAATTCAGGCAGTAAGAAGTCGTTTATCATGGCCCTGTAGCGCTCGCCAGTAATAGTGACCGTATTTCCGATGGTGTCCTCAAAAAAGTACGGCACAATCGCTCCTCCCACGTGAATGCTGCAGCACACAGTGGCTTTGAGTGGATGTAATGGCTCTTCCTGAATCACTCGCGGATTTTTAGTGCCCCAGAAACGAAGATTTTGCTTATTGACGTAACCGCTTAATTGGAAATGCGGCTCGTCGCTCATGATGATTTTCGATACAAAATCATCCTCTTCGTTGTTGAGATTGTGGATGGCTTCACAGCGGAGTATAGCATTCCATTTCTTGTTTGTTTGTATACTGCAGCTGTGCAGTTCACAAATGTGAAATATGATGATGTAAGACGCAATTTGCAAAAATTATAACGTCTTCCGATAGGATGATTAAATTTGCGTCACCTTGTACAAGCTTATACCACTAATGCCCGCGCACGGTTACCATACTTTGATGTATTTAATAAGATCTGGCTAAATCCTTTCAACAAATCGGGAGCCAGTTTAATAATATCGAGTAATAGCTCAAGGCGATGGCAATGGCGCGATAGTTAGCTAATTGGACTATCACGCAGAGAGTTTGGGTTACATTCCTGGCTGGGTCACCAACAATTTTTCAAATCGCAATGGCACCCTTTCGGCGGGCAATGGCAAACTCTCGAAGGTAAAATTGCCTACGAAAAAGCTTCTAAGGAGTGCCGTTCCGACTCGGCGATTAATCGAAGGCCCCGCTCAGATGTGACAAAAATTACAACATGAACAAGACAAATGAGTGTCAAGAAGCTAGGCCATAGCCCGTACCAGGCTCAGAGCGCCACAGTGTTTTTTTTTTTTTTTTTTTTTTGTTAATAGCTCAAAGCCAGGGACCTTAATGTGAGGAAATTGAATGTCGAAGTCGCCAAAGGCTGCCAGAGTCTTTTCCAATCCGTTCACTCTTACGCTTACCCTCTTGAAAGGTTCTATATTGCCAGCACAATGTATGGTGGGGGTAAAGTAATGCCATAATGTGAATTGGGTGCCACTTTGTTGGCTCAACTTCGGCTCTGTTTCACGGAAAGCTTATTTGAGGGCGTGAATTTGATGCCATTGAGTAAAGAACATTACTTCGGTCGAATGACCATCTCCTGAATTGGTTGAATTGGTGCTCGTTTTACATTCCAAACATTCGGACACATATTGGTGATTTCTTCTTCAATGTTGGCTTACAAGATTTGCAAGATTTGTGGTTTGTTGTGGTCCCAGCAAAGTCTGGTGCCGCAGATCTGGCGATCTGGCCGGGCAGTTCAAATCGCCAAAACAGAACATCACGCAGCCTAGAAATTGGTTATTTATAATCTCCATCATTTCACAAGGTGTGTGAGCAGTGATTACGTCCTGCTGGAATCAACAATTCTCAAGATCCAATGCTGTAGCGCTCACCAGTTTCGGTTATCGTTGAGACGCCGGCGTCTTAAAAAAAACAGGGCCAATCACTTTTGAAGAGAGCATGGGAGTAAGTCAACCTCATTTCACGGTCAGCAGGCACTAATTAGTGAACGGTTTGCCCTCTATAGGGGACACCTTCAGGCCCTTGTTGCCCAAAATTCGACGCAATGAACATCTGTTAATGCCAAACTGTATGTATCGTTTTCTTGTCGACGTTTGTGTACTCTCTCGGATGTCCTCGGTTAAATCAGAGATATTCTCGGTCGAACGAGCAATATGTGGCCGGTCGCTCCTGGTGATAGTCTAGTGGATCCAGATTGCACTAGACAAGATTAAAGGAAAAACAAAGTATATGCGGGAAAAATCAGGCACTAGGACAAAACGTCTCGATTAGCAACTACAACTTCGGGATAGTAAGGGACTTTATCCTTATACCAGCGCAATCATCCGAAGAATTACGTTTGCTTATCGTTGCTTCCTTAGCCTAAAATATTAAATGGTACTAAGGCACTCTTTCGACCAACTAGGCTTGGACAATGCCAGAATTGCATGGTGTTGTTCTCTATCATTTTGGAAAAAAAAATCCTCTCGTAATACCATGATACAGACTGCATCAAAGGTGTATCGTGAAAACAGCGATATGCACCCCTACAGAAAAGCTCAGAGAACCTGGCTTAGTTGGTTATGCTACTACCAGTTATCCTTGCGGTGCTTTCAATAACCAAATATCCTCATCTTATTGTACAAGCTATGTGTAAAACCAGACAGATTTCAGAGAAAGTGTTTTTGGTGGTTTCAATAAAGTTGATTGCGGTTATTGCGTTATAGACACATACATTGATGTGTATTGCTAAGGAGCTCTTAGAGTACGTAATAGCTGAAGCTATAGTTGAAGGGAGAACAGCGAACGAGTTCGTACGTCAAGTAAAGTGTCAACTGCACGCTGACACAAAACCGCCGGCGCCCAACGTACTGGTGGAACAACCAACCAACTCGCCCGCTGTTACTCAACAGAATCGTAGAAACTCTTTTCCCCTCGCAACATGACGGAGTTCTACTAAACGAGTTCGGAGAACTACGCGAACACATTCCTGCTTTAACAGCCGATAACCTCACCGCTGCAATCGAGAGGGTAGAAGATCGAAAAGTTTCTGGTCCAGACGGCATACCAAATAGGGCTTTAAAAATAGCGATGAAGTCCCGCCTAGACGTTTTCGTTAGCAAGTATAATGCATGCTTATGCGAGGGAATACTTCGGGAACAATGGAAATACTAACGGTTGGTTTTATTACCGTATATAGTATTAATACTTATCGGCCTCTCTGTATGCTCGACACTATGGGCAAAATATTAGAGCGAATTATATGCAACAGACTACAGCCTATCATTGAAACCAATGATGGACTCGCGGAATATCAGTAAGGCTTTAGAAAGGGCCGATCCTATCGACACGATTAAAGTCGTAATAGATAAAGCCCAATCGGCCATAGAAGGTAGACGACGGAAAGGAGGCAGTAAAAAGTACTGCGCCGTGGTTACACTTGACGTGAAAAATGCTTTTAACTCGGCGAACTAATCGCGAATTTTACAATGCCTCGAATGATTAAATGTACCGAAGTACATATTAGGATTGATAAGGAAATACTTTACCGATTAGTTGCTCATTTACGACTCCGAGGACGGGACCAAATTGTATAAAATTACAGGGATCCCAAGGATCAGTGTTAGGTCCCTTACTGTGGAACGTGATGTATGACGACATTCTATGACTCTATTATAGGTTTCGCGGACGATATTGCTGTTGTAGTCGTGGCGAAACGAGTGGAGGAAATCGAGTTGTAATGCAACGAATCAATAACACTGACAAAAAACTGGCTACGCGATATGAGTTTAGACCTCGCTGAACATAAAATGGAATCTGTTCTCATTAAGAGTAGAAGGGTGCTAGAGACGATAACGATAAAAGTCGGAGAGCACACATTTATTTCCAGCCCATTTATAAAATACCTGGGAGTGATGATTGACGCTCGGCTTAATTTCAAGCATCACCTCGCATACGCTTGCAAGAAAACGTCGAAAGCGATAGGCGCTCTTTCGAGACTCATGTCGAATATCGGCGGCCCGAAGTAAGGGAAACGATTAATGCTTGCGGGAGTTGTAGCCTCCATACAGCTATACGGGGCACAGATATGGTCCGACGTCGCAAATAAAAAGACACACATGAATCTGTGTACAGATTATGTGCACTGCGAATTAGCAGTGGCAACAACAATGGAACGAGTTCCAAAAAGGGAGACCAGTCCGAAGGATTGAAAGTTGGGTAAAACGAAAACACCGCGAACTAAATAACTATCTTACACAGTTCTTGACAGGTCACGGTTGTTTCCGGGAATATCTATTCAATCGAAACCGTGATTCGAATCCGTCCTGTCCTCGCTGCGTAAACGCGGTAGAGAACGTGGTACACGTTTTCTTCGAATGTGCTTGGTATGCAAACGAAAGAGCTATATTGTGTGAAGAATTTGGTGAACGGCCAACACCAGAAAACATAGTTAAATAGTCAAATCCGAAGAGGAACCATGCAGCTTTCTTCACTGGTACCATCAACGACATAACTCTTGTAGGTATTTATTTGCTCATTCACCTCTGGACTTCTTCCAAAATAGACATATGAGTTCGAATTTCAGTCAGCAGTGCTGAAGGAATACTCAACGTCACTTACTCACAATTACAGAAATTGATCTATGGTTTCAATTGACACTTATGTTGCCCTATTAGTGGTCCGGATATTACCAGTAGTTCGTTAGGGAAGTACTTGACCATGGACGTCAAAGTTACGAAAAAGAATGAGAGAGCTAGAGTTGGTCCTCTGATCTCGCATAATCAAGGTCCTGGTCAGAAGCATGTAAATCCCACTGCAGGATCTGTACGTAAAGCAAGTCCCTTTAAGCTCACCGATGGTCCCTGGGGGTGTCTTATTTTTAAGTCACTCCTTGAAGTGAAGTATTTATACCCTACCTGTGGCAATTTCATTACGTTTGTCATTTCAAGGACTTAAACAGAGAATAAAATGCATATTTGAGGTCGACCTCTAGAGCACATTTTTTAGATATATAAAATCGACATTATCCCAACATTCCTTCGCCCCCTTTTATCATATTAAGGCAGCACGATATGAGCGATGACAATCCAACTAAATTGCACCCACAAGTTAGCGAAATGTATGCGTCCTTGGTTGTCGTCTTTGTCATCGTCGTGTCGTAGCAATTCTATTTCATCTTCCACACGACTTTACGTTTAATTTCATTTTACCTTCTGTCGCAGCCATTGCCGTCAATGTACCCCTTCACCCCTTCATGCAGATGAAAGCAAATTAAAGATGAAACACATTTCTCTCCCATACCTCAACATCGCATGGCACTAGTGTTCGTTCCACAGAGATATTGCTTCACAAGACAAAAACGAAAGAAAAAAGGATCCCAAAAAGGATGCGTCATATAAATCAAAAGTGTTTTATTATTTAACATACAAACGGATCCGAAATTTCTATGTATCCGAACATTCTCGTACAAACACGAAGTTGAAAAAAGGATTTTGTGGGTTGGGGGGCATGAAATGACACAGATTACACCCACATTCCGTTGAATGAAGAAAGAAGAAAGCCTTGTCAGTGGCGTAACATATCGATATACTCGTATGTACGTGTACCGTACACATACCACACCGGTGTGCACGACTTTATATGAATGCGAATTTAAAATCGAGGGCTGTCAGGGAAAATCTCTAGGACTAGGGAATCATCATCATATCCTCACCCCCTCAATCCCTTCGTAGTACCGAGCTAGGGGTACATACCATATTCATTCGCGTAGCTTAAATTACCCCCGAGGATTGGTGTGCAAATGTGTGACTAGGTTAAGGCGCGCAGAGACAAGGATAAACTACGACGACAAGTGGCTGCGCGCCGTTAAGGAATGAGGACAATTCTGTAAGTGAATAATTAGAGCAGAAAATTTATGATTCACAAAGAAAGAGCTCTCTCTCTTTCTACCGCTATCGTCACTAGAGCTATTGTATAACCACACCGCTGCCATTGGGGGAAAGCTTAAGTGCACACACTTTGCAACAGATACACGAGAGGATGTTTTCGAAATTGGAGCCTGTGACAGGGGCTAATTTTAAAACGAGTTGCTTGACTTAGTTAGGGGTTCACCTAAATTTTACTTAATTAATGGCTACTCATACGGGCATACGAAAACGAATACGAGTGCGAGTGCGAGTGCGAATATAAGTACAAATACGTTTCTATGGTCAGATGTGCGGATAGATAGATATCCAGCAGGACAAGGCCATTGAGACTGATGAAACAAGGATAACGCCATGAACTCGACTCGTTTTGAATTAACTTCGACAAATTGATAGTGACAAGTGGGCATTTGTTGGTGTTGCTATTTGCACCTTGTACCAATTTTGTAAACCTCCCACATGATACGAGTCCATAGAGGTGAATCTACGTTTATTTTTCCTTTCTTCCAGTTTGAGATTGAGTGTGTGTGTGGGTTGGGAATACCATCTACGAGCATATACAAAATTCTATTGTGTCATAGATGGATACATCCAATCACCGTAACGTGATGTAATTTACTGTACTTCAATGGTACAAATGACCCTTCACATGAAGGTGGAGAATAGTATGTTGGTGATGTGCTTTCCTGTTGGTTTCGGAAACACTTTAGTGTAAAAGGAAATGGAGGCACCATTCACTTGAAAGGACGACAACGACATCGAGAACAACAAAAACAACGATGAAAACGACTACAATAATGTGCATTTGTGTTTGTATCGATGCGATGTGGAAAAAGCACTCTTCTTACTACAGTACATATGATATATATGTATGTAGATACACCTGCGAAGTCATCGTACTCGTATCTACCCACCTAAGGTTTTCAATACTGAGTTGATTATCTTCCTGTCAGCTGTCAGGTAGTGAAAAGATGAATCTAGTTGTTCAATTTGTTGTTTGTTGAAAGCTTTGTGTTGTAGCTGCTACTGCTGCTTCTCTGGCTGTCGTTGTTGTTGGATGATTTAGACACTATTGGTGAAGAGCGCAGCGTTCAGAGATTGAATGAATGCATGAGCGTATGCATGTTTATTTTGCAGATGCATTTTTCATTTGTGATTACAAAATATTTTCTGAGATTTGACATGTGTGAGCAGGTGAAACACAACTTATACTCAACGAAAGACTTAAAGGAAGGGGTTTTGTAAAGGGTTTGCAAGGAGATTAAGAGGAGTGTTTGTCTGAATTATTTTCGGGTTTGTTTGGCTATAGTTCTAACTAAACTGTGTTAATCTCGGATTGCAATCAGAGACATGTATCTAGAAGCTGATGTATAAAGATCAACAAGAAATTGTCAAGAAATTCTATGCGTTTGTGCATTTTTGTTTTTTTAATTAAATTTCTAAGGCTTCGTCTGGTGGAAAGGTCTTCTCTATGACAGGATTTGAGACGATAGGAGTGCACATTTGAAGCTAAAAACTTCTGAGAATGAAAGAATACCAACAATCTAAGGAAAGCTTTCACTAATCTAACTTGATTGTCCTTACAGCATTGCTATTTCCTTTCAGCTCCTGCAGTAGGGTAGGTAGGTTAGGTAAGAGTGGTTGTTGGAGAAGGACCAACCCAATTTGGCCTATTGGCCTGTTGTGATGTCACATGAATCTGTGTTCCTCTTACTCAAGAATCCATTTTGAGCTTTAAACAAAGCGGAGAAGTCTTTTGATGTTTATATTGCTTAAATCGCTTAAGCCATTGTAGAAGAAGGCTCCTAGATGGAGTTTTCTTTTTAAGGAGAGAGCTGGACATATACAAAGGAGTTGTAGGAACGTCTTCCTCCTCGTTTATGTAGCTTCTGCAAAGGTCGTTAGTAAACATGCCAAGCCTTCTTGCATCTTTTCCTAGAAGACAGTGACGAGTGGCGATACCTATGGTGGCGCTGAGATGCTTTCTGTTTTGAAGGATCGAACACTTTGAGCGATTCAGATCCAGTTTTGGCCAGATTTGTTTGGTCGCTAAACATGTCGATCCAATTGCCGACCTAAAATTCTTCTATTAGCACCCAGCTTTAGTTTGCACGTAGCGATAGGTACAACAATGTTACTTTTTTCAGGTCTAATGGGTAAATATACTCGTATATCTCTTTGTCCCGGTACCCAGCTAAGGTGAAGGCAGTCTGTAACGGTCTTTGAGTTCAAGGAACATGAGTCCAGGTGTCTTGGCGTTTTAAAGCTATCTACTGTTCTTTTCTATAGAAGTCTGCAACGGAGTTCCGTGGAATATTAAAATATCCGGGATCCAACAGAGTATGATTCTGTGTAATTTGTGTATTTTGTTAAGATATACACGGCAATACTCTTCGGCATCCAATTTAGCGGTGTTCGTTGTGACAGGCTTGCTCGTTGCGTGCCAATATCATTCGACCTGTTCGAGTTGAGCCTGAGTCAAACAGCTTCCCAATGAATTGCTAAGATTCTGCAATGAAAACACTTCAGCGTGGAGGTAGACTGAAAGATTGGTGTACGCGAAGGTTATTTGTAGGAAGTGCTAAGGAGTAGTATGAAAAAACAGATTAAGACTTCAAGTCAACACTTAAGGTTCATTTTCATTAGTTGAAGGTCGGTAAATTGGAAGAGGTCTTGATGAAATGTGTTGAGCACTTTCTATTGCTGAATATGTCAAACCGCAGAGTTAGTGGCAACTACAGAGTGTCATGAGTGGCTGTTGGAATGGTTTTCACCATTTCACTGACACTTGTGCGGGCAGTTTGTTTTCTCCCGAAATTAAAGTTATTTCTCTCCTCAAATCCAATAGTGTACCATAAGTAAGGTTTGTCTACCAATCGGGGCAACTAGAGCTTTTCATTGTTTCGTTCTGCAACTTTTCCTTTTTACTGCAGCTTGATTTTAAGAATAAGACCAAATGCTTGTTGCTTACTGAGAAACCAAAACGGAAGCTGTGTACCTTGGGTAGGACAGTGCGTCTTACTTTGATATTTTTTTTGGGAAGTGGATAAGCTTTACAACTCTGAAAATCGGCACCGACTCTGACTATGACACTTGAAAGGTAAGTCGTGAGGCTTCTTTATAAAAACAAATTTCTCTGGCATTACAGTCGTTTGAAAATAACTGGCTAAGTGGTAAGCACTGCAGTCTGTCCACAAGCGTCTTTAGCTAGCTCAATCGTTTGCTAGCTGCCTCCAGTTTCGTACGCTTATTTGGCATAGGTCCCCTTTCACTTGCGTGCGCCACCTCGGTCTTGCTCTACTGGGTTGTAACTCGGGGCCGGATTCGAAGACTTTTTAGACCGAAGCGTTGACGTCCATCTGCTCTACATGACCCAGCTATCTCAGTCGTTGGATCTTCACCCTTTTGGCTAAGTCGAGGTCGCTGTACAGTCCATATTTCTCTTCTCCTCTGATCACCGTAAATGCAGACGGGACCTAAGATCACTCGAAGAATTTTCTTTACAAAGCAGCCATTTTTCATAATGTCCATGCCTCTGCGCCATAGAGCAGGACTGGGATTACCAAGGTCTTATATAAAGTAACTTTTCTTCTTCGACAGAGGGCTTTGGTAGTCAATTCCCTTCTAAGCCCAAAGAAGCAGCGATTGGCAAGAGTTTGATCTCAGCACTAGTGTCGCCGTCCGCTTCAGCAGTTTTGTATGATATCCAGTTCGGGTGGACGGAATTGTTGGTCTACATCGTCCAGGTTGAAAGGTTCATTCTATCTGACAACGTCATTCCACATTCTCTGCATCGACTGCGACTGTTTTTTTTATTACAACTTCTTGGAGTAGCATTTCTCGATTTTCCCGACCACGCACTTCTCTTCCTCTTTCTTTTTCTTCCTGAGAAGCCTGTCTTAGTCTCTCCCCTTCTGCTCATAGACATTGTTAGCGGCTCAGTTCTTTCTTTGCAGCGCCGTACTTCGTGAATCTTGCTTAACTGCTTGTGCTTGCTGGGTTTCGTCATCAAACCAGGGTTTTCGTTGTGGTGGTCGAGTGAAACCCAACACATCAGAAGCTGCATCTCTGTTGTGTGTTGCCATTAGTCTTCGATACTTGATGCTGGCGGCAAAGGACCTCTTAACCGATTAAGGGAGACTCGATCGGAAAAAGATTCGGCGATCTCTTGCGTTTGTAGCCATCCGTCGATATTTTCAGATGGCTAGACAGTGGTAATGACATTTTGTTAAGAAGTGTTTCAAGTGTTAGTTTAACAAATTCCAGGCACATCGGTTGCCATATGTGCTCTTTCCTCACTAGATCGACGTCCCAGGACAGCAAACAGAGTTTGCTAGTATGCCTCTTCTTCCAAAACACGTCAACGTCAACGGAAACGCAAACAAAAATCTCTCGAAAATTCTCACATTCGAAACGCTTTCATATGTCTTTATCTGACTGTCCTAACGTCGGAACCTCAACTCCACTTAACAGGACGGGGTTGATAACAGTCTTAAAGAGACTCTTCTCAGTCTTCCTTACAAAATCTTATAACTTTCATGGGCTACAAAAACAGCCATCGGCAAAAATGAAACCTCTTATTAATCTCTGTTGTGGTGTCATTATCAGAGGTAATTGCGGAGTCCATACAGACAAAACTTATTGATGTCTGGCAGATCTGCCGTTGCGTACTTTTTGCACTTGATTTTGCTGTCATTCAAAGCAAACACACCGGTGACAGTTCATTGAGTTCTCCCAATGATATCAATACGAAGAGCATGTACAAGTTGAAACATGGACTTTGAGAATATTATACCTGTGGTTACTTGGTTTACGAGTTCCGCACAGTTTTCTTTTAATTGGCAGTAAAGAAGCCTCACCTTGGCTAAGCCCTATTCTTGCATCAAGTGTTACGGTGAATTGCGTTCGAGATCTCTTATTCTACCGGTCAATCGATTGGGAATGGGTCCAAGCCATTCTGACTGCGACAAATTTATTTGCTGAATAAGTATCAGCACTTGTAGACGATGTTAATAAAACTGAAGCCTATGCATGTGAGTTTGAAGGATCGTCTTATTTCTGAATCAGGCAAATGATTCTTTAGTTCCATTCATCAGACTTACTGTACTCAGTCCAAATTTCGGAACTTAACTGGTGTACTAGATGGGGTGAAGAGAAACCTCCTTGGGAATGAAAAAAAATTTTTTTTTTAAATGTTTTATTTTATTTTATTCAATATAGTCCCCTTTTGGCTTGATACACTTATTCCAGAGATTTTCCAACTTCTTGATCCCGTCCGAAAAGTAATTTTCCGGAAGGTCTGTAAAATACCCCTTCGTCATTTACTCGCGTGAGCTAAATTTTTTATTGATGAGCCATCTTTTGAGGTTTGGGAAGAGATAATAGTCCCAGGGCGCCAAACCGGGCGAAAACGTTGGATGCGACAGCAATTGGAGCCCTAAGTCATTGATTTTTTTCGCTTCATGTGAGGCCGTCTTGCAGCGATTTCGGCCTTCAATCGCTACAATAATGCACAGTAATACTCGCTGTTGATGGTTTTTCCTTTTTCGAGGTAGTCCACGAAGAGTATGCTATGACAATCCCAGAAAACTGACGCCATAACCTTTCCGACTCATTGAGCCTCACTCGGTCGCTTCGGAGCAATCGTGCCGGCTTCAGTCCATTGCCGGGCACTCATTCTGTTCTCTAGTGTGTTATAGTGGATCCAGGTTTCATCAACAGTTACCAATCGACGCTAAAAGTCCGCCCGATTTCGCATCAGCAAGTCGAAACACTCTTTCGAAATGCTCTCGCGTTCGTGTGTTTGGTCAGGAGTGAGCATGCGCAGCACCCAGCTGTATGATACATTTTTCAGATGCAGAATATTGACAAAATATGGCGTGTGCGCTCAGTACTAATTTTTGTGGTATCTGCTAGCTCGCGCGCCTTTACTTTCCGGTCAGCCAACACCATTTCATGTTTCATTTAATTTTTTTGACATTGTCCTCTGTAACCGCATCGGAGGGCATGTTTGCCTTAATATGAACGGACTTCAAGGCACCATAACCTTTTTTGCGGTAGCAGCGCATTCTAGCGGTCAAGGAGGTTACTTTCCACCCCATCTAGTATACTCTCTGCCAATCTACGTAGATACACCGTCCGTCCACCGAAGCCGTGTAAAATTGTATATTAAGATTTTTCTGGCGTTAAAAAGGTTGCAAAAAAAATTGTTTATATCCGTAGTACGCACTATGACTCCAGTACAGAAATTCCTAGCTCACCTCTAAAGAATTTTGTTATTCTTATTGACTTCACGAGAGGACTTTTTTAATTCTTTCTTTCACGGTCTTCAAGCCGATGTTCTTCTGCGGATTGTTACAATAAGTTCGAATTTTCTTGCTTCGACTAGCATTACACTATTTTTCGCTCTGACTTTGTCGCGTATGGGATAAGGTATTACAGAGTTACCTACTCGCTTCAGAGGTGTGAGAACTGAAGGTGAGGCTAAAGGGCCACAAGCCACCACCTCTACTTTTTCCTAAACAGTACCGAAAAATCATCAAAAAACTAATCCCCAAATACATCGAAGTAGCTCATACAAGTATTTAGTAACCGTTGCTACACCGATATGTCTTAAAAGTAGGGAGCATCTTTCACAGTGAAGGATTAAAATAATAATGCCAAAACTGTTCACCTTGCAGGTGATTCTTTATAAAGACGAAGATAAATTTAGTCCTGTCCTCAGCGTAATGACGAAAAGACCTTGAATGATAAAAGTCATCAGTTTTAGCTCTGAACCTTTTTTTCCGATGTAAGTTTCGGTGGACAAAAAAACTGCTCTTAACAATACGCAGAGTCGATAAGTCCCAGACGAAGAAACTCCACTTAGCGTGAGCATACTTCTTCTGGAATATTAAAAGTTCGTATCTGTCTCTTGGCAGATCTTAAAAAAACCAAGGAAATCTGATTCGTTTACTACTCGTAGGTGCAACAATGACTCAGAACGAGTCAAATCAAAAGAGTAACAAGCAAAACTCATGACGTTCGTAAGGGTTGACCTAATTTATGGCGGCAATAACAATAGAGACCAAGGGAGACTTTTTAAGCGTCTACACTCGTAGTGGCCAAATTCAAAAGGGAGAAAACAATTTTCTTCACAGCATCCACAGACTGGCAATTCGAAATTGAAACGCAAGTAACCACAAAATGGCAATCAAAAAAATAGTTTCACCAACTCTGACCGATTTTTCTTTGTGGTTTTCACAGGAAAGAAGAATCCTTCACATCCAGCAGAAAGACTTCCGAGTATAAGAATTCGAAACTTTATTTCAATTTTTTTTTTCCTTCTTTGTTTCTGTCAACTTTATCTGAAAGGAAAGAAGGAGAACTGGAAACTGAGATTTAGACTTAGACTGAGACTGAAAAATCGCAATCAACTTTGGCAAGCAGCAGTTGCAAAGTGCCCCCAATCCATGTTCTCTTTTTCACTTTTTCACTTCCTTCATTTCCACTTGGAATTTCAATCAGCGTTTACTTGTAAACCAACCAGGATATCGTCCATTCATTATATAAAAAAAAAAAAATTCGAAAGGATACTCTACTTCCTTGCACCAACATATTCAAACAAACTCAAACCGATGAAGACGTGGCGTTCATATCAACTAGGCTACGAACTGTCAGTTATCGTTAGAGCGCGATGTAATTATTTTTATTTTCTTTAAAATGATAATCATGTCGAGCAGTTAATTAGAGCGGTTAACTGGATATATACTATCTATATGTATATGTAAACACAAGCAGCCCAACACAACTGCATAAATGTCAACTCTGTCTTTGATGGGCTGTAGTGGTTATGGTGGTGTTGACTTAAGGAGCAGGAGGTAAATAGTGGCAAGTTGGAAGACATCACATTGTAGAGGAACTGCTGATGCAGATGACAATGTCGCCTCAATGCTAATGGTTATCGTAATGATGACGACGATGACGAGCATAGTGATAGTGATGATGATGACAGCTTTTCACATTTTCCTAATGGGACACTCGACTGCACCAGCAGCAAAGGGAAGATGTGAAAGTTGCAAACACACGTGTATGTACTTAACCTACTCTCCACCTACAGGGAGGCCATCTTTTTCCCTAACTTTTATATCCTTTTTGTTGATTTTTTTTTTTTTTTTTTTTTTTTTTCTTTTTTTCTGTAGAAAAGAAGAGTCAATGAGTATTTTTATCAGTCAAGAGAGGATAGAACTACTAAAGCGCGATGCTGTTGAACTTAAGTAGAAAATGCTAGTGATGTGGTGACGCCATGGTGATGGTCGTGCTTGTAATGGTGGTAATAGCCTATTTGCAAACCTATAGGACTAGAGCAATTGATGTCCAGGTACGTGTACTCATACATATACGAACAAGTGTATTTTTAGAAAATGTCACGTCATTTCCATAACCCATAAGTGCCATTGACGATGAAAGTTCCCACTTCAATTATACGTAACTCGAACGTAGAGGGTACTTAATTTTAGACTCTGAATACTGTAGTGCAGGACAAACACTGCTGTGGGCAGCTAAGTTAACACACGAGCTATGGATAATAATAATGAGTTGGGTTACAGGGGAACCAGATACTGTACAGTGAATCTGTTTTAGAAATACTTTCGGTTATATTATAAGAGGGATACTCATTGTTAATACAGATCTAGACAACGTCATACTTGAACGTGACTTAGCATAAGGATTAAATAGAACTGGAAGATTAGAACTTGGGACATCTTGACACATTTAGATATAGCGATTACAGATTATCCTTTTTTTTCTTTATGGAATGGCTGTTTAAGATATCTTTAATGGAAGTTAGAAAACATGGACAGAAGTCTTAACATTATATGCAAGACATCTCTGCATTAATAAAGTAATAGAAGAACTCACAGCTTCGTAAACGTTAGCTATTTGAACAAATGAACAAATGAAGGCAGGTGCAGAAACCCATCACATCAAAGCCAAGTACCTGAAGCCTTATCCCTCGTGGCTTTATTGCGTCATTAACACAATTTGATGCTAAGCAGAAGTATAGAGCAATGTAAAAGTGCCAACAGGAAGGACACGGTTTTTGTTATCAACGGACAATACAAAAGTCTGACTGATGTCCTTTAGAAACATCGGAAAACATTCGTTTGATCAAACGCATCCTTAAAAATCATGTCATCTGCAGTAATGCTCAGATTCAGCTCTGATACGCATATACTCGTAGTTCTTACGTAGTAGTTCCGGGTCCCAAGTAACTCTTCACTGGAACTCAGTACAGGTTTGCTAGCTGTTAGAGGATGGACCAAGGCCTTAAGCACAGTTTGGCTGCCGATACAGACGTACTCGTTCCACTGACTTTCCGCAAAATAATTCATTCAAAGAAGGATTGAGAATACTCGTATCTTTGCAATGGGGACAGAAGCACATTTTATAATGAAAAACGAAGACATACAATGTTGTCCCACAGAATGACACCAGAGCTGCAATCAGTCCTGGAGCTGTCCTTGCAAACAGCACTAAATTCCTTCCGTGGCCCAAATTCTGGCCAAAGTTATTCTTTGCAACATAGAAAGTCGATTTCTTACATTCACAGTACCAGTAGGTCAGGTGTCGGGTCATAAGGTTAGAGTCAAAAGAAAGTCGGAATGCAAGGTCATCAAACCTTTAATACGTGTTGTACCAATAAACACTACACGGCCTTAAGGGTATAGTTCATGAAAGGAATATCCAAAGACAGAAGATTCATTCGCCTAGATTAGAGACATGCATGTGTACAACCCTCAATAGTTAAGAAAGATAGTTCTTTCAAGTCTCTTAAATGCAATAATTACGTATTTTTGTGACAACTTGTCAGATAACCACGTAAGCATGTAGATTAAGTGATCTCTTCTCGGTGACAAGCAGGTTTACCGAAAAGCAAAATACTTAGTTCTAACACTTAGTTTTGTGGAAGAAATGGATGGTGATGCCATCAAGCATAAGACAAGTCAGACTTCGTGAATTGAAAGCCTATTTCTAGAGTACTGATCGTCGATCACCATAAGCAATGCCTGCCTCTGGGTATGATCTAACTTTTGTGAAACAGAAATCAATCTCGATTGTCATCCTTCGCTCTGTGAATGCTCGCATATGCTGAATTAAATTCCGGTTCATTGGTTTTCCATTATCTACAAAACGATCAAGTCACAAGAACCTATCAGATGGTTCATTTTTGACTTTTAGCAATCAATAAATAGATACAATTCAGAGATAAGTCCCCAAATCTTGTGCGCGATTTGTACGTGTTAAGAAGGACTTACCCTTCGAACGGTACTGAGATCTCATTCTTTGGGCTTTGTACGCCCAGAGTTTGTCAGCTCCAGTACAAACCAGTAAGAGTTTTTAAGAATTTTAGATAAGATATACCTGAAACGGAACGACGAAGGACGTAGACGCCTCTCCTTTTGCTAAATTGCAGTGTTCTCCGTCGAACTAGCGTTTGCATTGTGGTGTTTGGGAGAAAAACAAGTATATTGGTGACAATATCGCTAGTGGTCTTTTACGCTTGACACTGGCATGGAACTTCTCGAAGGAGTCCTACAGTCTCTAGCAATTCTTGTTGGTTTTGTTGCTTATCAGGAAGACAGTATATGGTTTACTTGCTGGGTTTTCTATGCGAAGGGCCGCATTGTAGGGTTAAATGCTAAGTCATAGAACGGTCGTTATGTGGTCTTCGTATTAAATATTTACGCATCTCTCAAACGATCCTATGGTATCTTGAGCAAAAAAAATTGGCTATGCATCCACATGAGATCGTTTTGACCCAATAGCTTAGCTTAAGCATATAATGATCGGCCACTCGTACATACTTATGCAGATGAGCGGGACCACTTGCCACACATTGCGTGTCTCAATTGACTTACTTACGACGTGGTTTAGCGATCTTCTCATCATCAGAAATAGCAATATCAAATATGCACGATTTAGGGGCTTCATACTTTAATTTTTGGGAATATATTAAGTGTCTGGCCTTTGCGAACAAGTCACTAACTTTAGGCGACTTGAAAACCAGCATTCGACGTAAAATTGCTCGACTTTCGTCTAGATTAAGAAACAAGTTCGGGTACATCTAACCCTATACCATCAATTTACTTGTACTCTGATTACGACCGGTGGAAAACATTTTGTCCAACGCGCCAACTTAGCCAGAGTACAGACCGAGAGCCACAGAAAAGGAGAAAAACACCTAAAACATAGATATTCTCTGTTGGTGAGTTCCTAATTGTAACTATTGCTTCGTGTCTCATTGAATGCAGCTCGTCGCCGTCCCAGTATACCCCTGTATGGGTACATGAAAAAGGTCAATTATCTTGGCATAACGATAGGTGAGCGATAGAAAACGACTACCGGTCGTTGTTGGCCAGATAAGGCGCATTCTAATTAATGACTGGGGACTCATCAGACGTGCCGTTCGTACTGCGTACGGCAACATTTGGGGCATCAGCTTGGTACGAGAGTGTAGTGTTAGAGTGTGGTCGCCGGCATATCCTGGCTTGACAGAGAGTGGCCTTACTTGGCTGCTTACCGGTATGTAGAACCGTATCCACGGATGCATTACAGGTGTTTCTGTGTTTTCCTTCCCTTGACTAAGAGGTGATACGTCGTGCTATCGCCTACAAGATCAAGAAGGGAATCTCTTTAACAAATGCAGATTGGGTCTCCCCCATGGAGGTGGAAGATTTGTCCCTTAGGGAACGCAAGCTCCTGCTTTCCGAGTGTGTCCGGTCTATATGCCAAGAGTTACTTACAGTTTCATTCGGGATATGTCGACCATGAGCAAGCTATCAGACCTGAGTTTCAACCTCAATCTGGGCTTTCTGCGGACCGGGCATGGCTCCTTGAATGCGTTTCTGCATAAGAGATGCCTTAGCCTTAGGTTGCAGGTTGTAAATGCGGAGCTTCCCTTGAGGACTGGATGCATGTTCTGTGCATGTGTTCAGTCTACTCAGATGTTATGGAATTGCAAGCTATGGGCATCACCTATGATGGTGTGCCCTGTTATGTCAGTGGAGTTCTCCTCGACAGAGCGAAATTCGAAAGTATTCGTAGCTTGGCAAGTGAGATTTACCATCGTAGACGGAAGCAGCCAGTCCTGTACAGTGAGGTGTCCAATTGGAAGTGACCGCAGGGTTACGAAGCTCGCCCGGAAGCTATATTCTGGTACCACGGGAGGTCAGGGGCCCTTGGAAATTCTGTTTCAGCCTGACCGAGGAGAAGGCCCCCTTGAGGGAGTATCGTGATGGCTGTGGTTTATATCCAAAGTCGGGGGGAGAGTAGACCAAACGGTGCTTAGACCTCTCATTGTTGAACATATGTTGTAGCGTGCTTCAACCCATGCTCAACCATTTTATAGTTGGTCTGTTTGATGTGGAGTTGCACTGCAACCGGGTGCCATGACACACAGACTGGCTGACGTATTAGACAGGCCTCCACGCTTCACCAAAGGAGAAGTTCGTGCCTTACACATGACTCTGGTACTGGTGGTGGTACTTGTACTATCCGATGGGCGCTAATCAACGCATTATGTTGATGTCTCGTGCGAAGACGCACCGTGGGATTGAGCTTTCACGGCAGTTACCTACGTTAAGCACGTGTTAACATCTGTTACTAGATAGCTCCAGTTTTGCACAGTGAAGTAAAGCAGTCAATAAGAAAATCTTGTTCACTGTTCCCTTGAAGAGATTCGGTAGAAAAAGAGCACAAGTAATGTTAAACCTTAAACTCATTTCTTGTTATACATGGTACGATTGCATCGATTTACTATCACGTATTTTCGAAACTATTAGCCATTTTTTGAATCTCTAATTCAACTAAAACTTTTAATAAAAAATGAAAAAAAAATTAAAGAGCCCCTCCTTGTAGTGCATTCCTTCTCAACGTAAATTTTTTTGCGAACAATTATCCAACCTTAAGTCCAAGTAGAGAGACCATTTTTCAAACCAAATTCATGGTAATTAATCACCACCACGAATTTACCTGTTTCAACATAATAGGACCAAATACTCCTAATTGCCTAGCCAGAAATCTACGGCCATTTACCTAAGTAGGCTACCTCGCCTACTTAAGACATAAATTAAGTCCCAAGAGACAAGCGGAAATATAAAATCGCAAAATAAGAAAACCCTCATTTGATTGCAAAATTTAATTGTGTAAAATAATTTCAAATCTATTTTAATTTCTGACTCCGTTTCCTTGTTTTTCACTTGAAAAATATCCCTATTCTATTTTTAGGTCAAGATATCATAAAATACCTTTTCTATCATTGCTATCGCAAAATAGCCATTTGGCAAGCAACGCAGTTCTCTTTTCTCTTACACTTGAGTAAGTAAATCGTAAAATTTTAATTACACCTAATTATATCAGTGGTCGTTGATACATAAAGCTCACCGAAGCACAAAGCATCTTTTATCTCACGCAAACAGAACGGCTATAATCCGAAAACTTCTTTAAGAAAATCCTTCTCGCCAGTAGACAGGACACCTTCTTTTCGTGGGTACATTTTTAACCAATCCTATAAGCGTTCTAATTAAAAAATAACCAAATACTACATACGACACGATAAATGGCGCCCAATGGGAGGTCTATGAAATATTATTACCTCCAAAAATAGTTGCCAATTGGAGCGTGCTTCACCCTACGTCGGGGTAAAACTCAAAAAAAAAAACAATCAGAACAATAGCGACCTGAGGAAGGCTTTCTGTATTTAAGAATATTGTCTCGAAAGGAAAAGGCCACGATATAAGAAGACAATCAAGTATACGAAAAAAAAAGAAGGCTTCCGGAAGCGAAAAAAACGTCAACTTTTCCTTCGTGTGGAAGTGATTACTTTAAATATGTTTTTTCCTTTCTTTCTTTCGTCCAAGTCCTTAATTAAGGCTCCTTCCTATTTTGAGGACACCTTTAGTAGAATACGTGGGTGCCAAAAAAGTGCCAAAAAAGACACAAAATAAAAGTTTTTTTTTATATAAAAAGGATATCAATTTAAATAGCCGAGGTTAACGATGGAAGGGATTGTTGTTTTCCGTTTTTCTTTCACCCTGACTAGTTTCAGTTGTGTTAAAGGATATGACATCGTACTAAAGCCATTTTACAAGATGACTACCACAACTATTATCCTTGTGTACTGAGATTTATGTTGAGCTGACTTTGTTATCAACAACAACACCAACACTGGACTGAAAAATGGCGTCATTTGTTCATTCTAACGACTAGTGAGCTCGTCGGTACATTCACGGATTACGTGTATCTTTTATATGTTTCTTTCAACACCATTCAACCCAAAAATTCTCTCTACAACAGAAAACAAATTCTGCTACAATAGTGTTGGTGAAATATACTTTTTCAGAAATTGGTAGAAAATTTATGGAGATAAAATTACTCGTATTTTATGTTAGCTGCATGGATGATTGAGTTTCTTGCGAGACTAAAATTTTATGCATAGACTTACCGTCATACACTTGTACAGTAGTGGTGATAAAATTTCAAACGTGTGGGTGTACTCGTAATTGTTGAATTTAACTATCATCGCTGCCACGTAGGGTAGCGAAAATTGGTAGTAAAATCAATTGCTGCCGTAGAGAGTGACGGAAATTATCTCGGATTTCAGCTGATTGAAGTGGTTTTAGGGCAAAATTGGTTGCGAGTTTATGACTTCTTTGAGAAGACTGGGAATCTTAGGGGGGGATTTGAGATTTTATTTTATTTTCATAGAATGAGTTTTACTTATAAATTGAGTTGTAAGAAATTCATTTGAAAATTCGGTTCAACGGTTACGTGTTTTAATTGATTGTTTGATAGCCTTGATAACATTTAACAATTTTTATTTGTGATTCACAGTTGGTTTCTATTTCCACGAGCAAAATGATTTCAAAAGCAACGACTAGTATAAGGCCTCCCCGTGGCGCCATCTGTGAATCTCACTAGAGATTGCGAAGTGAAGGGGACAAATGGCGAGTTTCCTGCACCATATATCAGGATTAGTGTCGGAAAAACAAAACAAGACCTTACCCGGGTTACTCCGACATATTTGCAGCTCAGGCCGGTAAGGATTTCCAGGACTTAGTCAGGGTCTTGGAAAAAAGATGATGGCGGACGAGCCCTATATGGGCCAACGGCAGTGCTTACATCTCGGAAAGGGTTATTGGCTTCGGTGTAACCGACCCCTCGTCCTAGGGGCACTCAAAATGGAACTGGTCCCCCAGGTTAGGGGTTGTGCTGCCGGGGTAACAGCCCGGTCATTTAAAAAAAAAAACATAAGTTACGAAGCATCAAAAAGTCTCCGATATGGACGGATCAACTGTTGACAACCCACGCAAACGATTTAAGGACAATGAGCTTCGGATATGCACGTGGAATGTTGGATCCCTTAATAGACCACGTGCAGCCGAGCAACTAGCGGAGGCCCTAGACTGCTGCAAAGCAGACATAACCGCCATCCAAGAAATGCGATGGGATGGGCCGGACAAAAAGAAGATGAAAAACTGCGACATCTACTACGGCAATTGCTATCGACGGCTATCGAAAAGCAGCGCTTATTTGGATGCGGATTCGTTGTCGGAGGCAAACTAAGACGAGAAGTCCTCAGCTTCCGGCATGCGAGCGAGCGCCTCGTAGCAATCCGCATCAAGGCTAAATTCGCCAACATAAGCCTTATATGCGCGTATGCCCCACAGAGGAGAAAGATGCCGACACCAAGGATGCCTTCTACGAGCTCCTCAACAAGATCTACGAGCAATGCCCTAGCTATGACATTAAAATTGTTTTCGGTGATTTTAATGCAAAGCTAGGAAGAGAGGGTATCTTTGATGGAACAATCGGAAAATATAGCCTGCACAACACCACCTCCGATAACGGATTCAGGCTAATCGACTTTGCGGCGGGGCGAAACATTGTCGTGGCTAGCACGCGATTCCCACATCTCGACATACACAAGGGGACTTGGAGAGCTCCTGATCAGTCAACCAGATTGATTACATTACGATTGACACAAGGCACTCCTCCAGTATTATGGATGTCCGCACTTTCCGAGGAGCCAACATCGACTCGGACCATTACCTTGTTGTAGCCAAGGTACGGTTGCGGTTATCCCAAACTACGCCAAGACAAGCTAATGCTGTGAGGAAATTCGACGTCAGACGGCTACATCTGGGAGAGAGAGAGAGGGATCGCCAAGTACTTTTCCAATTGAGTGTTTCTTAATCTCTTAAGAGGTACAATACCGCCAGCATCAAGCATCGAAGACCATTGGAAACACTGCCAAAACGCCATCAGAGATACTGATTCTGATGTGTTGCGTTTCACTTGTTCACCACAACAAAATCCCTGGTTCGATGATGAATGCCGGCAAGCACATGCAGCTTACCAAAAAGCACGCAATGCGGCACTGCCAAACAAGACTAGAGCTGCTCACGAGCTCTATGAGCAGAAGAGGAGGAAAGACGAACACCGGCTTCTCAGGAGGAAGAGGAAAGAGCATGAGAGGCGCGCGATGAAGAAAATTGAGAGATGCTACTCCAGGAATGAGGTTCGGAAGTTTTACCAAAAGGAAAGACCATTTCTGCAGACTGTATAACGGCGATGACGAACCAAATACCGCTGTCAGGCAGAATCAACCTTTCAACTTGGATGATGATGATCAACAATTCCATCCACCCGATCTGGATGAAGTGAAGATAGCTATATCGAAGCTTAGGTCGAACAAAGCTGCTGGAGCGGACGACCTGAGTGCCGAGCTCTTCCAAGCGGCAGGCGATGACTTAGTAAGGAGCATACACCAACTCATCTGTAAAAAGATATACAGAGCAATGTCTAGTTTCGGCAATCCTGCACGCTGCTCCATCAAGGTCGGTAAAGATCTTACCGATACCTTTGATGTCCCGAAAGGATTTAGACAAGGCGATGCGCTGTCATGCGATTTTCTCAACATCGTACTTGAGAGAATAGTGCAAAACTTACGAGCAAACACAAGAGGCACTATCTTTCAAAAGTTCGTCCAACTACTCGCATACGCCGAAAATATTGACATAATCGGGAGAAAGCAGCGTGATGTCAGTGGCGCTTACGCGAGTATTGAGACGGAAACGGCGTAAATGGGTTCAGCGGTCAATGAGCGCAAGACTTAGTATATGCTGTCAAGCAAAAAGGATAACCAACATCGACGGCTCGAGCAGAACGTCTCCCTCGACAGATATAACTTTGAGGTAGTGAAGGACTTTGTCTACCGAGGCTCCGTTATAAATACAGACAACGACACCAGAGCTGAAATCAAGCGAAAAATAACTCTTGCCAACCGTTGTTTCTTTGGGATAAGAAGGCAATTGAGTAGCAAAGCCCTCTCTTGGAGAACATAAGTCACCATTTACTTAATTATTATTTAATAATCCCAGTCATGGACATCAGTGCTCTAAGTGCGGAGATAACTCAGAAATATATGTATATTTATTGTCAATGTAAAACCAAGGCGAAGAAACATAGGGACCAGTATTGCATTGGTTTTGATGTTGAATATTCTTATTGATTTACTCAAGGTATTGCAGAATAGGTGCTGGATAGTACAGAGAAATAAAGACTCTGATCTGCGATCCAGAAATGTTGAGGCACAAATGCCTCGGACAGGGAAAAATAGCTAGACTCGGCATACCAACGGAAGTCAATACCGAAAAAACATGAGTGAAAAGTGTCCAAAAGAAGCATGAAAGTAAGACCATGCAGCTAAGGTTCAGGATTTGCAAACAGCATATGTCGCACTTGGTTCCCCATGCAGGCAAAATTAAGACAATTAAGAAAGAAACATCATAAATCTAATAGCTTACGGCATAAAAAGAGACTGGCAAGTCATCCCCATTATCTGTATTCTCAGACGTGCCAATGATTAAAGTGGCAGGAAGTTTAAAAAAAATTACTGTGACGCAAGAATAACTGTTTTTTAAAGATAAGAAGTTTTTAACCAAATTGGCCATTGTCTGGGCGCATTTGCGAAACCTCAGAATCGAGGGAACGGTGAAACAATGACTTTCTATGAAGGAGGAATCAAATGGACACATTCTTAATGAACCATATTTTAACCACTTGTTATCTGTTTAAATTTTTTAACAAACTACACACCAAGGAAACAAGTTGATATGGAACAAATATACAGATCGGGCTGTACCAATTCTAATCAACATTTTCTAAATCGACAACAGGGTTTTTATACCACGGGATTGGCAAGATACATATTTTAGGCCAGCATAGTCTGCGATCAGAGAATTCAAAATCCTTACGGAATGGAGATTCATTTGCGAGGTTGAACCAAGTGGAAGGGTTCCTTTCAAAGTCATCTATGTGCCTTTAAACCAAAAACCTCAAACACTTGTACTTGATGCGAGTAAGGTGCTTCCTGATCAAGAATTCTGCAATGTCAAATTCAGTTGAGCAAAGAGTTTGCTGAAATTTTGTGTTTATAACAAGTTGTCATATGTGGAAGCATTGAAAATGTTAACGACAGCCTACGGGGACCGGACAATGTCGAAAACACATCCCCGCTCGTTCCGGCCGTCCAGTCACCAATATGACTGACGTTAAGAGCGATATACTTAAGAATGTTGTCCTCGCAGATTGTCGCGTGATCATTAGGGAGATAGCAGCCGATATTGGTGTTTTGTTTAGAGCGCGCTGTGTCAAGAGTGCTGAATTTGATGCGGAAACAGCATCGCATTGATGTAACTTAGAAAATGCTTTCTTTGGGCCAAAATGTTATAGATGGCATCATTACCGGTGACGGTCTATGAATAATACATCAAAACTAACCAACAATCATCGGAATGGCGCTTCACAACTCGTTGTTTCTTCACCACTACAACCATCCGGCTCCCACATCTCATGTATTTCACCAACCCATCCCATGTATTCACCTGACATGGCTCCTTGAGAGTTTTTCCTACTACTAGCACGACTCAACTAACTACTTTTGAGATGATTGAGGCGATAAAGCAGAATGAGCTGAAGCCGATTCCGAAATCGGTGTATGAAAAGTGTTATGAAGATTGGATATAGCGTAATAATATGTGTATTGCTTGCAATAGAGACTAATTTGAAGGAATGCATTGAATATCCATGAAGAATTGAGCCGGGTGCTTGTAATTCAGACGGTAGGATGAATAATAAAAGACTTTATTAGGAATCGAAAAGGTTCCTTATCCATATATTACAAAACATTGATAAGTATCTTCAAGACAACCTATGATCCCCAAATCGGTTCACGAAACCAATTCATTGATTTAATGGCCACGTATAACAGCATCGATAGAGACGAGCTATACAAAGCAATTACTAGTCACCCTCGACTGAAAACACTTTGACTTAGTTAAGGACTTTACCTACTGAGGCTCTTTGGCTCGCAAATCCCTATCTCAAAAACAAGAAAAAGCTCTGCAATGTCCCAGTCGTCCTCTATGGCGCAAAAGCATAGACATTATGAAATATGGATAAAGGTGCTCATGACTGATTTAAGAGGAAATTTGTTTGTATAATTTTCGAAGAGGCACAACGACGAAATGTACGAACTGTTCATCGACATCGACTTAGGCAGAAGAGTAAAGATCCAACGACTGAGATGATTGGGTCATAGCGGATGGACACCAACCCTCGGGTCCAAAGAGTGTTAGAATCCACTTCAAGGGACAGCGGAGTAGAGGAGAACCGCGAGTCGGGTGGTACGCGCTAGTGGGAGGGGACCTCAGCCATCTTAATGTGCGAAACTGGAGGCAGCTTGCAAAAAATCGAGCTGGATGGCTTATGAAGCTTGTTGGCTGATGCCCAGGTTCACCCCGGACTGTAGCTAAAGTAAGTAACTAAAAACACCGGACGCAATCCGATCCAAAACAACAAAATGAAATGAAATGAAAGCCTTGCCAGTTTATCAATTAGGCGAATCCGGTGAATCGGTAGAGAATTTTGTAACCAATGAAGGTCTTCAGCATTTAAATAGCTATGATGTGACCAATTACATGTATATCATAAGTGTATCTTGTCGACACTTTATACGACAGACTACAGTCTCAAAACTATATCTGCTGTCTGCTGAAAAGGTCATATTACATCGGATATGTGAAGTTATTTGATCTAACTAGTAAACTAGACGTCATGCAAGATGCTATCCCCTCAATATTTTCAATTTGGCTAATAGGATAGAGTTTTGATTACTTCGGAGGACGATGTTCTGTACATTTGTCCAGCTAGCCCCGTAAAAGACATGAAATAAACTCAGCTAGCACAGAATCGATTTTAGAAGGCGTATTGTCGATAGATTGGGATCCTTAGGATTTGCCCTTTTTTCTTTCTACTTTTGCCATTTCAGTCTGGAGTAGAGATGAGTCTAAACAAAAATCGGTCTTCATTCTTTCTGTCACACCTTATCTTTGGACATGTGAAGTCGAAAACCTTCAAGACGCTACCGCCTTTTACCAATGTAAAGTAGCTTTCGTCAAGTCATTGGGCGTGTCACCGGCTTCTTAAGAGCCATTGTGAATGTCACTAGTGCTTTTGCCGATTTCTGTCTCGTCTGCACATATCCCCTATCACATATAGCTCTACACAAGATGCACGGATGAATCTCCTTGCGTTCAATTTTCGTATTATGGACTGCACGGTTTTGCGCATCTTCTGTTTAGATTGAAGTTGTCTTTGGTACAACTGAGTTTTGATGACTCCCTTTTGACTCTAATCTTATGGCCATATATTTTCTAATGCCAATGACAACAGAACTCCCTTCGCTACGAAAATATGAATGCGAAATGGAACTTTCCTGTGACAAGGAATGGCTTCGGGCAGAATCTAAGTGGATTTTATACGCGCATAGCTATGGATGCCGTGACCATACAGGTTGCCGAATGTTCCCCGACGATTCTAATCCTCCTGCTGGCCCCCAGTAGGAAGAACTGCAGACTGGTTACCGGGTTAAGCACCTCAGTGTGCTAAGTATAAAGAAAAAACAATATAGAAAATATCTACAAGAGTGGCAACGTCACTTCGAGGCGGTATCTCTGTGAATTACTGGCCGGAGCTTGCTTCATCACAATATTAACAACAATTTGTCTTAGTCCTTCCAATCCTGTATGCTATAAAGTGACTGATTTATGAGTCAGATCTTTTAATAGCTTCTTGGAGCAGATCCTTCGAAGTGTATCCGTCCAAATTTTATCAGTAGACAGGTGAGAAAAATTTGAAGAAAATATTCCGCTGGTAATAGACGACAAATGGAAGTGATATACCACTCCCTCATTCCATCCAAATGTGTGTACACGTATGATAGCCCATTTTAAGGTAATCTCATGTTAATATGTACGAGTACACTTGCCACTGGTTTTATAAACTTATGCCAGCACTTAAACCCCTTCTGAACGAGTATTCTAAAAATTATTTATTCGACTAGTTGGCACACCATTATTTGCAGGCCTATGTACTCCTACATAGGTCTCTTCAATATAGCATCTGGGCATACAAACTGTGTTGCCTCGAGCAATTTCATTTAATTAAACTGGCCCTCCCTCCGCCACATCAAATCCACCAGAGGTTCCATAAATCCCACCAAGCATTTATCCAGCAGTGCCTAATTGTCGAAAGTGTCCAAAACACATACCATCGACGACGTTCAACATTTTTCCGAACTAATTTTTATAAATGTGAAAAATAATCAAACTCCTGCGGATAATCCGAATTCCATTATTTATTGATCAATACACTCCAACCGAAAATTGTATTGCGGATTTAGACTTTTTCATCGCTTTTGCTGCCGTTTGGTTGTTTGGATTTTTTTCTGCTAAAATTTATCATCTGGTTATGACAAGAAAAATGGCTCCAAACCAAGTACTTGGTCCATTTAAAATGAATTAGATGCGAGACGCCAAAATTGATATTTGATCGGGTCCATGGTCATGCTACAGTACAGTACAGAACAATCACAGTAAGGCATCAACAACAAAAGTAGAATTAGAAATGAGAAAAATTAATAAACCCACACACAAAAGAAACAGAACTGTGACAGAATTGTGAGTGATGATTATTTAAAACTTAGTTACACGCAGCGGGTGGCACTTGTAGTTCCAGTCTATGAGTATCTAACATTTTTGGGAAGCTGCCACTACCATGGTATACGGGCTACAATGAGCTATAAATAATGCCCATGTGGAACATGATTAAAGGGAAATAAATTATGCGCACGGGAGGAGGATTGGCTGGGCGTAAGTACAACTTTACAGAGTTATGTATTGAGTGTCACCACAGTATGACAGTACTTTTCAAGTAAGTGATTTACGGGGGCGGACTATCACAAATGCGACTAGAATTAAATGAAATTGCACAGCATAATCCGTGGTGGTGGCTGTACATGCGAAATGTTTTGAAGTTTTCGTACACACATAGATTGTTTTGAAGAGTTTGCTCAACAAACAATGCTGAATGAATGTTCTGTAAATGAAATACGTTGCGGTGTCGCTTTTCGGCAAACTTTACGCAGCCCCTCCAAAGCCAAACAGAATAAGTTTGCAAAGGAAATACCTCTAACTGTTGAAATAGCATCTGACCACTGTCATGTAATTTGGGAGCTGGTTCATAAATAAATCGTGCCAATTAGAAATAAGCATGAAACTGCAGAGTAAGACCCTTACCACAAATTCGACGCTTGGATGTAACTTTTCTAGTTATCAGTCCCATCGTTTTAGCTGTATAAGCCAAGGCAATCTTAGAGGTGAAATTGGAGTAGTGCACTTGTCGAGAATTCAACCAGCAAGCAATTTGTTCTTGTGCGCCTGGATACTTTGGATCTCCACCATCTCGCCGACCAGAATACACTACCAACTCTGAATGTCTTTTGGATCGGCTCCGTCTTAATCAAGAATGTAAGGACCCCTGTATCGGAACCTGCGGCATTCGAGCAGAATCCTATATATAATTGTCCGCCGCGTCACACCGGCAGTCCATTCGAAGCCTGCCAACCAATAAGTATAACGGCAAAGGCGAACGCTACAAATGTTCTTGTCTTCCAGAATTTATCGGATCTCCACAACGCCGAATGCCCATCGAACCGAGCTTGTATCAGTCAAACATGCACTGATCCATGCCCTGGATCTTGCGGCACTCAAGCCTTATGCACGATCCTTAATCACAGTGCTATGTGCCATTGCCAGAAGGAATAATTGGCAATCCATTCACGGCATGCATTTGACAAGAAGTTCCACCAACGGAGGTAGCCCTACCTTGTAGCCCAAGCCCATGTGGACCAAATGTCATCTGTAGACCAAGGAACGGTTTCAGTCACTGCCAATTAACTTTGGCCACCCCTCTGAAGTCTGTCGCCCAGAATGTACCAGAAATTCCGACTGTCCAGCCAATAAGATTTGCGAAAATAACAAATTTAGAGATCCATGCCCCGGAACCTGTGGTCAGAATGCCTTTTGTCAGGCCATTAATCACGTGCCAAATTGTGAATGGTACCCAGGATACGTTGGAAATTCTTACGTCGCCTGTAGCCCTCTCGCTGAACGTAAGAGTCTTGTCTGTTAAGTGTTTTGAATGCCAATCCCTAACCTTTGGTGATCGAAATTCTGTCAAAATTTGCGAACACATACTCGTATGTCTAATCCTTTCGCGTGATAAACACATTTCTGAACTTTTAATTCTGATTAAAACGTATGCTTTCCTCAACTATAATGTTTACAACATAGCTTTAAGAAACCTTGTCCTTCGAAGATGATCAAAAATGTCCCTACGCAGAAGTTAAGCCTCCAACAACTTTTAAGTAACCTAATTAAATTCTAAGCAACTTTATTCCAGTTCAGATTATATACTAACCTATATAAAGTCAAGTCTTAGATCTTCGTCTATATGTCTACTTAAAAGCCTTTTGTGATAATTTAGATCTTTAGAAACCTGGCAATTCCTTTATTTTAAGAACAAACTTCATCCCCAAATAAGAAGTATAATCTCGATGATGATGACGATGACCTAAAGGTTAACAGAGCCGATCAAATCTTATTATGTAACAAAACTTTTAAGTGCTTACTCCTAATAATATCTGAGCTCAGTTCAACTCAGGAACCAAACGTCAAATATTCTATTTACAAATCTTTTCAAACTGTCGAAAATGTAATTTGTCCATATACATTCAAGAAACTGACCAAAGAAAAATATAAACTGTCAAACTTGATTTTCATCAGATGGTCAGATAGTTTAACTGCATTCAAGTGTTGCAAAGGCTGATTTCGAATTCAACAGTTTACCTTGGAACATCTTTAAGCCGTCAAAAATCTAAAAGGAACCCGTGAATTTCAATTTAATACAGCTTGACACTGGATTCTTGCTTTGACAAGATTTGAAAGTATTTCCAGCTTATTGAATTGGTATTATAGTTAGCCCACTAACTCATTCATTTGACAAATTTCAACTGTCAAAATGTCAAAAGGTGTGTTCAATGAATCTGTCTTATTCAGTCTCGTTTCGATTTGACTTGCGTATTGAAGCTGCCAAAGTCAAATTTAGATAGCAACTAACGTTCTACCAGATCTGATAGTTCTTAGTAATTTTTATGTTTGCTGTGTTGTCGCATTCAACTGAATACATTTTTGAATTTTATTTCGAGAATGCTTCATGCAACAATTGCTCTTAAACCGTCAGAGATCAACAATTTTATCTTTGGGTAGCTATTCTTCAAATTAATATCCTAAGATCAAAAGTAAAACTTGTCAAAAGTTTAATAGTGATCGAGAATTTAAGGTCTCAGTAGATTTTAAGTCTTTTTATGACAAATTCAAAACGTTGTTTTCAAAATATTCAAAAACTTTCCAGCAAAACGATATTATCACTGAATTAGTTCTCTCTTCACTTGAATTAAGTCTAAGAATTTGGCTGTTAGGGATAAACAGTAGTCCAAATTCTTATTACGGTGCTGTCATATCTGACAACTGCTTGGTATAACTGGCTGTAGATACGAGTAGATAAAATCCACAAATTTGACAATTCTTAGCTGAGTTTGTTTGCATACTGTTTTTGCCTTAAAATGCATTTGTTTCAATATAGCCAACGCTGTTAGTTGTGCTGACAATAATGTCGAAAAACTTTCACGAGGTTAAGATTGACACCTTAAATATCCGAATCATCTTAAACTGTGGAAAAATTCCCGCAACGAATGTCAAACTATGTTCTTGTAAACCACTGACATTTCATTTGTATTTTTCATGATGTATTTTTTATCAACCCTTTTAAGATGGGTATTCAATGAAAGGCCTTGAAGAGTAGAAAACGATAAAGTTAGTGACATCACACAAAATTCAATACGGATACAGCTCCAAGATAGCGGATCAATTTTCTTGCTTTTTGAAGGCTCCTACACTCTAGGTTTGGCTCCCAGCGATGGAACTCGTCAGTGGTGAACAACATAAGCTGCGTTTTTTTGCACGGATGTTAGCTAAGTTCATCATAAAAACTTGGTAGCACAGACAGCTATATGGCATTTAGTGGTGGCTCATTTGTCGGTTGGTGAACAAACTTAAATTGTTTTGAAAAAAATTTGTAGGCGAATGGTTGACATATTTGCTAATTTATCAGAAAAATTCATCCGAAACGAAGATAATATGGTTTGGGAGCACTGTATTATATCTGCTTAATAGATAGCGGGGATAAATTGACTTAGCGTTGATCGCTATGTTATTGTTATAATTAACATGCAAATTGCTTTTTAAGCGGATAACGGATTCGCAAAAAAACACGACTATAGTCATAAATTTGTTTATACGCATTACATTACGTTTAGACACATTACAGAAATCATATGGCCCAGTTTCGGAGAGCACAAATGTAAAACGTAATGGTTTACGCATGCTGCTTTTAAGTAGAAAAGGACTTTACCTACCTCGGCTTCGCTATCAACTTCGGAAACAGCGAAAATCATGAAAAGAAGAATCGCTCTTGCTAATGGCTGCTCATTCGAGCTCGGAGCTTGCCTACTCGTAATTGTTGTTAGACTCTTTGTGCAACCACAAAGACTTAATACAGAACCATTCAGTTCGTAGTTTCAAGTTGGTAACGCTAGCATTTGACACCTGCCAAACTCAGCTGTCATTTGAACAATATTAGTTGAATATTTGCCATTTACAATAATCGATCGCTTACAAATCGAACAACGCGTTAAAATTATTAAAACTTACTACAAAAGTGGTGATTCAAGCGTAGCCACTTTTCGCGCATTACGCGATGATTATGGTCCTCTTAATCGACCGACTACGCAAGCAATCGGTGAAATTGTGAAGAAATTTGAAGAGAGTGGCAGCGTTACTTATGTCGTAAGGCCTGTGCATCATCGTAGTGCGCGCTCAATTGAAAATATTGCTGCTGTAAGTGCAAGTGTCGCTGATGATCCGAATTTATCGATTTCCCGGAGTTCGCAGCAATTGAACGTGTCGTACACCTCACTGGGGCATATTTAACAATTGGAGTTGCATCTCTATCTTTATAAAGTTCAATTTACGCAACAATTGAAGCCTGCTGACCATTCACAACGCCGTAGATTCGCTCTTGTGTGTTGGAACAACAGACAACAAATACCGATTTTTCGAACAACATTTTCTTCAGTGAGGAGGCACATTTCTCACTCGGTGGGTATGTAGACAAACAAAATTGCCGCATATGGGACTCAGAAAACCCACAAGTGGTGAAAGGGTGCCGTTGCATCCAGACAAAGTGACTGTTTGGTGTGCTCTATGGTCGAAAGGAGTCATTAGTCCGTATTTCTTCGTAGTTGCCAATGTGCGGACGGTTACAGTCAATTCGGTGCGATATGATCGAATGATAACCGATTTTTTTTTGCCGGCGATTGACTTGGACGATATGTAGTTCCAACAAGACGGGGCAACAGGCCACACAACATGACCAATTATGGCTTTATTACGTGAGAAGTTTCCTGGTCGCGAATTTCACGTTTTGGCGACGTCAATTGGCCTCTAAAATCATGCGATTTGACACCGTAAAATTTTGTTTCTGTGGGGCTACGTAAAAGGCCGTGTTTACGCGAATAATTCCCGAACTCTAGACGCACTAAAAACCAACATAACTCAACCTATGGCCGAGATACCGCCCGAAATGTGCGAAAAAGTGGTTAAAAATTACCTCAAAAGATTCGCATGCTGTGAATTGAGTAATATGGGTAATTTACGATGCCAGTTTCACTGAAAAAGATTGGAGAAGATTTCTCGACAGTAAATTATACTAACTATAGAGCGATATTGCCGGAAAAACTCTGTAAACTCGGCTTTGGTGGCAAGGAGACCTTAAGCACTGCAAAACCCGGAAAGTTTTCGGCTCAAAGCCAAAGGGAATGCGCGTTAGAGGAGGACTTAATTTTTCATTTCATTTCACAAATAAATCCTCTGCCACCTTGAGAGTAAATGTGAGAATAAATCGAAATCGAATCGAGCTCCCTAATTGTGGTTACTACTTAGGAAACCACACAATCGATTCAATTTCAAATGTACTCGTATGAATACACAATTTCGAAAAACAACCATATCATCACAGTCATCCTTAATTCTCTTTATTTCTAAAGCACGTGTCAAAAAGAAAAGAATTAGTCTTATCTTATCAGCTTAAGTCACCCACACAAATACTCCAAGAACCAGGAGAAAAGAAATGAAAAACAAATCCCAAATGTCAAAGTAAACTGATCTCTCTAACAAACCCAAATGCATGTGTCAGTCGACGTCCTCCTTCTTCGTGACAAGTATCGTAGATCCAATAATCAAACAAAAGATAAAACGCATTCGGATGGCTTAGAGGCTACGAATTGAAAGACAGAAAAATCCGCTTTTCACTCCCAAGGGCTCATAGCTAACAATTCAATCGATCTGCTCACTCATCCAATATGCAAAAGCAATGTCCATGAGGAGATAGGACTCTCAAGTAGGTATCTTCCAACATCGTTCACAATACACAAACGCACAAATCCATACCTTGGCGCAAATAGTTTGCTTGAAACAATCGATGTGTATTCAGGGACAATTAAATCACAGGCGTCACTACTAATAAAAGTAGAGTTGAAATCTCCACAGAAAACCATTCGAATCCTTCATTCCCTGGCTCATTCTATAGATAAATTCATTAACACGTGGAATTTAAGTGAGGACTTGGATAGCTGCATGTGTTTGCAACTTTTTATTGAATACTAGGATGGGCATATCACTGATATCATGAGTTAATGAGGTTATATCCGGTCTCATGTACTCCATCAGGCATTCGTAGGTATTTGCTAATCCTGTAATTAAATTTCTGATTCATTCAGTATACGGGCTCATCTCAAATATCTCTACTTTAGATACAGGATTTTAAATCAAAGGGTTAATGGGCGGCTATAAGTAGTATCTATCTAGCAAATGAATAAGGCCCAACCCTCATTTACTCGTACTTTCAAAGGAAATTCAAATTTTGCACACAATCCAGTTGGCATCCAACTAACAAGTGTTTCCTAATGGAAGTATCCGTATCTATGTATTGTATACACTATGTGATTCGTTGAATCGATTACGTGTGACAAGAGTCATTCACTGTCGTTGTGGGCAACATTCGAGTGTCATCAACTTTTAACAATTGTCCTCAAATTGAAGAGCCATCGATAGGAGTGACTACCAACTACTGACTGTTGTCGACTGTTTCAGTTGTACTTCTAACCGTTTCGCTGTTATTGAAAATTGTAGATTGAAATCTGAAAATCGAAAATTGGAAATTGAAAATTGGTAACTTTGCACAGAATTCATTCAGGTTAAGTGTCCTTGCTCCGCAGAGATATTATAGTTCAATGTAACTGTCTAAAAATTGAACAATCGAATAGCAATCGATTCACCTTCATCCTTTAACGGATGGCTAGTTGGTGAGATGTATTTCATAGAATTAAGGAAAAAAACAGAACTTACCTGGAATATTGGCAAATGTGGTTTTTGTTAGAATCACAAAAACAAGAAACACCAGCTCCAGAGATTTGAAGAGTTGTGTTAGATTTTGCGTTGTTCGAGATATGATTGAGTAGGTTTTGCGATAAGTTGTTGATTTTATAGTTTTATTTAATTTTGTTGCAGTTGCTGTTTTTGTTGTTGTTGTAGTTGTAGTTGTAGTTGTAGTTGTTGTGGCGAACGATGATCGCGACCGGCTTAATGCCTGACACCACCGGTAAGACCCAGGGTCCGCACACACGCCCATGCCTCTGGTCCCATAGTCAATGCCGCTAACGGATCGTCCTCATTGCAGCGGCGTCACCTAAAATTAAATAAAAAAAATCGACTGTTAGTATAAACAATAAAATGTATAGGTGTTACGAAGTAAAAGACAAGATAAACTCGGAATAGGTTAACATGGGCTTATGCAACGAATGGCGAGTAATGGTTTCTGGGTTAGACACAGGGGCTGCTTCAGCCGAATATCTATAGCGTGTCTATATTTTAATTGCCGATTCGGCCAACAAGACGACAGTACCACCAGGCCGTTAACGTTGGTAAATATATGAAAGCTTCCAAAATAAATCGAAACCTACAACCAACTATGAAAGTAACTTGCTCCTTACATAGTTCCGAGTCATTATAACCTGCAAACATTCAAAACCAACGCGTATCGGAATTTCCCTTCTTTTTTTCTATTTTAAGAAGTAGAGCTAAAGAGATGAGGATTAAAATACGATTGAAAGGAAAAAGACAAAATTCAAGATATAGCTACGACAACTTCGAAAAGCTGCTGGCCCCCAGCTGAGCTATCTAAAGTAGCTGGAGATGATCTGGTTAGGAACATACACCAGATATCTGCAAGATATGGTTAGAAGAATGAATGGATCCTCAGCATCACTTCCCCAATCCACAAGAAAAGAGATCAATTCGACTGAGGCAACTATAGCGGAATCAGTCAATTGAACATCGCCTACAAAATCTTCTCTGCCATTTTGTGCTATTGCTTGGAACGAATCATGAGGCTAGAAAAGTCTCCACTCCATCAAATATTCACTCTACCGTAGATCCTGCAAAAGACCCTGGAATTTCAGATCGACATCCACCACCTGTTTGTCGACTTTAAAGCCGCATATGACAGCGTAAAGAGGGACGAGCTGTATAATGTCATGTTTAGTTTTGTCATTGTTGCCCAATTCGTCAAGTTGTGCAGGATGACAATGAATAATACTCGCTGCTCCATTATGATCGATAGTGAATTGATCGAGACCTTCAATGCTAAAAAGGTTTTAGACAAGGCAACGGGCTGTCACGTGACTTTTTCAACACCGCTTTAGAGAGAATCGTACAAAACTCCCTGGCCAACAGAAGCGGGACTATACTTTACAATTACAGATTGACATCAACGTTATTAGGTGAAGACAGTGAGAAGTCAATGAGGTATTCGCAGCTATCCAAGCGGAGGGGCTAGAATTGGTGTCACGATAAATAAGTCGAAGGACTCCCAACATCGACAACTTGGCCAGCGTGTCGCAATCAGCAGCTATAACTTTAAGGCAGTTAAAGACTTCCGTAGTTACAAGTAGCAACCGCTGCTGACCGCTGTTTCTTCGGGCTCAGAAGGCAATTGAGTAGCAAAGCCCTCTCTTGCAAGTTCAAACTGAATTTAGACAAGACCGGAGATTATGCAGCAGACGACGGCCAAAATTACGGTGATGCGAACAAGTGGTAGAGGACCTAAACCATCTTGGAGTGCATCACCGATAGAAGGAGGTGGCGGAAGACCGTGCTAGCATGAGAGGATTGTTGGTTGAGGCCCAGATCCACCCCGGACACTAGCACCACTTAAGAAGAAGAGCATCGAAAGGACTGCTCAAGAATTATTAATTCGGGTGCCTAGGCTGTCGGAGGACATATCAGATTAAATTGGCCTTACGATGTACTACTGGTGTATGTATGTTACGCTCCTAGTGGAATATTAAGTGCTTCTGCTAAAAAGCCATTGAGAACTGATTTCCGCCGGGAAAACATGCCCGATCTTTTGTTTCACTTAAAGTTACTGCTTCCTCGAATCCAGACAATTGGGCGTGCATGCAGTTAAGTGCTGCATGACATTGGCCAGCTTGTTACGATGATGTACAAGCTGAACTTATTGTCAGTCTACCAGGTCTATACGTGCAAAATAGTCGGTACGGCATCTGTTGAAAAAAAAAACCTCAATGTGTCGGCAGTTCCTACACAAACTAATCTTTGGATCCTCTCAAGCAGCGAAGTTCATAATTTTTGCCTAGAATAGGTCATTTTTGCTTAAGTCATATCTTTAACTGCTTCGTAGCAATTCTTGCTTTGTATAAGAGTTCCCTTCGTAAACACACCAGAATGGTGCTTAGTAGGTTACCGAAGTCTAATTCGGAAAAGGATGTAAATTTTTACCAAAAAAAAAGTTTGATGCTTAGATTAGAGATATTAGATTAGACTGACGGTGCTAAAAAAATAGGGTAGGAACTGAGGGACGGCAACCTGGAGATATACTATACAATGTCGCAACTATTTTCTAATCTATCAATTGTGATTTTAGTACCTCGATGTGGTAACCGTCGGATACTGGTAAGTGCCCATCTGGACTCGACTTGCTAAACTTATAACTGCGAGTGCTGACCAGCAGACAAAAAAAAAACAGCACTGTAACTGGGATAGCGGATGAATTCTCCAGATGGAATTAACGGTGAAGAAAAATCCCAGAACAAATGAGATCTTAGCCGAGCTACTCCGACATAATCACATCTCAGAACGGGTTACTGGCTTCGGTCTAACAGACCCCTCGTATGAGAGGTATCAAAAATGGACCTGGCCGTATAGGTAGGGGGTTTTGGCGCCGCGGTAACTCCCGGCCATAGAAACAAGATGAAAATTACGAAGCAACAACAAGCCGGACGTTCCGTTTTCAGACTCATCTACTGTTGACAACCCATGCAAATGCATTAAGGACAACGAGCTTAGGATATGCCAGAAATGCGATGGGATGGGCCAGACAAAAAGAAGATGAAAAACTGACTTAGAAGTTTATTATCAAAGTGCCGATTTGGATGCGGATTTGTTATTGGAGGCAAACTAAGTCAAGAAGTCTTGAGATTCCGGCATGTGAACGAAGCGGTGATAATGGGTTTTAGCGGTCAACGAGGGCAACGTATGTGGAGGAGATATTACGACGACGAACTGTTTGGACTGTGCAGCGACATCACCCTTGTCAGAAGAGTGAAGACCCAACGACTGAGATGGCTGGGTTATGTAGAGCGGATGCATATGAATGCTCCGGTCCCAAAAGTCTTCGAATCCGCCCCTGAGGGACCGCGTAGTAGAGGAAGACCGAGACTTAATTAGCACACGCATTGTAGGGGGAACCTCATCTAAATAAGCGTGCGAAGGTGAAAGCAGCTATCAGCTGGCTGGCTGAAGACGCTTGTTGACTGAGACGACATCTAAAGTAGGTGGTAGAAGCACATAAAATCATCGAATATGTAGTCTTATTACCAAAGCCCATTTAGATGAAGTATTCTATCTTATAAGACCCGCAGTTATGGCTTTACTTCAACGATTTAATTTGCTCTGAAGGATAAGTAACTACTTGGCATTTTGTACAATTTTAAACTAGTTCTCAGGATTGCTCTGTATTTGTTTGGAAGGTTTGTTTGGTTAGATTTATCAAGTGTTATGTAGGTTGAAGCCACAAAAGGATCCAGATGATTTGATCATCACCGATGAAAAGTATATAGGGGAACTTTTCTAGATATATCTCTATGACAAATGAGATAGCAAGACAATGTGGGTTGCAGGCAATCTACGAGTAGAACTACGTCCTTAGTTGATTTGAAGGAGCATGTAGCTCTTACTCCATAGCTCATGAGAATGAATTCACGCAGACGGTGAACTTTTAAGAAGCACTTCAATGTATTTGGCTAAAGTTGCTTTAGAATATTTTCAGAACATTCTGCCCAGTTGTGAAGCCAAATAAGCTAACCTCTGTTCACTGGAGCTTATTCTGCTTTCTTGTTCGTGAAATGGAGTAAGCAAAAATATCTATGTATAAAAACAAAGCTTCGTTTGTGAGTTTCAATTTATATATAAATTCTGAAAAAATACAGGCACACTCATATGAATATTTTGAACGATAAATTATTCTCTACAATGAATCTGTTGAAGGTCTTGTACTTCTTGTGATTTATAAAAGTTAGCATTTCATAAAGGTTTCATTCGCAATATCTCCATTATTTAATTTTCCCAAACTTACTCTCATGTTGCGCACATCAAGATAGATAGTTTCCCTTTCTGCTGCTGCACTCATTACATTTTCCTTCAAACCAGGAATGGGTGACTCTTCTGGCCGAAGCATTAATATTTACCCGGTCTATGTACATGTATTAACCATCTAGCTAAGCACAGCTAAACACATTATCCCGAGCATCTCATGCCTCTTTTTTTGTAGTGCACAAATATTTTACATCATTTCTTTCACTGCTGCTTCATAAGTTAATGCTTCTCTGAGCTATTCATCGCTTCGGGGGTTTTAAAAGCAGTTGCATCGATTTTGGTGGTTTTGACATCGATAACACTACATCTAAGTACTTAATGGAGTCGTTGTAGCCCTTATCGGGTGGCTAAATTCTATATTGCCGACAAAAGATTCGGGGTATCCAAACATTGAATTTAAGTGTCTCCGCTGTTGGGAGCTACGAGAAATCTTTTAAATGAGCTTGTCTGCATTTTTTTGTAGCCTGCGTCCAAATTGGCCAGGTAGAATACTTTGACACATTTAGAACTAAAAAGTGCCTTACGTTGATCGCAACATGATCAATTTGGTACACGGTTGTATGGCCGGACTACTGCTATGCTGCATATACTCGTAGTGTAATTCTGTCTGGCAGTGAACCCATCATTTCCAGATGCCGTGTTATAGGACTGTATATCAGCATTAAAATTACTTAAGACGAGTGTAAAGAATCCATCAAAACTACACATTTGATCCACAGAAGTTCAAAAAACCATAATCAAAATGTCCTGTGCAGAGCTGATGGTATTTGTCCGTTTTATGAGTCAAAAGAAGCGCTTGAGTTAATGAAACTGAACATGCCTACTTCAACCAACACTATAGTGCACACTACCATTTAGAGAGCTTTTTGAAAACCCATGTTTCAAAGAGTTAACACTCAAGAACTTGCCAATTGTGGGAGAACCATTTTCTATTTTCTCACTAAAGTGGAATTGATCTACTTATGAAAATCCAGAAATACCAGAACGATAACTTTTGATTTGTTCTGGCAATCCAAACTCACACAAAACTAATCAGTTATCGAATGAGTTTGTAACTCTTCAAATCCGGTCAATTGCACTCCATTACTAATCAAATTATAGACATTTCCTAAAATGCAGGATATGCCAATCTTTATGGGGTAGCTTTAAATATATACGGATAAGTATATCCGTACTACCACTACTGTTCCAACAGCTACCTGAGCACCAACTTCCGGATCATCCATTCTGCATTATGTTCTACGTTTATTGGCCTACCTTTTGTTTTACTACATCGCTAAAGGAATTTAATTTGAATTCAACCACAAATCGAATTCTACCCCCCACGAACTGCAAAGGATATACACCTACATGAAAGCGAGTTACTATATAGAATATGGATATCCGAATAGGTTCGACTGCATCAACACCAATACTAAAGCACCAACAACAGCATTGGTCACATATAGTAGGATGGCCCAGCCTCTGGGAAATTAATCTCGGTTGAGATTATTTGATTTCCATTTCCGTTTGGATCACTCTGACGGAGTGACCATCCGGGCATCGGTTTTGTATGCTGCGGTCTATACGAATACCATCTATAAACATACATATACATATATGCCTATGCAGTGTAGAGTCAAAGTAAGGATATGGGAATACGTTTCGATTCGATTCCACCTGCCGCATTGGATCAAGTTAATTACTTGGGAAATCCTCACTAGGGACCGAGTAGCTAGTTCAATTGTCCTAGTTGGAGCGTTTTCTCTGCCTCTTTTGTTACACAGTAACTTTGTTGATATAATTTAGAAGTATATACCTAGTGAAGGATTTTATGCATCCCTTAGTGTGTTCGGATGTTTCTGTGTGTGAGTATATTCCTCTTAGCCGCATATCACTGAGAGTCAATCAATTGAAATGGGATTGCCAAGGACTAAATATCATGGAAGCGAGGCTGGGAAGGAAGTTGTGAATATCCGATTTACGAGAACATGCTGCTCGCTGCTGTTGGTTGCAAAAGATTTTCCATTGTTTGGATCTTCTTGATTTTTATGCAGTACCGAAAAGTATTCTATTTCAAAAAAAAAAAAAAAATCCAAATTCCCCTGGTGGGAATTTTGTGTATTTGGATTGAAACGAAAAATGTTGCTTATTTGTCAGTGCAGTGCTAGGATAACAATGCTTCAAATTAGAATTTGTTTGGATGCAGTCAAACATGATGGGGACTATCCGGGATATATTGTTCTCGTTTGGAGAAGAATTGAATAGAGGCACAAGCTATGTATTCTACAGAACTTAGACTACATTCAACGTTTTATGTTTTTAGTCTTAAATGTACGCATACATAGAGAAAATGCTACTAAATGCATAGCTTTGGTAGCTCACCGCAAATTATTCCCTACCATACTACTGATTTCCAATTCAGCCCACCATTTGGTCATTACTTTGGTCAATTATCCTCATAATCAATCAAAACAATTTTTATTACTCTGCGTAAGTCAGTCTATAAAAGTCTCCCAACGATGTTCCCATCTCTCAAACTCGTTTTGATAGTACTCGACGTCTTTCTCCGCAAAATAAATGCTTGCTAAGGTGATGACTCCTCTTAGTTTACTAACTTTAGTTGGCGCTACAGTACAGGTTGATCCTTCATTAGCTGAATCCAGTTTCACATGCTTATTTGGCTGAGGTCCCCTTCCACTTGCATGAGCCACTTAAGTCGCCGTCTTTCTCTACTGGGCTGTCCCTCAGGGACGGATTCCAAAACTTTTCAGTCCGGAACGTTGGTGTCCATGCGCTCTACATGACCCAGCCATCTCAGCCGTAGAGTTCGTCGTTGTATCTCCTCCTCCAGTCACCATCTATACAGCCAATAGTACCATCAACTTTATTTATTTACTTTAAGTAGCGCTACAGTCCGGGGTGGACACGGGCCTCAGTCAACAAGCTTCTCCAGCCAGCTCGATCCCTGGCTAGCTGCCTCCAGTTTCGCACGCTAAGTTGGCTGAGGTCGTCTTCCACTTGCGTGCGCCACCTGAGTCATAGCTTTCCTCTACTGCACTGTCCCTCGGGAGTGGAATCGAAGACTTTTCGGACCGGAGCATTGGTGTCCATGCGCTCTACATGACCCAGCCATCTCAGTCTTTGGATCTCCACTCTTCTGGCTAGGTCCATGTCGCTGTACAGTCCGTACAGTTCGCCGTTGCATCTCCTCCTCCACTCACCGTCAACGCAGACAACGCAGGGTGACTTTTGTCGTCCGAGAAATGACTTTGCCACTCAATTGCCTTCTTAGCCCAAAGAAACAGCGGTGGCAAGAGTTATTCTTCGCCTCTTCTCAGCGCTGGTATCGTTGTCTGTATTTATAGCAGAGCCTAGGTAGACAAAGTCCTTAACTACCTCAAAGTTATATCTGTCGAGGGTGACGTTCTGTCTAAGACGTCGGTGTTGAGTGCCCTGTTTGCTTGACAGTATATACTTGGTCTTGTCCTCATTGACCGCTAAACACATTTTCGCCGCTTCCGTCTCAATAATCGCGAAAGCGCCACTGACATCACGCTGCTTTCTTCCGATTATGTCAATATCATCGGCGTATGCGAGTAGTTGGACGGCGTTTTGAAAGATTGTGCCTCTTGTATTTGCTCGTGAGTTTTGCACTATTCCTTCAAGAACGATGTTGAAAAAATCGCATGACAGCGCATCGCCTTATCTAAATCCTTTCTGGACATCAAAGGTCTCGGTGAGATCTTTACCTACCTTGATGGAGCAGCGTGCATTCTTCATCGTCATCCTCCACAGACGGACAAGTTTGGCAGGAATGCCAAAACTAGACATTGCTCTTTATAGCTTGTCTATAGATGCTGTCATACGCGGCCTTAAAATCGATGAATAGGTGGTGTGTATCGATCTGAAGCTCATGGGTCTTCTCCAAGATCTGCCGCAGTGTGAATGTCTGGTCGATGGCGGACTTTCCTGGCCTGAAGCCACACTGATATGGACCTATCAGGTTGTTGACGAGCGGCTTCAGGCGTCCACACAATACGGCAGATAAGATCTTATATGCGATGTTAAGGAGATTGATGCCTCTGTAGTTGGCGCAGTTCAGAGGGTCTCCTTTCTTGGGAATCAGAAAAACAATGTTGAGGTTCCATTTATCGGGCATACTTTCGTCCGACCATATTTTACAGATGAGTTGGTGTATGCTCCTTACAAAGTCATCTCCTGCCGCTTTGAAGAGCTCCGCAATCAGGCCATCCGCTCCAGCAGCTTTGTCGGACTTAAGCTTCGATATAGCTATCTTCACTTCATCCAGTTCGGGTGGACGGAATTGTTGGTCATCATCGTCCAGGTTTAAAGGTTGATTCTGCCTGACAGCGGTATTTGGTTCGTCATCGCCGTTATACAGTCTGCAGAAATGGTCTTTTCTTTTGGTAAAACTTCCGAACCTCATTCCTGGAGTAGCATCTCTCAATTTCCTCGATCGCGCGCTTCTCATGCTCTTTCTTCTTCCTCCTGAGAAGCCGGTGTTCGTGTCTCCTCTTCCGCTCATAGAGCTCATGAGCAGCTCTGGTCCTTCTAAGCAGTGCCGCTTTATATGCATCTTGCTTAGCTGCATGTGCTTGCCGACATTTATCATCGAACCACAGATTTCGTTGTGGTGGACGAGTGAAACTCAGCACATCAGAAGTGGCATCTCTGATCATCCATTTTTGATAATATCTGTGCCTCTGGGGCAGACAGCGGGACTGGGTTTATTAATGTGTTGTAAAGGATAACTTTCGTTGCTTGTGAGAAGGCTTTAATAGTCAATTGCCTTCTTAGCCCAAAAAAGCAGCGATTGGCACTATTTATTCGTTGTTTGATCTCAGCGCTGGTGCCATTGTCTGTATTTATAGCGGAGCCTGAGTAGTGCATATGAGTGCTCAAAGTTATATCTATCGATCTGACGAGGCTGACGTTATTCCGAGACGTCGGTGTTGGCTGTTTGTTTTGCTTGACAGCATATACTTGGTCTTGCCCTTGTTGACCACTTAACAGACCGCTTCTGTCTCAATATACGTAAAAGCGCCACTGACATCACGCTGCTTTCTTCCGTTTGTATTAATATCATCGGCGTATGCGAGTAATTGGACGGACTTTTGAAAGACAGTTTCTCTTGTGTTGGCTTCAAAAAGGTTTCCACGAACTATCCTTCAGTAATTTAACAGCCTCGTCATTCACAGATGATTGTCGCTGTTCATCAATTGAGAAAAATCATTTCTTCACAGCACATTCAATCTGGTTGGCTATACTTGGTTAGAGCCGTTCCTTGATCTTATCATCTCCCTATACGTCGATGCATTAACGCATATTAGGCTAAATTCCTGCCAGATTCCTAAGCGATGGAGCCATAGGGCTTTGTAGGAAAAACAAACCTGTTTCACCTTCGTTTGGGCGTCACTTTATATCACAACTAAGAGGGCATGAGACCTAAGGGATTAAAGTGTTCAAAGTAGAGTAGAGGAGTTCACCTCATTAGGGATCATAATTTCACGTCAGCATAACTTAATGTACGTTCTTTCTTCTTTGGAGAATTTAACAGTTCAATCAACTTTATGCCTGTCTTTCTCAATCAGATTAAGTGCATCTGCTGCCAAGTGCACCAATAAATTAAGCCAAAAATATTTTCTAAGCATAATCGTGTCCTATCTGTTTTGCCTTAATGAGTTCAAATAAAAGAATCATTCTCACTCTACACAATCAGTCCCATGAACGTCTGTTTAATTTGACTTACTGCCGCCATACTTAAATCCGCTTTGGAATGCTTAATTTATTTTTTATCTTTCTTGCCTTCCTTGCAAATTGACGAGGCTCGCAATCGAGTGATTAAGTTTTTAAAAGCATCTTTGCATCCTTTTTATTTTCTTTTGCTCTACCATTCGTCAAGGACATGTATAAATCCTAAAATCTATAGAATATCGAGCAGAAAAAACTATTTTAGTTGATTCTAATCGTGGCGTAGTTTCTACAGCAATTCTTTCGCCGCGCCGGTTTGAAAAAAATTTAAAGTCGTGGAGGACTGCTAATAGCATCCTTTGATCTGGTAGTGGCGGAGAGATGTGGAGTTTCACCCTTCCCTTTGGTATCATTTTCGCAGGTTTTTTATTTATAATGTGTATACATACATACTCTTTGCATTTTTGTATTTAAGTCGCTTTAGAGGAGCGACAATGATTGCATGCATACCTCCAAAAGTATAAGAAGAACATACAATTCTATCGGTGCCGCACTTCAACTGAGTATTGACTCGGCGTAACATAGAACAAAAAGTTATTATAAAAGGACAGAAAATTGCAGGATATTTCACATGCATGTGAAAGGGCGTTTTTGTAAGATTTAGTTTCGCAGTGAAAGGATACGCCATGCAAATATGTATGACTTGTGCACGAGGACCTTCGTAGGTACGAATTGCGATTTCTTTTAGCTTCCAAGTTCATGCAACATATAACCTTTGTTGTGTGACTTACATGTTTGAATTACTGACATTCGTTGCTTTGAATTTACAGTCGAGTGAGAAAGAATTGTCAGCCACAAGTACACAATCCGACAAACTCGCTGAAGAAGTAAATTTACTTCGCTAAGTTGTCTGTAGCTCTATTTAGTCGTCCTGATGTATTAATATGTGAATGCGTTTATAAACTGTACATACCATAGCTGAAGCTGAAGTGCTTTCAAGAGTCACCGTTTGCAAATGCTTCAGCAGTTAATATTGTACGAATATACGCCAAAAAGCTTTTGCTAACTAAGTTCTTCAGATATTAAGTCTTATTACATTACAGGGCTTAACAATTTCATTGTGCCCATGTTCTGACGAATTGAAATAGGTCTCCAAAGTGTGTTTTCTCATTATCCTCCACCAACATCGACAGAGTTGTCTCTGAGTCCTGATATTGTCGGCTTATTAATGAACTATATTTTTGTTTACAAAGTTTTGCGCTTCGGTTAACGAGGAAATGTCTTCTTAGCTTGACTTGCTTGCTCCAACAATTTCATGGATCTGGAGAGTCAAATAAGTAGCAGGTAAAGAATAGGACTGGCAGTTGTCTTGACTTGAAGACATGTATCATAGTTGAACCATGTCGTTGCTTTGTCCCATATAACCAATGTCCAGTCATTCCTTTATAAATTGACAAAGATCCGAGGGCAGTGCGTCGGTTGGCTTAAATCGCAGCATAGGGATCTCGAAGATATCGGGTAAAGTCACTAACGTACATTCAGCTTTCCACTTGCGGTTCTTCGCAAAATGTTGATAACTACATACAGCCTTCTCATAAGCCCATTTGGGGTAATGGATATGTGTCTGCGGCGGAAAAACTTTTGAGAAAAGTGTGCCTTGCAGCACAACTTTTAGACACAGAAAATGTTATGGACAGCAGGTGAAAGATTTTAAAGGTTTAGATCATCCATATGGCAGCTGTCGCTATGCAGATAGATGGGATTCTCATGGGCCCCATGGCACTGTCCTCGTATGTAGGAAACTTAATGGATGGGACTGGGCATCAGTCATCCACTTCTGTAGTTGCCATGTTAAGGGGCACTAATTAACTGGGAAATTCGCGGCAACACAATTGGTAAATTAATTGTTATCTTATATTTGCTTCAGGGCAAAACTTCACAACATAATGGCCATGATTCGATTTGTGAGGAGTGCGATGGAGATGGAAATTTGTTTGATGTGCTTCTCAAGTGAACATATGAAAGATGCATTCGCCAGGATATACATGTATCTGTGTTAAATAAAGTTGGTAGCTGGGTTTGTAAGATTAGAATAGGCATTGAGCAGGTTCACAGGGTACTGGCCTCTCACAACTGGTCATGATCTATTCGGATAACTTACCGCAGCAAGAAAATGTATGGCAGATGAATTTCCATCATTGAATCAACGGTGAATTCAACAGCCAGTAGATACCTCATATAGAATACTTTAACATAATTGGAGCTAAGGTCGACAAGTTTTTTCAGGAAGAGTCAAGGTGCTGAGATAGAGGTGGTGGCGAGTAAGCTCTCAGTGAGTCAACGGCAACTCCCGTTTCCTTGAAGTAGATTACGGCCCCCAAGAAATTACTCAATAGACTGGTCCTCCAGGTTGAGGGCTTCTGCGTTTAGTTGTTTTAAAGCCACGAGAAAAGCATAGTGTTACGAAAGAATCAGAATCCTTGAATAAAAATAGTCAGTCTCTCACAAAGGCAATAAGTCTTAAAACAAATTGCATATGCTTATTTTTTTTTATAATTTGCACGCGCACAAGGCATTGTGTACCCTTAAAATGTTTGCACATAGCGCGGGCGAAGGAAATTAAGGGAGGGAGAAAAGAGAGGTACCGATGTACGTTGGTTTGAAATCTTCGAACGTTCTAATGGCTAGGAAATAAAGAACTCGGCAGGGCATTCCATGAGCGAGAGAGCATTCATAGAGAGACGGGTGTTACGATTGGAGGTTTGAAAGAGCGGAATGCTACTGGCAATTTCAGAGGAGCACTGGTGGTGAAAATAGCGATAGAACAGGGCGAGATAGGAGACATTACGTCGGTGATCGAGGGTGTCAATCGACTGGTAATATTAGTATCACCTATTAGTTTTATCGCACGTCTTGGGAGCACCTGACCAGATGTGAGCATGACATTGTGTTCACAACAATAATTGTAAATGACGGGAAAACTAAGTATATGCTGTCAATAAAAAGGGAAATACAATATCTAGGAATTGGGCAGAACGTCACGACAGACAGCATTAATTTTGAGGTAGGAAGGAACTTAATATTCTTCCAACAACATCTCACTAGTTTTAAAAACGAGCTACTCTTGCTTTCTGTGTTCTAGTATGGAAAATGACATAAAAATCTTGTCAAGAGCTAGGACATACAGAGCGAATGAACACAAAAGCTGCAAGCACTTCGGTCTTCATTCCAAGCTGGAGAAACAACGCAGTAGAGAGAGACGTCGCCTAAGGTAGACCATCAAGCGCAACATCACCTCAATCTTTATTGCGCAAAAAGATGCAGTTGACAAGAGACAGCTCCAATGTAAGTGACCTCCAGGCTCCATCTATATAAGCAAGAAAGATGAAATTTTTTGAATGAAAGGGTGGAAAATAAAGCCATCTCTAGTTCAATGATTAAAAGATTTAGCAATGCAATCATTATTAATAGCTGGAATAGTGTAATCAATGAAGGCTCAGCCAACTTCATCAAGTTTTGGTGGACAAAGGTAGATATTTGGAAGTAAATTTGATCCGAAAAGTCAAATAAGACTCAGATTATAGCTTTGGTATTTTTAAAACACTTTAGCATCACACAAATATCTCTAAATAAAAGAGGCAGTAGGAAAAGCAGACATCCTTAGTCATTCCCTACCCAACCTACTTTACTGCTTTTACAAAACCCGTCTCATCTCGATGATATTAGTGCGTTGTGATTATGACTTTCCTGCTCTATATGCTGATCTATTAGAGGAATCAGTGATATGAGTGATAGGAGTGGTTCAACTCTTCTGGAGCGGAGGTTGAATATCTAGTTATTAGAGTATCGCAATTTTCGGGATTTTCAGGACAAGAGAGCTGTTAATTGCTGAAATATAAAGAATAACGAAAATAATTGTACTCTTGGAGAAGATTATCCGTAGCACCTTGATCAGGCGTAAGATGTTACGGAACTTAGCCTAAAGAACATGAAAAAAGTAGAATGTGGCCAGATGAAGGCACATCTTTCTACTGACATATCCACGTGTTTTCTACATCTCACTATGGCTTAATTTACTACTTGGTCGGTGGTTCTAAAGTCGTATTGGGCAGTAAAGATAAGTCAATACTGGTACTCTGCCTGGAAGATATTTCAGCTCCATAAGTTATACCGGACAATATCACAAAATAGGTGGCCAAGACCTAATGGAACGAGTCAACTTGTCAGACAAATTGTCTTTCTCCTGTGACGTATTTAATAGTAATTTCTGTTGAAAAAGTTAATACCAACATCTTCAAAATTATCAGTAGGATTGTACCTAGTCAAGTCATAAATTTTGTTACACAACTGAACTGACTCATTACGAATGCAACACTAGGCGCATCCATTTCGTATTGATTGCGATTTGACAGTTGATATTTATGCTTCATTTTGACGTAAAAAAATCGGGGAATGGGGCGACATCGGAAATCGTATTGTTTTAGTTGGCCTACTTAAATGCAACATGGAAAAAGGCGATATCTTCAGGACGTGCAACCGCTTGGAATCACTTGCAATTTTGTGTGTCGTGCTGTGAAGTTGTTTGAGGATACTGGTGGAGTACGAGACCGTCAAAGATCCGGCCGTCCGCGCACTGTGAGAACCGAAAACCGCTGCGAAAACAGAAAATCTTGTCGCAGGAAATGCAAACTTCGCAAAAATCCATGTCTCGCACTATCAAAGAAGATTTAGGACTCAGCGCGTACAAGCGACACACTGGACACCTGCTCACGGCCGCATTGAAGGTAAAACGCAAGCGAAGATCGAAAGCGTTACTCAGCCGGTACGCAAAGAACGCTCACAGACAAATTCTGCTTACTGACGAGAAAATCTTCACCGTAGAAGAATCGTTCAATAAGCAGAACGATCGTGTGTATGCCCGGTCATCCAGAGAAGCATCCCAACTCATCCCGAGGGTTCAAAGAGGCCACCATCACGCATCTGTAATGGTGTGGTGGGGAATGTGCTACGATGGCGTTACCAAGCTCCATTTTTGCGAGAAAGGAGTGAAAACATCGGCCATCGGTTGTGAAGTCTCTCAACCAATCAATATTCAACAACAAGCCATGGACTTTCGAGCAGAGCTCACAAAGCAAAAACGACTCAACTATGACTCAACAACAACGTTCCGGACTTCCCATCAACGGATGATTGGCCAGCTGGTAGTCCAGACCTCAACCCGTTGGATATCAAATTTTGGTCCGTATTAGAGGGCATGGCTGGCTCTACTCGACACTCAAATATTGAGTCGTTGAAGCGAGCCCTTGTCCGTGCAGTGGGCCATTTCCCCATGCATGAAGTGCGTTTCGCAATCGATGAGTGGCCACATCGTCTTAAGTCGTGCTGGAAGGCAAATGGAAGTAATTTCGAAAAAGTTGTTCTGAGATTTGTAGCCATTGAATAACCCAATAAAAACAACAAAAAATTGTTTTCATTTGGCGCTGATTTTTCTGTGTACCAGTATTTATAACTTGTCTAGGGACGTAAGCAAATATTATCGAATTTTGTCGGCATCGACATAAGGAAACTATAAGCTGCAAGCTATTTACGCAAGAACTATGAAATTTATCGTTTACAGATCTAAATGCCGCGCTACTAGGACACTTTAACGACTTGAATAGGAGAGTCCTCTTCACAAAATTTGCTAGTAAAACTCCCAGAAAAGAAAGACTTCATCTTGTCCTTTGACGTAACATTTTAGTGGTTGTGGTGTCGGTCAAAATTCAGTCAGGGTTGTACAGAGGCAAGGTTTACAAAAATTAAATTGGAAAATACGGTGGCAATAACAAAAGAATACCATCAACTACAGCTTATAGAGCAAATGGGAATAAAACAGATCATCTGTCATTCGCAACGCTGACCTTTCCTTTCATGAAAATAAATTCATTGAATGAGATTTTCTTTTGCACAAAGTGCTATTAAAAAACATTAGCAGGCCATCCTTCATAGGACAATGGATAACCTTTTACATTAAAAAGCATATCTAAAGTTCATGAGCATGAAAAGATGAATTTCAAGTCATCACAGTGAAGTATAAGTTCCTTACAGCGAAGGTGGTCTTCCCACTCAAATTTTACAAACAAAAAATTTTATTTTCTAAAAGCACCTACTGTCGAAAATGACCTTCGTTCTTTCTGTATGAAATTGATTTGTTTTTTTTTTAGAAAATTACTTTCAGATACCTCATTCTCCTGGTGGGTGCCTAAATAATTTTTTTACTCCAGATGGCACCTCAGGCGGTCATTTCAAAAAAATTCTCATTTTCATAAGGTCAGTGGAAATTAAAATGACAAAGAATTCAACACATTTTTAAAACGTCCACTTAATCCGAATGGTGTATCTATGAATGGTATGCTGCTCGTATACAGCAAACTTTACTTATCTTACACCCTCATATTAGTGTTTTGGAATGTCCTGAAGTGCACCAGTACTCTAATACACTCGAGGGAATTTAATATTCTTTCAAAGTCCTGGCTGAAGTTAGTATCAAACAACAACACAAACAACAGCCAAAAAGAAGTTAGTACACCTCGCTGTTTTATAATTTTATTGTTTGTGTGTAGTGTGTAGGAGATGCTTGTATTTGTGTAGGTTAGCCAGTTGGCCTTTTTTTTTATCTGTAACAATCCTCGGTCAAAGTACTGACGAAAACTTGTTCCACTTGTTCTATCTTAGGGACTTTCGTTTTATTTTATTTCATTTTTGGAATCTTTTTTTTCTGTTTTTTATTCCAAGGACATTGGCACAAGGAGTTTGGGCGGTGGCGGCATCGGCGGCGGCAAAGAAAATTAATGGGAAATCTTACAGAGCAGAAAATTGCTCTGCAGAGAGGGCCAATTTTATTACCGTAATAAATTGCTATGAACCAATACACTTATTACACACTGATGGACCTTCTTTTAAGGACACATGAAGCAAGCACACAGATCTATACAAACGTATATAGAGAGACGACGATATTAAAATCCTGCCGCGAGCATTTCTTCTAGCCTAAGTACATGAAGGTAGTGTATGTTGGGCTTCTATAAGTTTTTTGTGGCCTTTAATTCGACATGGAATAGTGTTGCCAATGAGACTTTTCAATTTATTGAAGAATTTTCTTAAAGTTTCCCAAGTAGATACGTTTTCTAAACTGAATCTGGTGAACTTAAAAACAATTGCCACATTCAAGAGAATACATGACATGGAGTCTCCTTTGGATCACATCTAAAGCGAGTCAATATGTAAAAGCTTGGCTTTGGGGAATGATATCTTCATCAGTGATACCGAAATGTTTCCTACTTCACTGTCATTTATCTCATTATTCATTGGATTGCAGGGTTGTGACAATCTTATTTTTGTTGCTTTTGCCGTCGGATTTTGTTTAGCACTTTAATTGTGTTGTATAATTCCAGCTAACTATGTCGGATAGCTTATTTTGTGCAATAGTCCCCTGCGCTGTGTGCAAACACTTTCAGGATACCTAAAATCCATTTAATGCCCACTGAACCAGTAACAAATCGACTGTTTTAATCCGATTTTAAATTTATTCCACTCTATGGATGTGGATGTAAAAATTTCTCCTCAACGTTTCTACTGTAAGGTTGAGGGAATGGTCCAGAATCATAAAAGCATCATATTTTGAAAATTGCCCCAGTAAGACAAATACAGACGAAAGTTATGTAGACTACAGTACCGAGCAGGGGATACTGAAGGCGCTGATACTGCGCTTCATAAAAGAGATATCATCATCGCATTACAGCTCATTTATTGAGCAAGGAAGAGGAACAAAACAGCGTTGACGCCATCGGTTATCGGTGCGCTCCTCCGTTTAATATATTTCTTAAATCGATTGCTCAAAACTCACATACTAGCGAACTAGCGAAGCAATTATCTAGAATTCCGTCCAAATATTTGAAGACTTTGTATGGCTTTGTTCGTGGCATTAAACGCTTGCTTCAACGAATATCCAGGCAATACAGATTCTTCTTTTGATTTTGCATTTACCCAGAGATGAAGCAGAGGGGTGAAACTATCAATCGCTGATTCTTACAAAGAAAGCACCGTCGAAGACCGCAGAAGTTCTGGTTGCATGGCGCCGAAAGGTGGATCTTATCAAAAGCAGATAATAAACTTCTCGATTTCTTCGAACGGATTTCACAGGGTTACAGGAATACACATACACTAAAAGTCCCAATTCAACGGCTGGGACTCTAAGAGCTCCTAACCAATCTAGAATAACTCCGGCTAGTTTACAAATCTACTAAACAGGACTGTGATGACGAGTCCTATTTAACTCGTTTCATACGCAAGTATATTATTCCGGAAGACTTCCGAAGCATGTGTGTGTGATACAATCGACTTACTGGAGACGGAATTTAGTGATTGTCTCTTCAGAAGGAATGGTTCTGATAACTGACAATACCGCTCGTGCGATTTAATACCTTCAGACTTTTTCTTTGATGCTAAGGTCAGTCTCTTGTCCGAAAAAAGAAAAAGGACTGGAGGTAACCATTTACGTGAAATTGCTAGCACACACCATACTTACTTTTACTTACTTTAGGTGGCGCTGCAGTCTGTGGTGGAGCTGGGCCTCAATCAACAAGCGTCCCCAGCTAGCTCGATCTTGTGCTAGCTGTCTCCAGTTTCGCTCGCTGAGTTGGCTGAGATCCCCTTCCAGTTACGTACGCCACCTGAGTCATGGTGTTCCTCTACTGTGCTGTCCCTCGGGGGCGGATTCGAAGACTTTTCGGACCGGAGCATTGGTGTTCATCCGCTCTACATGATGTCGCTGTGCAGTCCATACAGTTCGTTGTTGTATATCCTCCTCCACTCACCGTCAATGCAGACCGGACTGAAAATATCTCGGAGAATTTTCCTCTCAAAGCAGGCAAGAGCACCCTCATCCATTTTTGATAATGCCCACGCCTCTGCGCCATAGAGCAGGACTGCGATTATTAAGGTCATATAAAGGGTGACTTTTGTTGTGCGAGAGAGGGCTTTGCTACTCAATTGCCTTCTAAGCCCAAAGAAACAGCGGTTGGCAAGAGTTATTCTTGGTTTGATTTCAGCGCTGGTGTAGTTGTTTGTATTTATAGCGAAGCCTAGTCAGTTACACCTGTCAATGTTGACATTCTGTCCTAGATGTCGGTGTTCAGTGTCTTTTTTTGTTTGACAGCATATACTTAATCTTGCCCTCATTGACCGCTAAACGCATTTTCGCTGCTACCGTCTCAATACTTGCGAAAGCGCCACTGACATCGTCGGCGTATGCGAGTAGTTGGACGGACTTTTGAAAGATAGTGGCTCTTGTGGTTGCTCGTGAGTTTTGCACTATTCTTTCAAGTACGATGTTGAAGAAATCGCATGACAGCGCATCGTCTTGTCTAAATCCTTTCTGGACATCAAAGGTCTCGGTGAGATCTTTACCGACCTTGATGAAGCAGCGTCCATTCTCCATCGTCATCCTGCACAGACGGACGAGTTTAGTAGGGATGCCAAAACTAGACATTGCTCTGTATAGCTCGTCTCTATAAATGCTGTCATTCGCGGCCTTAAAATCGATGAATAGGCGGTGTATATCGATCTGAAGCTCATGGGCTCATGGGAGACTATATCGGAAAAAGACTTGGCGGTCTCTTGCAATCGTAGCCATCTGAGTCGAAATTCCTCACAATCGCTAGCACATGGGCCGAATAATGCGAAAAATCACGTGTAATTTGGGTCAGCACATCACTTTGGAAGCAGTTCCGTGGAGAAGAACAAGTACAAGTACCTTAAAAGGGGAGGCCTTTTTTTTGTCATTGTATTCTAAGATGGTAACTTTACCTTGTAGGTACAGAATTTCTTTAATGGCAACCCTAAAAGGCATCAGTGTTCCCTCATAAAAGGAGGCAAGTTGAAGATCCATTTCTTTGCAAAGGACGATGAAGCACACAAATAAAAACAAAAAGGACGAAAATATCCATTTTATCCACTTCCTTCGATGCAAGACTTTACATCCCAAATTGAAGTTGTTTATTAGTTCGGTTGTGCTAAAGCAAGGTGAACGAGCGAACAGATAAAAAAAAATAATAAATAAAAATTGAACTCGAAAACTTTTTCAAAAACACAAGTAGGCTATGAGAACGAGTACGTGTACGAGTACTATCTACGGGTTCAAATGAATGTTTTTGAACTATAGCACATCATATAGTCATACTTGTACTTATGTATGTAACTATGTGAGTTCTATAAGGACTCGTCTACTGATTTATGGTTAATACTCCGATTTATAACATGTAATCGAAAAAGTTTCGTTTCGAAAACATTTTCTTCGATTTTTATTATTTTCTTCTTTCTTCTACGTATTTTGCTGTTTTGTACTTTTGGTTCATAAACTTTTCATGTACCCGTACACAAGGGATAAATATTTTGGTTTGGATGTAGTGGCTGATGGGTACACGTCCGGGAATGTGAATATGTTGTTGGTAAGCCGCCTCGGGTGCAGTTTTCTAATGCAGATTTCTTAGGTCGTCTATCTGTAGATATGTTGATGTGGTTAGTTTTTTTTTTTCACATACACAGCACATACTCGTACATACTCGTATATGTATGTATGATTTCATACAATGCACTCTGTTCTAGAATGGGAAAGGAACTGCCGAGTAAGGCTTGTTTTGTATTTGAAGTTTTTACTTTGAAATTGCAGATAAAAAGGCAAAATGCTGCGAGTTACTTTCTGGGGTGCTGTTGTAGGGCGAATGGGTATTTTTGAAAGTAATTTCCATCAAGTGCTTGTGCATTAAAAGATCTATTTGTTTCACTCGACATCTGGCAGGGGTCGTTAGTGCCCTTTTCTGCTCTTGTTGTTCGGTTTTCAAAAAAAAAAAAAATTGGGATGGCCTGAAGCTGTTCAGTTATACTTCTATCAACGCGTTTTGGCTTCAGCAATGGTAGTCCGATGCTTTGTTGAAGATTCGGCAGCCACAGAAAAAACTGGCAAATTTCAAAATAAAGGTTGTTATTTATTCTAAAAACACGTAATGTGTGCAAACACCCTTGTAGCGTGTAGGGCTTACGGCTTAACCATCTTAAATACAATGTTCATTAAACATCAACGACATCTTATCACCTACTCTGTAAAATGTCGATGAGAAACCGTGTTAAGGACTGTAAAGCCATACTTGGAGAATAGCTAGTAAGCTAATACCGTCTACTCATTACAGAATTTTTCACAGCAAAACCGCCGATCGTTTGAAAAGCCAAAAATCCAGTACCTATACAAAGGGACCGAGACGCGAGATTTTTCGCACTGACTAAAGAAGCACTTCGAAGTATAAACGGTATTGCAGACTCACTTAGCCTACAAGAAATGTGGAACAACATGCACGAGGAATACATAACACTCGCACAGTCTCTTCTGGAGACTATATCGGGATAACATCACATCGACAAAGAAACACGGTGGTGGAATGACGAAACCAACTGAGCTGTGGCGACAAGAAAAATCCATTTCAAGCGTGGACAAAATGCAATCGGAGCGACGGTATCGAAAAAGCTTGAGTGGCTCTTGAATGCAAGCGTCTTAAAAACATCGCAAAGAAAGTGCTGGCTCGAACTCGAGCGGCAGCAGCGGAAAACCTGTACCAAGAATTGGAGCAAATATCCTTACGATCGCTAAATATCCTAAACTCGCTGCAGAGAGGCGAAAAAAATCGATAAAACCAACCTCGCCGAAATATATCAAAAATGCAGATGGTCGCTTAATCTGGTGAACTTAAACTTAAAAACAATTGCCACATTCAAGAGAATACATGACGTGGAGTCTCCTTTGGATCACATCTAAAGCGAGTCAATATGTAAAAGCTTTGCTTGAGGGAATGATATCTTCATCAGTGATACCGAAATGTTTCCTACTTCACTGTCATTTATCTCATCATTCATTGGATTGCAGGGTTGTGACAATCTTATTTTTGTTGCTTTTGCCTCGCCGAAATATATCAAAAATGCAGATGGTCGCTTACTAACAAATGAAAAGGAAATTTGTGACCGGTGGCTTGAATACTGCAAGGAGTTGCTTAACAAACAGTTTCCACGTGATATCGCACCGACAGCTGGTCTATTCGAGGAGGAAGTTTCGGACTTCCCAATCGAAAAAATGAAGCGGGGGAAAGCGGCGTGACCAGACAGCATTCCATCAGAGTTTTGGTCGAAGGTGGAGGGGATCGGCAGCGTTTGGCTATCGAACCTTTTAAATAAATTAAAATGTGGACAACCTATGCCGAATCAATGGAGAAGTAGCTTATTGGTTCCATTTTACAAAGGCAAAGGCGACACTCGAGAATGCAACAACTACCGTTCAATCAAGCTTATGCCACACACAATAAAAATCGTCGAAAGAGTCTTAAACGAACGTCTTCGGCAAATAATAAAGCTCGATAATAGCCAGTGTGGATTTGTTGAAGGAAGATCGACGGCAGACACTATCCAAAGCCTACGAATAATAATGGAAAAGCACCGAGATTCGTCTAAGGATTTACACATGGTATTTATCGACCTCGAGAAAGTATTCGATCGAGTGCCTAGGGATCTCATATGGGCCGCGCTGAGGTTTTAAAACGTACCGGAAACGTATATTAGAATAATACAAGACATGTACGGAAACGTGAAAACTTCGGTTAAAAGCTCTGCTGGACTAACGAGAGAATTTCCAGTTAATGTCGGAGTGCACTCAGGAAGCGTCCTTAGACCTCTCCTCTTTAACGTAGTATTCGACTATCTTTTAAAAGACTGTATGCGCGAAGTAAATGTAACGTCAATTCTCTTTGCTGACGACGCACGAAGGTTTGGATAGGTCCTGAACCTGTACTAGGCATCTTTCTTTGGGGCTTCTTTTGATAATCGGGTTCCATATGAACATTAAAATGGCTTTAGAAGGCCTTCAACTACCATTCAATTTAAGATTGCAGGCATCATAACGAGTGGCTACGCTTTTACTAGTCATCTAAGTCTGCTGTGCATTAGTTACACAACAACCTAGCACAAAGGTTGTGGGACTGATGACGATACCGCAAAACAACACCTCTGTAAGTCTTTGGGTTGATGTGGTGGCGCTCTTAGCACTTTATCATTGAAGTACTAACTCATCTTTCAACGAAAGACTGGAAAAAGAAATACAATGAGTGCAAACAATTGACTCAGGCCTTTTTCCAACGCGCCGTTGAAATAGCACAAGAAAGTACAAAAGAAAAATGAAAAGCAAGTTTGAGAAAATATATTTTCAGCCCAAACTGCAGATCTTTGGATGGCAACGAGAAGGACCTTCCAACAGATTCGCTAAAAACAAAGGAAAAACGTTTCAGCGGACGAGCAATGTGCTGAATTTTCCCAGAAATTACAAGTATGGCGTGTACTTGTTTCAAAAACTGAATAACTTTCAAGGTTGTGGCCTTACGAGCCATATTATAATACCCTATTGGTTCCCAATCGGGGATTATCAGATGGACTTATAGTATGTCGAAGACATTTAGCTATCGAATATTCACATCAATCGGGTTCTAGATCGTACAGATTCTAGTTCGATTGAAGAGGAAGAAATCCTTGGAAAGACAGGTGAAAAGAGACACCTCATTTGGTATAAGATAAAAATCTTTGGATCAAGTGAAACGATAAAGTAGGATACTGCCAAGTACACTTTTCTTACCCTGAAGACTGTCTCATTCACTTCACTTCTCATGCCGTAGAAATCGTGCAGTGATCGGATATTGATAGCCAGAATGCGGAGTGCTTATCAGAGAGTGTTATACTCGTACATTGAAGAAAATTTCGACTTAACAAGAGGACGATAGTTCTTTGTTTGCTAGATGTCGCCTACAATCAATCGCTTAAAGCTTCCATTAAAGTCATGTGGGTACCTAATGAAGTAGGAGATGACCATTATAATGGCGGATTTATCCAATCTCAAGGACCAAAAGAATAAAGGCAATTGTAATGGAGCTTCCTGGTGTATCGAACTGCTTCGTTTCCGAGGACGTGTTGCACATTTCCTATTACCATCTTAGGGCAGCCCAAGAACGTCCTCATATTTCAATCAGGTTGTTGACGAACGGTTTTAGGCGTTCACACAATACGGCGGATAAGATCTTATATACGATGTTAAGGAGACTGATGCCTCTATAGTTGGCGCAGTTCAGAGGGTCTCCTTTCTTGAGAATCGGACAAACAATGCTGTGGTTCCATTCATCGGGCATACTTTCGTCCGACCATATTTTTCAGATGAGTTGATGTATGCTCCTTACCAAGTCATCGTCCGCCGCTTTGAAGAGCTCGGCAGTCAGGCCATCCGCTACAGCAGCTTTGTTGGACTTAAGCCTCGATATAGCTATCTTCACTTGATCCAGGTCGGGTGGACGGAATTGTTGGTCATCATCGTCCAAGTTGAAAGATTGACTAAGCAAACAGTAGGTTAAATTTGAAGAGGGTGGTAGCGTTACTTATGTCGTAAGGCCTGTGCATCATTGTAGAGCACGCTCAATTGAAAATATTGGTGCTGTAGTGCAAGTGTCGCTGATGACCCAAATTTATCGATTTCCCGGCGTTCGCAGCAATTGAACGTGTCGTACACCTCACTGGGGCATATTTAGCATTTGGACTTGCATCTCTATCTTTATAAAGTTCAATTTACGCAACAATTGAAGCCTGCTGAACAATCACAACGCCGTAGATTCGCTCTTGTGTGTTGGAACAACAGACAACAAATACCGATTTTTCGAACAACATTTTCTTCAGTGAGGAGGCACATTTCTCACTCGGTGGGTATGTAAACAAACAAAATTTCCGGGTATGGGACTCAGAAAACCCACAAGTGGTTGAAAAGGTTCCGCTGTATCCAGACAAAGTGACTGTTTGGTGCGCTCTATGGTCGAAAGGTGTCATTGGTCCGTATTTCTTCGAAGATGCCAATCGACAGAGGGTTACAGTCAATTCGGAGCGATATGGTCGAATGATAACCAATTTTTTTTGGCCGGCGATCATGACTTAACGATATGTGGTTCCAATAAGACGGGGCAATAAGCCACACAATACGAACAATTATGGCTTTATTGATTGAGAAGTTTCCTGTTCACGTAATTTCACGTTTTGGCGACGTCAATTGGCCACTAAGATCATGCGATTTGACACCGACAGATTTTTTTTCTGTGGGGCTACGCAAAACACCGTGTTTACGTGAATAATCCCCGAAGTCTAGACGCACTAAAAACCAACATTACACAAGTTATGGCCGAAATGTGCGAAAGAGTGGTTAAAAATTACCTCAAAAGAATCGCATGCTGCGAATCTTAAAATCCAAACTTCATAATGAATTAAAATTTTCATCAAAAATGTATCGCTGTGTGTGTTTCATTTAGCTTTACTTTGGAAATCAAAAGATGAATGACCCGTTATGAAGAAGGAATTTCACCCTCTGTTGCAGAGGCCTAGAAGGTAGACAGTTGATTTTGTGAAGTTTCGGGGTTATCGGGTATAGAAAATTCGTTAAATGTTTTTACGAGATCTTGACTTGGAAGTACCATATTAGATATTTTTGAACATCTTGCGTTATAATCATCTCATTGCAGAGGAATTTCATAAATCGCCAACTCCAATCATTGTAAGTCTCCTTCGAGATGAAGTGATATTTTCGTCTTGGGTTAGAGATTTCTTAAGAGACTGACAATCAGTTTAAGTGTGGTTCTTTCATTCTCTCTATTATACTCGATTGTTAACAATACTAAAATGAATTGACTTTCAAAACAATTTAGAAACTACCTTGGTGTATATCCCATGGAATTTGAAAAGCTTTCCAATATCCAGACATATTCCGGTTGTGGTACAAAAATGATATTCCGAAGGATGCACCACTAAGTCAAAAGTAATCGTTGTCTACCATTATTCAATTTGAATTCACTTCAATTCAATGAACAACAGAATTCCATCCCAACATAGTGTCTGCAGAGACTAACATTTTCTGTTGTTGCATTTCAAAATGTCTCCTTTCCACTACTCTAGACATTGATAATATCCTTTATCGTTTTGAGCAGTGAATTTTATCATATATGCATTCGGTCTCAACGTGCTTCTATGCTAAGGATAACCTGGGTGATGTGAAAAGTGTCTCATATTGCTAAGAGCTTTTACTTAGCTTCATTCTTTTATCACGTTTCTACAATATCGATGGGAAACTAAAAACTACAAAAAAAAAAAAACAAACTAGCAAGTGAATCCTTTTGTTGAAGATTGTTTCCTTTCAATTGTGATCCTTGTTTCTCTGGCTGCCTTTCTTTTCAAATCCACTAAAGCCATCTTACACTTGACAAGGCATTGAAAATATATTTTATCTCCTTCGACAACGACTTTGATTTCGATTTCGGATCTCAGAGTAAGGACTTTATGCACACAAACGAGTACATAGCACATGAAAAGGATACAAAAGCTTCGCTGAAATTTTCTGGAAAATTGCAATTTCCTTTCCTTTCCTGCCGAGGAGGAATTTTTTTTTATTTTTTTTTTTCCAATTTTCAAAAGTCTCTGAATTTGTATCGTCGTGTCGCGTAGCGTCGCATCGTCCCTGATCAATTTCTTTAATTAAATCTGTCGATTTGCAAAGTGCATTCATGCATTATCCTGCCGAAATTCAATAGTTTAGAGCTATCTGGTGGTTTCACATATGCATTCGGTTAGGTTAAAAATATTCTGGAGATAACATAAGAACGACCATCCACCAAACAGCTAGTGTTTGAAATTTCAATTTTATAATTGAAAATCTCAAAGCTTTGTGGTGGGACACTTCGTCACATCCTCAGTGATTATTGCTTTTGAATTTTTTCCTTATTTTCTTGTCATTCTCAAAGGATTGAAATACGAGTACAATAACGAAGGAGAGAGAGTAGTAGTCGAATTCTGTGAATGAAAAAAGTACACTCGTCGTGTACACTAAAAAAAATGTGTCCTTAAAAAGGATTCCATTCCAATTCGTGATTAATTGCAGTTTCAACGGTACCCTGCGCTTCGATTTTCTCTCTGTTTTACTTTCTGTTCTTATCCTTGCAAAGGATATGTGATATGTTCACAAAAAGAAAAATCGAAGAAAAATAGAAATGCCAGTTGGAAAATTGATGACGACCTCAGGTTTTCATTTGTTTTCAACACTCCTGAGGTTCTTCTACATAGGTACGAGTACATATGTATATCAGATACATGGTTTCTGCCACACCATTCACCATTCAATATCACATTCATTTTACGGATATTCTCCTCATCCTCCATCCCATTTTGTGTGGGTCCTGTTGTTTTGTGTGAAGAACGTATTGTTCTTGTCAGCATTATCCTTTCTTTGGGGAGCGAATTTTTTGTTTTCACTGAAAGAAAGCACTTTGAACAATTAAAAAAATAAAAAATAAACAAAAAAGTAAAAATACGAAACAGTTGTGCTGTCAAGAGATCCACAACTGGGGTATGGAGCGGAGCTATACGAGTACACTGACAACAATAAATTCAACCTGGCATAAGAACAGTGTTAATTCTGCAGGTACGAGAATGAACGAGTAGTAGTATCTGCTGGTAATACGACTATGAGTATAATACACCTATCTACAGCTAGTATCTATTCCTGAAAACCCATCAGGAATGCGAAATCGATTTACCTCCTTTGATAGCAGGTGGTTATGTTGATTTTTTTTTTCTCAGCCCCCCCCCATACCGTTTATATATTTTCTCTAATGAATTGTTTTCGTGGTATAAGTGTATTTTAATACAAGGAAGTAGGTAGGTACTAGATAAATTGGAGAAAATTGCTTCTCGATTGATGAAAATTAAAAAGAGACAAATTTACATTGAAATTGGTTCGCTAAAGAAAACACAGGCGAATAGCTGGTCTTATTTTACATTTCCCTATCTCCAGATAAAAGCTCTAGAAGAGAACTCATTTTATTGCTAATCACGATTAAGAAAGACTCTGTAAAAAAGGAATGCGGCTTAAAATATAATGATCCTACACAGAAGTTTTGTACAATTTATGATGAAGGACTCTGCATTATTGGCCTTGCTTAGCCAATGATTTCCAAGCAGGAAGAATAGATTGCTTCAGTGAAATCTTGCTCGATCCCTGAAATTCGTAAAACGTCGATATTAGTCATTACGGAATCCTATTGCAAGAACGAAATCAAATCTTAATGTTCTGACGAAAAACCCTTGGTTACCGCACAGTCAAAATTGTAAGTGAGCCTTCCAAATTGGTGCTTAAGTGTACTAAAGAAATCACAGAGCAAATCCATAGAACGGGGTTTTTTAGGTGCTTGTTCTTTTTCCAGTAGAAATTATTTGACTCCACGGATCCCATCCTTTGATGAATTTCATACTCCAAATCGTCAGCCATTTAATCATGGAAGGATTTAGTGAAAAGATCTAAGTCAACTTTGTTTTTTTTTTGGAATAAATACCCAACTGTGCCCCCACTGCGATCTAAAGATATTTGTTCAAACAAAATTGTTATTGAGAAGCCAAGGGATGCTCAGTTCAAATGAATAAATTGAGAATCTATATCTACCGGTGGAGATTTTGAGAAATTTCCCAAGAACTAAAATTTCTATAAGAAAGTATCGTCCGCTTTAAGGCACTTAGATACTCGTAGAGTCAAGCATCCACATAAGATATATTCCGCAGTTTTGCCGTCTTACATGCAATGAAGACTTTCAGTTTCCTGTATGAGACCTATTTTGTGTAGGTGATATCGAAAGTGGCAATGAGCGGTTAGAAATCTAATCAATCCCTTTTGAGTTGTAGGGATTCGTTTGCTTTTTGTGAAAGGGTTTGTTAGCTCTTTTATTCTGACGAAGCTCTGGGATCTTTTCCCAATGGGATATACACATTTTGTTCTCCCAACTCTTTATTGCTCAGTTAATTGTTAAATTCGGGACAGTTGCTAGCTAGAACATCGGCTATTTCATTTCCGACAGTGCCTTTATGACTAGGTACCCACCAAACTTTTACTTTGCTATTGCAGGAGAGGTCTTGTTGTATATTGGAGCAGCTCAAGACTGATTTAGAGTCAATGAATACAGAGCATACCTTGAAAGCTTTTGGACTGTCTCTAGGCATGTATATGAATGGAAACACCCTTCATTCCCTTGTTGAGGATACGACTGGCGCACTTTTGAATAACATGTATTTCCGCTCAAGTCTGGTGCGATTTTTCCCCAACGATTGCAATATTCTGGCGTTTAATCCAAATATACCAGGACCTACTCTGGTGTCCACCTTTGATGCATACGTATACAACTCAACAAATTTAAGGCTTGAAGTTGGCTGGTTTTTATCGTTTTATGCTTATCGGCTTGAGAACACCATATGAAACCTTCTACCGAAGCACACTGTCGTCATTAACTGCGATTCATTTGATCTACCTTGTCAAGTCATAAATACTGGTACACAGAAAAATCAGCGCCAAATGAAAACGAATTAATATTTAAACAATTTTGTTATTGGGTTATTCAATGGCTACAAGTCTCAGAACAACTTTTTCGACGACTTCAGACGATGTGGCAACTAATCGATTGCGAGATGCTCTTCTTGCATGGGGAAATGGTCCAATGCACGGACAAGGGCTGGCTTCAACGACTCAATATTTGAGTGTCGAGTAGAGCAAGCCATGCCCTCTAATACGAATCAAAACTTGTAATCCAAGGGGTTAAGGTATGGACTACCAGATGGCCAATCATCCGTTGATATAAAGTCCGGAAAGTTGTTGTTGAGCCACAGTTGAGACGTTTCTGCTTTGTGAGCTGGAGCATATTGATATACTTTGGCCGATGTTTTCACTCCTTTCTCGCAAAAATGGAGCTTGGTAACGCCATCGTAGCACACTCCCCACCACACCATTACAGACGCGTGATGGTGGCCTCTTTGAACCCTCGGGATGAGTTGGGATGCTTCTCTGGATGACCGAGCATACACACGATCGTTCTGCTTATTGAACGATTCTTCTACGGTGAAGATTTTCTCGTCAGTAAACAGAATTTGTCTGTGAGCGTTCTTCGAGTACCGGCTGAGAAACGCTTTCGATCTCCGCTTGCGTTTTACCTTCAATGCGGCCGTGAGCAGGTGTCCAGTGTGTCGCTTGTACGCGCTGAGTCCTTAATCCTCTTTGATAATGCGAGACATGGATTCTTGCGAAATTTGCGTTTCCCGCGACAAGATTTTCTGTCGATTCGTTTCTTCACGGCTTTGATCGCTTTCGGAGTTCTCATAGTGTACGGACGGCCGGATCTTTGACAGTCTCGTACTCCACCAGTATCCTCAAACATCTTCACAGCACGAAACACAAAATTTCAAGTGATTCCAAGCGGTTGCACGTCCTTAAGATATCGCCTTTTCCCATGTTGCATTTAAGTAGGCCAACTACAACAATACGATTTTCGATGTCACAATGAAGCATAAATATCAACTGTCAAATCGCAATCAATACGAAATGGATGCGCCCAGTGCTGCATTCATAATGAGTGAGTTCAGTTGTGTACCAGTATTTATGATTTTACTAGGAAAGTGATGAATCTGTCCTTTTTGTGGGAGTTTGACAATGCTGCGAATAGCCATTGTTTTTATGAAGAGATGGCGTTCTGTTTGACTAAGAATGCTTCTTAAACTTCTTAAACTACTACTGTGCTTTTTGCCGACGATGCCAAGACTTGTAAGTTTTTGTAGCCGCTGCGACTTTTGTATGACAGATTTCTAGATTTGTAATTTTTTTTTGTACTTTTATGAGTAGGTGATGATAGTTCTTATCACGGTGTTAAACTTTCACTTATACGAATAAATCGTCAGCGTATCTTATTGTTTGTTGAATCAAACTTATAAATTTAACAAATCGGTCTTCAAAGACCGTGAGATTACACCTCTTTGTGGAGAACCTTTGAAGGCAGAGACTGAGATTCAAGTCTCACCGGGAAATGTGGAGATTTTCTGATGTTCGAACACCACTCTTACCCAATGGCTAGTGGAATGGCGAATATTACCTCAAGACTTAGCTTAAATGGATTCATATTCAGTATTATCGAAGGCACATTCAATATGTATGAACGCACAAAGTACAGCCTGGTTTTGTAGGTCTTTTTGTCTTTGATCTGTGTTACAAGATTCAGTGAATATTCTTCCTTAGATGTTTCTTTGCTGTATGCGTCTTGGAATCAACTTATTCGCTCCATAATGTGAAACTGAGAAACCCCAGAAGTGAGAACCATACTGCAAGCCTAGATGGCAATTAATCATCCTTAAGGCAACACTCAAATGTTTCTAAAGTATTCGAGTATTTTGCAAAAAACTTCCCTATGCGTTCTTACAAAGTCGTCTCTTGTATCATGAACCCAGAACTAAAGTCAAATAACCATGATGCATGTCAAAGTTTTCCTTATTGTGTTCTGTGGAAGAGATGTGGACAAATCTGGATTTTCACCAAAATATCTTCCCAAGGGTCCAGGCACAATTTTGGTTCAACCGCTGCATTTAATCAACCGAGAGCAGGGGTATTCCAACAGCAGTCAATTCATTATGAAAAAATTGACTGTCATGAGGAATGTGTCATTGAGCCGTACTTCTTCCGACATGATGACGTTAAGTGAATTACATTTAACATTTAAGACAGCTGATTGTTTATATTTTAAAGTTACATCAACAGTTCTTAAAAGAGATTCATACCATCGTGCAGTATTCGCACTACAAGATCCCAAGAATTTTTTAATAGTAACTGACCGGTATAATAAGTGGCATAAGCTATGATTTCAAATTATTTCTGCCTTATTCACTTCCCTGTGTAAGTAATGGACAACAAGAAAATTGCACACTACAGTCCTATGTTGGAAATGACTGAACTTCGGAAGAGAGGTAGGAAGGATCTACGTCTAATGAATTCATGCGATTGAATCAACGATGGCATCAAAACTCTTAGGGAGGCAAGTAATTTATATTTAAGTGAAAGCATGAGCACTTAATGCATCAACGGCAATCCACTCTAATATCTCCAAAGCTGGTACACAGAAACATCCAGTCCGTTTTTCATTAGAGATCAGAACGGGCTTCTCATGCCAACAACTCGTTTCAATATTTAATATGCCAAAATCAGACATATGTGCAGACAGGAAGAGGTTATGAGCTCAAAAAAAATACAAAGCAGTGCACTGAGTATAAAGATTAAATTATCTTTGGCGATTTTGAATAAAAAGTCAGAAAACGCAACTCTGGTGGCCACCTCCACTAATAGGTAAAGGCTCATAGACTTTATAGTCTGGCGAAACCTTGTCGTGGCAAGCATAAGTGTCCATTATTTTGATATTCTCAAGAAGACATGAAAGGTTTTCGATCAATTGACTGTCAACCGCATTAACTGGCCAATAGATGTCCGATTGTTTCTAAGGGCAGTAGAATCGAATAACTACAGTGACTTTATGACACAGAATTATGCATGTTTTGAAGGAAAGATACTATGAATGTTCCTTAGTCTCACTAGCATATGGTGGTAATTCAGAGGAAGATACAGTGGTGAACTTTATAGTTCATAATGACTACGACTGATAGAGTACATAATGCCCAGTGCTCAGGCTACTGGAATCTTCGGATCCATCCAAGGTAAATCTTGAAGAAAAGCCATGAGCTTTAGATCGATACACATACTCGTACACACCACGTACGTGTATTTATCGATACCGCGTATGACAGCATCTGTAGACAGGAGCAATACTTAGTTGCTCAAACTTCAATGGAGAATGCAAGATGCTCCATCAAGGTCGGTAAACACATCACAGAGACCTTTCATGTCAAAAAAGGATTTAGACAAGGCGTTGCGCTGCTATGCTATTGCATTAACAGCATTCTTCAAAGAAAAGTGTAGAACTAACGCGCCAAGACAAGAAACACAATTTTGCAAAAATCATATTGACAAAATCGGACGAAAGCAGCGTAATTTCGGTGGCGTTTGCGCGACTATTAAGACGGAAGCGCCGAAAATGGATTCAGCAGTTAACAGGGTAAGGCCAAGTACATGCTGTCAAGCAGAAAGAACACGTAACACCGTCGTCTCGGACAGAACTTCACCCTCATGTCAAAAATGGATTAGGGAGCTCTTGCCTGCTTTGAGAGAAAAATTCAGGGTGAGGCCTGCACAATGATATCGATTTACCAGAACAGTGAGGTCTAAAGACTGAGATGTATGGGTCCACTTGTTGGTTGAGGCCCAGGTCCAACCCAGAGGACAGCCCCCCATTAAGTAAGTACATGGCGCCCTAAGTAAATTGGAAGAAGTAGCCTACGAGTGAGCTTAGTGAGGACACTCGGTAGTGGAGCTTCAGGTTCGGCCCTAACTTAAGCTCCATCGATAGCAAACAATAAGTAAAGGAGAATTGCAGAAATTCTTTTCTTATTTTTACAGACTGTACACATTTCATTGCACTATAAAAATTGTCGAATATCCATTATAAAATCAACCTTAACTGTTACTACTAACATTATAGTTTGAAGACATCAGGTTTCACTTCATTTTAATTTAATTTAACGTCGTTATAGAAAAAGTATCTAATAGCAGTTTCGTTATACATATCTGATACACTGCCTTATCTCGCACATCATCACTACCTCTACAAAAGCGATGATGAACAAAATGGGAATAAGATAAGAACCCTCCCCGTATGTAGATACTCGTATGAGACGCTATTTTCAGCTTAGCTCGTTGGAAACAAGTTAACTCGTTTTAAAAGCGTTTATCTCAAATAAAAATCCGACACTCAAGAAGCCTTGAACGTTAGTCATTCACATTTCCTTTTGCCCATCTTCACCATTTGACGTAGTAACGAATATGTGTGAGAGATCACAGAGTTTTGTATTGGTGGCCATAGCTTTACTACGAGTATATTGTGTCACCCCCATGCTCAAACACCATGTGATGACGTTCTCAGGTTTCAAATAAAAATAAAATAAAATTCGTTTTTCCTTTCTCTTGGGGTGGACATCCATACGTATTGTTTTTTGTTTTTTTCATTTTCCCAATTCTCCTTTTAACTGTCATTGTTACAGATTTTTTTTGTATAATTTAGTCTTTATCGTCCGTTTAGATGGAGTAACTACAGTACTATGTCACATATGAGACACACTTGGAAAATGTATATTTTTTGATCGTCCTTAATTTTGTTGGACTATTAATCGTTTTTTATTGTACGGAATAGAACACGCAGACCGGGATTAGCCCATTGAACTCCTGGTTTCTTTCGTTAAGCAGAAATATTAGTGAGGCTTCAGTCATAAAGCACCACATCAGAGACGAGTTCCGTCCGCCTGATGCGAGCTTAAACCAAACACTCACCGAGAGTGCGCCACGGTGTTGTCATCACTCACACAGCAAGCATCATAGGACATTTTATCACTTATGCAAGACATGTACTATCTATCTACTATCATATACTATCTACGGCATTTATGACATTTAGCTCACATACAGCTGGAGTGGACTGCTTCGGACAAGGCTGCCAAAGAGGGCCTTTACCTTCAATTCACTGTTGATCCAGTCAGATCTTCCGAGTTTGGCTTAATAGCTCTTTGAAGAGCTTAAACTGAGCTGCCACTTTTATCGGGTGTTTCGAAAAAATCGTCGTTGTAAAAAGCACTCTTCGAAATATGAATTACTCGTATATTCGAACGGTTATTGGAGTCACTGCAAATCTAAATTACACCATACAGGAGTTTTAAATGGATACTTCAGTTCAATCGATTTGGTGACAGACTCGTTTAAGTTCTAAGCAGCTTTCTCTATCCTCTGCCCGATGCCTTGACATAACGCCAAGCGACAAAAGGCCGAGGCCTCTCTCTGATTCCTCCTATTCAATTAGGTCAAGACTTCGCATCCGATTGTAAATTCAGCACAAAAAGACAGGTTTTCTGTCTTACCGATCGCTCATTGTTTCTTCAAATTTTGGTTTCGTAAATTCCCTGTAAATTTAGTAGATGAGTTCTTATAACAGTTCTTATAATCTGCAATCAGTAATTTACATGCCGCCAAATAGGTGAATCCATCCCAAAGATAAGTGGTGGGGTTATTAATTAGCCACCACTGATCAAATAGGTGTATGCTTCTTGCATATGTTAGGGGTGGTTGATGTGCCTATCGGTTCATGGGTTAATCAGCTTGTTGTATAGATGTGAAACAAGGCACTCGTGGTACACAATACACAGATGCCACGGAAATACATGGATTCTTATCGTAACTGCGGGTTGCATGTTGCGCTGGCAGTTCAAAGCAGATGAATCAAGCTTCAATAAAACAAGTGAGGTTGAGGCAGTAAACAGAGGGCTTATGAGTGTGACTCTATGTTTCAAACTGGAGCGAATATTTGAAAATATAAGAAATACCAAACTTAACCTTACCATTCTCAAAATTAATCGAAATCAAAAACTTTGTTCTTCCAGTCTTGGAATACCACTTTAAAGCCAGTCTTTGCCTTCCGATTTTTGTTCTTTCTCATCGAGATTACTGCTACTGTCCTAGTTTTTGCCCATTTGCTTTGGTTAATGATGCACCTACCTTAAGAGATACTACCTTTATCACTTAAATAGAGTTTTTGATCATCTGTGTAAGGTTCGTAATACTGTGTATCCAAAAGCAGTCACATGAAGTCGGTGTGGTCCAGGTATTTAAAGTAGCATGTCACTCTTTGTTGGAGAGTCCTGCACAGAATACTTCGCTTATTGTCGCCAAAAAAAAAAAAATACTACGAAGACTCGTAAAATTACTAAGAATTTAAGTTTTTTGATTTGAAAAAAAAAACCTCTCAGAATGGGGAATTTTACTTCTCATGTGGGGCTTTAGCGAGCGGCGATCTTGTCAGAAATGCCTGTCTCTCAAAAAACTATTTACATTAACTCAAGTTTCACACTGTGGAAAGCATCAAAGCCGTCCTTTTGAGATATTGTACACTGAGACGAATCAAACAATAGTGGAAAATTGTGCCCAATTGGCAGCAGTGTTTCTCAATATTACTAATAAATAGCGGATTTGAGGCGGCGATGCCGGTAATATTTCGTGTTGTCCGACAGCTTAAAACAGACAACTATACCATGACAAAGACGTCATACGAGGCTCTTTGGAGGCATTGGTTCAGTAAGGTGGAAGGTGGGAAGGGGTCACTAAATATGAGATGTTGATGTCACTGTCGTTAGAATCGGAAGAAAGTTTTACTAACTAATTCCTTTCTCCATTCTTCGATGCATGGTTATGATGTGTTTTCGTTGGTTCTAGCGGGTGGATGTTCTTTGGTCTGTTTTACTTATTAGCTTCTTGCGTTGCAGATTTGCTGCGGTCTGACTGATTAAACAATATCACAAAATGCTTCCTCAATCTCAGTAGGTGATCCTTATTCAAAATCAGGAAGGACCCATCTACGCTCACTGTTTATGTAATTTCGTATCTCATTAGGGCCTCGTAATGTGGCACCGCTTTGCTGTAACCTTAACTTCGGTCTATAAAATATGATTGCTGATATGCTTGTCGCATTTTACAAATAGAACAAAACTTTGTTACAATTTTTCAATTTTCCAAAATCTTGCTACTGCTGAGGCGGCTTCGATGCATCTCCCGCTGTTTGATGATAGCCCCTCCAAGATTTCATTTTGAATTTGTGAAAGCAACGAGTATCCGAAGGTAGATACTACAATTTACTGGTTGATATGAGTTCTGTGCGGAGGTGGACTTGCTTAGGTAGACCACAGGATGATAGCCGAGCTCTATTTAGATTTCGACTCTTCATAAGTTTCAGTGATAGTTAGGACAACTTTCAGATTGTCGTCGGTTAACCAGTAATATGCTGTTCAAGTTCGTTCGGCTGATCATGTGGCAGACTCTGTGTGCTGTCAAAATGCATTTCAAAGTTAAAAGGTCTGAGGCTTCACTTGTGAATACGTCAGGAGCCGATGTCTTTCACTATAAGACGCGGAAAGTGGGAGCAAACCAACCACTTGAAAATAGCTCCATTGAAAAACACCGCCATGCAATGGAATCTGCGTTCACAGTGAGTCAAAAATGCACGTCTTTCCTAGCAGATTTGGAGAAAAACAATTATTGGTACTTTAAAGAGTACAGCGTCACAAGCGGTTTCTTTTCTCTCTAACGCGTTTATTCGTTGCTACATGGCGGCAGTCTCGGCATTATGCATTTTTACAGCTGTTTTGGTGTCTTCTTCAATGCGTTGGATTTGCTCAGTGGGATATTACTTTGTTGACATCATCAAATCGTCGAATTCAACTCTCCTTAATTTCCTCAACCCGTTGAAGAAATTTACCCCGCATTTTGGAAATTTCTTCTGCAAAGCCAAGTCTGATTGACTCCGCTTGCTTAGTTCGATGTTCCTCCAAGATTTTGGCAGTGAATGTGTTCTCGTTTTGAATCACCTTCACGACGGGAAGAGAGACAGTTGAAGGCGCAGATGGAAGGCCTTTTGTGGGAGCAGCTTTTCAGCGTAGTTTTACAGGTGACATGATTTTTTGAGAAGAGAGAAGCTTTACTGTAGATATTGGGTGCAGGGCAAAATAAAATCACAAATTTTTCGTTCCCGGAAAGTAACCAAATAAAACACATCCGTTCACTATAACATTTATCAATGGGTAACTAGAAATCTAGAAAGCGCTACGTAAAACTGAAGTAGAAACCCGGAGCCAGTTTTGACAATTGTCCCACGATAGCAGACCATAAGCACTCAAGTTGAAAGAAGTCGGCGAGGGTATACGTGCCGAAAAATCACTCTTTTATGGTTTGAAGTTACGGAGTTCTAAGCATTGCTGAAGGGTTTGATGCATCATCGATCGACACTGGTGACCGATTTTGATCTCATTTTAATTGTCACCCTCTCCCTGCACAATTTCGAAAAAAAAACATTTTCTTATGAAAGAAGAAAGAAGACGTAGAGGCCTTGTCCTGACATTTTGAAGAACATCCGTCCCGACGATTTAAGAAACTCATTCTTCATACTTTTAAACAATGCAAATCACTGTTTAAGTCTTAAGAGGGCTAATTAGAATAGTCGGTTTTGTAGTTCTTATTTTTAAAACCCGTTCACTCTACTACCCACATTTCTGACCATCCTATCCAAGTTTAATGAAAAAGAATTGTAGTGTGCCTTATTTTATGACAGAGTACTGTAAATACACACATTAATCTTATATGAACAAGTATCTACGGCTTTTCCCAAGTGATGATGGCGTAGCTCAGTTTTCTTTTTTTGTATCTCCTTTTTCATGTCGAGTATACTGCATAATGAATTATTACCATTAAGGACACCGGAAATGTTCGGAATTAAGAAGGCCAAATGTTGAACCTGTTCATTCTCACAGTCAGCCCACCTTCTACTTTACTCACTAATATACATGCACACCTATATAGGTGGATTGGTTTTTTTCCTTTATGAAATGAGTTTTATGATCATGAGCCAAAGTAAAAATAAAAAAAAATAAAAATGGCAGGGTGAGAAAAAGGGACAAAAAAAACATCGTACACGTAATGTCCTTTAAAATACGTCCGTTTTGCTGTATCATGATTCCATTGTAGGATGCGGATTTTTATTATATTTATATTTTCATATACAACAGAACCTCGTACATTGCTGTCGTTACGCTATGTCCGCTTCAGTCCCTGTTCAGGCGTCAGTCGGCGGCGGCGGGTAGGGGAAGAAAGCTAAATTGTGAAAAAGAAAGGATTTTCTCGTTCCTCATTTTAATTAATGGTGTTTTCCTTTTTTTATGACATCGAATGCTCGAATGAAATGGATAATGGGTTTTTATGGATTTTGTGTGATTTGGTCTTTATAAAAGAATGATTCGGCAGAGTGGGGGGAAGATGGTTGGATAAGAGTAAAAGTGAAGCTGATAATTATTGTCAATTGCTCATCACTTTCTTTTGTGTGGCGATAAATTGAAGAAGGAAATGAGGTGGTATTCCGGTCTTCTATTCTTTTTTTTTTTGATTTTTTTTGATTTTCTTTTTTGTTTTTTTGTTGATGAAAGGAGGAAGTCTTTGGGTTATTGGGAAGGAAGCAATAGAAGCTGATATCGTTTCTTTTTTTTTCAAAAAGAGAATCCTTTCTTTAAATTTCTTTATAAGAACCGACTATTGTGTGTGTTGGCATGTGAGCAAAGATCATGTAACATGGGCTGATTGGAGGTAATTGCGTAAGCGAAGCTAGACTGAAATTTAGGGAGCCTAAGTGCACATTTTACAAGAACTAGGAAGTCGGTATTGAGAAATGTAATATATGCGACTACTTACAAATATTATGCAGATTCTGAGTAGATTTTAGTAGCATTTATAAACTTCTGATAGACCACTGATATGCCAATTCACAGAACGACGACACTACGGACTGTCTCATGAAAGATTCGTATTTGTAGCGAAAACCCCCTCAAGTAGATACCATTGCCATCCAAGAAGTATGGTTTAATGGATCAGGCAAAGGCAATGCAGATTTCTCGTGTGGTCAAAACTTAAATGAAGAATCAGCACCTACTCGGATGCAAGAGTGCAAGTATACCAACACTTGTTTACACTACGCATCACGATAATTTTGGCCGCAGACACCTGATATGCGATAATGACTCCATGACAAACTTGTCGGCGGTATCGTAAGCATACCAAATAAGATCGTTGATAGTTTTAACCCCAAATTCGATAAAAGTGCGGCAATATTTCAGAGATTGGTTCAGTTTTTTCTGGACGTCATAAAGTTTCAACATTGAGTCGAACTACTTTGGCAATAATGCACAAAGTGCAGCTGGTACTCGGTGGTTTGTGAAGAAAGTTCGTGAAACTATTGGGTCTATAATAATTCATGCGGTTTGCTAAGAGATGGCGTAACTTGTATTATTCCATTGTTATTATTCCATTGGAACATGCGTTGGAAAGCTACTGTTATTGTACGTCATTTCAGTATATGTCATTCATTCGAAGCGTAAACAACAATAATTTTTTTTCACTCAAATATGTCGAACTTTGTGCCTGAAAAAGTGTTTTTGCGGGGAGTTCTTCTTCATTACTTTAATATGAAGAAAACTGTTGCCAAAAGTCTTCGTATTTTGGTGGAAGTTTATGGTGAACATGCGCTAGCTGAGCGAACGTGCCAAAAGTGGTTTGCACGATTTAAAAGTGGTGATTTTGGCTTGAAAGACGATGAACGTCCTGGGCAGCCAAAAAAGTTTGAAGATCAAGAACTGGAAGCATTACTCTATGAAGATTGTTGCCAAACACAAGAAGAGCTCGCAGAATCTTTGGGTGTCACTCAAGCAGCCATTTCAAAACGAAAGGCGGTTTTGCATGTCCGAAATGCTGCTGGAACGCCACAAAAGGAAGTCATTTTTGCATCGGATTGTTACTGGTGATGAAAAATGGATTCATTACGACAACCCCAAGCGCAAAAAATCATATGTGAAACCCGGCCAACCAGCCAAATCCACGGCAAAGCCGAATATCCATGGCGCGAAGGTAATGCTCTGTATTTGGTGGTGGATCAGATGGGTGTGCTGCATTATGAGCTGCTAAAACCGGATGAAACCATCAATGGACAACGCTACCGAACACAATTAATCCATTTGAAGAGAGCAGTAGCCGAAAAATGCCCGGAATATGCGACCAGAGACGAGGCAATAATTTTCAGTGGATGGGAAGTCTTACCCCACCCGCCTTATAGCCCAGACCTTGCCCCTTTTGACTACCATTTGTTCCGGTCGATGCAGAACGCCCTCACTGAAAAACGGTTCACATCAGAGCAGAATATCAAAAATTGGCTTGATTCATTCTTGGCCGCCAAGCCGGCGCAGTTCTTTTGGGATGGGATCCAGAAATTGCCAGAAAGATGGGAAAAAGTCATAGCTTCCGATAGGCAATACTTTGAATAATACTATTGTACATGTTTTTCTTAAATAAACGTTCAAATTTTGAGAAAAAAACCGCACGAATTATATACCCAATAATATGCTGATTGATAACCGCACACAGTCCCATTTTCATCCTGTGCACTCAACAGAGAATATTGCAGGTATTGGCGAAAGAGTGCGCCAAAAACCCTTAACCCATAGCCAAAGGAGAATTTAACATATTTTGCACAAAAAAGGGACAACTGACTCAGAAATTGAAGAAAAAGTAACCACCCGCTTCGTGGATGATGACAAAGTGCATTTCCAAAACTAAGCGAAATTGTCGGAGAAGCTTGTACGTTCTGAACGTGTGACTGTTTAGTGCCGTTTTTTTTCATTGAGTGGCGGAATCATTGGGCCACAGTCTATGAAAAGTACTACCGAGGCAAGATAACTAATTTTTTATGGTCATAAATTGAGGATTTGGACTTGGACGAGCTATGGTTCCAATTAGATGGGACGACGTGCCACATAAGTCCTTCAACAATCGAATAAAAAATTGCGTTAACAGGATGGCCTGCTCCCATGCCAACCGAGAATTTATTTGAATGAAATAATATTCCGAAATTTGTCGGAAGGCTTATTCTTATCAATAAAGCAACAATCGTTGAGAAAACCTGAGGAGTAGGTATTTTTTTATAGCCTTTTCATAAAGATACCAACAGATGGCCCTCCGTATAGCAAACTTATACCACTTACGTGAGATCTCAGAAAAGGAAAAGAATCACACGATCGAGGCTATGGGGACTTGTTACTGGAAAAATTACTTCCGGAAACATCACTATGAACACATATCCCGAAGAGCAACATGCAGGTTCCAAACACCTGGAAGCTGTATCTAATAGAGTCACAATTGATAGAAATACAGGAGAGATTATTTCTGTAGACTATTGAAGGAAGATTAAGTGGAACTTTCCGCCAATAGGCAGCATAAACGATTTAAGGCGGCAACAATCGGCAGCAGCTTTGCTTACTTTACCAGTAGAAATCGAATTCTATTCAAACTAAACACCAATATGAGATCCTAACGTGGTTTTCCCAATGCAGAGTCAAGTAGATACCGCTCATATATCGCATTCAATCTACTGTTGAAGCTGTTATCAATAATCTGAAGGACTTTTCGTCCTGGCAAATTTATCATTGACCAGATATTCTGTTTACAGGAGGAACTTCATATAGATATTGCAAAGGATAGGTTAGAGTAGCTGTTGGAAATACCAACCCCCATAGGCCAGTTGGCGCATGATGATTCCATGTGGATCTGTGATCCTCGTATTCGGGAAATCACTTTGAGCTTTTGACATAGCGTAGGAGACCTTTGAGGTCTGTATTGCTCAACTCGCTTAAGTCGTTGAAGAAGGTCGGTCCTAGGTACAATTTTATTCTTTAGGTGAGAGCTGGGCATGTACAAAAGAGGTGTGGGATTGTTTCCTTCTCCTTCTTGTCCATACATCCTCTGTAGAAGTTGTTACTATAAACTTGTCAAGTCTTCTTACATGTTTACAGTGATGACGCTGAAGTGCTTTTTGTTTTAATGGATCAAACACTTAGAGCGATTCAGATCCAGTTTTGGACAGATTTATTTGGTCGCTTAACAAGTTGGTATGCAGCTTGAGAGAGAGTAGACGTGTCCTTAATTTTGTCCGGCAAAATTTTTTATTTATATATATTCATTCACTCTGTACCAAGTTAAGAGCGGTTTAGAAACTCACTTAGATGCACAAACGCCGAAAGCCAACAGTTTTCGAACAGTTAAGAAAGGAGTTACGAACAAAGATACACGTACACCTCTTTCTGTTTTGGAATTGGAGGAACGACTTGCAAGACTTACTGAAGAAATTGTCAATCACATCTCAACAGATATCAGTCAACTGCGTAATGATATATTTCTTCGCATATCCTCCATCGAGGAGAGACTGACATCACACATCAAAGAGTCGGAATTATGCATCAACAACTTAATTGAAAGGCAAAGAAATATGGAGTCCTGTTTTGATGCATTTGAAAAATCCATCCAAACCTTAAAGACGCAGCAAGAGGAAGAGAAAATGAGGATAGCGGAATCGCAGACCCTGGATGTGCAACTCAGTGATCTCCAACAAAGATGTGAAGCACTAGAACGACGCGAGATTGCAGCCGATGCGATTTTATTTGGGGTCCCACAAATGCCAAACGAAAACTTAAAGACAACTTTTCATCACCTTTGTCACAACATCGACTGTATGCCTCCGCCTTTGAAAAGCATTTTTCGTGCTCAACAAAAACAACGAAGACATCCTAATGCAACGAGATTTGACCCTCCCATCATAGTCAAATTCCACTCGCCTCGAGAAAGAAATACCGTCTTGCAAGCAGTTTCTCTTTTTTGCAAGGATCACAGACTCCAAGATGTGGACATCAAGTCTGAAAACAACAAAAAGATTTACATGTTCGGGAGTCTCACAAGGAAAAACCGTTCGCTGTATCAGCAAGCGATGCGTCTTAAGCGCAGTAAGCAGCTGTTTAATGTGTACACACATTTTGGCTCCGTTTACGTAAGAGAGAGTGCAGATGCAGAATCGATACTGGTGGAGAGTGAAAGAGTGCTGGATGTTATTGCTACTAGGTGCCAGACGAAGAAGAAGACGAAATGATAATGCACACTGCCTAATATGAGTCCAGGGATTTGATAACGGCCTGACTGTCCTAAAAGACGCGGATACCCATTGCAGATATTACATATTTCTTCAGCCAGGAAAGGGCTTCCTTAATCGCCGGAATTTCCATTTGGAACACGATACAGTAATTGGGAAGGCAGAAGGAGAGGGTTAGGTTAGGCTTATCAGAGAAGACACAGTCCCCAACCCCACAATCAGTCTTTGAACCGTCAGTACAGAAGAGCATTTATTTTTCATCCCAGAAGGATCTGGAGGGAATGCTTACGTGGAAATATAATTTCTCTGACGCAATGCAATGTTACTTGAGACACATACATATTTGATCAAATTGAGGAGATACGGAGAAATTGCAGAGAATAATATAGTTTTGATGCCGTCGGGAAGCCAGCGGGCTCTCACGGACATCATATAAAGTCAATTTATTGAATTCTAGGCAAAGTGGTACATATTAGCTCAAGAAGCACTATTATCTGATGATTAGTTTGGATTTGACCAGCAATTCAAACAAATTTTGTATGCCAGTAGAAGCCCTCAAAGGCAAGCATTCAATCACGAAGTGAACTACAATCATCAGCATTTCGTAGCAGTTAATTGATTAAAAAGCGGTTGATTGATGATACATATTAAAATTATTCACTAAGCTTCGCAGAATAGCTAGAAAATCCCTTTCTTATCCAAACTTCAGCTTTTAAGTATAAGATCCCCGAAAGGTCTTAAAAATGTCTCACATAATGCAATATTGCCAAAAAGTAAAATTTCAAACCGACCGGACTAAGCAACATTGCAAGGATATTTCATTTAAGGAAAGAGTTCAAAAATGAACGGATATCTGTCCGAACTTTTTACACATATCGCATACAAAACAAGCAAATAAAACAAAACTTGCAGACAAGTGCAAAAAAAAAGACAAAAACAAGCATCAGACCAAGAAGAGTTGAAGTTGAAGTTTCTGTTAAGGAAAAGGATGAAAAAAAAAATGAAAAATTAGAGAAAAAAAAGAAAAGAAATGAACCAAGTTGCAAATAAAAACAAAAGTTAACTATTTAGGTGCATAGTTGAGGGGAAATGAAAACTTATAACTTCCATTATTTATTCTTCTTTTAGTTTAAGCTTTTTTTTCTCCTTTCTTTTCCTTACTGCACTTTCATACAAGGACGATTACTTGTACCCAAGCAATGTGCCCCTTGCTGATATGTGCACTAAAAGTTTGGATAAAGTTCAAAAAGCAAATATATATCCTGACGGAGTTTTTTCCTATTTTCAACTATCCATTTTTTGTTTTTCTTTTTTTTTTCGTCGAGGACTTCAAAAGTCCCCTTTGGTATCTTTGGTGGTGTATCTGCTAGTTCTAGACTTTTTCTCCACGCTCCATGATTATTCGTTTTATTGTTTTAGGATAGTTTTTTTGAAATAAGAAAAAAAAACCTTCTCCAACAGAACGTATCCACCGTAAATTATTTTTTTTTGTTACATATGTATGGTCTGCACATTGAAAGGGTTATCATCCCTTTGAAGGGTGATACGGTACAGTAACAGTGGGTTGTTAATCGAGGACTTTCATATACTCTTCGTGGTTTCCTGTTTTTATGTACCTTATCAGAGGAGTTTTTTTCCTGGCGAAAGTCGTAGTCACGGTTGCCGATTTGGGTGAAAAAACCTCAAAGTTGGCTATTCTTTTAGACTGTTGGTGTACGAGTAAAAGAACTTCCTTTGAAAAACGAACCTGCAAAATTGCATTGTGGCACCCACAGTGCATTGTAAGAGCTATTTTTCAGTGAAGAAACAGCTACAGCCCAAGAAGAACTATTGGGCTTTAAGAAGAAGATCGGCAAGCAAGCTGTGATTGCCATTGGGATCAAATAGGTAAAAGAGCATTCTTAAAATAATTGCCAATATCCATCAAATTAATATCTGTAACGTAGGAATGTTCAGTGCCCCAGCTATGACACCGAAATTTTTCTACATGACCTGAATGCTAAGCTGGGCAAAGAAGTCATTTCTGAGTACTCCATTGGGAAACAAAGCCGGCACGACACCACATCCGATATAGGCTCAGGTTTCTAGACTTCGAAACGGTACGCAACCTTATAGTAGCCAGCACGCGGTTCCCACACGTTAAAATTTATAAAGAGGCATGTAGGTCTCTGGACCAATTAACCGTCAACCAGATTGACCATATTGCGATCGACGCCAGACACTCCTTCAACATACTTAATGTCCTTGTTGCTGCCACGGTACGGATGCGGATATAACGAGCACAACAGAGTCGAGTCAAATCACCCATTTTCGACATTGAAAATCTCTCTCTAAATTCGGAAACCCCTATACAATCCATATAACCATAATGAGAATGCTGTCAATGAGACATCAGAGAAGCAGCATCTGAGGTAATTGGCTTCAAACTGCGACCACAGAGAAACCTCCGATTCGATGATGAATGTAGGGAGGCACATGCAGCCTAACTAAAGGCATACACAACTGTTCTGGATCGCAGGACGACGAGAGCTGCTCGTGAGCTCTACGAACAGAAAAAAAGGAAAGAACATTGATTTCTTAGAAGAAAAAAAAAAGAGCACGAGAAGCACGCGTTCGAGGAAATAGAGAGAGAGAGAGTACAGCGGGAATGTTGTTCGAAAATTCTATCAAAAAATAAAAAGACCATGCCAGGGCTACAAAGTCAGAATGGAAGCGTGCAAGGATGAAAACCCAAATCTAGTAGTAGAATCGTAGTCGGTGCTAAAAATATGGAAATAAAACTTTTGCATACTGTACAAGGGCGACGAAGACCATAATTCCGCTCTAAGACAGAATTAACCACCAACGCTTGACTATGATAGCGGAGAATTCCATTCACCTAGACGTCCAACTAGTTGAGATAGCGATATTGAGACTAAAAACGAACAAAGCTGCTGGCCCAGGGGGGCTCCAACAGAGCTATTTAAAGCAGCTGGAGATGGACTGGTTAGAAACAAGCACGAACTCATCTGTAAATGGAACTTCAGCATCATTTGCGCAATCCACAAGAAAGGAATCCCTTCGACTGCACCGACTACAGGGGAATCAGTCTCCTGTACATTGCCTACAAAATCTTCTCTGTCGTATTGTGTAATCGCCTGAAGCCGATCATGAGCAGTCTGATAGCTCCATAGTTACTATTTGTATTGACGGGGAATGCAGGAGGATATTTAACCACAAACTGCACGGGCTAAGCAACATTGGTTTAGTCAGGCGTATACGGATTAATTTTCTGGGCCTTGTAGAGCGAATGGGCACCACAGCTCCGGCCCGTATAATTTTCAAATCCGAGCCACGGGAACAACATAACATAGGACGGCCGAATCTACGGTGGTTCAAACAAGTGGAAGTGGAAGCAGTTCGCGAAAGATCGTGTTATCTGGGGAGGCTTCTTGAAGCCCAGGTTCACCCCGGACTGTAGTTCCACTTAAGAAGAAAAACATATGAATGATCCCTTTGAATAGCTTGGTAAAAAAAGCAGCGGAAATCGAGATCATCAGAGAAAGCGTCTCTACTCAAATTATACATGAAAATTTCTACTTTTTTATATTCATTCAAAGTGTGGATATTTGATTTCCAAAAATTTTCGCGAAGTCCGAGACCAGCTTAGTCAAAGGGTATATGAAACCGCAAAAGACCCGGGCTTAAACAATACCACGAACAAGTACAAGGGTCGAAGCACCGAATCGTAGCATTGTTTGTCCTTTCGACAAGAAACGAGAACTAAGCATTCTTTTAAAGATCTTTTTTGCTGTACGTGTAATATGTGAACATCTAAACAATCTGGTTCGTCTATACCATTGTGATTTCAAGTCAGAAAATTCGACCATTGATCAAGTATGCACACTACAACAGATATCGGAAATTTCAGATCGCCACTTACTATTTGGCGACTTCAAAGCCGTATATAGGGACGAGCTGTACAACCCCATATCTACTCAAACTCGTCAGGTTGTAGAGGATGACTACTGAGAATTCTCTTTGCACCATCAAGGTCGGTATTATATTAAGTAAGACCTTAAATGCCGAGAATGGTTTTGGATAGAGCGACAGGTTCTCGTGCGATTTTCTGCGTCTACGGATCTTATGTTTTGAAAAGCTTTCTGTCTGTTATTCTGCCTAAACCACATCTCACTCGTCCATTCGGTTTTTGAAAGAAATTTACGTTGAGCGTGTCCCATGACCATAAGGCGACCTTCAATCTAAGTTATCCGTCCTTGCCATCACAACAACAACAACCATACTGTGGCGTTGGCAGCCCGGTGCCATGGGCTAGCTTCTTGACACTCATTTGTGTTGCTCATGTTGTCATTTTTGTCACATCTGAACGGGGCCTAGGGTTTATCGCCGAATCCGAACGGCACTTCTTAGAGGCTTTTTCATAGGCAATTTTACTTTCGGGAGTTTGCCATTTCCCGCCGGTAAATGGTGATGATGATTCGAAAAATTGTTGGTGACCCAGCCAGGAATCGAACCCAGACTCTCTGCTAACCACCGCGTCCTTGCCACCACGCTAGATAAAAAAAAGGTTTAGGCTTTTTCTAGAGGTAACAGAGTTTTAACAACGTGATTTAGTATTTTGCACATCGCAATGCCAGGATTTTGTGTATTGCCCAGATGGACGTGCATGTGCGCCAAAAAATTTACGAAGGCCTCTTAAAGTTCGGCGACAATTCTCGAGAATTGAGAAAATATATTTATAATTTATAAAACACTGTTCCCTTTTTTTTCCTTAGCTGGTTTTGTATATACAATGGAAACACACTTTAGGAAAATTTTGAGGTTTCTCCGCACTCCCTGTGCAATTAAGAATCAACCATTAAATTTTTTTTAAAAATAAAAAATATAATTAAAATTAACCTGTTTTGTTATGATGTCTCAATTCTCAGTATTTACAAAATTATCCAAGAGTAAAAGTTTAAAATAACCCGCCTTCGCGCATAGGCCCTTGGAAGCTGGAAAATACATGAGAAACGACTTGTTTGCCTTCCCAAAATTACTTCCAATTTGGAGGCTTCACTTAAAAAAAAAAACACACTTGTGTTTGGACTGTAACTATTTTATTTCGAAAGCGAATCTTATTTTTCATAAATTTTTAATACTTTATTTAAGCCTCTTGGCCGGCTACTAGATTTAATATGTAAACATAATATAAATGAAATGTTTCTGATTTGGCGCTAATTTCTTAAAACCTGCCTTCTTTTAATCCGCTCCTGTAGCTTAGTGCATTTACTGTAGAGGCATATAGTTATCCCAAATTCGGGAGGGCATTTTGCAATGAAGTGTAATATACATCTTAATGTTCTCTAAGATTACATATGTCACATAGAATAGGCAAATCTTGGCGGCATGGTTTCTTATTTTCTTTCAATATTTTAAATTTAAAATTTTATTTTAAATATAACCCTAGCCTTGACCGTTGACCGTGAAGTTGCTGATTAAAAAGTGCGTCCGGTCTTTTAAACAATGATCGAGTTGGCTGTATGATCAATGTGATTAGATGTGAATATCTGCTTGAGCGTAGACGACAACGCGTTTAGTGAAATATTCAAACTAGCATCTCCCACTCCTCAAAACATTTTCCGCAGCATTTGCAGAAGACCGTACCCAGGTGCAGATGTCTTCGACATTACTCAAAACGCAGCTTGAGAGTGACTACAATTAGGAGTGTTACTCCAGACTCCAAGTGAATAATATATAGGGTGAACTACGAGTACTTGGGAGTCTAAATACTCTCTTTATAAAGAAGCCAAAGTAGTTTTCCAAAATTTGGAATAAGCAGAAACCCCAAACTTGTATTTAAGATGTATTTGTATTTAGATGTTTAAATTAGGACTTATCAAAACTTTTAGGTACTTGTACTTCACTTTTTCAATCTTTTCACCCTGGAACATCGACTTAGCGCTTAGTGTGTGTTCTTCCACTATCTCTGAATATTGTCATCTTTGACTTATCCGAGTTGACGGATAGGTTCCAAGTTGTACAATAACCATACAGTCCACTTATTATCAACCCCACGGTCTCTACCAAATCAGCAAGAAAAACGATAACATCTGCAAACCAAAATGCTGAAATGTTAGCTCCATTCAGTTGTATCTTTCCTTTGACCTGCTCAGTTATGCCACTTATGTATAAAATAAATAATAAAGTGCTCACACCCACTGATACTTCGATTCCTTGACATATGCATATGCTCGGTTCTTTTTTTACATTGCTTTTAGCACGTTCATCACCTTGGACGAAATTCGCTAACCATATAGTTGAAAGTAAAGTGTTTTATGGTCAATCAAATCGAGTCACAAACAGACCGAACATGAAGTTTTTTATGTCTAAACCAAGCTTGGAATTCCCAAAGAATCTTCCTATTTTCCAAAAAAACTCTGCAATTTGACCGAAAAAGGCCCGAAATTCTTCTTTAATTGGATTTCCGTAGTCTCCTTTCTCCGAACACAAATATTCGGTTAAATTCCATTGTAAGAGCTGTTAGAAGTTCCGATGAGCACTTCTTATATAATTCGAATGGGATACGAACAAACCGTGATGACTTATTTCTTTTGGTTTTCTCGATGGCAAGTACCACTTCTGAATCTATAAACGACGTGCTAAGATATTTCTCTACGATCAAAGGAGATGGATAGTGAGGAGACCGAGATATTTGTGGTGGTTGAGATGAATTATAAAATAGTTTCTTATAACTCCTCAGCTTGCAGAGCCAGCATGATTACATTCATTCGACAATTTCTAACCCTGGTCGCCTTTAAAAATTCAACTGATGATCTTGATCCGTTTACCAAGGCAGTATTTCGTTAGTCGAAAGCTAGCTCTTTTACTTGGCAAAGTTGTTTGAAATCTGCCGTTTAACAAACACAGGGTCTTCGAAAATCGCTCCTAGATGTAAGTAGTTTTTTTTTTTTTTTGAACGCTACATTTTTTTTGATGTCGACTTTGAATTTTGTGAAGTAGATCTATGTACAATTGGAACCATGGATAGCTACGATTAAATGCCAGAACAAGGCACTAAAGTCATTCAAACTCTCTAAAAAATAATTTATAGTGTAAAAACCGTTACTGTTTTGGTAAACTGAGTCAATATTGAAGAAACTGAATCCGTCGAGGTTTGACAAAGATCTGGTAGACCAAAAGTGGGCGCCCTACTGAGCACATTGCTGCTGTAGCACAAAGTGTCGCTAAATAACCTTCACCATCGGCTGTTTGGTGTATTTTAAATATGGATTTGCATTTGCGTCCTTACGAAATCCACGAGAACTGAAGCCAACAGTCAATTGGAGGTTAGAACATAATGTTGGTTTTGCACTCCAAATCGTCTTTAGTGATGAAGCCCATTTCACATTGGATGGATTCGTCAACAAACAAAATTGTCTCATCTAGGGAGAAGAAAATCCTCAAATAATTTCATTTCATCTACAAAAATCCACTGTTTGGCGAAGATGCAAATGAAAGAGCTTTACCTGTCAATCGAGAGCGCTTTAGACAAATGCTTGAAGTTTTTTTTGGCCTCAAATCGAAGGTATAGACATTAGGGTGTCCCTTATTTTTCAAAGTTTTAAATTTCTAACGCATAGGACTTAGTTTTGTTCATTTGCCTCTAAAACACTCGGAAATAAATTTTTTAGCTTATTTGGAGTACGATAACCCGTGCCGACTTGCATCGAATCATGTTAATACATGTTGCGCGGCAGTAGCGGTGCGTCTTCACGACGTTTGTCATTTGTTCTGAATTATTCTCGCGATTAACACGTATTGTTTTACATTTAAAGATGGCATTAAGTGTTACGAAGAAGTGTTTTCTTAGTTGGTGATGTAAATTATCAAATAACAGGCGCAAAGTTACCGTCTAATCGTCAAGTTCTTTCAGTACTTTTTTTTTTAACATTCGCGAAGTTAAATCTCGTCATTCGGGAGTGTATTATATTTTGGGAAAAAGCTAGAATCCCTACCCTTCCCCATGCTTGGAGGGAGTTGCAAAAATTTTTTTAAAAAAATACAAAATATTTACAAGCGCCGTGAGGAGGACTTTAATTTCATTTTGGAGAAAAGTAATAACTTCTGGCTGTACCCAAACTGGAGAGCTCTTCCGGCCAGGATCAAGCTAAAGCTGTGTTGAACGCACTTTATGACTGGAACCTCAATGACAAAGTTCAAATAATGTGCTGTGACACAACTGCGTCTAATACCGGGCGATGGAAAGGAGCTTGTGTACTTTTGGAACAAAAACTAGACAGGGAATTACTACTCTTTGCTTGCCGCCATCACGTTTACGAACTGGTTTTAAAATGTGTGTTCGAAAGAAAAGTCCAATCAGTCACAAGTTCGAAAAGTTTAGAGCCAACTGGAAAACTATTAATCCTGCTGCCATTGAAACATATACTGATATCGTCTCACGACATTTTTGTAAAACAACAATAGAAGATTTGTTAACATTTTATAATCAAGAACTGCAAAAAACCATTGGACGTGACGATTATCGGGAACTGATTGAACTATCTTTTATTTTCTTAGGAGGAGACAGTAAAAACAAAAAACTAAAATTAGACCTCCTGGAGCAATGCACCAAGCAAGGTGGATGGCTAAAGCTTTTTGCTCTTTAAAGATATGTTTGTTGCAATCCCAGTTCAGAATTAGCACCAAGGATAAGCGAGCACTTCAAGACGTCTGTTTATTCATTGCGGTTTTATATGTTAAACCATGGCTTGGATGTAGTCTGGCGTTGAAGGCGCCAAATTAAGATCTGTCCTTTTTAAAGAGGCTTTAGAAATATGAAACTGTTGACAAATTGATCTCCAAAGCAGCCCTGAGCAAGTTTAGTCAAAATCTTTGGTACTAGTTTGAAGAAATTGCCGTTTTATCACTCTTTGATGATGAAGTTAAATTGTAGTGAATTTCCAAAGAGAAAGTTTGTACGATTCTGGGAAGAGATACATTCCATCTGAAGAAGACATATCTGATTAATTGTACAGTAAGTAGGAAAACAATAAATAGTACTATTTTTTATACTGTTTTCAATAAATTGTTAATAATCCTGCCTTATTTATTGTTGCAACAAAATCATTAACTGATTTTGTGTCTGTCAAGAGAACAAATTTATTTTCTCGATTAAAAATTGATAATCGAATCCATCTGTATCCAGACTGTAAAAAAGAGACCCTCCAAAGAAAATATCCTGCCTGATCTGTTATCTGTTATCTTCTTTTGATAAATATTTTGTAAAAATTTTAATATTTCAATTGATTTAGCTATATAACGGAAAGGGTTAAAAACAGAAATTTTCAAAATCTTCAGAGTTCTGTCGGCACGGGTTAACGTTGACGTAGGAAGATGAAATTTTGTATTTAAGTAAGTCTGGGTAGTTTAAAAAGAAATAGAAGGTATGCATTTCGATATCTAAAAAAAAAAAATTGTTCACCCATATAAGGGACAACTTAATAGACATAGGCGATCTTTATTTTGAACAAGATGGAGCTACGATTCAACACCATTAAGTTACTTTTCTTTTCTTGCCTATGTGGATAAGCCAACCAACCAAACCAACATTCGGAGCGAAATTGATCAATTTAATGCTATAATGTGTGAGGGAGTCCTTGAAAATGTTGATGTTCGTATGAGTGCTTGATTTAGAAAAATCCGGTTGTTATGCTTATTATGGGAGAAGGAAAAGACTGGACAGTACATCAAGCCCTTTGCTCATCGAAAAAAATATTCAGAGCCTTTTAATTTTTATTTCCCTTAATCAAGGGGATGTTTCTGTAACCTACCGCACTCTTTGCTCTCTAAATAATGGTCCTCACCATGGTAACTTCATGTGGATTCTTTCGGCTGCCACATTAAAACCTTGATTCGCTTAAGGTTTTCTTTTACGAATTTTCATCAGAGTGGCAACTCTCTTCGTAGTTTCTATTCGAAGCTGTCAAACAACAAATATATTCATCGAATTGGTCGGTAAGTAACATACATATATCTGTCCCGTCATCGTAATCACTTCCGTAATTATTTTAAGAAACCGAAGAAGGACCCTTATTCTCCCCAAAGGTAAAAAATTCATACATATTCGTTGTAACAATTCCAACCCTACTCCCATTCCCATCACAACCAAAAACAAAAAACCCGAATATAACCCCCCTTTCCGGAACAAGGACATAAAAATATGTCCTGTTGGTTTTTTATCCTCCTTTTTCTTTTTTTTTATTTGTTTTCAATCATTTGGAAATGCGCCAAATGGAAGAGAAGAAGAATTCCAGACTCCGAAATATGTATTTTTGTTTTCGTGTGCCTTCTTTCCGTTTTTGTTTTCTTTAGCAACCGCGGAATCGAAGTAAAAATGGAAATGGACGGCGGACGGAGGGATTTTAAGCAAAGGCAGCTAGGCAGTGAGTCCTTGTTCTCGATATATACTCGTAGGTATGTACTATTGATACAGTTTTTTTTTTCGCCATTTTTATTTTGTCGGTTCGGTGGGGGGGTTGTTTCTATTCCAGTGCAAACAGGATGATGGAACTTAATTCTTTTTCGTGGTTAAGGCAATTTTCCGACGAAAATGTTTTTGAATTTCTATCTCTCTCCGTTGCCTCCCTCTCCAATTCCCTTTGGAAAAATAAACTTACAAGAAATGAGGAGAAAAAACAAAATTCAACAAATAGAAAAAGAACACAAAAATACCCAGAAAAAAAAGAAAAGAAAAAGAAATTGAATTCAGGATGAGAACAATTTGAAGAAATTTGAAATTTTCATATCCTATTCCAGAGGGAATATTAATTTTGCTCCAATTTTTTTTTTTCATATTTTTTTTTTTCGAATTCAACGGAGAAGTTATGTACAAGTATTCGGAAATATGTGTATCTATGAACGGATACACATGCATACACAAATAAAATATGCGAAATGTGTGTAACAACATTATACGAGTATGTTTGGATTGTTTGGTTGTTTATCTTTGAGATTTTCTTGTTGGTCTTCTTTTCAAATCAGGGATTCTATGATACCTAAAAAATCATCAAGCCAAAGAGAAGTACATACTCGTGTGTGGGAGTGTACTAGTTGCCAAGGTGATGACATTTTGACAAACAATAAGAATCGAATTATAACATCTTAAGAGCTGTAAAAGTCTATAATCAGAACAGGTACCTATCCTTGAAGTAAATATTTTGAGGATGATAAGATCTGGTATTACATAGAAGGAAGAAGAGTTCAGTATGCTTTTGTATGGAAAATTTACGATATATCTAGAGCTTTTCAATTATCGACAAGTTCTTTTCTCCTTCTTGAACAACTGTGAAGCACTTTAGATACTTCAGAAAGACACCTCAAATCCCTTACCAATATCCTTCTAACATTGATGTAGTCAAAAACGAAATGCTTGCCAAATAAAAACACTTGAAGATTGCCTTTTGACGTGAGGAATAGGTTAAGTTGGGTTAGATTGTAATAACAATCTCCATCGATAACCTTTTCATACACAATAGGAGGTCCTTTTTCGTGGTACCACAAGCTCTCAGTGTAAAGACGACCTGAAGTCGACCCATTTGGTGAGCTTAGTAAAGTCAAGAAGTTTTCCTGAGGTTTCTTAAGTTTTTCAAGAGCAAGGAGTTTATTGTATATAGCAGATGAAAAGAAGTTTTGTTCTTTACTCCATCACTTCAATCATCCCTTGAACTCGCTATAAGGAAGGCCAAGTTTTTCTATTAAGTAATCATATGTAACAGGCGAGATTTGTCCATGTGAAAGGTAGTTCCGCTGACCACTTTTTATCGGTTTCGTCTATCGCATCTAATCATAGGTACACTGATTGGACAGATGTCAAAAGTTTTGGTTATTTTACCAAGTTCGTAAGGGTTTAAATTTTCGAATGCCTCGGCTATTAGGTACCCAGGAAATGTATTGTAGATTTCGAACAATTTCGCGATTTTTAAAACTACGTTCGAGGTTGTCAAGGACTTTATAGTTGTTTGTGGATCAGTGTAAAGTCTTCCAAATACTACAATCTTAATGGAAAGTCAAATTTTTACTCAAATTAGGATTCAATGATTTAAGAGACCAGAGAAAATGAAATAAGTGCGATTTGTTCTACATCCCTTGATTTGGTTTTAAGTCATCAGTACATTGTAGTAAGAACCTTATTTTACAATTAAGTGTTTTCCAATAGAGATTTCTGAATTTTGACAGTTGACAGCGGCCATACTGTTGAAGCTACATCTGTCAAATTGGCTGTCATTTACTCAATCTATTTTGCCAAATCACCATGGACAAACATAGCGTTCAACAACACTCGCAAAACTTTGCGTCGTGACTAGGGTCTGCACCCGTACAAAATTCAACTGACCCAGGAGCTGAAGGTAAACGACCAAAGGCAACGAAGTGTGTCTGTGTTCCCTGAATGGGCTCTGGAGCAGTTGGAAATTGTCCCTAATTTTTTTTAGCGATGAGGCCCATTTCTTCATGAATGGGTACGTCAACAAACAAAATTGTCGAAATTGGGACGATACCAATCCACATGAGGTCCAAGAGCGTCCAATGCATCCCAAAAAAGTCACTCTTTGGTGTGGGTTTTGGGCTGGCGGCGTCATCGGTCCATATTTCTTTGGGAACGACGTTAGCCAGTCCATCAGCGTCAACGGCGAGCGCTATATGTCGATGATTGGCCTGAATTTGATGATATGGACACCAATGACATGTGGTTTCAACAGAACGGCGCTACGTGGCACACAGCTCACGCCACATTGGAAATTCAGCACGAGCGATTTGAGGGGATGGCCATCTCACGTGGTGATGATGTGTACTGGGCACTGATATCGTGCGATTTGACCCCGTTAGACTATTTCTTGTGGGGTTTTCTGAAGTCGCAGGTCTATGCGAATACGCTACAAACCACAGCGGCCCTCAAATCCAACATAACCTACGCCATCGGTCAAATTCAGCCTGATTTATGCGCCAAAGTCATGGAAAATGGAACTTTTCGGATGCGCGCCATCCATAGAATAAAAAATTTCGATGATATCTCACACGCATTTTGTTTTATTTAAATTTAAAAATAGGAAGCACTTAATGAAAGACCCTTTATATAGAAAGTCACGGTTGAGGCAATACTGAAGCTGATTTTCTTATTGGTTTCAAAAATGAGCAAGTGGCTCGATTTGGGACTGGTGAACTGCAAAGCAAGACGATCTATTTACAATAGACTAATGTCTAGCGATGGAAAAAATGAAATAGTACGTCAACTGCAGTAGTAGGGATTTCATTCAGGGAGCCTCTGAAGCTGGGGCAAAGGTAATGTCTTAATGTGGATTGCCTGCTCGCTTTTGATGGAAATTTTATCTGAAAGTGTTCGGTTTAAGGCATTTGGGAATATTGCTCGCAAAACATTAAACATTTGACTCCAAATTGATAATTTCTTCTTCAATGTTGGCTTTCAAGACTTGGAAGGAAGCTCCAAAGGAAGAAGTCCGCCGCTGTCAGATCTGGCGATCTGGCCGGCCTATTTTAATTGACAAAATGGGAGATCACGTTGTCTAAAAATTAGTGATTCGAAATCTCCATCGTTTCCCGAGCTGTATGAGCCGAACCTGCTCGAACGAACAATATTTGATACCCAATTCAGTAACTTGCGGCAAAGAGAAAACTCCTTTAACATCTGTCTGTAGCAATCACCAGTTACGGTTTCGGTGGTGTTGTCGGCGTCCAAATAGTCACTTTGAGGAAATGCAATGACTCTTCGTGCGTTCATTTGGAATGATCGTGCTCGAGAAATGGAAATTTTGCTTATTCACATGACTTAAGTGGAAATGGGCCTCGGCGCTCATGATGATTTTGGATATGAAATCATCCTCTTCCTGCACCAGACTTAACATAGAATGGCAGTGGTGAACAGTTTGCACTTTATAATGGAATGTCTTCGGGTCTTTGGTGAACTCTCTCGTTCTCGGCCACAGCAATGATATTTACGGTCGAATGAGCAATACAGCGGCGATCAGTTCTTGGGTGTCTAGTTCACCCAATTTAAACGAAATGCTCAGCCAAACACCTGTGCTGCTCCATCATTAAGTTAACAAATTCTATATTTGTTTGCAATATGAATGTCAAAGCACAATGACATTGAGGCACATTCCGAATGTGGCATTATTTTAGCCCCACCTTATATGTATGCAAGCAGGATGATCATTTTATCTTCTCGAGGGCTATACGAGTATAGTTAGTGTGTTTGTCTATGGCTGAGTACAGGATTATATCACTATACATTGATCCAGGCTAAATGATAAAAGTCAGGTTGGGTTCGTTTATCCACTTTGTTTGCATAAGCCAACGCGTTACTCTACAGCCTGGTGATGCTTCCAAATGTAGAGAGGCATTCAGGATGGCATGTAGCTTTGGAAAGGCTTTCTGGGAGGATTTATCTCTACTAGTAGATCTTGAATTCAATAAATCAAAAAATTAGTCTTGTAAATTAGACAAATATCCACCTTGTTTAGTATTGATCATTGTGGTACCAAACCACAAGGCCGACGTAAATACTGGCGGAACTTCTGTTAACGAATTGATGACAGCTTTCTTGTTCTTACTGATTTGGTGACTCGAATAAAAAGAATACCGCAGGCAAAGTAATATCCGAAATAGAAACCGGCATCTTCTTTGCGAACATCCATAAGTGGGTCAATCGCTGCAATTTCAGTTTGGATTGTGTGTTTAAGATCCTGAATTGTCACAGGGTTATTGACACAGACCTTACTCTTCGTATAACCCTTAATCTTCAAATTGATGACTTGTGAAGGTGGTTGAAACCAGAGATTGTCCAGACTCACTTCATTCGATTTTGAAAAAAACAAGTCGATCAATATCTTGCATTAACGTTCTCAACTCACTGTAACTGTTTCTCCAGCGATAGGCGACGTCGTAGATGGTCCAAGGGTACACCATGGTAGATGATGTAATCTGGATTTTATAGGCATGGAAATGAAGATCAACTTTTAAAATTGATAGGTTTTGAACACTTTCGCTCACAGTTGTGATATTTTGGCATGTACGTCAAACCGAGCCGCAGATATGGAGTTTGATCCAATACCGAACCAGTATCTTCAAAACGCTTCACCATTGCACGAATAGTGATTCCGCTAGGCCGGTTATGTTGACCGAAAAATTCACGAATTTTACGAAATGTAAATTTTACACATCGCCCATTTTCGTAATGAGATTGAGCAACAAAAATGCGAAGTTGCGAGGTAAATGACTTCATGACTAAAATTGCCATAGGTTGTATGATAACTGTCAATAAGATAATGATAGGAATTGTCTTGCAGCTATTGGATTAGTTCCAGTTCTATCCACGCTTTAGAACTGGATAAAATCCAACAGTTAGAACGTACAACTTTTAAGAACGTCAAGCAGAAAGAAAATCGTATTCATCATAGCACTGGAAATAGGACATAACTCTGCTCTTTGACATAACTAGGCCCTGTTCATCGCCATATTCTATATAGAAACAGTATCCTCAATCAGAGTTAGGCGTTTAGACCGTGTTTTGATTAGTTTATGACTGAATGGCATGGTTGACCCTCGCAATATATAGAAACTGGCTATATCTATCCGCGACTATCTCCTTAGACAGTGCAATATATAAGAACCAAACGCGTCACAAAAAAGCATCAACTTCAATCACCAAATTTTTTAAGGACGGTTAGAATGTTCAAAATCCATACCTCGGCCGCAGTGTAAGAGAACACCGTCGCTTTCGTGAGTACAAAACAAAATTAAGCGGATTTGACTTAATTTTGTTTCTCGGTTTATTACAGTCAACATCTGATGCAAAAAAGTATACTCAAAGTGCAAAACAAAGAAATAAAAAAATATTTATTTCTAGGCAACGTATCTACTAAAAAACAAATTTCTTATTTGTCGATTAAAATTGAGAAAGTTTCTCTAAAAATAAAAATAAAATTTAAAAATGATCGCAGAAAATGGAAAAGTTTTCCCTGTTTATCTCTTCGAAACGAATGAACTTCGACCAGAAGATGCAAATTATACGTATCTACAGGAGAATTAATATCACACTACGCGCTGTATTTATTTATTCCTCTTCTTACGACGAGATAAAAATTACTATGTATTCGTAAATATCAACACAATTGCCATCTTCCACATTATTAAAATAATTTCAAAGTTTTTCGCTCAAAATATTTTGAGGAAGATTCAAACCAGCTGGCTTTGAAATAATAATGGAAATAGAAGGGGCTTTTCAGTGCGAATATGACCATCTAATTTTCAGTCTCATGTTTGTTTGAAAATAAGCCAAAACTTTGCAAAAGAAAGCAAACAAAAAGTATTATTACAGAAGGGATGAAAAGAAAATCTCGGTTGACATCATTTTGACAGTCGAATTATCAGATATGTTGCATATGCAAATCACCCACCTAGCTATGCAAAGCACGTTATTCACATCGCTAAAGCAGCGCTTGAACACATATTGCCGAGGTCGATGCCAAGTGTAAAAGTATTGCCCGCTAAGCTGAAACGCTAGTAAAATATTCTAAAGGGTTCTGGACGAGACTGCTAACAAATTAGACTGGCATAACTTAAATAAGAGAAGAGATCTACTCTCGGCACTTATTTTCAAGACCAGATTCGAATTACCAAAAGGTATAGTAACTGCAAAGGTTGTTATCGGTGTTTTCAGAAAAAAAACAAAAGATCAGCCTTTTGAGATCAAACTTAGGGCAGTAGAAAACGCCAAACCGACTATAGCCCCTTCAATCAGATTGTAAATGTTTCAAAAACGATTCCAAGGTTGTCAACCACAAGTAAAAGATGAAGTGAGACGACGTCGAAGTCCGCGCACATGAAGGACATTCTGTACGTCAAATTTGGGTCCGCATGAATAATTATCATAATCAAGAAGAAATTGAGGGCGCCAAATAGCACGATTTTTGTTGGCAATTCACTAGCTGATTCCGCGATATATTGTTGTTGAATGGATAGGTACTTAGTATGGCACGTAGAACGACAACGCAACTTCAAATGGCATGTGGAACGCAGCCCGACAATACGGCGTTAACGAATCCCTTATTTTGTGGACAGCGGCGTCGTTGGTAAAAAGAACACAGATTACGTATTGCTGAATAAGGCCAATAAGTGATGTCAAAAAGGGTTCCCAGGAAGGTAGCGTACATCTCCACTGCTTTTGTACATGTTGATCGATTCACTGTTTAACATTCTCAATAGCTCTGAAGTCTATGCTTAAGGATATGAAGATCGGGTGGTGTACAAGTACTGTGAGTTTGATCGTGTCTTGGGACTACCTGCTCAAAAGCTAAGACAGCTCGAGACGTGATCGACGATTGTTGCAATAGTAATGGCCTTTCATCAATTCTCCCAAAACTGAAGTTGTTCTCCTCACGAAAAGAAGAAAATTGGCCGGTTAAAATGCATAACCAAAAGTTTCTCCAACGAAGTATCCTATACTGCAAACTTCTTTGAACTGAACGCGTTGACAGCGCCTTAAATATAAATGAGTTTTCGGCAAGACATGGGCATTGCTTCCAAAGAGGGTCTACATGGCTATAAGGAAGGCAGATATTCCTCTAGCTGTGGTCTAGATGAATTGTTGAACCTCCCTCATCTTGATATATATTAATATCATCTGCCTTTGGTACAACATGGACTGTAACTTTAATTACGTTTCGGGCCGTCTCTATGGTCTGATGGACATGACGTCTGATTCAAAGACACAAGAATTGCTGTTGTGGAAAATATATAAAATCGAGTTTCATTACACCCGGAACTAGTTTCGGCCAGAGTTTGAGCCAGGAAAGGAATGTATTCAGGTCTTTACTAACGATCTATTAAGGTTGCGACGTTCGCGTCTCTCTTGAAGGTCGATAACCTTAGATTTCACTACTAGTTAGAAAAACTTGCATCCATCTTCCAAGCGGAGACGTACGCAACGAACTACATTGCAAGAATCGGCATTCTTCGCGACATCCAAGCTCCGCTTAAGCCTTGTTCAATCCAAAGTATTTCAGAAATGCATGACTTCACTGAATGCGGTCGATGGGCTGAGTTTACTTAGTTTTGTGTATGTTCAAGCCACAATGGGATCACGGAAATTGAAATCGCCGATGAACTCGGTAAGTACGAGTAGAGATAAAAATACTGTACAGGATACGAATTTAGGTCAAGACTGCCAGTGTCTTCGATTAGGGCTTCCGTTGATAGTCGCGTCTCATTCGATGATTACTGCAGATTTTTCATGTTACCGGGAAGCAAAACAAAATCTTCCCGAAGTCTCTACAATCTTCACGACTTCCTGCTGTCTCCCGATAGAAAGGTTTCAGAAATAAGGAAATTCGTGCGTGTTTTAACCGAAAAAATCCAAAGTAAGTCCCTTTCCCCCTTACCTCCGTAGTAAGTCATGTCCTCGTAGCCTTAGTTCCTGGGCTAGCTGAATCGTATACGAGCAGAATCCCAGTCTTTTTGCACACAGTAGAGTGGGCAAAGGCCAGGCTCTTGTAACCGACGGCGAACTTTAAATTTTGGACATTCCGCCATACTAACACTCATTGCGGCTAGAGTTTCATCTGTATGGACATTAACTTGATTAGTTATAAACCGTACGTCATGCTAAGTGCTTTTACTACCTATATATGCAGAGATGTATACAAAATATGGTCAAGTCCGAAACGGCTTCTCTGTTTTTCGCTGATGACGGGGTATCACAAGTAATGGCGTAACAATCCTTCAAACAATTCTTAATCCTCCCTAAAGGCTTTCAAATTAGTGGCACTAAAGTCTAAAACCTGGACGGCGGTTTGTCCGAGCTAACTAATTGCTGAACTCTCATTAACTTCCAAGGAAATAGCGATCACGATACCGCACATATAGAAAACGTCGAGTGGCTTCAATTAGTCAAAAACTCTGCAGGGTTCCTTGATAGAAAAAAGCGAGTTAGACTCAAGGATTTGCTAGTTCTAAATATGCAAGCAACGGAAACATTGCTTTGACATAACCATAAACGACTCTGTAGTAGCAATGCAGATACATGTGAGATACAACAAGCATTCGATGTAATTATACGCGTGACACATTTCAATGTTAATGATATGACAAAAGAGATATTAATTTTGTTTAATTACGTTAATAGGAATTTCCACGAATATAAACATTTTATAAACAGAGGTCCTGCGAACTTGTTTTTACTATCACTACTTCGTTACTTCGTCTGCACTAATTGAAATTCTATTAACAATTTTTCATAATTTTCCTTTACCAACAGAAACATAAAAATTCTCGAAATAATCCACCAAAAAAAGAGGGGGGAATCAACTAAAGCCCCTTTTAGCCAAGCACAATCGGTGCCAGTAGTACGTAAAATGTCTGCAATATTGAAAAACCAGAAAAAACTTCTGCAACAAAGCAGATACAGTTGCAGCAAAAATAAAACTATAAATCAAGTTTTCTTTTTGCTGAAAGGATGTTGGGAGCTACATACTTTTTTTTTACATAAATTAAAAATGCAGAAACAAGTAATTTATTCAAAACTGTTAATTAAATTGAACTGGTTGGTACTAATATAATTGGAAAAATCCAAAGTTATTTCTTTTATGGAGGCAAAACAACTTCTGGAAATCCTTTTAAAAAAAACCAATTCAAATTGTGAATATTTAAGTGCAAAAGGATACTGGGTTAGAGGACACAGTTTTGTGGCAAGTAAACTTACAATTTATCTGTTGCCATAGTTTTGCATTTCTTAAAAGATGCTGGCGGCAGTGCCTATTACTTTTCTAAATTGAAAGAGTGGTACCGATGTACGTTGGTTTTAAATGTTTGAAGGTTACAATGACTAAATAATATTGAGCTCGGCAGGGCATTCAATAAGTTACAATACTTGAGAGTTATACTAATGTGCAATAATAGAAAGACGGGTGTTACGGTTAAAAGTTTACAGTGACCCACCATAGGCTGGCAATATTAGTATCAAGCTAAAAAGCATGAAATAAGAGCAGAAGTGCGGAAGACCATATAGAAATCTGCGAAAATTCGAACACAGACCAGTACTAGCCATTAAGGTCGCAGGAGCATACAATAGGGAACAACAACATCATCAAGCATCCGGTTGATGCTTGCACCTAACTTCAAAAAATTAATTCCTGTCTTACTTCTCTTAATGTAAAGGATGTTTTTTTAAGAGCTTGAGAACTTAAAATAATAAAACAAAACAGAAATATTGTTGGAATGAATTTTTTATTATTATTATCTGGCAAATAATTTCATTTATTTATTTTTTAAATATGATTTCCGGCATATGCCTGCCATGGCTACGAGTTATATGGTCCATTTGATCAGTCCAATTTTTCACAATTTTTTCCAATAAATCTGTCCATATGGCGTCAATGGTGGCTTGAATATTGACTTCCAATGCTTCAAGAGTTGCTGGTTTGTCGGCATATACCAATGACTTCACATAGCCCCATAAAAAGTAATCGATTGGGCATTGAACAGGACCACTTTTGGAAACAAAGTAGACACCAAATCGATTTTGCAATAAATTGATGGTTAAGCGCGCTGTATGGCAAGTTGCGCCGCCTTATTGGAACCAAATGACATCGATGTTTAGCTGATTAATTTTCGGAAATAAACAATTTTCCACGTAGTGGAAGATCAAATGCCTACAAGTTGAGAACGGCGACGAATCGACATTTCGGCGTCTTCTTCAAAACTTCGCGCTACAGCAAGAATATTCTCTTCGGTACACACATTTCTTTATCTTATTGATGGTTTTGAATCGAGAAGAGTAAAATTAACGCGAAAACGATCAATAACTGCACGAATTGCTTGCTCACTAGGCCAATTATGTTGACCGTAATATTGATGAAGTGCTCTATGAATTTCAAGAACAGATTTATTTTTTTCAAAGTAAATTTCCACGATTTGGAAGCATTGTTTTGGCGTTAAATGATTCATTATGAATTACCTTACTAAGCAGAAATGTCAACACAGTTTGACATTGGCAGCTGTCAAACCATAGACAACAACCATCGAAACTTCTCATGCAGCTAAAAACACACCTTGTAGAAGGCAATATCTTTATACAACATCTGGCAGGTATGTGCTTCCCGTCGGCGTATTTGACCCTTCTTACAAACTGTTAAAAAATTGTGACTCTGATATTGCTCTGACATTGCCTTAGTGCATTTTTGAAGGAGTTATACAGCCGAAATTCTACTTTGACTTCAGAGGAGTTGGTAGTGTCATTTCTGGCTCTATGAGGCGCGTCCATTGGTGAGACTAGACAGGCCTTCATCTTTGTAAGTATATTCATATGTGGCCTTAAAATCAATGAAGAGCTGGAGAAGGTCGAAGGTCTTATGTAAAGTGAATATGTTTGTCAATATTGAACTTTATATAATTTTCTGTATGCAACCATATCCATGTGTCTTATAGGTCAGGTTGACAAGATTTTCAGCGATCATGCCCACCTCAGATCTCATGCTTTGTTGTTTTGTCGAGTTGATTGGATAAATCTGTATCTATCCTTCGAAACGTAGCTGCATACTCGGATCAGCGGAAAAATTTCAGCGTGAATACGAACCATATAAGAAATGTCCAAGAAACGAATTGATAAGAAGCAATCAAGGAATACGTAAGAAGCTAGTCCGGCGACAGCCTTGTTCGAGAACTACCAAAATACTCGGAGCTCAGGTGAAAATTTGTCGGAATATAACCACTACTAGGTGGGAAGTGAAATTAACCTCCTTGACCGCTAGAATGCGCTGCTACTGCAAAAAAGGTTATGGTGCCTTGAAGTCCGTTCATATTTAGGCAAACATGCCAAATTTTGACAGCTTTTGACAAATTTTGACAGTTTTGACAGCTGATTGTTGTTGACGTGTTTGGCATCATGTTGAGTATGGACAAAAACGATTTTCGTTCTCTCATAACACATTATGTTTTGAGAGGCAAAACGGCGAAGGAAACAAAAGAAAAGTTAGACAGATATTATGGGGCTAATGCTCCGTCAGATTACACCGTCAAATATTGGTTTCGAGAGTTTCGTGGTGGCCGCAACTCCACTACCGATCAAGTGGCAAGCCCTACGATGCGGTTACAGAGGACAATGTCAAGAAAATGAAATGAAACATGAAATGGTGTTGGCTGACCGGAAAGTAAAGGCGCGCGAGCTAGCAGATACCACAAAAATATTCTGAATATGAAAAAGTTATCCTGCTGCTGGGTGCCGCGCATGCTCACTCCTGACCAACACCAACACGAACACGAGAGCACTTCGAAAGAGTGTTTGGACTTGCTTATGCGGAATCGGGCGGACTTGTGGCGTCGATTGGTAACTGTTGATGAAACCTGGATCCACTATTACACACCAGAGAACAGAATGAGTGCCCAGCAATGGACTGAAGCCGGCACGAGTGCTCCGAAACGGCCGAGGGAGGCTCAATGGGTCAGAATGGCGTCGGTTTTTAGGAATTGTCATGGCATACTCTTCGTGGACTACCTCGAAAAAAGAAAAACTATTAACAGCGAGTATTACTGTGCATTATTTGAGCGTTTGAAGGCCGAAATCGCAGCAAAACGGCCTCACATGAAGCGGAAATTTTGTTTTTGCAAGACAATGCGCCTGCGCATAAAAGCACCCACGGCTAAAATCAATGACTTACGGCTCCAATTGCTGTCGCATACACCGTATTCGCCCGATTTGGCTCCCTCGGACTATTTTCTCTTCCCAAACCTCAAAAGATGGCTCATCAATAAAAAATTCAGCTCACGCGAGGAAATCATCGACGCCACGGAGGAGAATTTTGCAGACAAAAAAATTACTTTTCGGACGGGATCAAGAAGTTAGAAAATCGCTGGAATAAGTGTATCAAGCTAAAAGGGGACTATATTGAATAAAATAAAAAACATTTAAAAAAACAGTTTTTTTCATTCCCAAGGAGGTTATTTTTCACCCCAACCTAGTATATTGAAGTAGAGAAAACTGATGCTTCGGTAGTGGACAACTACACTCTCTAAAATACCTGGCCGTCTAGACTGAGAGTTGAACGAGTAGTATCCATCAATATGAGTCGGAGTTAAGCACCTTTAAAAATTTTTTACTTTAAGCTGATACTTTAAATTAAAGATCGCTTTACGACTTATAGCAGGGAATCAATGCATTCCTGAGTCATAGGCAAAATACTCGTTGTAGGTAGACTAAGCTTACTTATTTAGGTTAGCTACAATTCGAGGTGAATTTAAGTTAAATCGGTTTTAAGTTAACCGCCTTCACTTACACACTCCAAGTCGGTAAAGCTCCCATTCTATCTGTGCGTGCCACCTAAGGTGAGGACTTCCCTTACTGGGAACCCTTCGGGTTCGTTCCGGGCTGGAGCATTGGTGTCCATTAGTTCTATCTATCTTAGCCATCTTAGGCGACTGTCGCGCAGTTTTCTCACTCGGTCTAAGTCGCTGTACATCTCGCATAGGTCGTCGTTGAGTCTTCTCCTCCAAACCTTGTCACCCCGACCGAGACCTAACATTTTTCGAAGGGTTTTTAACTCGGATTTTTCTCAGCGGATATCTTCATTCATCTTCAATAGTATACATGCATCAGGGCTATAAAGTAGGACTGGAAGGATCAAGGCCAGGATTTTCAAGATAGGACATTGCCAGAGTGACAAGAGTGATTCATCGTTTTATTTCTGCTGAGGTTTTCTTGGCAGAATTTAAAAAAAAAAAAAACACTGCGGCGCTGGCAGCCCGGTATGGGCCATGGCCTAGCTTCTTGACACTCATTTGTGTTGCTCATGTTGTCATTTTTGTCACATCTGAGGTAGACTACGGCTTATCGCCGTTTGCCATTGCCCGAAAGGGTGATGACGATTCGAAAAATTGTTGGCAATGCCGCTTAACCAATTTGGACAGCTTTCGTTTGAATACTACCGAACGTACCGATGACAGCCCGCTGGGTACTGTTCTAGTTGTACAGACGAAAACATTTTTATCTCGGTTAAGTCGTTACAAGCGTTGCCATTCGTCTTTCTGCACAGATGAAAAGGCTTGGCAAGGATGTCAAAACTAGACTCGGATCTATATAGCTCGTCTTTGTAATTGCTTTCATGTGCCACCTTACAATGGATAAAAAGGTAGTGGCAAGTGAGTTGGACTTCTTCATTTTTCTTTAAGATCTGCTGAAGTGTGAAGATTTGGTGAATTATAGACTTTCCAAGTCTGAAAGCGCGCGAATAGAGGCCATAAAGGTTGAATAGGTTGCACTCTTCTGACCGGATTTGAGAAATGAGTTAGTGTTTGCTTTTTCCAAACATTGAGTACCTCGTCCAGGACTCCATCTAATGAGTCTGAAACTGAAGTAGTCAGCGTGAAAAACTCAACTTGCAACTACTATAGACCCTAGTTAGCGACCAAAGGAAACACAAACAATATTATTTGGCTCTTATTCTTGCTCCAGCCGAGCCAACATCCAACAGATCAACCGTGGTGACATTCTCTCCTTCAGCATATGGTATTATATGAAGTCGGGTTTGCAAACAAAAAAATCAAATAGCTCTCCTTGAATAGTATTCAAAAATTTCGAAACACAAAAGGGAATTTATTTTCAAAAATATTGCCATTAAAATACCCCTTTGACTACAGCAAATCTCAAACCCTAGAGGATAAACAAAATATTGTAGAAAAACCAAAAATAAGTGTATTCGTAGAAACGTATTACAAGTCACACACAAGTTGACCTGACGACTTTATAAATCTCAAGTCAAATTATATTCACTGTCGATTCCGGGCACACCTAGCATTCTTCTCACCAACCCACTGTCCATTTGACTATACTCCTATACAAAACCACTGCAGTCATTTGTTTCATTTTCACATTCGAAAAAAGAAAAAAGAAATAAAAAAAACATTTGTTTTGGCCCTCGTAAGGGCATCTACCTGTGCTTAGATTACATGGGCTCTTTTCCACCTTCAGACAGGTACCCTATCGTTTCGACTCTACGGAGGTAACCAAATTTGACTTTTCCACACAACCTTAGGTCTAGCTGTAAGCAATGGTGATGCTGGACACACTGTACTGCCACTAAATTGCTTGGCACGCTGTGATGCAATGGCAAACTGGTTTGTGACCTCTGAAAAATCCATCCCAAGAAGTATCTATCATCTTGTCTTTTGTCTTTTCAAGTGGATGGAGTATTTTATTTATTTTTTATTTTTTTCATTACCTATTGACTCTTAGTCCAGAGATGGTCTATTAATTTAAATAAATTAACACTGGTAGACATGTGATGGAAGCAGCGATAGCTTCTGCCATCGATCGGTCAAGTTTCCTTCCTCTTTTCACGTAAATCTTCGACAATTTGAAAACTTGATTACAAAACAAGTTTTCGGGCATCAGATGAGACGAAAAGAAAGGTGTCAATCATCGAAAAGTAGAAAACATCCATCTAATCCCTTAAGAGAGGTGTCATGAACACAAGTCCCTCCAGTTGACCCTCTACATTTTCCTATTCGATGCTTCAGAATCACCCCGTACTGAATTTAAACATGGTTAAGGGTGGCGCTAAGGGAAGGCAAAAAAAAAAAGAAAGAAAAGTAGAAGATAAATAAAACTCAGGTGTGTGGCCATTTTTTATGCTTTGTCCAGTTCTTTTCCTCTTTTTGTTTTTTTTTTTTTTTTTTTGTACTCGTATTGTTATCCTTTCGTCGCTTTTTTTCGCAATCAATCAACGGATGATCGTGTAGATATAGTCCTCTCTTCTGGATTTTGGACTGGACTTCTACAATATTTGGCTGTTTTGTTGTTTTGGCAGAAAAATAAAAAAAAAAATAAAAAATCCCCGTTTGGGCAATTTGCCAATGGGTGAGGGCTTCATTTTCTCCATTCACCCGCTGCATCCTCTTTTCGGTGATGTTTTCGGTTTTCTCTTTTATTTATTTTCACCTGACTGATTTATTTCCTTTTTCTACTTTTATTTATATTTTTTTTTATTTTTTTATTCTGCTTTGCTTTATGGTTTATTGTTAGGTTATAATAAAGAGAAATACACTTGGCCCCATTTTTTATTATTATTTTGCTTCATAAAGAATGTTGAGCTTATTTTTTATGAATGTTAAAAGAGTTGCGATTAATCTTGAGGTTTGTACAAAAAAAAAAAAAACAGAAAACATCCCTATTCGGACAAGGGATTTTTTTTTTTTTTTTTAGAACCTGGTTCGAGGAGGGTGTTTAATGGTTTTTTACTTTATGAATAGGTCGGGATAAAAAGGTGCAAGTGACTACTTTGAGATAGGGTGATTCATTATATTTTTATGAAGGGCTTTTATGTAGTCGAGGATTTTATTTTTTGTTTTGCTTTCGAGATCAGATTTATGGTTAATTATTAACAAGTCTAGATTAATTCGTTTGTAGTTTTAAATTTATAGATATTTAGGATTTTTTAATACAATATACTCGTATTACAAAAATCCATCCAGTCATTTTAAGGAATTTGCATTTAAAATGCTATGAAATGGTGAACAGAGCAAATGGATGGGTAATGGGACATACTCGTATCAACGTCTATGAAGACCTGAGTCTAGACTTTTCAAGAATATGCTTTTCCAACCAGTCCTATCCTCTCGAAAAAAATTCGCATAGAAGATGGCAAAGCCTTCGACAACATTTCGGATAGTCACTATTGCTTGATTTAAATTCGATGTAGTTCGGGACTTTGTCCGCCTTGGCTCCGCAGTTACAAGCAATAATTACATAAGCGACATAATTAAACACTGAACTACTCCTACGAGTCGTTTCTATGGGCCCAAGAGGAAATTGAGTAAAGAGCCCTTATTTTGTTATACCAATCTAAGTCTATATAATGTTCCTAATATTTGGGGCAGGGGTCGGGCCCTTGTCAAAAGGTGAAGAAAAACCAAACTGGCCGTTTCGAAAGAAAGTTCCTGCCTGTGATTCTGGATCCCGTTTGTACTACCGCGGAATGAAGGAATAGGTTCAATCAGATAAAGATGTTTACGGATCCAAGGTCTGAATTTCTTTGGCCATGTTTAGCGAATTGTAACCACAGCTTCGTTCTTCGATTCTTACCCTGAAGGATGACCGAGATCGCAACTAAACTCCATAAATTAAAGTCAAGAGAAATATTTAGCTCATGGGACTGGTACTAGTTTGGCTTGAGAAAAGAAAAGTTTGATAATTTGAATTCGGAAAAAAGCTCTTTAGAAATATGATTTCGCTTTATGAAATGGAAGGCGAGCATATTTTATTCCACGGAAGGAAACGAATGAGGAAGATCAAGCCACTGTGGACTTCATAAACTTTATAAAATTATATCTAAGCATCAACTTTAGTTCCCCATTGAGTTATGGAAGGCAAGCCCCAACTCACAAATCCGAGACGAAAGGTAAGAGTATTGAAGCTGTATGGTGGATTCTAGGGTGCTTGGTATAAAGTGGAACAACAAGCCCAAAATCGAAGGCGGTGCAATATTGATGTGTCTCAGCTAGAAGGAGACCAAGTTTTATTAATTTTTTAAGTAATAATGCATGCTTCCTGATTTTTATTGAAAAATTCGGAAACAGGAACACAATTATTATAAAAGAGGAAAAAAATTGGGATTTTATATTGCTGAAATATTTTTAGGACCAAACTTCACTAGAATTTTACAATTTATCGGCCAATTGCTAAGCTGTCCTGCATACCTAAGCTTTTTGAAAGCATTATCTATGACATAATTTTTTTCCATTGTAAATCTTTTGTTTCCCAGAACCAGCACAGATTTCTCAAAGGCAGGTCTACGACCACCAACTTAACGGAATTCGTATTAAGCATTTTATGAGCACTAGAATCTGGAAATGAAGTTGATGTGATTGCCACCGACTTCAACAAAGCCTTTGATAGAATTTCTTAGGATATAATCCTTCTAAAATTAAAGGCTCTTGGTTTCCAAATAAGACTTATAACATGGATTAAATCCTATTTTAGTGAACGAAATTACTATGTTCTACTTAGGTCAAGGGTTTCTGACTCAATTAAAGGCTCCTCTGGAGTCTCCTCAAGACAGCCACATAGGTCCCTTAGTATTTATTTTGACCATTAATGATGTAGATTGCATTATTAAAAATTCATATATATCTGTTTACGCAGATGATATGAAAATCTTTAAATATATATCATCTTCCTTAGATTGCCTACCATTGCAGGAAGATCTAGACTTGGTGTCAGACACCTTAGGCCCCGCTCAGATGTGACAAAAATGACAACATGAGCAACACAAATGAGTGTCAAGAATCTAAGCCATGGCCCATACTGGGCTACCAGCTCCACAGTGCTTTTTTGTTTGTCCCCATAATAAAGGAGTTGCGTAATTTAGGTGTTATATGTGATAAGGAACTCAATTTCCATTCTTACATTGATAGTACGAGTTTAATCAAAAATGTCCACTCTACCGTTGGCTTCATCAAGCGCTGGTCCAAGGAGTTATCCAATCCTTATGTTACCAAATCCCTTTATATAACCTTTGTTAGGCCTCTTTCTGAATATGCAAATTCCCTGTTTTATAATCTATTCCTTATAATTATCTTAAAACTTTGTATGTACAGAACAGGATATATCTATGGAAAAGTCGGCTCCTCATCCACTAGAGAAGATTAAATGAAATCTTTTCATAATTTTCACATATTTCAAATGTATCGAATAGATAACTTCACGAGTCATAGAAATAAGGTGGTGTAAAACTCCTAAAAAACGCTCGCAATAAATTTTCGGTTTGCATGTTTCCATTGCAGGCATTTTCATGATTTTGAAATATCAGTTCTCATTTTCATCAGATAAATTTTAGGAGGGCTTTTCTCTAATTTAAAAGAGACTGCCAAAAGCCAATAGTTGATGAACTGTTTGCACTTTTACCAAGAGATATATCTAATTTTTTCTACCGAAATTCACTATAAAGACAGCGATTGGTCCACCATCTAATTCTTGTTAGATAGTTTTTTTTAGACTTTATGGAGAGTGTAACGATATTATCTTCAAATTAATTACTCCGAGAGCAGCCACGTATTGAGATAGTTTTCTCAAGGTGGACAGTTTAACGCTGCAAGGTTTGCCCACCGACAAATTATTTGTTAAATGCGGTAAAGATACACAATTTATACGTATTCATAAAGAGTATACTGATTTTTAGCAGAGAGCATGAGCTGCTCCTGTTTATTTAGGTGCGATTAGAAAAGGTGGTTGAATCTCCGGAAAAATTAATGAATTGATCGCCTCCAGTACTAGAAAATTACTGAATTTTTAATATTTTTGCTTTAACCGCTGATAATTTTCAAAACAGTTTTTTGGCACAGTATAAGAAAAACCAATTTCGGAAAGAATACATAAATAGCCAGATACCTCGATAGCAATCTAACCATAAGCTAGTTCGACAGTTCAAAATATTCCTAGAGTGATGCATTTGATTGCTTTTATTTTTTAAACAGAAAAGATGGTTCTCTTCAAGACATTCAATTGTTTTTTTTTTAAACTATTTGATCTACATAAACGTGAAAATTTTTTTTAATATTAGTTTTATTCAGAATTACGTAATCTGTGCTCTTGTGACTACATTTTTTTCTATCTGCCACTTTTATATCACTGAAAACCTATTTTTATAATATCTTGTAAAATATTTATGTTATATCAGGTATATAACAATATTATATGTTGCCAAAATTCTTGCAAAACACTACTTTGTCTCATTTTTATTTTGAAATCTTTTCCCCAGGCAGTTTCAAATATATGAATAAAAAGATATCAATGGAACTGTAGCCCAAAAATCACAAAAAAACCTTCCATGTTCTTTCAGTCTTCATACAAAAATATACATTTACCGGAGTTTTGTTTTTCTTGGGTACATTGATTCAAAAAGAAACATATTTAATTCTTCATCAATTATGTATTTAAGGAATTGACATTTTGTTTAGATGCATAAGGGATATTGTAGATAGATTATGGTAAACAGTGAGGAGTGTAGCAATTAAGAGTAACCTTTATAAATAAACAATGTTGTTGTTGGAATATACATATCTCCTTTTGCTCATTGAACTAATTGCATATACACATTGTGAAAGGTCAAAGCGGAAGTAGCTAGTTTGACATTAGCTTTATAACCAAAAATAAATTCTGACAAAATCTATCAATTTGGGGTGCAATTATGAAAAGGTCAGCATTCTCTGTCGTATTCGAATATTTGGTAGTCTTTCCTAATTTGCCTAGTCGATGTCAAATTTGTATGTTAATTACTACGAGTAGCAGTAGTAGTAGTTCGATATTATATTCCGATAAATGTGCAAGGTGGATATCACTCTAAAAACTCACACTCACGGCATTATTTGAAGTCAGTTCCTTTCAGTGTTCTGATTATATGATCCAGGACAATCCTTAGCAGTTATTCTTCTTCCATTTTCAGTAATTTTGTAACTAAATGTGCATACAACCTTAGAGTGTGTAATTCAAAGTAGAGAAACTCCATATTCTAAAAGCAGGAATTCAAAAATTTGGTTCGGAAAATAAACAGCAACGAGTCCACATTTTGGCTCCGTACAGCAGAATAGAGGCCGCTGTTGCACGAAATGGTTTATATTTCAATTTATATATTATTCTCGATGCATCGACTTTAAACTGGTGAAATAGCAATTTTAGCTGTAGCTGTTTTGCATTTTAAAAGTAATTACCTTGGATAGATAATTAAACTCTTTCACTCGATAGGACAAGTACCTTCTATCAGTACTTTTCGAATTTCGCTAAATTCACAACCATATTCGACATATAGTAGTTTAGTTGATCAATTTTTGATAAATATAAGTATAACAATATTGCTTGTAAGCTTTAGAATTAAAAATCATAAAGCTAGCCGTAGAGGGAAATAATTTGGTTTTATGTAGAAATATGTGATTTGCGGTTTGTTTTCTCTGTAACTTTACAAGTAGGTTGCGAATTCTTCCGGCGTCAATTCATTTCAAAACTACAATTCTTCAAATATTCACAATAAAAATTATAAAATCGCCGCTAATAAAACGCGATCTGAAAGTTCAATTTTCAACAACATTTTCGTGAGCTGAGGTGGTACATCGACTCTAGTTTTGCCATAGACCAGCTACATCAGATATCCCCACAAAAAATAGCCCAAATACATTAAATCACACGAAATTGGGGGCAAATTTACAGGTGCATACTACCAAATTACGCACTCATAAAATAAACTTATGGAAGTGCTCTTAATGTGCGATGTTGCTCGGTTTTTCACATTAAAGCTATTCAATTAGGAAACGAAAAGCCAGTAATTATGGGTCTGTAGGGCCCACTCTTCACTACAACGCTTAAGCCGGCATTATTTTGAATGCACTGTAAGTTTCCTGAATGAACAAAGTCGATCTGTTAGATTAGTGAGGAGTGCATCAGTAATGGGAATCAAGCGACTGGTTAAAAGTCCTAGTAATGGAGAATTTCAAATAAGATGTTTTTGGTTAAAAAATCAGCGGTCTTTTGATAAAAATGCTGTATAGGTTTGTGGTTCCAACAATCAAGCAAGGATGTAGTTCTATTTTTAATTCTTGATGTTTCTTTTCGGCCGGTGATGCGACACTTTATCCATACCGATGATCGTAAATAAATAGGGTACAACCGGGGAAATGTTGTAAAAATTATGAACTTACTAAGATAATTCGTCCGTAATGACATAATTGCTTCACCAGAGTTGAATTCAAGTTTCAAAACTTCGAGTGAGTTTGTGATCCTACAAACATTAATAAACAAAAATTACTACAAATCACAGCAAATTGAAATTGATACTATTCGTGCGGATATAGCTAAACGCGATTTATACAATTCCTAGTCAGATCTTCTAAAGAGGATGTGCAGTCACTTCACTTCACAAATTGCATTAAACCTGCAGTTAAAAACTATGCATGGGACTATGTAGAATATAGGTACTTCCCTGTTGGTTATAAATATGAAAGTAAAAAGCACACATCCGATTCGGGTTCGAAGAGTATGTTTCTATAAAACTTGAAACAGATTTTCGGAACTCTGGTGGAACGGCCACCTGAAATTGACGTTTCCTTCCTGTTTGTACAGAAGATTTGACTTCTTCAAAGTACCATGAATTCACTATAAGATACTCTATTGAATATCTTAAATTCAAAAAATTTCAGAAAATCGACACACAGTGTTCCCCTGAACACTATCAAAAAACATAGCAGCTCATGGTTTATGATCTTTTCATAAGAGCTAGGTATTGTAGTTAATTCTAGAACTGCCTAGTTGTGATATAAGGCTTGGGTACCTCTAGTGGTTTTTGAAGAAACCATACCGAGCTCTTTAGTGTTTTGAGGGCTCGCTCTCACCCCCAACGCTCTGACGATGAGCTTGGAATAGTTCATTGTTGCTGAATAGAGCCATCAGTAGGCCAATGGTTCCGTAGGCAGTGTGATTCATATCATCATTCTGGTGGACATATATATCATCTGCATCAATATATTTTCGAAGAAATTTTCAATGATCATACATTATTCGGCAACCCAAACTTCGGCATTCTAAAAAAAAAATAACGACAGCGTAAAGACCAAACACAACATAGAAAATTGTGGTTATTGAGGCTCATGAGTCCCTTTTGGACTTAGATCTGTACAGTAATAGAAGCCCTACTTGTTCCCGGACCCAGTCGACCAAATGTAAGTCTCTTTTCATTAAAATAAGGTTTTATACTCTGCCCAAGAATCCAATCCAATAAATTCTCGTCGTAAGCCCTAGTCTCGTGATCTTAGTTCGTTCATCAGTGAGATTGTACATGGGTGAAGGGCGAGATCTCAATGAAAAATTTTGATAATGTTTCAATCGAAGCCGCTCAATAAATTCCGGAAATCACTAATTATTACGTAACCGAACAATTTATTTAATCATTTGCTTTGGGTTTGTTTACAAACGAATGCCACTTTTCAAGAAAGCAATTGGGTAAATATAACTTGACGTTAATTGAAAAGTAAATAAATATTTTACGTGTAGGTACTCTGTAGATCTACATTTGTTTGACTGGGCTACTTAAGAGGTTTTCAATAAATGCGCGCCAATACGTTTTTTAAATAAACGAAGATTTTTATTTTGGATTCAAATGCCCTCCTCGCGACCGCTGCATAATGGGATGCGCTGGATTTCTAAATTTGTCGAATAACTCAGCGAATATTTCAATAATTTCACATCGACTGAACCTCTTAATTGTTTAAAGTTTTTATTTTACTGACATAGTCTGGTCTAGGACGCTTAAATGTAGCCTGAAAGACATTATTCTAAAAGTGTTTAATCTAACGAGCGGAATGCTCAATTGACAGGGCCTTTTTTGACGAAGAAGCAATCACCGATCCTAATCATCTCATGGCAAGTGGCACCGTTCTGTTCAAACCACAGATTTTCCAAGTCTTCTACATAGACTGCGACATCATTCTCAAATGACAGCAACCGACTCGCTGACATTCTCCCGGAAGATTTACATCTTTGGCATGAAAATCACCCCAAGCGGAGAATTTTTCTGTATTAAGTGGCTGCTGTTGCAACACAGCTTGGCCAAATTGGGCAATTTTGATCAGTAACAAAATCGGTCACTGAGGATTGTATTTCTGCAAAAACTGGATGGTGTCTCATCTAAAATATGACTAAACCAACGAAACTTAGACGTGCGCGGTGATCATTTGGCCTTAGCACTTGTGTCAATACGAATAATGAAACTTTTTGTGAAATGCCACAGGGTCGTGTAAAATATTCTCAGGAATAAAAAATAGCGAGTTTACACTCGAAATTGACCGAGAATTTTGTTTAAAAATTTTCACTGTAATAATATATAAGCTTTGTTGAAACATATGTATACCTTTCCTGGGTTAAATAATATGAAACAAACTCACATAGATATCTGTAGAGAGAATACCTTTTGGGAAAATAGGGCCTGCACTTTCTTCCACTAGAACTAACTTTCAATCGAATTTCGAAAAAATTAAGATATAATTCCAACTAGACTGTAGAAGCCACTTAATTTTGGACTATAATGGCAAGAGCTCTTGTCTAAGAATTTTGATATACCATTTTTTTGAAAATTTCTTTCCTTGTGGGTCTATGCAGTATCAATAACTCGTAAATAGATAAATACATTTTTGATTCAGATTGTGGATTTTAACTGCCATCAGAACATTCTTGTAAGATAGATGTTTTTTTTTTGTTTTTTAAACAGAAAGCATTGAGAAGACATTGTCGCTTATTGCATGCTTGAAGTCTTCTACACATGCAATACGAATCTAGACCATGGTAAATCGCACCTATTGGATCAGAAAGGTCTTCTAATAATTTTAAAAAGTCTTGCTACAAATTCGACAATATTTTTATTTTCTACAATAGCCATCATTTTATGGTTATCATTGAACATTCAACCATTCAACAAAGAGTTTTCTATTCATGCTCTGCATGAACTAACTATTAAAATAAAAGATGCCGACGCTGCAAATAAACTGATCTTTCTCAAATAAGATACAATTTTCCATAAACTGGCCATTACATGTGCTGCACTTTTTTCTACGAGCCATGATGAAGTAAGAGAAAATCATCTTCAGTGACGAAGCTCTCTCCAAAGCATGGCCCCACAAACTCGCAAGAATTGCCAGTATTGGTTCTTTTTTTCGAAATGAGCATAGAAACATGATGACTATATGACCGACAGTAATAAGCCAGATTTTTTAGTCTATACGATGTCCTGACTTCTGTACGATGGTGCCACAAAGCAAACCACAAAATGGGCTCGGACAATGGGTAAACTAAAAAAGTTCCCTAAAGTTAATTAGTCGGATGAATCATACGATTTGGTATCTTTACGATCATATATAGGTAATATGGTAGTTGAAAACAATCTTACCATGATTTTTGAGGTCAAAGATACAGGTGATACAAAATAACAATCACATAGCCCTAAATTGTTATTTTTCGAAATAAAAATATTTCAAAATCATAGATCGTCGGAATGAAATCCAAACTGATAAGGGATCACGACTTGATCAGGGATCGAAGCGGGACCTTTTCGGCCGAAAAAAGGCTTGTAGTTCTTCAGTTGACCCCCTTAATTTACTGGACATCAAAGCATCTAACGAGCAACTTCTAAGGGAAGACTCGCTACGAATTTTATCGCATTCGTTTACTTATAAAAGATTATTTTAAATTTAAGTTTAACTTTTACAAAATATATTAAATCTTAGTGTGTTTAGAAACTATATGAAGTACTTTACGCCGAAATAACTTCTGTCACTGCAGGCGAAAACAGACTTGCTTCTCCTGATGACCAAGGGCATATATTTATTTATTTACAAATTTCTATTATTTTTTTATTACAAAATTTAATTCAACGGAAATTTTAATTTGAATTCAAATTCTTGAATCCCATTAAAAATTCACATATAATTAAAGCAACACGCCTATCCGGATAACAATTTGCATATTTCTATTGTCCTCCAAACATGAAACTATCCCCATTGTTCTCCTCCAAATTCCGCAGTTGTAAAAAAAAAAAAAAAAAAAAAGGATAATACAAGTGCAGGAAGGAAGAAACGAACAATAAAATACAATAGAAAAAAAATATATTATTGTAAATGTGTAGTAAGTATGAGTAAATTGTAATCCTACCTTTGTTTCATATTCATATCCACTCTTAGAGAAAATCAGCTTTGTTGTTGGTTAGTGGGTTTTTTTCCAGGATATTTTCGCACACGAACAGAAAAGATGCTCGTTGTTGGCGGGGCGACGGCGATTATACTGCTGCGGATGGGCTAAGGTGGGCGTGAGATTTTCCGAACAATCAAAAATCAAACAAACACAGGAAACATTCACTTAAAAACACTCTCCTTGCAAATAGATGATTTTTTTCTTTTTTATATTTTTATTCAACTATTCAACTTTCACTCACGTTTCGTTTCACTAGTTGTATGTTGAATTGATTTTTTTTTTAATTCAAAATACGCTACACTTGGGAAGCACAATTCACTTTTTTTTTTCACTTTTCAGGACACAAAGAAGAAAAGGACTTTCGTTTTGTATTCATACATATGTGTATATCCGTTGTGTTATTATTTCTGTATGTTTACATGGGACATTCAAGTTATTGTATCACTCGTAATTCGTCAGGATATTCTTTGGATGAGAAACAAAAAGAAAAATAACGAGGATTTGTTGTTATTAGAATTTAAGTAAGATTTTTCGCAGCACACTACCACAGTCGTACACACACTCGAAAGTATAAACGTACAACACACCCTAGAGTTTTTGACACTTTGAAAAAGGACATTAACCACGTTTTCTACTCGACAAACACTTATTCATATATTTCGAGATGAATTTTTGCCTATTAGAGCATCCTTCTTAGAGGACAACGGTGACTTTGATTCAAGGAAATCAAATTGGAGTGTCAATTTGAGCGGTTAACACTATTTAGATGAGGAAATAAATTGAATCCTTTGTTCCACATGAGGGAAAATGTCAATAATTATGAAGAAAAACCGAACTAGGAACACAAAATGTACACGCAAAAAGTGTACGAGTACAGAAGAATTCAGGACAGGAACAAGCACAAAATTCACCACAGTTGCTGGAAAAGTGTGTGTGTTGTGTGCTCCTTGGACATAATACTCGCAGATCAGGAGCGAATAATTTTATTTGGCCATTGCCAGCCAGCCAACAGCAGCCTGAAAATCCTTGTTTGATGGAAAATTAAATGAAAATTTCCTTCCCGATTGGAATTTCACCGAATATGGGAATTACAGAGAGCTACGACGAGCGAGTATTGGGAAAGAAATATCCTTTTTCAATGGATGAATATTCGTAGGGGTATACCATACCATATACGGACGATGGATTCGATTGGAAGCAAAGTGGTGAATTTTGTCGTCAGTGAGTCACCTCACTCCCAGACCGTACTATATTGCTCGTACACCGAGCTGAGGCACACACTCAATGTCAAAGTGACGGGGTGGGTCCCGGTGCTGGATGCTCCAGCACTACTTGTCAGCCACCACGGGGTGGTATTGGATGGTTTTTGATGTTGGGTTTTGTGGAAAATTCTGCCAAAAATTCGTTCGTTCGTTCGTTCAGATTTTCGGGGAGGGAAATTCTCTGTGTGCTAGTCGGCAATGGGTGGGTGGTGGTTGAAATGCTCTATGGAGTGGTGTGACGTCGATGATGGTGGGCTCTGGGAAAATTTTCACATTTTCAACGTGTGCACGCGCGCGGGTGTGGTCCTTAAAGGAAAAAAAAATCACTCTTTTTGCTTTTGATTTCTTCTCAATATCCTTTCTGTTGTCTAGTTGATTTGTTTGTTAGGAAAAATTGTTGGCAAAAAAATCGTAAAAAAAAAATTCCAAAGATGCCTGTTTTTTTTTAAATCTATTCTGTCAAACACTATCACTGACACAGCCACACACGCACTCACACAATATCCACATACTCAGATTATAGATTGAGTACCAAAATTGCAAAAATAATGAAGGAAGTCTCAATAATTTTTTTTTCCTTCTTCAGGTGTCAAAAAAATTAGGAAAAAATTGTCGGTCCATGCCAGTGAGCAAGGTTATATGACATTAAAAGTAGAATATCTAAAAAAAAAAAAAAAACAAAGGACCTTTAGCTGGTATCCTTTTTATCTGCAGCCAAACTATAAGGAAAAAGTGAAGTAAATTTTTTTTTTATTGTAAATGAGCAAAAGACTATTGTATCCGCGATAGAGATCCGTACGTACACACGTTTAATATAACGGCACAACACAACTGAGAGCTGAAACCGGAGAGCCCACACAAGAACCCGTATTCTTGGCTTCGTCGCGACACAAACTTTGATGGGATATTTCGAACCAGGCACGGGAATTTCTGACTCTTCCTTTACCCTCATTGTGCGCCATTCCAGAATCCACAAAGAAAATTCATACATAACATAGTATCTACGAGTATCTCATGAAAATTAGAGAGGGTTTTCCACACACACACAAACACAGAGAGAGAGAGAGAATGGAAATTTGTAGGCTTTCTTCTTGTTCTCCCATTCTTGGCAGCATCTTTTCCTGTTGTGGAAAAGTGTGAAATTGAGATATGACTGTAAGGTATAACTAAAAAAGAGAATACAAAATAGTACACGTGCGCACACTGTACTAAAAGTTCGAGCCATCCATTCGTTGTCATTCCCATCTCGTTCGTAGTGAATTCATTTTCGAAAAACCCGCTCAATTTAGAACACAGGTCTGTCTGTCTGTCTTGAATTGAAGGTTCTTTGGAGGGAACAACAGAAAAAAAAAACCTGTTTCCTTAAGTGTTCTACTTCGGTGTAATTACGGAGTACGAGACGAATATTCTTCTACTCTCGCTGGTGCGCCTGGTCAAATTGAAACAGTATCGAAAGGGCTAATTGACAACTTTTATGGTTGGCAGTTAGTTCGCCTTATCTGACTCTGACTCTGTCCGTTTTCTGTGGTTTTCCTTCAGATTCCAGATCGTACTCGTATTTAGGGTGCCTAATGTCCACATCATGTGTACTTCCTCTTCACATGTCCCATTCAGAAGAAACAGAAGAAGCGACATTCTCAATTTAACACACAAATTTTTTTTATTACTTTTGGTTGGTGTCAACTTTGTCAGGCAGCTACCAGCAGAGTAATTTTTGAGATACAGATACAATTCCCACGGTTCATTCATGAAGAACTGTTTGAAGGGTGTATTACGTTCGTGTGTGGGTCATTATCACTTCAGTTGCCCTAGCAAGTTGCCAGTGTGGAACACGAATGAGTAATGAAGAACAGACAGTGAAGTGTTTGTGCTCAGAAATGGGATTAATTTTTTGTTCATTTTTTTTATCTCAATTATTCACCAATACAACGCCCAGAAAATCTTCCACGATACAAAATTTCCCAGAGAAACGAAGGATTTTGTGGGAAGTTTTCTGTTTCTGTTTTTGTATTTTTATTTTGAAAGAGAGCCAAAACGATGATAATGGATTTTATACCTGCAGTATGAGAATTCCCAGGATTATGAGGGGAAATCCACAAAAGAAAGGACATTTTTCGCATTTCAAATGGATTGAGTGAGATGTTTTTGAGCATAGAATGAGAATGAGTGATATTGAAGACAGGTGTTGTCGAGGTGTGATTTTTATACACCTGTTGTGGTTGTGTAAGAGTAAATGGTTGAACTGATTGTGGGAACTGAATGAGGTATAAATCATTTTACCTCATGGATATACATAGCTCGGGGGATGGTTTGTATGACGATTAACAACATTAGAAATAGAGAAATAGTTTATTCTTTAAAATAGAAAAAGGCAGGCAACACGTCACCATAAATATAGGCTTGGCCCTAATAGCTTTAACTGTAGGATGGTCCTATTGATTAATTGCATTTTCCGAAATAGAATTTGTATGACTACTTATACCTCGGGGAGATTTCTTCTCTTCCCACTCCTCGTTTATCTTTGGGAATTATTTTTAAGAGCCTATGATCGGACTTAACCTGGATGTATATCAGCTATAATTGGTACATCCGCAGAGACCTTCATTTGGTTTACCTAATTTCCTCAGGCGTTCCTTCATACATTCTTTGAATTTTGGTGGATTTCAGTATCCTAAGCCTCTCTTAGCCTGTCTCACACTTTTAATATTTCGTGGCCTTTCTATTCTTTCCATTACGATCAGATTCAACAAATGAAGAGTTTCAATAACTCCAAAGTAGACTGTACCTTATTGAGATAAATCGGAAAGACTATCTTTGGCACATATTTTAGCCTAAAATAAGCACAGATCTTGGGTAGAATACTCCAACACCAGTTCTTTCATGAGTAGTCAATCCATCTGTGTTTTACTCTGTTTAGTGATTGGCCAGTAAATGCACCGTGAGTTCATCACTGCAGTCAGACTTACTACTGAGGTTATTTAGGAAGAACCATAGGTGATCCTGCTACCTCTGGGAAAAACTGAATCCTTTTTCGTGTAATCTATCATGTATTTAACCATTAAGTTCGATGTAGTCAAATTTCAAGTAAACCTCACCGAATTAACGTCAACCTTAAGCCATTAATCTTTCTATTCCAAAGCACATCTATCATGGAAGTTGGGTTAAATTACCCAGACCTACTCGCTAGGATTCCTTTAAGTCCTTAAGAATGAAGCTGTTTGGCTACAATTTCGGACCATAGATACCCTCCGAGCGCTTTCTCTAAATCTGAGGGTTGATGACTAAGTTCATATACCTATAATATCTAAACGCCCTTGCAGATGATGTTTAAGTTTCGAGTAGTCTAGTAATCACCAGACGAGACATCTACCCGTATACTGTATTATTTGGGCTTATTTCTGAATGATCGTTGATGATCTCTTTAAGGAGCCAAGACAGTCTTGACATCCGTGTTCCGTGTTCACAAAAATGCGATAAATCAGCGAATTCTTTAAGTATCATTCGTCAGAAAGAACAAACACGCTCGAAGTGTCATCGATTTATATCGAAGGACAAGAAGGTACAAGAAGAAATACAGTCTACTTAAGTTAGACTGCAAGTGTAAGAGAACCTGAACCTTTTTGATGTGCAGAACAGGAGGCTTTTGTCTAAAGATTCATGCTAAATGGTACTGCTATTAGCTGAGACTCAATTTAATCCCCAAAGAAGCGCCGAATAGGTCTTCGATCTGCGCACTCGGTATACTTTTATAGAATTACAATTTTTTTCATGAATTTTTTTTGTAAGTAAGTAATCAATTTTACTAGCAATAAAATACTGTCTTTATTTCCACTGTTTCCTACATAATCATATCTTCAACCTAAAGCAAAAGCACTTCTCCAGCATAGACCATGAACAATAGATTTCGTCGAGGTGCGATACATGGTTGTATATCAGCACCGGATTTCAGCATCGAGATCTACTAAGTCTACCTGACTTTCTGCTAATCAATAGACGAGTGTTCTCAGATTCTTGTAATGATTCTTGTAGACTGAAATAATGCCTAAATACACAGGGCAACAGATGGACATAGAAAATCAGCATTAGGAACAAGTAGCAGTAGACTTAAGTCAACCCATCCCAGCTACTTAAATTAGACTTTGACTCGATTATAACACTTCTCAGCTGGACGATACAACTGCACAGCGGAATGCTTTGCTATCGAAAGTAAGGATGTCCAGCGACTGGAAGACTAATATTCTCTGGCTAATCGATGAGAAGGATCATCCAGTCATCTGGGTCGTCAACTATCGTAGTACCGACCTTATAAATATCGCATATAAGGTGAAAAACAAAAGACGGCCAATGAGTTAATTAAGCCCTCATATGAGTGCATTTAGAAGGGTCTAGTATACCTTCTATACATAAATTAACGCAGAATTTTACTATATGCTTCGACATCTGAAACTTATATCTCTGCAAAACTGATATTTCTATGCTGGGCGCAACTACTTCTCGAACAGAATTGCGTGAACCTCTCTAGGGCTTTAATACTGAACTAAGTTCAAAACCAGCCGACTTCCTATTGAATAAGTTTTTGGATTTCATCTACAAAAAAAATTTGCTTGCGTTACTGAAATATCTTTTGAAAAAGTATCACACTGTTTGAATTCGGCGACCTTAATAGCCATGACGTAAGATCAGCCTTTAAAAATCCGTCAAAGGAGTCGCCTTCAATGGCAATTTATCTAGGAAGAGGAGTTCTTATTTTCGACATTTTTAAAACAGGCTTAACATGTGGATTAAGAGGCGATTGAGTCTTGTACAACGATTAAAGACAACAAGGGGTCGATGTTTTAAATTAGAATTGAAGATACATTTTTACTGCCGGCGAAACGATGATGATATCATAAAATGTGTACTTAATTTATGTTGCAACATGCTGGACAAATTACGCAAGCAAAGCTCTGTTGCTGAGAATGCCTTCACACATTATATCTGTACACTGAACTATTTTATAATATATTTTAATTTGTGGGATTAATGTTTAAGAACATAATGGTTCCCAGAAAAGTCAGTACAACGAGGAAATGATGAGGCAAATAATATCATTGATATACTCAATAATCCTGACGTTAAAGATCCGCATTAGATCATGTCGACCTTCTTCAGGAAAATAGGTACCAAAACCCCAAAAATATTGGCGAAGGACAGTGGTCCGAAGACACAAATATTTTCAGCATATCTAGCTTGGAACTAAAGGTTTTAGAAACACAAAGTATCAGCTAAGACAAACAGACTAAAATATTTTATGCTCCGGTGAAGACTTAGTCATTATTCCCTGAAAATCTGTCTGGACTTTAGGCAATCTCTCAAAATCTCATCAATACCGAATAAGGCCTTCCCAATCATGTTCAGTCAATGGTTACATTTAAGCAATGAAAGGCTTCTCTGGTTATACTGCGCCGACTGATAAAGAGATAGGATGGAAGAAGATAAGCAAGTTGTGAATCAGCATAATGTTTTTTGTGAATAAAATGTCCTCACAAGATTGATTATCTCATAATTTAAATAAAGCGAAATACTGTCAAAAGGAGGTCACCTCGATGCTGCTATATATTCAGCCAAACATGATCCGATATTGTTACCTAATAACAACAAACCGAAATCTGAAACTTTTGTTGTCAGGAGCTACTGATCAGCCTTCTTCCATGCACAGGCACAGGAATTTCAGTGAAGAGCTAATTCAAGGAGAAGATGTGTACAAGCATGTGCAAGAAAAAAATCAAATATGCGTTTTCATTCAGTGCCGCATCGGAACAGCCTAATTTCACTAAAGAAAAACATCCTATCTACCCACAAATCACAGAAAACACATCCCATTGCCTTTGGAAAGTAATTCTGAAACATTGCAGAATGGTATGAATGGTACCGTATATACACAGTGTGGCAAATAATACCTCGGACTGGCTCTAGAAAACATAATTGAAAGATGATTTCTGTTTATTTTTCGGGGTTCTTATTCGAAATCTTGTCCTGCCGATTCAATAGTATCGTTACAGTGATTCATTAGCTCATTTCACGGAATTGTCGCCAGTGCCCGTGTCCAAGATGCTCGATTGATCGGAATGTCGTCAAAAAAGCATCCTCTCAGCTTTAATTAAATTTCAATTTCGGAAACAAAGGGAAGTCCCACGGTGCCAAATCATTGTTAAATGTCATGAAATTATTGACAATAGTAGAGAATAGGAACAAATAGATGGTGTTCTTGGTTGCTGAGATAAGACACGTGTTCGGGATATTTTTTACCACACTGTGTGTTTTGCAATGATTGTCCTGAACATGTGCAAATATGTCGAAATATGTAACATAATCGAAAATCTCCTTCAATAAAATCATTGATGCCCCCTGTGTAGCATGTTGTGCTTTTTTGCTGTATCCGTAGCATTTCCACATTAAAGCATTCAATATGGGAAAGAAAAATTTGTAATACTCATGGATCTCCAGCGCTCTTCATCAGCGGTTATGTTCTGGTCGGTGTCATTTAGCAAATGTGTCAATTTCGCTTGTCGGCATACCTATTCAACCAAAAATGAGTCTCGTCGCTGAATAAAGAAGCGGATTTTGGCCCATTCAACGCACATACACCTCACACAATAGCCGAGCAATTTACACAATTCGCTCTCGTTGTGTTGGCGAAAGTCTGTCTTGTTAAAAGTTGTAAACTGTCAAATGGACAGATTTTTTCAGATTTTCACGAACCATATATACCCCAGTGATCACGAGAAAGCAGGCTTTTTAACCTTTGTTCAGTCTATTTGTAGGTCGTTCATACTAAATACTTTTCTCTTCACCTTTAGCTATTTTACCGAAACTACTCGTAGTTTCGCACGTAATGTTCAAAAGGATTCCCTAATACTCTGTATCAACGTTTCGCATAAATAAACAAACTTTTCAGAATCCACTCAAGAAAAATTCACACCAACTCAAATCACTATCGTTTATCCTTCGAAAGTCAACTCAAAAAATACCCTTAGTGGATTCGGCGCACTATAGGGTTGGTACCCATATTTCGACGAAAATCTCACCATGGCTCTTTAATATCGTTTTCCAACTATTCCAAATTGTCTCTTCGTTTTGTCTATCTTTCCCGTTCGCAACTCAGTCAAATTTTAAATAAATTTTCCCGTTCCAGGGGTAAGGTTGTAAAAAATTCCCTCAATCCGTAGCACAAGGTGTGTACCCATCTAATTGTAGCTACTACCTGCCATATATCATCCCTTAATTCGTCAGGGATGAATTTTCAAGCAGAACGAATCTAACCTGTTTCGCTAAATTTCTACTCTCAGTACATTCGCAAACGTTTCAATCTCTAGACACATCGGATGCGTGTTGATTTAAACAACCCACCAACGGACATCTCTAGATAATAGAAAACCATCCATCATTATGCCTGTTAGTTTGCCATCAAATGTATTTTTAGAACAAAACCCTTATACGACTTTTTAGAGTTGAATGTTTACAAAACTATGCAGACTTATGCAAGCATTACGTTTATATTGTTGACCGTATTCGTTCGTATATTGTATCCAAGAGATATATAGGGGAGATATGAAAGTTATTGGCCTAGTTTTACACCGATAAGTACTGGAAAACACTTGGGTATAGGGGCATTTAGAACACCCGCTTTTCATAAACTTCGACAATGTCAACAGTTAATCTAGGTTACTGTTGGGACCATGAAGAAGGCTGACATGAGGGTAGGAATTAGAGCAGAAGGTTGTTGGACAAACTTCAATATAGAAATACTACCAATTCATAAGGTGATGTAGTGAGGAATGGATTGTGTACAAAAATTATCGATGTAGCTGATGGGATTCGATACAATTCATTGATTTGTCTTCGGAAGAGGATTGTTTTAATTTCTTCTCTAAAGAGTTCTGGGGAAGTATAATTGAAATGTGCATACGTATCTCATTAACATTCAATTGTTCTTAAGTATCGCAGTTTTTTCCTTGCTTAGGTAAGCAAACTTAAGGGTTATAAATACAAGGGAACACATAGTAATCAGTATCATGGTTGATTATTTCCTCAAGATTGAAGACATCCATGACATCATGATGACAGAATGTAATTTGAAGTTTATGTCCTTAAAGAGTAAAACTTTAAAAAGGAACTTGAAACACTGAAAGATACGCCTCAAATCACATAAGCCATGCACCAGGCCATTTTCACTTGGAGGCTTGGTAAGTCCAAATGGATTACTTCCAATTCCAATGCTCGGGGAGGGAAAATGTCGCTAACATCTAAAAACGCGATTAGATGAACTGGGTAAAATAAAGTTCTCCGTTTTCCTCTTAGGTGGTGCTACAGTCCGCGGTGGACCTAGGCCTCAAACAATATTCCTCTCCAGTTAGCCTGGTGTTTAGCTAACTACCTCCAGTTTCGCACGACAAGTTTTTTGAGGTCATCTTCCACTTGTGTGCGTCACCTAAGGCGAGGTCTTCCTTTACTGCCTTGTCCCACCGGGTTGGATTTAAAGACTGTGCGGGCCGTAGCGTCGGTGTCCATTCGCTCTAAATGTCCTAGCCATCTTAGACGTCCAACGCGAAGCCTCCTGACTAGGTTTATACCGCTGTACAGCTCATATAATTCGTCGTTGAATCTTCTCTTCCAAAGTCCGCGAACGCAAGCGGAACCGAAAATCTTGCGAAGGACTTTTCTCTCGAATCGACCAAGGATGTCTTCGTCTACTTTTGATAGGGTCCATGCTTCAGTCCGTGGAGTAGAACTGGAACGATAAGTGTATTATAGAGTGTCTTCTAAGACGCTCGGGAGAGGGCTTTATTACTCAATTGCCCCCCAAGCCCAAGGAAACAGCGATTGGCAAGAGTAATCCTTCGTTTGATTTCCGATGAGATGTTGTCTCACCCTGTTCTATCGCTATTTTCACTAGCAGTGCTCCTCAGAAATTGCCACTAGCATTCCGCCCCTTCAAACCTCCATAACCTCCGTAACACCCGTCTCGCTATGAACGTTCATCAGTACACCCTCAAGCCCACTTTTGGTCGTACCCTAAACCGAACAACTCGCTGTAGAATGCCCTGCCGAGCTCTTCATTTCCTAGTCATTATAACCTGCAAACATTCAAGACCAATGTACATCGGTACCTCTCTTTCTTTCCTTCCTAACTTTATATTGCCCGCGCTGTGTGCAATCATTTTAAGGGTACTAACAACCCCTTGAGGGCGCAATAATTATAAGAAAAAAAACTCTAATATTCAATATGGTGCTCGTTTAAGAGGAGACTTGTCATCAAAGGAGATTCAGGCAAGAAGTCTTGAACCTTCATCACACGGCTCATATCTTACAATTTGCATCTCAAATGCTTTCGTCAATATGACCTGATTATGCGCTCAGACTTCCACTGAGAATACGCATGGCCTTGTAAAGAATTGCTTCTTTAATTTCTTGCATAAGAGTAACTTAAACAGCAAGGTACGAACATATTCAAGAAAAAATAAATGTCAATTACCGCAATGGGATCGCAGAGTGTCTTTCAAACAAGTTTAGTTATATTGCGTTATATCAGTCCAGTGCCATATTATAGCCACGGTTTGGACCAAAACATATTCAGAAGTTCTATGCTGTCAGCAAGATAGAACCAAAATTGTCAGTAAGACTTCACGTGCCTAGTTACTGTCAAACTCTATAGCGAAACTTTTTGTTATCTGGCTTGGTTGAAAATGGCACGTACTTTTTCTCATATACCATTCCCATACTAGACAGGACAGAATAGATGACTAAGCCCGCAGCCGTATTCAGCTAGCAACGAAAAACTTAATCGAAATAGTGTACTTTCAGAACACCTTCGGAGCAGAGGTCTTTCACGATTTTAGTCCAAAAGGGGCTAATTTTATGGTTTTCGGGTGAGGACAACTTTGCAGTATAATGTCAGAATAAGAAAGGCAAATAACTTAAGACTCTAAGCCGGCAAACAACCGAGTATCTAGCTGATTTTGTGGTGGCAGCAGGAAACTTTACCACAGAATTGAAGCTCAATTTTGTTATTCACAACAGATACAACTGTGCCCTGTGCCTTTAAGAGGCCAATATTGACTCTGACAATATTTTTGCGGTGGTAGAAGCACACACTCCAAATGGCTCAACAACAATGAATTTGACTTACCCAAAACACTGCCATAAGCTTCGCGAATCACGTATCTCAAAAGCCAGAAGGCCACTGGCAGCGATACCAAGAGTTCTGAGAAAACGTCGGAGCAAATCTTCCATATAACACAGCGCAGAAAGTAAAAAGATAATTAGATCAGATAACACAATGGCAATACAGGTTAACATTCTTCTATCAGGCAAAACAAACAACGGGACGACCCCCAGTCTGCAGAGCTCGCTATAATGCTATACGAGGCTTTGTCGACGGTAGTGTTCCCGGTGCGAATTCGTTTCGCCTTGGATTGGGGAGGGATGTTGCTCTCGGATCGCATACGCTTCAACTCGGGACCTTTTTCTACCACTTGTTCTTTTTTCATTTTAAAGCGCACGCTTGACTTGAAGACTCAGTCTTCCCCACTTTGCTAGAGGTCTCGGGTATGTCCATCATATTGGCAAATGTCACATCGCATCGACAATGTGATGCGATTGTAGAGGAACCATTCTCTATGGTTTTGCTTGTGAAATTGTCAATGTTGAATTCCCACGAGTAGGGAGGATAATCTGTCGCCCGTGGTCTACCCGTATAACCACAGGGAGGCTGTCTTTAAGTTGGAGATTGCCTGGTATCCGAAGTTCACAAGCTAGCGACTAAGCACCCTCCTAGCCATGCATCCATCGGCGTTTGCTGTTCGAACTCTTACTTTGTCCGACTTGGGACCGGCAGAATGTTTGAATCCAGTTGCATACAAGCATTCATGCGGAGTTCATTTCGGCATTGGCTTAGTCGAAAAGTTGCGCATCCGACATCTTAAACGGGAGGGGAATTTGGAAAGTATGAGCAGTACAGTTCTAGATTCCAACTCAGTAGATGAAGACTACGATCAGCTTGGTAACTGAATCCAAGTTGAAAGAAGTCTTCGTTTTTTCTTAAACAACATGAAATCAACTTTAGGCCACATTCTAACTGCCTGAAGGAAAGTTAAAATTGGGTTTCATATGCTTAAAGCTCGTTGAAGAACCAACGGGCTTCAGGCGAGATTTCGCTTTAACAAACTTTTCATTTCTAAAAGATTTTAATTTACATACTCGTACTCGTATCAACCAGGTATATATGTTTGATGTCAAAGCCAAAAATAGCTGACTGTACCTTCTTAAAAATATGTGGAAACCATTTTCAGCTTTTGACGAGGCGTAGGAGACATTTTATGTTTGTATTGCATAAACCGTTTAAGTCATTGTAGAAGAAGTCTCCTAGATGGAGTTTTCTTCTTTGGGAGAGACATGTACAGAGGAAGTGATTCGGTCTTTTTACGAATGATTCGTAAGCTATTAACTTTGAACGCCCGTACCTAGTTATTAAGTATCGTTTGAAGGTCTGTCACACATCACGCACTTCCTTCGAGGTTCACTGAAGTGCTGCTTAGATAGAAGATCTTCCATGTGCCTTTAAAATACTCTATATCGAACGCTGATATTTTTGATGACTGGGTTCAATATTTGCGCCTTTATTATGGCAATAGCGTGTAGAATGTTGGCCTCGAGCTCGTCCAAATCGCATGCAGCGATCATACCAATTGATGAACGCTCGCCGTGAGATGACCCAGTCGCCAGATTTCTCCTTCACAATTTCGAGCTTTGTATGGCAAGTAGCACCGTCTTGCTGGAATCACAGGTCGGATATATCTATGTTGTCGAGCTCTGACGACAGAAAGTCGGTTAACATTGCTTTATACCTGAGACTATTGACAGTGACGGTGTCTCCTTCCTCATTTCGAAAGAAATAAGGTCCGACGATGCCATAAACCTTACCAAACAGTCAGTCTTTTTAAATGCATTGATGCTTGAACGAACACTTGTAGATTGTGTTTGCTCCAATAATGACTGGGCTAATGGTCTGAGAAGCTGATTTTTTGTCCAAAATTCGGATCTCCGGGCAACATTAACAGTGAAGAATTAGCGAACACATGGCGTTGTCTATGGTCGATCGGCTTCAATTTTTTGTTAACCACAATCTTATATGAAATATAAGCTGATCGGCGCTGAATCTACATTTCTGTGTCTTCTTCGGGTGAGCGCATGAAATTCATGCCTCATTTTAAGCAAATGCGGAAACGCATGTTGTGTGCTGCAGGCCAGGTGAGGCGCATTCTGCCATCTGACTGGGGGCTTAACAGGCGTTCCGTTCGTGTCATATACGACGGTCTTTTAGTTGCTTGTGCAACTTATGGAGCGTCGGTGTGGTACGATGCGGCAACGAATGATGATTGCTGCCGTCAGATTTTGGCTTGCCAAAGAGTGGCATTGATTGGTTGCCTACCTGTGTGCCGGACTGTCTCCAGAGAGGCAATGCAGGTCTTGTTGGGAGTGTCACCTCTCGATCTGGAGGCGATACGTCGTGGTATTGCCTTCAAGATCAGAAAAGGTCTCCCGCTAAACGAGCAAGATTGAGTCTCCCAGAGGGAAGTGGAAGGCCTATCCCGGAGGGAGCGTAAAGCCTTGCTTAACGCATGCGCGATATCTAGATGGCAACCTAGATGGGACGCTAGCGAAAATGGCAGGGTTACTTACAGCTTTCTTAGGGATGTGCTGACCATACAGAGGTTTCCTGAACGGAACTTTAACCTCAACCTGGGCTTTTTGTTGACCGGGCATGGCTCCCTTAATGCATTTTTGCATAAAAGGGGGCTTAGCGGCTCGGCGAATTGCTCATGTGGAGCTTCCAATGAAGATTGGCTGCACGTTCTTTGCGAGTGCCCAAATTATTCGGAAGTTAGGGACTTGCATTCTATGGGCATCACCTTCAATGGTGAGACCTACGATGTCAGTGGAATTCTAACTGACACCGTATGGTTTGAAAGAGCCTGTAGCTTTGCAAGGGAAGTATTTCTTAGAAGACGCAGTAGAGAGCTAGCGGGTTGATTGTGAGTAGTATAAATTGAGGTACTAAAGGCTGCCAGTCCTGGGCAGTGAGGTGCCCAACTGGAAGTGACCGCAAGGTTGCGAAGCTCGACCGGAAGCTATATTCTGGTACCACGGGAGGTCAGGGTACCAGAGGAGTTGGCCCCCTTGTGGGAGTATCGTGGTGGCTGTGGTTTACACCCAAAGTCGCGGGGAGAGTAGAACAAATGGTGCTTGGACATCTCGTGGTTGAGCATCCGTTTGATTGCTATGGAATCATTGGTCTATTCGATGTGGAGTTGCACTGCAACCGGATGCCATGATCCACAGAATGGCTGAGGTATTAGATAGGCCTCGACCCTTCACCAAATGGGAAGTTCGTGCCTTACACACGACTTCGAATCTGGTACTGGTGGTGGTATCTTTATCACCCGAAGGGCGCTGATCAACGCTTTGTTTTGATATCTTGTGCGAAGACGCACCGTAGGCTTAAGCCTTCACGGCAGTTACCTACGTTAAACACATGTGACATCTGTGTCTTCTTCGGTACTGTCCGCTAGAGCGGCTATGTTTTCTTCATTTCGCATCAATCTCTGTCTGCCGGAATTATAATAATTTCCGCACGATCGGCCAGTTCAAGTCTTCTCTTATTTTTACTAAAAAAAACACGGTGTTTCCTAAAAAAGTGAAACAACCTTTTCTGGAGTAAGGCAAGCCCAGAAGAGATCTGTGTGATTCGATTACACCCACACAATTTCACCGTTTGGTGTGGTATGAGGTGGTAGATTGTGGTACAGTTAATGTCCAACGTTACCAAAAAATTTTCGGCAAAATATCGTTGACATTGTTTCGGACCATATACATAGGTGTATGGTTCCAACCAAGATTCGATTCAATGAAAGCATTTTGCCATAAACTAGACTAGTTAATTGACTACCGAGATATTGAGCCTTGATTCACCTCAATTACTTCCTTGAGGCTATGTAAGAACTTGGAGGCTGATTTACTAAAACCAACAAAGCAATGTTTAGCGCGTTATTAATCCGAGTGACAGAATACGCTCGGTCTGAAACTGTCAAGAAACATATGTGATATTAAAAAAATATTGCCATGAACTGTTCTTCATACTTAACAACATCTTTTCACTTGAAGTGCCTTTCGAAACGTCAACAGTTTTTTTCTACAAATTGTGCTTTATGTATAGTTACCCTCTAAGCTTAGTCCTTCCTTTAGTTTAGTTTGAATACACTTGCATTAAATTTTCTCTCTATTCCGCCTCGTTTTCAACTGATTCTGAGATACTGCTTTCTTAATTAAAACTAGGTACATTGCGGTTTAACTCACAAATGCATCTTAAAAGCTTGTAGATACTGATTATGGTTACTCATTCGCACTTTCGTTAAATGTCAGATGCGAAGTCTAAAACATCTGTATACCATATGTAGGTCAAACCACTAAAACCTGCACCCTTAGATATTTTTTTTCGTACACATGTCAGTCCCATTGCCATCAGGATTCCCTGTCGGAAATGTTGAAAATCTCAGAGCACAAGTGTTCACTTCAATGCGTAAAATTGTCATGGGGAAAACCCTAAATGAATTTTAACAACCTAAGCCTCCTTATTTGTCAGCTAGCTTCTGTTCTTATCTAATAAACGACAAGCGTAAGCATAAAAGAGAAAAAGTAAAATGAAAGCATCCAGTGATTTAGGGCAAACCTAACCTAAAAGTAAAGTGCTAGAAAGTGGTTGTCTTGACAGACGGGTTTATTGGATCAAGGTTATTACGTGTTTCATAACAAACATTTTCCACCATCGAAACTTCACATACAAGGTGGAATACGAGTACAAGTACGAGAACGAGTACTGATATTTGCATGATGTACAGACTACAGACACCACTTTGTTGTAGAGGGGTTGCTTTCGTTTGTCTATTTTCTGCGCTATGCCACAATTATTTTCCCAACAACCGTTTTACACGAAACCTATCCACGTATGTACATATTGTACGTACGTCATCGTTGAATCATGAGCACTTCCCTTTTTCTTTTCTTTGATTTTCAAAGCACGCTAGAACATTAGAATTTGGCATAGCAATTTATCGCTTAACCCATACATTGACATTGAAGTTTTGAATCCAAAAATAGGGGTTGCAATTTCAAGGAAGCCACCCGATATCCGTAATCCGTATGTGTACGAATGTACGAGTGTACTCTCGTTTACCAAATGTTAAAACTGAAGTTGTTCTATGCAAAATAATTGGATTTTTGTTTGCCAACACGGATACATATTCTTAAACGTGTCAAGCAGTTAAAGGATGCCCCCCAAACCATCACCCTTTCAAACTTATAGATGTGCACGTATCCATATCTGTTTAGATGTTCATGTAAAAGTCTTATTTTTATATCACCCTTTAGAGAGAAGATACGAGTATATCTGACATCCTTCTGACACTAGAAAGACAACGATTTTGGTACAAAAAAAAAAAAAAAAAAAAACCAAACCCTAAAGACACAAAGGGGATGATGAACGAAGGCAGCAAACATATTGAAGTGGGGAAGTTTAATGGCCGCATACATACGAGGGCGGGTCAATAAGTCCGTGACTTTTTGAATTTCTGACCTCTTTACTGAAACACCAACACTGCTCCTGTCAACAGACATCTGTCAGTTGACTCCTGTCAAAATTTAAACTTGCTGCGTCAGTTAGTTTGTGCTTGACAGCTATTTTTATCAGACTACTCACTAATTTGAGGAGAAAATGGAAAAAAGTGAATTTCGTGTGTTTATTAAGCATTATTTCTTGCGAAAAAAAACCATTACCGAGACCTAAGCTAAGCTTGATAAATACTATGGGGACTCTGCACCATCGATTTCAATGGTAAAAAAGTGGTTTACTGAATTTCGTTGTGGCCGTACAAGCACTGAAGATGCCGAACGTCCTGGACGCCCAGTTGAGGTCTCTACACCCGAAACAATCGAAAAAATTCACGATATGGTGTTGGCCGACCGAAGATTGAAAGTGCGAGAGATTGTGGAAGCCGTAGGGATCTCGCATGGCTCAGTGGTTTCAATTTTGAATGATCACTTGGGCATGAGAAAGCTTTCCGCAAGATGGGTGCCGCGTTTGCTCACAGTCGACCACAAACACATGTGCAGTTGCCATGGCAAAAATCCATGAATTGGGCTATGAATTGCTCCCTCATCCACCCTATTCTCCAGATTTGGCTCCGAGCGACTACTTCTTGTTCCCAAACCTGAAGAAATGGCTTGGTGGAAAAAGATTTGACTCCAATGATGAAGTCATCTCGCAAACAAAGGCCTATTTTGAGGACCTCGACAAATCATTTTTTTTGGAAGGGATAAAAAAATTGGAGAAGCGTTGGACAAAGTGTATAGAGCTCAAGGGAGACTACGTTGAAAAATAAAATTATTTTTTTATCAAAAAATCTGTGTTTTAATCCAAAAGTCACGGACTTATTGACCCGCCCTCGTATATTGAACATGTGTTAGAAAATAAAGACTACAAAGGGTTGTTGTTGATTGTATAGTATGGTGGGATGGATGTCTTTTTTTAAGTTGTTCCCTCTGTTCTTCTGGGTGGGATGTTTGATTCAAAATTGGTTTATAGATTAATTCGATTGAAAATAATGAACTTTGTGGTGGGACACCCCACACTCAGTCGATTCGTTTTGAATTCGATAATCTTAAATCTTTCGGGAAAACTGTTTTTTTTACAAAATTTCCAATATGGTTCTCGTACACTATAATATCACTCTGGAATTTGCGTTGTTTTCTGAGGCATTGTCGTTTTGCCTACTCGGCTTCATTGCTAGATACATTTGTTCATAAGCTTCTTTTAAGGAGAGCCACATAAACCTTGCTTTTCCTCATTCCATGACTTAATTGTTGCCAAATCTAGGTACATCAACAAAAGGCTTTGGACAGAAGTAGAGTGGGCCACCCTTCATGGACTTGGCGGTGTTTACAAAGTTTCAGACTAATTGGACTGCTAAGTGTGACATTCGCGAAAACTGTCCAACATGGGATACGAGTCCATTTTGATTGGATTCGGATAAATGGTTAAATGATCTTCCCTACTCCAGACACCTAGCGTCTACTCATGATCATACAAAGGCAGCTAAAGGCTTTATGAGTAAAGATCGAAATATGCTTAAAAACGGATATATTGGACATCATACATCATAGACATCACAAAAGATTACCTTAATACTTAGTTGTAAACCCCTTATTCTCTAGCGCTGATCCGCACCGATGTGGCATGGAGTCCACCAAATCTTTGCATCTCCTGGTGGTAATATTCTGCCACGCTCTTTGCACTACCTGCCAAAGTTCTCTATTATTGGTTAGCTTTGCGTTCACCACTGCTTTCTTTAGGTCACACCACAAGTTTTCTATGTGGCTAAGGTCTGGTGACTGTGCGGGCCACATCATAACATTAATCCCATTGACCTGAAGCTTTTCCTTGGCTTTTTGCTGGTATGTTTCGGGTCATTATCTTGTTGAAAGACCCAGATTAATGGCATTTCATATTCTGCATAAGGCAAAATTATCCTTGCAAGAATATCAGCATATACAGTCTGGTCCATTATCCCAGAAATAAGATGGATGGGCCCAACACCTTAGTAGGAAAAACAGCCCCAAACCATCATGTTTGAACCGCCGTGTTTTATAGTCTTTATATTCCGCGATATTCCGTGTTTGGAAGATGGCGAACATATTGACATCCTCCAAAAAGAACAATTCTGCTCTCATCAGTCCATAATATATAGCGTCATTTTTCCAGGGGCCAGGTGACGTGTTCTTTGGCAAAAGCTATCCGAGCTGCTATGTGCTTTTTCGAGAGTAATGGTACCTTGCGCGGACTCCGAGCGTATAGCCCTTCATTTAACAGCCTCCTGCGAACTGTGACAGCATTAATACTTAGCCCCAACTCCTTTTGGATGACATTTGAGGGTGCAGTGGGGTGCGTCCTGCTATATCTTACAATTCGCCTGCCCTCCGATTCTGATGCTTCCACGATTTTCGGGCTTAGGATAGTTCTTTATTGCGTTAGCAATCATTGGGGCTATGCATCCTATGATTTTTTAAATTTATTTATACGTTTTTCCATCCGCTCTTAATTTTTAAATTAATCTTCTTTCCTACTCAGTGCAGTGCCCCACTGTTTAATCAAAAGCTTAAGATTTAACTACGAGTATAACCTAGATACAATTTTTTATTTGTTCTTACTTTTATGTTTCTACCATTAATTTTAATATTTAAGCAATTTTTAAGTCAGTTAATTAGCACACTTTTATTTTTTTGAACAGCTGCATAAGCACTTCGCTAGACCATTAACGACTGATTGATACTACAACCGGCATGCAGTGGAAAATATGATCAGTATTTATTTTGTCAATTACCGTTACACATTTCTGCAGGCTGCATCCAGGGAAAACATAAGAAAATTTGCTTGGAATTGCTTGGGATATGAAAATTAAAAGTGCACTAATATTATTTTGAACACAGTTGTACCATAAGAATGCGTTTGGGAATCATATTAAAGGATTTATCGTGCAGAAATGGTATCCAAGGCCCAATTAGTGAAGAAAGCGTATCGTTTCTCATTTAGATTTGATTGGCTAAGGTGTGAACCAAATCAACTACGGAAATCTTCTTCCATTTTTGAAGAAGGGCTTTCCTGAGTGCAACCACGCTTTGAAATTTTTAAGTGCTGAGCTTGGCCTGTAAATGTTTCCTATTGAAAAGTGAAGTGGATTTGCATCTGGTGATTTGGGAGGCCATTGTGTCGACGAAATGAAACAAAGGATGTTGGTTTTTTAACACTTTCAGTTAAAACGTGCTTAGTGCGCTGTTGCGAAATCTTGTTGGAACGGGCTTTGTCTCTCACTGAAATGTTTGGCTGTTAACGGGTTGAAATCTTCAAAAAAATTCTCGCATTCACCTTGATAGCAAGGTCTAAATACACGAGCAGCGAACGTTCATCGGCCGTTACAGATGCCCAAACCATGAAAAATGGTAGCGTTTGGCTTCTTGCGGCCAATTCCTTTAAATAAACGCGGTAGTTTTGTTTGTTAAGCTATTGTTCGATTACACTCTGACAGAACTACTGCAATACTTTCCATATTTATCAATCCTATTCGAAACGACCCTTTCCGAGTTGGTGGAAAGGAGCATTTGTCCAGCCCTTCCCTAAATAAATGTGAATTTTTTTTCTCTCATACTAAAGTAAGGGGTCAGTCATTTCTTCGATTTCGAAAGTAAAGCTAAATAAAACACACACATCGATACATTTTTGATGAAAATTTTAATTCATTATAAAGTTTGGACTTTGCCATTAAGTGTGGAAAATGGACGCCTCGGGAAGATTCGCAGCATGTGATTCTTTTGAGGTAATTTTTAACCATTTTTTCGCACATTTTGGCCGGTATCTCGGCCATAACTTCAGTAATATTGGTTTTTAATGCGTCAAGAGTTCGGGGATTATTCGCGTAAACACGGTCTTTTGCGTAGCCTCACAAAAAAAAAACGGTGTCAAATCGCATGATCTTGGTGGCCAATTGACGTTGCCAAAACGTGAAATTACGCGACCAGAAAACTTCTTATGCAATAAAGCCATAATTGGTCATGTTGTGTGGCTTGTTGCCCCGTCTTGTTAGAACATACATATCATCCAAGTCATGAGCTTCAATCGCCGGCCAAAAAAAATCGGTTATCATTCGACCATATCGCTCTGAATTGACTGTAACCGTCCGCCCATTGGCATCTTCAAAGAAATACGGACCAATGACACATTTCCACCGTAGAGCACAATAAACAATCACTTGTCTGGAGACAATCTGATATCACTTGTTAGTTTTCTGAGCCCCATATGCGGCAATTTTGTTTGTTTACCTAACCATCGAGTGAGAAATGTGCCTCATCACTGAAGAAAATGTTGTTCGAAAAATCGGTGTTTCTTGTTTGTTGTCCCAACACCCAAGAAACGTATCTACGGCGTTGTGAATGGTCGGCAGGCGTCAATTGTTACGTAAGTTGAACTTAATAAGGATGGAGATGCAAATCCAAATGCAAAATACGCCATAGTGAGGTGTACAACAAATGCAATTGCTGCGAACGCCGGGAAATTGATAAATTCGGATCATCAGCAACACTTGCACTTACGGCAGCAATATTTTCAACTGAGCGTGCATTACGATGATGCACAGGCCTAACGACATCAGTAATGCTTCCACCATAATTTCACCGATTGCTTGCGTAGTCGGTCGATTATGACGACCGTATTTATAGCGTAATGCTCGAAAGGTGGCTACGTTTGAATCAGCACTTTTGCAGTAAGTTTAATTAATTTTAACGCGTTTTTCGATTTGTAAGCGATCCAATATTGTAAATGGTAAACATTTGTGACACTTCAAATGACAGCTGATTTCGGCAGGTGCCAAATGCCAGCGTTACCAACTTGAAACAACGAAATGAATGACTCTGTGTTATTGTACTTACATATGTCTCTCATTCTAAAGATCATGGAAACCTTGAAACACTGCCAGCTCGAGAAATATGATAGTAGTATGGTTATCATTTCAACAGATTTACTGATGATTTAATATTGCAGTTTCTCTCTCCCAAACGTAGATCTACAGCCAACAACATACTGGCAAACGCAAGATAGTTGTACTTGATATTTTAAAAATATTTAACAGTTTCGTATCAGGCTTTTTTCTCGAACATGCATGCATTTGGGATAGACGGATCGCTTCTTTAATGGATAAGAGCAAAAGTGAAATAGGAACATCTAGCTATCATTCATAAAGGCGAGCTTCATCGTCGAAACCGTCGTTAGAATGACCACATATTCGATGTTGCCCAAAATAGTGGGAAATGTTAGGGTGATCTGGTCTTTATTTATGAGGAATACCGCCCAAAATTGGAATACATGTCTATATCTGTTAGGTGCTTCTAAGACCTCTTTACACTTTCAAGATATGACTCAAAATCAAATATTATAGGTGATGCCAACTTTGTATAATAAATCCACGCCCTTGAATACCGAGTGCTTAACAGAAATTTCCAGAATTATTACGGCGTTTCAAATCTTTCAAACCCATAAGTTCATGACAACGAATAGGTTGAATGGCGCAAACGTCTAAGAGCAAGTTAATAGGGAAATGAAGGTATGATGCTAAAAGTCAACAGAAGGAGTATTTATAAGAAAAACTTGCACTCCTTTTGAACTTAAGAAATATAGAGCAGCAGAAATGGAACAGATAATTTTTTTTTCCGAAAATTGGTTGCTTTTAAAGCTGTTCGTATACAGATATTCAAGTGCTACAACCAACTAGTATGCAAATGCGGCGAAGGCAACATAAATTCATTGTCAAAGTAAAAGTCAAATTCACCGAATTCGCAACTTGTAAAAAACTAATTATCTCGTTTCTGACACTCTGGATTGAAAAGGCTGTTAAAGACTGCAGTCTGAACTACTCAGAGTACACACACGACTGGAATTAACATTTGAAGCTAATCAAACTAGAGAATGTTTGCATATCAGAAAGTCGTAATGCAACATCCTAGTTACTGGAAACTCTATAGGGAAGTTTTCCCCTCACATTGGGCTGTACACTAAAACACTAGCGGACTGCTAGAGTGTTTTTGAGGAGGCGGAGAAATGTAAACTGCCAACACCTTTTTCTGTGACAGACAATTTTACAGTTCTTGGTTAGTCTGAGGTTAGTTTGATTTGCGAATTTTTCAAATTTATCTTGAAAATCATTGTCCAATTCGAGAAACTCATCGGTGGTGCTCATAATAGTCCATCAGAGCAATTCATCCGCACGTCATACAGTTCGTTGATGGGTTCAGCGTAATGTTGATTATAATCCAAATGTGTCCAATTAAACTAATGTCCATCCAACTTTTTGTAATGATCATGGCCTATGTGCTTACAAGATTCAACTTGAACAGGAATTCGAGCCATACTATCATCTTCCGTGCCGAACATTTGGTGAATGGGTCAAGTGTAGTGCTGCTACCGACCCAAAATTTCATTCGAAAATTTTGTTAATTGATGAAGCACGCTTTTGGTGAAATTGCTTTATTAACGAACAGAATTGCCAGATGTGGAGCAATCATAATACACAAGCCATTGTCGAAACACAATTACTTCCAGAAAAAGTCACCGTTTCGAGCGCTTTATTGGTCCAAATGTCTCCAAACATGATTAAGGTTAGAACTAAACAGTCAACGGTGAGCGGAACAATAATATGATTGCTGGCTTTAATGTATTTCAAAAGTATATCGAAAATTGAGTATCCATTGAGATTGCTGGAGTAAATTCGTAAGAGAACATCTCAGGGCAAGAACCTGTAATAAGACTACCTGCATCCGAGATCAAAGTTTCTGCAGACATTGGATCCCTTATGGGCGTATACGAATTCCGACGAAAATCAAAGAAATTTTGACTGACTCGAATACGAGCTTAATGTTTGCAAAAGAAACAATTTAGCACCTGCTGTATCTAAGGACAGAAATAAGTGAACATTCTTCCACTACCCATTGAACAAGAACCGACGTCAAAGCCAGTGTGATATGTTATGTATTTTCTGTCAGCTATCTTAATATTTTTGGAGCTAAGATCGATAAAGATTAATTTAGATTATTTATGGGCGCATGCCATTGAACCTTAACCATTTTCACGAAGTGCCGAAATATCCATCCTTTTTCTTCCAATTTAATCATATTCCAACAGGTTTAAAGCAAACTGCATGACAGGATAGCCGAAAGTTGACAGGACGCCGCGAGAGCTATGCCCTTGGGTATGACGTTAAAATTGGACTGGGTGATTTCAACAATAAGTTGGAAATGGTAGCCAGCTTTGGTAGTACTGAAGGACAGTCTAGTCTCGAGGCAACATGGAATACTCCCAATTCATCAACCGTCAAGAACATCACATTGCGATCGCATAAGGCACGCATAAACTCGGTTAGTTACCCTATTGTAGCCAGCTTACTATTGCGGATATTTAGAACAATCTGCCATGCGTGAGCAAATTTGACATCGGTCGACTAAGCGTTTATTTATCTCTTACAGGGTCAAATGACGCCAGAACTTAGAACTGAATATCAGAGGCAGCGCTTCTAAAAAGCTATCAGAGGAATGTGGACAAGTGGTGCTGCCTAGGAAACTGTCACCATATTTTCAGAAAAAAGCAAAAGCAATATGAGAGGTGCCGTCAAAGAAATAGAGAGATATTCTGTCAAAGCTATAAGGCCGGCGTCCTACCAAAGCCCTCCAAAATAACGTCTATAAAGCTGACATCAATCGAATAACTCTTGCCCATCTCTGTTTTGTGGGTTAAATAGGGAACTAGGTGCCAAACCCATATCTTAAACAAGAATGTTAATGGTGATTTATTTAGAGGTCCTTTTTCTAGTAGGGATTTTATGAGAGATCACGCATGCGCCGTGTTACACTGATTTAGTCATTCTGTTCTGTATTACTTGGCACTTCACCTTAGAAAGGCTAAGCCTTGTGAAGCATCTGCAAATAATTCAACTAAACTACGCAAATCAGGGTTGCCCGAGGAGTGTATTTCGTGGTCTGAGAGCCACTTATGGATTACATTATCGGCCTACCGAACGCACAGTTCACTATAACTTCGAACAGATTGAAACCCAATTTTCATGATTGGATAATATGCATCCAAACAGACCACACCTAGTACGTTGTGATAGTAAATATAGAAGCGGTAGCGAAAAGTGTACTCGATGACCGTGATGAATCGATTTGGCGCTGTCTTGTCGTATAAGCAGAGAAAAACCAACTCGTATAATAACCAAAGTCGGTCGACCTTCTAAATCGTCTCCATTTTAGTCGTTGGGCCCTCTAGAGAATATCCACTAAAATTTTATCCAGCGACGAGGCCAATTTTTAGCTCAATGGCTACGTCAAATAGCGAAATCGCAGGATTTAGGGTGCGCAGAAACCCAAGCAGGTTCCGGAGCTACCACTATTTCCAGACAAAACAACAGTTTGGTGCGGTTTATGGTTTACGGTTTATGCTGGAATCATTACCCCACATTTCTTCAAAACTGAGGTGTAACTATTTGCTCTCGGAAAATTAAGCCCGTGGTCTCAACGACAGTTGATTCCAACAAGACAGCATGACTTGCTACACAGCCGGTAAAACCATGGCTTTATTGCGAGAACGATCCGATGGGATATCACACCTCTAGACGTTTCCCTATGGGGCTACGTAAAGTTCAAAGTTTACATAGATAAGCCGGCTAAAACTGAGAAATTGGAGACCTCAAGTCTTTGATGAAACACCACTCATAATACTTCATCACGCAAACGAAAATTTGAACTTCAGAATGGACCACCCATAAGGGCAATGAATATACGGTCTTAAGTGTTATCGCCTTACTTAGAAGACACCAAATATAACTACTCAATGCTTTAGTGTAAGAGAAGCAAGTTATTCCGATGTTTTATCTGCTTTAACTTCAGTGTTTTATCGACTTGAAAAGTAGGGCTGTGACAGAAATTGCATTCATTTGAGGCTCGTTTCCAGATCTATTGCGTTTTTAGTCCGACAGTCCATCAAGTTGATGTCCAGGATCGTGCTTTAATTTAGAAAATAGTAGCCGACAATTTTTCTACGTAGATTGAATCAATTTTCTGATGGCCAACGACCTACTTTAAAAGACCTTTGTGAAGGAGAGACTATGCGAATCAGGCTCGCAAAACATTGGTTACACAGTTTCACTTATCTTTGTAGGAACTCCCTTCTTTAAGAACTCAAGTTCGATTACAGAAAGCAATAGAAATATCTAACAGGCACTGCGAGGAACAGTCCTCTTTGGTGGTGGCTCCATCTATGATGAATGTTCAGGTTTGCAACCTACTTTTAGTATTAAAATGTTTTAACCTCAGAATTTCAGTCAGAATTGTGTTAATCTGGCAAGGTCACTACTTTATGACCAACATTCTGCTCTATGTCGGTTTTAATTAACTTCCCTATTCCGGCATCCCTTTTTTTCTGACCCTGTTCCCATTACAAAAATCTACCTACACAACATATTCGTACTATGTACTACCACACCAGACGCGCTTAAGTTAATGAAAAATAGGATAACCAACAATTTTCAAAGCGTCAACCAATGGCACACTTGTGTAGGCAGTAAGTTTGCCTACACCCTGACCGTAATACGGTCAATTTCACCCCTTCAAAGTTAACGGTATGGTGGTAGGATGGGGAAAAGCAGTAGCGGCAGCGGCAGTGGCAGCAGACAAGGTGCTTACACAAGTCAAATTCCATTTAACAAACTCACACTGTGTTAATACCTTGAAATTAATACCTCCTTGGGTCTGTTTAATGTTAGGGATTATGATTTAGAGCTCCGACAGGATAATAGCCTCCACACGGATACACTCAAACACACTCAAACACATTAACATAGGCACTAACTATCCCAATGCCGACTAGGCTAACGTGAATAATTATACGGTTACTTTAATTTGTTGAGCAATCATTAAAGGACTAACCATTTGGATATCCTTTTTGACAGGAAACGGAAGCCTATCTTTATTTAGTCGAACAACAAATCGAGTCGAAGAGCTTTGTGGCTCACCCTCTCTCTCTCTCTCTCTCTCTCTCCTATTCTATATGGTATACCTTGGGCGGTAATATTTCATTTGCTATTTTCACTGTTGTAATTATGAAGTCATGCTCTACACTATACTCTGTGTCTCTGTTTTGTGTATGTGTGTGTTTGTTTCGTAGCAACGTGAAGGATTTCATGTTCATTATTCATTTTTTTATGTTGTTCAGAACCACAAGGCACTAGGCATGGACATAAGCTAGACTCCTTCCAATTAAGACGTTTTTAAAAGACAGAACTCGCTGCTACTGGGACTAGCCTTTGTCAGTGTGGAAGTCGCTTATGCTTGGCTCGTTTCTCGTTACTCGTTACTCGTTATTCGTTATTCGTTTGCTTGCTCTTAAGGGAAGGAAAAGGATTTAAAATTTTTAAGATTATCAAGTTTTTATCCTTTGGCCTTGTTGTGCTACTGTGACTGTTGGTTTTTGGTGTTTTTGTTAGTATAGCTGCTGACTGTTGTTCTTGGCAGTTTAATTGCTGTAAATTGGGGCACGGACATGAGTCATTTTAAGTCTTTACTTCCTCTTTCTACCGCGGAGGAAGAAGACTATGGCGAAAGACGACAATCTTAGCGTCCTGTTAGAGGTTTCTTTATTATCCAAGCTAAAAAAAAAGAGTTTCTCGAGAGGGTGGTTCTTGTATCTTTCTCCTTTTTTTTCGGTTTTATTTTATTTATGTTTCCTTTTTTTCTTAGTTAAAAAAAAAATAGAAACGTGTAGACGAGAGTTTATAACTTAATAAATTTAAAATAACTTTATTTATAGCGTGCCTTATTGCGCAATAACTTCTTCGTGAATGGTTTTATGAGGTTCGCTAGAGTGCTAAGGGTTTAAAGCACCGACAGGGTAGTAGAAACTGTAAAAGTTTAGCAAACTAAGGAAGGACATATGGGTATGTGTGTGCATGCTAAAATGGGAATGGGTAATCAAGACAAAAACACAATGGCGTGAACGTTTATGGAATTTAAAGTGCGCGTGGTTTTTACAAATAAAAGAGAGATGGGGTTCTTTTTGGCCCGCAGCAGCCTTGCTGAAGCCTGTCAATCCTAGAATCTAGAAGAAACTGGGTTTATGGTAATTGCCTCAGCAGCATATTAAAGGAATTTTATTCTCCTTCTCAGAATTGGATACAGTTCCGCATGCCATTGTGTAGGTATATATGAATTTATGACGAGTCGTTGTTGAAAGTTCTTCGATGGACGTGTGTATGTTTTGGATACAGAATTGGGTCCATTTTAAATTGAGAAAATCTACGGGGTTGACTTTGAATTGAAGTCGCAGGAGCACTTGACTTATCGGAGGTAATCCAGAACAGTAGGGGTGTATTGAACCCATTGAACTTTCAGGACTGAATGCTACTTTGAAATTGCAAGTCATGCAGTCTTGGTCCTTGTCTTTTTTTTCTTTCAAATATCGTTCCTATGGCTTAATATTTTTTTTACCTAGAACCAACTGTGGATGTTAATGCTATTACATATACTTTTAGATGAGGTATTCAGGGGCAAGGCAATGTTTTTGTTTTCGAAGGTGTCTTTTTCTTGGCTGGACAAGTGGCTAGATAAAAGGAGAAATAAGAGGGATGGCGCACATAACATTACGCTTCTACATCTGCTGCTGAATGAATGGACATTATATAAGAAGAAAGAGGTGGTGCGTATAAGCGTCCAACTACCAGAAGAGATGAGGACATGTCCAATCTGTTAACTTGAACTACTAGAAAAAGGGTCAGAACATCATTGGCGAGTAATCGTTTTCTAAGTTCAGCAATGCACTTAAGTTCCCTCCAGCTTAACACAAGATTCCCTCTGAATTCTTCTTCTCTATGTTTGGCCTGGGTGGCCCGATCATCTGCTAGATTGCGTAAGTGGAAAATGAATACCATTGCATGGCATATTTCGAGATGAAGCTGTCTAACCAATTTCATTTTCGTATTCGGATGTTTTAACGTTCCTAGCTGATGATCACCGATTTTTGGAGATTCCTCCTCCACGATAAAAGAAGTTGGTTAGCTTCTCCACTTCTCCTCCGGGAATGTTTCGATTAAGCGTTATTGGAGTATTGGAGACGGAAATGTTAAGAGATGTTGGCTACTTAGAAGTTCGTACTATTAATTTCATCTGCTCAGGTGGCTAGTTTGTTGATATAATAACTCTTATCAACTCTTTCTCTCTTCACTATGCTTCCATTTCTTCTGTTTTACGCGATATTGAGTTTCTGACTCGTGTGGCTTTACTGAGGCCGCTACGATTCGAGCTTTGAAAATTGTATGCTCTTCAATCCATGTCCAGGTATCTGCTAAAGGCCATGTGTAGCCAGTGCGCGAAGGAAAATTAAACAAACACCTCAAACCGACTTTGACAAGTTTATTACCTCTCTATGTCTGTCTTACATATGTCACATCTGACAGCTAGAGGTTTTCGGAACAATCACTCAGTTAGGTCGTTTATTATGACTGTATGTCTGTTCGCTTTGATTTGTTGCTCGCTGTGAATCGGTCAAAATCCAACTGATCTTGTGGCAGTTGTGCCTTAAAAGCGTTCCTCCACTAACGTTGGAATGACCACATATTCGAAGTCGCCAAAAATGCTGCGAAATGTCTAGGTTTTCTTAAGCGATGTAAGAAATATTTCACCCCCTCTGATCTGGCTTCAATATATAAGGCTTTCATTCGCCCAAAACTGGAGTACAATGCTCACATCTGGTCAGGTGCTCCCAAGACTTCTATGCTCCTACTAGATAGGATTCATAACCGTGCGATAAAACTAATAGGTGATGCTAATATAACACAGTCGATTGACTCCCTCGACCACCGATGTAATGTCTCCTGTCTCACCCTGTTCTATCGCTATTTTCACCACCAGTGCTCCTCAGAAATAGCTAGTAGCATTCCGCCCCTTCAAACCTCCAACCGTAACACCCGTCTCGCTATGAATGCTCATCAGTACACCCTCAAGCCCACTTTCGGACACACCCTGAAATATCGTGATACTACTTTCCTAAGTCAAACAACTCGCTCATGGAATGCCCTGCCGAGCGCTTTACTTCCTAGCCATTACAACCTTCAAACATTTAAAACCAACGTACATCGGTACCTCTCTTTCCTTCCTCCCTTAATTTCCTTCGCCCGCGCTATGTGCAAACATGCGCAAATTATAAAACAAAACAAAAAACAGACAGTTGACGAAGCAAGATCAACAAGTTTTATGCCGTCGTAGCTTCTAATGTTACCGGGGCCGTCTGGCAGCAGTCAGGATTTCCGCTTGTTGTTAAGGTGAGTGAGGTCCGTTAAAGAATTGAAAATTCCACTTGCAGATAAGAAGATCTCTGTCTTTAAAACGTTTGCAAGAGTTGCCAACTTGCGAGGCTATTAGCTGGTCAGACACAATATTTTTCATCTTCTCCGTATAAAGTTGAGATGAGGGGGCAGTATTATGCCGCTGGTGAGGAACACTCTTGCATTATTAGTTCATGTTCATGTTCATGTAATGGAAACCTTGGTTTGACGAAAAGTTCCGGCAAACACACGCAGCTAAGCAAGATACATTCAAATCGGCGCTACGTAAAAGGACTAGAGATATTCACGAGCTTTACGAGCAAAAGGAGAAAGTGGAGCACCGACTTCGCAGGAGAAAAATCAAAGAGTATTGAAAGATACTGTTAATAAATAATTAATAATAAAGTCCAGATAGCCAAAAATAAGCTTAAGTCTAACAAAGCTGCTGAATCAGGCTGTCCACTCCTGTGCGCGACATCGACTTAGCAAGAAAAGTGCAGGTCCAACGACTGAGATGGCTGGGTCTTGTAGAGCATATATACACCAACGCCAAAAATCTTCAAATCCGCTGTCAATGGACTGGCTGGAAATGTTTATTGGCTGAGACCTAGCTTCACCTCGGACTGTAGCAACACCTTAGGTAAGTAAGCAAGGATTAATGTCTTGCATTAATTCGATAGTTTGGGCCCCCGTCCAATTATCAAGGCTTCTTCCATTAATGATGTTATCTAATAATAAGTGGTGGCAGACATCTTCAGACTTTTACACCACTGAAAGTTGCTATGATTTGTCCTGTTACAAGCTGTTGGTCAGAGATCTTGTTGGGTGGCAGGACCATCGGTAGTGCACGCCGTGGGAGTTAGGAGCCCACCAGGCCTCACTTGTTGAGGTAGGCTCCCATGTGGTTAAAACCTAAAACACAGTCAGGATGCACCTGCTAGTCTCACCCGATGAAGAGCTGCAACAAGTACCGGGTGCTGAGACCCTAAATCAACAAAAGGTTTTAGTTAGGCCTCGACTCATACCTTGCGTATCTTGCTCCCATAGATGTGATTGCGATATTTTTTTCCGAACGCACTGTTCTTATTCTTGCTGGCATGAACTTGGATATGAATTTCAAAGATTCGAAATCATTGTCGTGGTGCCAATCTTTCCATGATGAAATAACATAGTGTATTAAAACCGAACAGAGCTTGACAGCTCAATGCGACAGCGGATTTAACATTTAATCCTTTTTGAAGAATCTGACTTAGCAGGCCATATAGTATATAAGTATGTTCTTACCAGTTAATGTTTTGTCTGACTTTGGGAAACATTTTTACCTGAAAGCAAAAAAAAAACAACGAAATTAGAAACGTGAAATTATTTGGATTATTTTGATTGAACTCCTCAAATCAAATATTTATGTAGATGATGCTGTCTAAGTACAAGTATCATATCTAATGCCTTTCTTAGTCTCCCACAAGTTTACCTTCTTTCTGCTAAAATACATAGTTGCCCCTCCTGCCTACAATTTTTGAATTATTGCTTTCCACCTACGAGCCTGTCACCCTGGGGCACTTCAAACACAAAGAATAAGAGAAAACAAATTTATTTTCCGAAAAAAAGGTTAACACTTCAAATTACGAGTATTTCATATTAGAATGCAGACAACATAAAAAATCAATTTATGCCATACATACCCGTAGATACGACAAGCCGCAGTACCATAGTACGAAGACTATGGGCAACGGGCGGTCTCAGAGTAAACATTCACAGCAAAGGATATCTACGAGACGAGTGTATGTTGACAGATCCCGAGGTGGTGTGAGAATTCAAAGGCGCTATCCAATAACACTCGGTCGGTCGGTCGGTCGGTCGGTGGGCATTAAACGTTACAATGACAAGATTTCCAAACGACGACGTGGATGATGACAGGTTACACACACCCATTCAAACACATGATGCATACGTATTTGTATTTGTAGAAAGTACGCGCATGAGACCCTCTCGAGTTGCATACAAACACTTGAGTTGGCAAATAAAAACAAACATCGACTTTGTTTTCAATAAGATTGCCTGGTGGGTTAAGGTCGTATCAGAGTTAGAGATACCAAGGGCGTAAATCCCTCGATCGTATTCCAATCAACACTTAAGTGGACCTTCACTTTGATATCCGCTCAAGGATACAATCGCCATTGCTATCATTTCTATTGCGCGTCCATGTTCCGAGTCCATGTCCGTGCCCATGCCCGTGCTCGACTGTAGTTACAACGAGGGTTAGGTGTACAAGTGCAATGGATTTTGTATTTTTATTTCTGCTGCGCTTGTCAAAACAAACAATGCACGGCCCAGAGGGAATTTCTTTTTCAATGTCCACTTTAGGGTTTTTCTTGTTTTTCTTGTCCCCCCCCCTCCCCCCCACCCCTACCCCCTTACTCAGAGGTTCGAGGATTTGTTGAAATATGATGCCGGCTTGAGGGAAGATTTTGATAGGAGCTCTTGAAATAATGTCATGCAAAAATGAATGTTTACGGTCAAGGGGAGAAGTGGACAGAATTTGTTTTTTTTTTTTTTTTTTTTTTTCCAGTAATAAGTGAAGGTTAATGTAAGTACTTTCGGTTACAGTGGGATAGTGCTTGAGAACCTATTCATAAGTTACGAGTAATATCTCATCTTTAAAAGCAATTGAACCAATCAGTCTTTGTGCTGATAAATGATGAAAAGCAATTTTTGACGGACCTGAATCCAGAGAGACTAAAATGGCTACCGAAGCGAAAAATGTTAAGGGAATGCCCTTCAAAATGTAGTAAGATTTATTTTATTTATTTAAAGAATATGAACACAGTAAGATTACATCTTATAATTTGTGTAGGCTTTTCAAAAATTTTAGGTTCGAAAGCAAATTTAATATTATAAACAGGTGACTACATATAATAAATTTAATTGCAAACTACATAAGAGAATTAATAACAAAAACAATAAAAATATATTACATTTAATAAACCTCTTAAATTTTTATTTATGTATCACTGGCCAGGTATTGAAAAAGATAAGTTTTGAATGTGCTTGTGTTTGTAATTCTCCTTAGTGTAATAGGTAATGAGTTCCATTGAAGAATGGCATAAACGAAGAATTGCAAGCAATGGAATCGCGGCCGAATAAGGATTCCTGTTCTTTGTGAACTCGCAGAATTTAATCTGTTACACAAATATTCAGGCCGTTGGGTCTGTATAATACCGTGCCAGAGGATTAGCGTTCTTAACTTGATGAACGAATACCCAGATTTCGAGACTTTGTGACGTATTCGATGAATGATTGCTCTAATTTTATTGGTGAAAATGTGGTAGTATCTAGTGACTGCTTATAAATGCAGAGTGTCTTGGACTTCGATGGATTCAGTGATAAATTGTGTTTGAGGGGCCACTGTTGTATGATCTCTAGATCTTTGTTCATCATTTCAATGGCAATACTGAGCATGTCCAAGTATAATTGGACGTGGTCAGCGAACATGTAAGCAGTACAATGTTTAACAAGTTGAGGGAGTTCATTCACATAAAGTGGGATTCTTGGGCCCAAGAATCGAACCATGTTTAACTCCCGAGCGAACTCCTAGAAACAAAGACATTTGGCTTCCTACTGTCACACATTGCTGACGGCCCGTGAGGTATGAATGCAAGAGTTTGACTGCCAGAGACGAAAACCCAAAATCATACCGCAGCTTCTTACAGAGGAGAAAGTGGTCCACCGTATCGAATGCTTTTAAGAAGTCTAACAACGTCAAGAACTTGGGACAGTTCGTATCCACGCCATTGCGGATGTCGTCGACAACAAGCAAAAGTGCAGTTTTACAACTCCTTTTTGCTCAAAACCCGGATTGGACGGGGTTTATGAGGTTGTTGTCACTTAGGTGTGCCTGCATCTACTTTAGCATAGTTTTCTCGAATACTTTGGATAAAAACATTAACATTGCGATTGGTATATACTCAGTGTTAGTTCGGCTTTACGACTTGGGTAAGATTAATTTCATCCAAACCTATCGCTCAGATTTAACCGATAGCACAGCTTCAACTACATCTTCATCCGTAGAGCGAATAAAGTTTAAGTCGCTAGACTGATTCGTAAACTGTGCGGAGTCTTGATATTGAGTTGGCGGCTCAGAGACCGACACAAACTGCGAGTTATGAGTATTACAGTCTACATCGTCAGTTGCACCTGAATGCTGTCTCCCATTGCCTAGTTTGCGCAGTTTTTGCCATAGAATGCCCAGGCTAGATTTCAGGGTTAAGGAAATGTTCATACTGGCGAAGCATTGCAGCCCTTAAACGAAGAATAACTATTTTGCGAAGGGACCGATAAGTGTCGTAGAGTACGGCGAGTTTGTATCGTTTCCAACAAGAATTTCTTATAGGACTAGTATTTTGCGATGGCGATGGCGAAAGAAGTCTACACTTCGGTGAGTTTGCGATGGCGGCCTTCCTAGATATAGAAATGGCCTTCAATAACGTGAAGTTCAGCTCCATCAAAGGTGCTCTAGTAGACGCAAACATAGAATAAGGGCTAACAAATTGGATCTGCAACATGCTTGCAGGTAGGGTAATAAGCTGTTCCATTGGACAAAGCTCGGCTAGAATGTCTATGACCAGGAGAACACCTCAAGGGGGAGTCATATCTACACTCCTATGAGTACTGGTCATAAAAAGCTTAATTCAATGGGCATCAGCGCCACGGCATACGCGGATGACGTGGTCATAAGGTGTTTAAGTATTTCCCCTGCATTATTAAGTGAGATCGTGGAGCTTGTCGTGAAGACGATCAGCACTTGGGCATGCAGCTGTGGTCTCAATGCCAATCGCTCCAAAACGGAACTGGCTCTTTTTACCAGAATGTACAAGATACCGCAATTCACACTGCCAAAACTTAGCGGGGTGGATCTGCCCCTCTGAATAGTGCGAAGTATCTTGGCGTGATTCTGGATAAGAAACTGAATTAGAATAAAAAAAGGCATATAATGCTCTTTTCATATGCAAAAGAACTGTCGGAAAATTTTGGGCCCTTCAGAGAATGGCTACCATAGACATTACAAGAGCGCTCCGTACCACCCTTACGGCATTGGACACCTTTCTGCACCTAACACCGCTTGATTTACAGATGAAAAAACTTACTGGCTACAGTGCGGTTCGACTCACTAATCTGGGTCTTATCGGACACGGCACGATCATGGAGGAGCTTCTACCAGGTAATACTATTAAGATGGATGAAATCCCTTCCTTAGTCGATTTCGACATTCCGTATGACATAATATGTCCGGAGAGGAGGAACTGGCAAGAAAATGCAGTGATAAGATCAAACGAAATTGCAGTTTTCACAGATGGCAGAGAAAGGAACAGGTTCCGGTATCTTCTCGGAGGACACGGAACTGAGAGTGTCCATAAGGCTACCGGACACTAGTAGTGCCTTCCAATCAAAGGTTCTAGCTGTCCTCAGGACGGCTGAGCTGATGCAGATGAGATCGGTATCCGGTAGAGATATCGCCATTTTCATCGACAGCCAGGCCGCTCTTAAGGCAATGGAGTCAACCAACATCAACTCTGACAAAGTTAGGGGCTGTCGCACAATGCTCAAAGGATTATGCATTCAGAACAGGGTGAGACTGTGCTGAGTGCCAGGACACTGCGGTATAGAAGGAAATTAACAAGTAGACGAGCTTGCAAGAAGAGGAGGGCTACTCGACAGGTTGCTGATGTCAAACCACCCCTTTGCGATAAGGGGCACTATTGAAGAAAACAGCATTAAGGCCGCCAGCCAGGGTGGTCGAATCTGGAAGGACATAGGGTTTCAAAGGCTCTATGGCCACTTCTCGACGGTAGGGATAAGTTTAGGACGCTAATAGGAATACTGACAGGACACTGTCTACTGCTGAAACGCGCAGAAAGACTAAAACTGACAAATACAGACACTTGTAGAATCTGCGGGGATCTACAAGCGGTTGAGGACATAACACGCATACTGTGTGAATGTGTGGCAATTCTTAGGAAAATATTTCTTTGAAATCTTGGAGGAAATAAACGGCACGGATTTCAAGGGCCTTCTTGGCTTGGGATTTGATTTCAACTGGACCCACAGGGGATCGCGATGGGCCCATTTTGGTGCCTAGTGTTGTGTCTTATGGCACACCCTGTTTTACCTAACCTAACACCTAACCTAACCTACTTCTTGGTATTAGAGCAAGAAGCATAAAATAACTACTGATTCAATTTTAATGCATTTTTGTTAAATTCGGCTGTTTGTACATTGTATGGATGCGGACATCTATAAAGACACTTATGAGAGTATAGTTACGTTGACAAACGGTACTCGTATTTGTAAACAGTGAATTGTTGGCATTTTTCGATCAGAAAATTTACAATTTTATCTCTCGGTTTTTCAGTGTGTTTATCGAATGAAGTTTTGAAACAGTTTTAACTCCTTTTATGTCTAAGTCCCTATGCAAAAAAAAACCCTCACATGTTAATGGACTTTATTTGAATGCACGGTGCTGCTATTTATTTTGCAAAATATTTATCCCACCGGATAAACAATTTTTTTGTATGTTTGATAAAAGGGAGACTAAATACCACACAAATCATTTCGCTTTTTTGCTATTTTTTTTTTCAAATCCTAACATTCATAGAACTATAGTTAGATGAGCAAATAACAGCATAACAGCATAACAGCATTCATTTCAGGATCATAACGAATTGGAAAACATCAAACCAAATGATGTACTCGTACTCGTACTCGTACTTCACAGCGGAAAAAAAGAAAGAGGAATGCAAATATGTATAGGAATGTGAAGGGCATATCGAGTGTTTGTATGCCTCTGTAAATAACCGCATGTTCATATAAAATATCCTTATAGCCCGCAGTACCATATATATATACATAGATACTCCTGAATACCAAATATATACGAGTAGATGTCAGAATACCAGCTGAAAAGGTACTAAATAAATAAAATAAGCAAAGGCACATGTCCGGAATTAGCTGCTGTACTTTGCTTTGCACAGCAAAAAAAAAAAAACCATCAAAATAATCCTGGACGTAAAAAAGATAAATAAAATAAAAAAAATATTGGAATGTCAGTACAAGGACGAAAAAAAAAATAAAAATAAATACGGAAGCGTAATTTAATCCTCAACAGGGTGATGAATACGGTGCGCAATAAAAAAATTTAACAGGTGCCTCAAATAATCCCTGCAAATACAAACAAACAAATAAACAATGCAGAAAACGTTCTGCTGTGCGTACGAGTATATGTTAGTTGTATCTATATTTTTATAAATTGGAAAATATCCGTATCACCACTGTGCTGGTTGACTGGTGCAGTGCTGATGCTGGTATGTGGGTTAGATTTTGTTTAATTTGGTCATACTGGCTGCTCTCCCGTGTACATTGTGTAAAACCTGTACATTCTGTCCATGTATGCATTTGTAAAATATTTATCTGTTTTATTTAATTTCGTCTGAGAGACACCGAGATATGAAAAGTTGAGAAGTTAATTAATGAAATGGAATACCCGTGAACAGGCACACGCAATTAAGGAATTATTTGGTGAATTTTGAATTAATTAGCTTTGGAAGTTAATTGCTTTAACCATTTCAATTATAATGACAACAAACGAAGTGCGGTTGAAGTCATAAATGTTAAATTTAATGACAAGTCTACATAGTTTGCATTGATTACATCTTGAGCCACCTGTAATTTCTGTAATTTATTTTAATTTAATTTCAACGATATCCCAGGGGTGTGCTGTCCACAGCTCAAATGATATTGATACTTTTGTAAAATTCCATTTTTGAACATATAATACGAGTATCTTCATCTACAGCATTAGCAAGAGCTGCTGTTCGCGAATTCCGCAGATGTAGTGTACACTTAATAGGAAGTTGGAAAATGCCCAAAAGATTAGTATCTACTCTAAATAGTGCAGAAAAACATCAGCTACAGCTTCCATTTGGTAATTGAAGTGACTTAAAGCCATGCATCTGGAGAGGAAAAAAAATAGCCAGCTTCAATCAGTTAGACTACTGAAGAATCTTCAAAGAGAGCGAATTTCATTAAGCGCTTCCTATTTTTAAATTTAAATATCATCGATATCATCGAAAGTTTTTATTCGCTTGAAAGGTCTATCGATGCTATTATGTATGCAATATAACATCGGATGGCAACGATTAGTATAAGGCCTCGTAGAAGTATCATCTTCCGACAGGTGCTGGTTCCTTAAATGTCGAGAATGAGCCTCTGCAGCCGAACCCCCCCGGGGTAACTGCCCGGCCATTTAAAAAAGATTAAGTTACGAAGCATCAACAAGCCTCGGATATGGACGGATCTACTGTTGCCAGCCCACGCAAACGATTAAAGGACAATGAGCTTCGGATATGCACGTGGAATGTTAGATCCCTTAATAGACCACGTGCAGCCGACCAACTAGCGGAGGCCCTAGACTGCTGCAAAGCAAACATAACCGCCATCCAAGAATTGCGATGACAAAAAGAAGATGAAAAACTGCGACATCTACCACGGCAATTGCTATCGACGGCAAAAGCAGCGCTTATTTGGATGGGATTTGTTGTCGGAGGCAGACTAAGACGAGAAGTCCTCAGCTTCCGGCATGCGAGCGAGCGCCTCGTAGCAATCCGCATCAAGGCTAAATTCGCCAACATAAGCCTTATATGCGCGTATGCCCTACAGAGGAGAAAGATGCCGACATCAAGGATGCCTTCTACGAGCTCCTCAACAAGATCTACGAGCAATGCCCTAGCTATGACATTAAAATTGTTTTCGGTGATTTTAATGCAAAGCTAGGAAGAGAGGGTATCTTTGGTGGAACAATCGGAAAATATAGCCTGCACAACACCACCTCCGATAACGGATTCAGGCTAATCGACTTTGCGGCGGGGCGAAACATTGTCATGGCTAGCACGCGGTTCCCACATCTCGACATACACAAGGGGACTTGGAGAACTCCTGATCAATCAACAGTCAACCAGATTGATCACATTGCGATCGACGCAAGACACTCCTTCAGCATTATAGATGTCCGTACGTTCCGAGGAGCCAACATCGATTCGGACCATTACCTTGTTGTAGCCAAGGTACGGGTGCGGATATCCCAAACTACGCCAAGACAAACTAATGCTGTGAGAAAATTCGACGTCAGACAGCTACAATCGCAAGAGATCGCCAAGTCGTTTTCCGATCGAGTGTCTCTTAATCTCTTAAGAGGTCCAATGTCGCCAGCATCAAGCATCGAAGACCATTGGAAACACTGCCAAAACGCCATTAGAGATGCCGCTTCTGATGTGCTGGGTTTCACTCGTCCACCACAACGAAACCCCTGGTTCGATGATGAATGCCGGCAAGCACATGCAGCTAAGCAAGATGCATATAACGCGGCGCTGCTTAGAAAGACCAGAGCTGCTCATGAGCTCTATGAGCGGAAGAGGAGAGACGAGCACCGGCTTCTCAGGAGGAAGAAGAAAGAAGCGCGCGATCGAGGAAATTGAGAGATGCTACTTCAGGAATGAGGTTCGGAAGTTTTACCAAAAGGTAAAAATAACATGCCACGGAAACAAACCCCGAACCGAAGCCTGTAGAGATGAACAAGGGAACATCGTAGTAGAATCGCAGTCGATGCTGAGGATTTGGAAAGATCATTTCTGCAGACTGTATAACGGCGATGACGGACCAAATACCGCTGTCAGGCAGAATCAACCTTTCAACCTGGACGATGATGACCAACAATTCCGTCCACCCGACCTGGATGAAGTGAAGATAGCCATATCGAAGCTTAAGTCCAACAAAGCTGCTGGAACGGATGGCCTGACTGCCGAGCTCTTCAAAGCGGCAGGCGATGACTTGGTAAGGAGTATACACCAACTCATATGTAAAATATGGTCGGACGAAAGTATGCCCGATGAATGGAACCTCAGCATTGTTTGTCCAATTCTCAAGAAAGGAGACCCTCTGAACTGCGCCAACTACAGAGGCATCAGTCCCCTTAACATCGCATATAAGATTTTATCCGCCGTATTGTGTGAACGCCTGAAGCCGTTCGTCAACAACCTGATAGGTCCATATGAGTGTGGCTTCAGGCCAGGAAAGTCCACCATCGACCAGATATTACGGCAGATCTTGGAGAAGAACCATGAGCTTTAGATCGATATCCACCACCTATTCATCGATTTTAAGGCCGCGTATGACAGCATCTATAGAGACGAGCTATATAGAGCAATGTCTAGTTTTGGCATCCCTGCCAAACTCGTCCGTCTGTGCAGGATGACGATGGAGAATGCACGCTGCTCCATCAAGGTCGGTAAAGATCTCACCGAGACCTTTGATGTCCAGAAAGGATTTAGACAAGGCGATGCGCTGTCATGCGATTCTTTCAACATCGTACTTGAAAGAATAGTGCAAAACTCACGAGCAAACACAAGAGGCACTATCTTTCAAAAATCCAAAATCCAGCAAAACCAAGTATATGTTGTCAAGCAAAAAGGACAACCAACACCGACGTCTCGGACAGAACGTCACACTCGACACATGTAACTATGAGGTAGTTAAGGACTACCTAGCTACCTAGTCTACCTAGGCTCCGTTATAAATACAGACAACGACACCTGAGCTGAAATCAAGCGAAGAATAACTCTTGCCAACCGCTGTTTCTTTGGGTTAAGAAGGCAATTGAGTAGCAAAGCCCTCTCTCGGACAATAAAAGTCACCCTTTATTAGACTTTAATAATCCCGGTCCTGCTCTATGGCGCAGAGGCATGGACATTTTCAAAAACGGATGAGGGTGTTCTAAGTTGCTTCGAGAGAAAAATTCTTCGGGCGATCTTCGGTCCCGTCTGCATTGACGGTGAGTGGAGGAGGAGGTACAACGACGAACTGTATGGAATGTACAGCGACATGGACCTAGCCAGAAGAGTGAAGATCCAAAGACTGAGATGGCTGGGTCATGTAGAGCGCATGGACACCAATGCTCCGGTCCGAAAAGTCTTCGAATCCGCCCCCGAGGGACAGCGCAGTAGAGGAAGGCCAAGACTCAGGTGGCGCACGCAAGTGGAAGAGGACCTCAGCCAACTTAGCGTGCGAAACTGGAGGCAGCTAGCCAGGGATCGAGCTGGCTGGAGAAGCTTGTTGACTGAGGCCCAGGTCCACCCCGGACTGTAGCGCCACCTAAAGTAAGTTAATAATAACATCGTTCAAATGGCCGCAGTGGTTTGTGGTTTATTCGCATAAGCCTGCGCCCTCGACCATGCCCATGAATCGCTCGTGCAGAATTTCCAATGTGGCGTGAGCTCTGTGGCACGTAGCATCGTCCTGTTGAAACCACATGTTGTTGGTGTCCATATCATCCAATTCAGACCAAAAGAAGTTGGAAATCATCGACCTATAGCGCTCGCCATTGACGGTAATGGCCTGACCCACGTCGTTCTCAAACAGTGACTTTTCGGGATGCATTGGACGCTCTTGGACCTCATGTGGATTGGTATGGGCCCAAATTCTACAACTTTGTTGAAGATGATTTTTCGATGAAAACTAGGGTCAGTGTCCAACTGCTCCAGAGCCCATTCCGCGAACACACACACATGTCATTGCCTATGGTTTACCTTCAGCTCCTGGGCCAATTGAATTTTGAACGGTTGCAGGCCCAAGTCACGACGTAAGATTCGCCAAGTTGTGATCTGCAAAAGGCCGACTGCTTCGGATTCAGCTGCACACTCTTACGGACAGCGGCGATGTTTTCGGCAGATTTTGCGTTTCGTCGACGTACAGATGTTGGCTTATCGTTTACTGAACCAGTGAACTCAAATTTATCCACCACACTGCGAATTGTCCTTTAGTATATTACGAAGGCGTTTTCGCGAACCATAGAATGTTTACTTACTTAAGTCTAACCCCTCGTGTTCGGAGTCGTGCACCGAGCATGAATTATCTCCTAGGTATTCCCATAGCTCGGCCAAATAAAACTCATATGGAACAGAGTGAAGATGCTTTGAGTTGACAAGTTGACTTGTGATTTACTATTGCGCCTTTGATACGATTGACCATCAGGCACTTGTATTCAAGCTTTTTTGCATGGGCTATCAGGGAGTTCGGATTTGGACTGATCCGACAGAGTGAATTTCTACGAGGAAAACAAGTCACGCATGTGGCTGTAAAATGACGAAAGAATGTCGTCATGGTTCAAGACGATTTCAGGTATGAAGCAGGGTGTACCCCGAATCCTATTCTCTTCGCACTATACATAGAGGGTATTATGGAAAAGCTGCCCGGTAAAGTCGAGTATGTAGGATTACTCTTCGTTGGCGACATAGTGAAAACTTACTGACAACCTGTCCAAGTCAAAGATCATATTTTTTTTTTAAAAAAAAGTGGAGGTAAGTCCAGTCGAAGAGAAACGTATCACAAGCGGATAGAAGTCTTCTTCTTCGTTAGACAATGACCGATCTTAAAGAAATGAAACGAAGAATCCTTAAGGTGAACGAGCTGTCACAGACTGAGGTAATTTTACTACTCATTGGTGTTCTATTTGACATTGTTTTGTTTCTGGCGATTGGAATCTTCTGATATCTGACTACAAGGTCGCAATGACGACATTTTCAGATCACATGCCTCTTCAAAATGGGTCCAAATTTCAAGTGCACGGAACCATCTAAGGGGTAGCGATTAAGGACTTCAAGCACCTCTGTTGCAGGAAAAAAAATTTCTTTGAAATCGAATTATAAGGTAGTCAACAGATCGAGATCCTCAGAAAAGTTTTCGAAGGCTGTAAAGACATTCTTGCTAGAATGATGTTAAAATGATATAGTGTAGCTTGAACTGAAAACTGACGAAGGATGAAATTTTTGTGGATTTTATGGGATTGGTGGAAGATTATGCATTACCTGGGCTGCACAGACGAAGTTTATAGTCAAATTTTAACATGGTGTCAGCTTTCTTTTTTGACGTTCTTGTATGCAGAACAAAACCCCTTTCTCTAAAAATATTTTTGTTCTTGTTTCATTCATTTTACGTTCGCACCCAAGGACGATAAGCTCAATTTCAATGTCTGGGAATGTCATTTGAAAAATGATCGTGTCTAAAAATATAGTTAAAGTAACCGAAATGGAACAAGGTAGGCTTCCTATGTTGGCGCTTAAGAAGAGGTCATCTTTATCAAAATTGGGAACGTTTAGCATCTGAATACGGTAGATTAATAAAAGCGGATCACAGTACGACCTTAAGATCGAAATTTTGTACGATATTATCATCAGTAAGACACGAAAGATACGTAATAGCGAAATAAACTTTCTAAACAGCAACTCAACTGACAAAATAAGCATGATATTGAAGGTAAGAGGTGATTATTAGAGAAGTTTCTTTAACCTGGTTAGTTTCCGAGCCAGAACACGTGGCTGGTAAACTTCCTTTAGCTTTTCCCACGAGGCCAACGAAGTTGTACTGTGCCTTATGTGGTTTATTTGGGACGGCTTTATACAGAGCATCATACTAGAGAATGTTTTTTACTGTCTTTCGCGTCAAACACTGCCGATGCCGCAGTTGATATATTTTCATTTTTTATGACCTTTCCATCTACGACAACCCACAATTCGAACTATTCTTAAGCACTGACCACGACGCGTAATTGGAATCGTCCAATTTTCCAATCGAGTCCAAACCCCCCTTTATTTCATAATATAGAGCAATAAATTTATTTTATTTTTTAATCTCATCCGGGAAATTACCCGCGAAACCACCCGAGAAACTACATGGGAGTCTACCCGGGAAACTACCCGCGAAACATCCCAGGAAATTACCAGGGAAACTGCCCGGGATATTACCCGGGTATCGGTAGCTACGAGCATAGTCTAAAATGAGTTAATTATCCTGAAACGTCAATGTTTCCTGCCATAACATGGGGTTTATAGATTGGGTATTGAACACATGGAGGACAGGCACACTGCGAAAAACTTAGCTCTGTTATTAGAAATGGTCATAGCAGAAGGTAAAAGTTCATACAGTTGTGACAGCTAATGCTGTGAATATTATGTCTTCAGTAAATTTCGTAAAAGGAATTAAAAAAAGGTTTGGCTGTACTGCACATACTTTACATATTTTCGTTAAACATGCCTTGCAGTCCGTGGAACCATACACAATTATCCTGAAAAAGATAAGCGTTTTAGTAAGTCATTTTCATCACTCCAATCTTGCCTCGTCAGACTTAGGTAAAAAGCAGAGACAGCTTGACTTACAAGAGCTGAATTTAATTCAAAGCTGTCTGGCAAAATGGAATTCATCATATTTAATGTGTGAGAGGCTACTAGCAAATCGAGCTGCTATTATTGCTGTTTTGGCAGACAGAAAGACATTGGCCTTAAAACTTGATGTAAGCGAAAGAAAATGGACTCATATAGAAGCATTGGTCAAAGTTCTGAAGCCGTTCCAAGTTGCAAGCACAATTCTTTGCAACGATGATGTTACAATTTCTGTTCTACGGCCAATTGTGTACGGCCTCATTAATAAGCATTTGAACACAAATATTGGAGATGATGAAAGTGTCATACAATTCGTAGGAATTATCGAAGAGAACTTACGGTGCAGGTTCAAAATGGATAGACAGGAAACCGAAGAAGTTCTTACGGAAGAGTTTCAACTTTTTGGATCCGAGACATAAAAACCTGGATATCGAGGTTGAGGAAGCAAGGGTAGTGATCAGAAAACATGTGCAGAACTTGTTGGAAAACTTGACGTGTAATAACGGGTACCCAATATTATGGCTCCCGGGTAATATCCGAAAATGCGGGCATCTAAAAACCTCCCCGGGAAGCTGCCCAGGAAACTGCCCGGGTATCAAGAGATCTAATCTGTAGCTATGAACATAATCCAAAATGAGTTAACTATCCTGAAACGGCAATGTTTCCTGCCATAACATGTGGTAACTTGTCGGTGTTCTAAAAAATTTTGTAATTCATTGCACCAGTCTATCTGATGAGAATAAGCCGATTCTATTGAAGGGCGGGCTCTGCGATAGGACTGTCTTTGCTTCGTAAATCTTTTCTCGCCTCGGGTTCCAAAATGTGAGCCATCTGGTGTGAATTCAACATATTGCGTGAGATAAGGCAGATATTTCAAATATTTCACAACATGATATCGAAGTTGATTTGAACCAAATGTTTCCTTGATACAGAGGTGCTCGGATCACATCACAAATTACTACAAAGAATAGTAGTGGTTATAAAATGCGAATCGTATTCCTCTGTAAATTAAAATTTTCTGACACCTTACCATTGTGTAAGACATGGCAGTTGTCGCTATCACTGGTACCCTCTAGACAAGCGACTAGTTTTTTAGGTATACCTCTCGGCACCTGTAGTATCTTGATTCAAGCTGTCGAAGACTTCTCGAAATCAAAACAACAAATGTACTATATATTGGGGGTTCTTTACTCGATGAATTTTTCAATGATGAACTGTATGGTGTTGATGCGGTCGATGCAGGAAGATACAGCAACAGAGGCTGAAAATCTTCTTCATGTATGTCAATTGCCTTGGTTTTCTTTAAGTTCGACCCTGAGGGGGAGGTGAGATACAGGTATTTATAGCGGCTGGAAGCTCACTTGAGTTCGGGTCCAAATCGCTGTTGCATAATTGATAAAAAAGTGCTTGAAAATGTTGCCAACATCTGAAAGGCTATCCCTCATCCGAGGTGAGATGATTTTCATCTTTTTCTTTTACCAAGTACAATCTGGAAGTCTTTCCACTCTCAAGTTCTGTCCTAATAACACAGATACATGACCTTCTATAGTTAAACTTGTCATATCATACACTGCACTGCTCGCATTTTATTGTTGAGGCCTTGAGTTCAATACATTCATCGATCCGTCTCCAGGTGCTCGCTGTCAGGCATGTCTAGATGCTGACAGTAGTAGCTACCTTAGATATAAAAGCATTTTTCATAGCATTCCAGTAGTCGTAAATGACCTCAGGAGCATAGCTACTGAAACTAATGTGTTGGGGCTTTTGGGTATCCGGGAGGCTGTCAGTAATTGTCTGACTTCTTTTCTGTAGTTCTTGGACAAGAGAGACCGGATTCTGTTTTTTGTCAGTAGCCACCTAGAATATAAGTGCTGAAATAGCACACTGATGTTTCAGAACTTCTTATTACACAATTGATTAAGTTACGCGAATTCTTACCGAATCTCCTCGCTCTAAGGTTCTGCCATTTGACGAAACATGACATTGTTGCAATACTTATACTTAATAGTTCACCACACTTTGTGCTGATAACTCCGTCTAGGCTCAAGAACATCAAGAATACGGTAATTTTCCCTCATAACATAAATCGTTGTGAAATAACAAAAACCTTTGTGCCGATCAGGACAGGGTACTACAACGTTGACAACATTGAGGAATTTTCCATCTTAATTTCTGATTTACCTATCAATTTACCACGGTTGAAAGGGGAAGAAAACCTATCTACTCTGAAAGTATCTATTACGTGTCTACCAAACGTTCACTGTTGCCTCTCAAAATGTAATAAATCTGCAGGTTTTCGAGCCATTCAATCAGTTTTCATTGAAATTTTTTTTATCCCACTTTCAACAAAATTTCACTCCAAACTTTTTATTTGAAGACCAAAAACAAAAGCATCACACACAAGGTTTCGTTGCTTCTTCAGGCAAATTGTGCAAAGAAACTGTCCGATGGCTAAGCCCTTCCAACAACCCATCATTTAGACGAGACAGCAACTATGTATGTAAGTTCAACTTTATCTTCATGTTCCTCAATGATTTGTTGCTGCTGTTGTTGTTATTTTGGGGCTAAATCAAATTGCTGGAAATACTAGCAGTGAAGAAAGTATCTCTCCCTATCCTTATGTTTCACATATATCACTTTTGAATTTTCAAAGTTTTCTTTGAACCAAATGCAGCTTAAAGATGCAAATGCACATTCGGCTCTCCACGTCGATGTCAGTCAAATATTTAACTATCATACTTACAGAAGGGCTTAAGGTCCTTTCTAACAAAAAAAAAAAACCAAATAAAAGGAAAAACGAAGACCCCAAGGAATTTGTTGCGAGACTGATAAATTGAATAAATTGACAGTGAGTAACTGGTATTAGTTTGGCTTCGGTAGTAAACTTTGCCATAGGATTCAAAAGTTACTAATGGCCTGACAGACAGATGAAGTCAACAGATTTATAAAGATTCTTTTACTTTGGCCATTCAGTTGGAGTTTCAGTCTTTTTCGAAAGTTTTCCTTTCAGATGGTTTCTTTCTTAAGGTATCGCTTTTTGAAGAAAAGTGTGTTGAATGGATTTGCGCTTTGCTGGTGCATAGTCATTAAAGCGAATGTTTTTATGTTTGACATACACATAATCATCGACCACACCATTGATATACATTCTAAATCCTTCAGAAACTTCAGGCGCAAATATGAATTAGAATCTGTTCTCCACTTATTGCGATTCTGCATTGCTATTACATTCAGATAAATGAGAACAACAGATACTTACTTCTTCAGGAAGCTGGAGAAATTAAGGCTCATATACTTATCTGGATTGAGTGTAACATAAAAATCACCTTTCTGCCCATACAGGTGGGATATTTAGATGTTAACGAAATCCGGAGTGCGATAGTTCAGTGATCCGTCAAGAAAGAATCATAAACATAAAGAGGATTCGATACTTTCAAGACTCGATACTCTGTAGTTGAAGGGAATGAATCTTGAAATCGAATGCGGATGGATAACTTTTCAAGTATTGGAACAGTGGTAACAACTCAGCAAACATCTATTTGCTAGGAAATCATTCAGATCTGCTGCTTAGCAAGAGGGATCAGACAAGTGGTTACCCATCAGGGCTTCACAAATAGACTGATATTGGCTAAAAATTTACTAATCGTTATTGGGTGATGTTTGGGTGCTGCAGAAATAGTGTTGATAGCCCCTACAAACGATAGGGGTCGGTAGTTGGAAAGCTAGGTCTCTTAATGGACAACGCGCAGCCGTACAACTAGCGGAGGCCCTGGACTGATGGAAAGCACACATTACCCCATCCAAGATATACTGTGGGATGGGCTGAACAAAAAAAGGTTGAATAACTGCAACATCTTTTAAGGTGATTGCTATCGACGCCAAAAGCGGAACCCAAGTTTGGAGTTTCCGGCAAAAATTTCCCAACATTAGCCTTCAATGCGCCCACGCCCTTACAGAAGGAAGAGATTAAAACACTAAGGTGAGCTTCTGCAAGCAGACAAGTGGCAACATTGTCAAAAAGCCATCAAACACGCCGCTTCTGATGTGTTGGGAATTCACTCGGATACAACAACAAAACCCCTAGTTTGACAACAAGTCTCAGCAAGCAAGTCCAAGCTAGAGGCATACAAAGCGGCGCTGCATAGAAGGACTAGGGTTACTCACGAGCTCTACGAGCAGAAGAGGAGAGTTGAATACCGGCTTTTTAGGAGGAAGAAGGAGCTTGATAAGTACGTGCCCGAGGAAAATGACAGTAGAGGAAAGAGAATTGGAAAATGTACAAGTAGTAGAGTCGCAGTGTATGCTGGGTATTTGAAAAGAGCAATGACGTACCTAATGCGGCTGTCAGGCAGAAGGAACCTCTCAACCTGGACGAAGTGAAGGTAGCCATATCCCAGCTTAAAGCAGCTGAAGCGAACGGTCTGAATCTCGAGCTCTTCAAAGCGACAGAAAATGACGAGAGATATGGAGCATAGGTGCACCAATTCGTCTGTTAAATATGCTAGGACGAAAGTATGACCGGTGAATAGAACCTCAGGATTGTTTGTTTGATTTACAAGAAAGGAGACCTTCTGAACTCAAGAGGCATCAGTCTTACTGATATCGCCTACAAGATCTTATCTCCCATAACGCCTGAAGCCGTTCGTAAGAATACTTGCATACGCCCATGATACTGTCAATCGGAGAGGAGCACCGGCAATTTAGTAGAGCTTTCCATAGTATTTAGATGGAAGCGGCGAAGACGTGTCAACAAGGCCAAGTACGAGTATATGCTGTATCAAAAAGAAGTCCTACACCAACATCTCGGACAAATCGTCAACAAATATAGTTCTGAGGTTGTGTTTAATGTCTATCAGGGCTCAGCCATCAATTGTGTCGTTGTCGGGTGTCGTAACCAGCGCTGAAACCCAACGAAGAATAAATCCTGTATATTTCTTGACAAAATGACCCTAATAATTCCAGTCGTCCTCTATGGCGCGTAGTTATGGACTTTATAAAATTTTGGATCAGGGTGCTCTTACATGTTGGATGTTAGATGTTGAGGAAAATTTTTCGAGTGTTTTTCGGTCTCGTCGACGAAATGTACAGCAGCATCGACTTAGCAAGAAGATTGGTAGTCCGACGACTGAGGTAGCTTGATCATTTTGAGCGGATGTTGAAGGTATAGGTCTCTACAAAAATACATTCAAGATCTTATATGCCTTATTGTGAGAACACCAGAAACCCTGGCGACAACCAGATTGGTTCCTATCAGTGCGATTGCAGACCTGGAAAGTCCACAGTCAACTGAACTCTGCACTTCGGCAGATCGTTGAAAAACTCAAAAATTCGAAATTGATAGCCACCACCATTTCATCGATTTTAAAGCCGCATATGACAGGATTTATAATGATGAGCTAAGAGATATAGCCGGCTAAGTCGAGTTTGAGCACCCCTTCCAAACTTGAACGCCTTTGCAGAGAAAGCTCGCTGCTTCATTAAAGTCAGCAAACACCTCAGCAGAAATAAAACAGATAATTGCTCTTGCCTCGCTGTTTTTTTGGGCTAAGTGGGCAACTGAGTAGTAGGTACATATTCCGAATAACTATGGAGAGTCTACATAAAACCTTGATTATCCGAGTCTTAGCAGAAGAAGCAGATGAATTCATCGTCAGTTGTTTCGAGAGAAAGATCCTTCGATATGAATGTTCGGTCCCGTTTGGGTCGACTGGCTTTGGGGGAGAATATGGAATGTTGAACTATACGAGTTATACAGCCAGATTGATCTTGTCAAAGAACTGCCCATCAGTCACCTTAGGTGGCTGAGAAGTACAGAGGGAATTGACAGAAATGCTCCGGCCCGCATAATTTCGAATCTAATTTGGAGAGACTTCGCAGAAGAAGTGATGGAACCTCAACTTTCCCTACTGGGAAAGAGGACTGTAATAAGTAATACAATGAGGAATTTACATTTATCGCCAAGTCGACACAGACACTAGGTTACGCAGACAACATTGACGTAACCAGCAGAAAAAATCGGCAGTCACAAATTATTTCACCCAGATTAAGCGGGAGCCAAAAATCTTGGAGCTGCCCGAAAATGAAAGTAAAACAAAGCATATTGGTTCGACATTTGTAAACGAGAGGTATGTGATTTTGGGAAGTCCAGCACACGAAAAATCAAATCCACTCGAATAAAGTCAAATTCAATAAAATTTATGAATACCTGAGTTCACAAAGCTCTTCAAATTCGGGGAAATCTTCAAAACTACTATTATGTAGCTTCAATAACCCTATCAGTACCATCGTATGGATCCAAGGTTTGGGTGCTCATTAAGAATCTTAATGTACCTCAGGCCACTAGAAGGAAAAGTGCTAAGGATCCGATCTACAATCATGAGAAGTTCGATCGAAACCAAGAGGAAAATGTCAATGTATCTGCATCTAGGACAGTTGAGCGAGGAATATCCAAATCGAGATGTGTTTTTTTGACAATGCATTAGTTTTGACAGTAAGGTAAACCATTATCAGAAATATGTAAGTATAGGATCATCGTCAAATATTCTTCCTTCCCACCTTCTTACCTAGATCAAGGTATGAACGTAATCGAAGCCGTGTTAATGTAGGAATTAACAAATCATGTCAGGACATTGTTACCGATAATTGTGTCACACTCTATAAGTGCACACAGATCTAAGTATCGTTCAAATTAAAATGCACAGCATCTATAGTTAATACACCACGTTCTGTGATTGTATAGGTAGACGACACAATTCTCTAGGTGAAATTTAATTTGAAAAAATATATTTAAAAGCTCCATTTGCTTAGCAAAGCGATTGGAATTGGATTTCAACTCTACCCTTTAGCCTCTGACTCAAGGCTAACCTACATTCTACTCGTACTCGTACTCGTACTCGTACTCCAATCCACAGTCCTAACAAAAGAATCTATTTGCAAAAGATTTTCATTTAAATTCGCTGTGAAGAAGTAGGTGCGCTTAAGCCCATACTTAGCCCCTATACATGTTGAATACAAAGATATGATAGATGCACGAGCTACATACGAGTATGTATGTGAAATGTTTATTAAATATGCGCTTCATCGATTTCCACTTTCAGAGCCTTATGAAGCAATCCTTGATATCGACGTTGACTGTCAGTTCTCGGTTGTCGGCAGTTTGACAGTATTCATCGTCATATCCTCTCAATACTAAGAAGGCGACTCAAATTACTGCTGCTTCATATGAATGTCGTCCTTGTGCCGTTGATACAGTTGCATTGGTTTTTATGAATGCATACGCCTGTCGATAGTTTGTATTTGGATCTCTGTGAAATAATTCACCATTATGTCTGTTTATTTGTTCTATCAAAAGCACTATACTGAGATAAATTCTTCCTTTGATTACTCCTACTTCCGATTTTGTATCTCTGCACACTTAACGGGTGCCCATGTGAGTACTGGTATAGCAATTGGTACTTGCGAATCCAGCGAACTAGATGGAAGGTTAGAATTTCAAAGGATTCGTATTCATGATGCTGCTGAGGATGAGGAACAAGTTAGATTGCTGCTGATGTTGCAATTGGATATGATTGCAGTGCACTGAAAGGTTATAGCCCAAACGAATTCATAGGTAAGAGCACAACCATAGACAAACACATAATCCTCATTACGGATAGTGTGTTGGATTGCTTTTGCTTCGAATTGCAATTGAACTTCGTAAAGAATTCATTGATCAGTGAAATCATTTTCTTTTGCGAATTCGCTGTCAACGAAGTCAGTGGGATACGAACCATCTTTTAGTAGTGGAAGCGCAGCAAATTAAAGCGGTTGACTGCGGGCATGTGGGAATTGAGCAAAAAATCAGTTAACATGAAGTAATTGGATTTCGGAAGTTGAGAAATGAAAGCGACTTAAAACTGGATAATGTAAATTCTGTGTCATATTTCTTGTTGGAATATCTCATCGTAAACAGGACTGTCACCTTTGCTTAGTGGCAGACTCTACTTGATGAGGGTACAGACACAGGTAGCCTACAAACGGAATTGAATTATAGAACTAGAAACAATTTCCTCATGGAAAAGCGGACAACCTTTTACGAATGACAGATAAAAACATCAAAGCGGTATGTTACAGTAAACCTCTGACCATGGTGATGATATGGAGAACTGATCTATGGATCTATGCTGGTTTTGACCACTGCGCTACAAAAACCAAATTAAATAATCATACGAGTATGTTTCATCAACAGTGTTCATTAGTGACTCAGTTGATCCATACGAATGTTGTTTAAGGCAGGAGGGCCTTAGGCTGACTCTGGAATCAAAGTAATTGATCGGGAAACTGAAGACGGTTTAACCTGGATTTGGCCAGTAATGGAATCATAAAGTTCCAGCGCATATCAATTGCAATTGGTGTGGCCTTCGGTAACAGCATGAGTAAATCCTTACGCATGCAGGCTAAAATTAAATGTACATCCTCGACTATTGGCGTATGACATCATAAAGCTTACAACTTTATACGAAAGAGATAAAAATGTGCGTGCTGCTAAACATTTCGACCGAACAACTTGACCCTCAACTGCTACAAAACAAACATTTTTTGCTATTCAAGAAGTTCGACGAGATCAAACTGACGGAACAGGATGAACAGCTGCGATATCCACTATGAAGGCAACTGATGCGATAAATCCAGCCATCGCAGTTTGTTTTCGGAATTGCAGTGGTTTTCTCAAAATTATTTTCGAAAGTATTGAATGAAACGTACAGGCGGATAACAGGGACAACAACTTTCAAAAGTCGCACATACGCCGACGGCATTGGGGTAATGGTAAGAACAACACTGCTAGTTGTAAATGGAGTGCTTGCGACTATTGAAGCAGTAATGGCAAAGGTCAGTTTTGTACTCGACACGAAAAAAAAACATTTATATACAAATAAACAAGGATGGACATACAGTATGAACGTCAAGATAGCGAACTGCAACCTTTGTAAGCACAGGATCACTTTGATCACAATAAAGAATGGAGGAGAACAGGACAGCGGTCGGTACCTCGTCCGAAGAATTTGTAAAATTCGTCTTCAATGGCTGAAACGATTAAGATAGCTGGCAAAAGACACCCTATCTGGAGAGACATGTTAGCTTATGACCTGGCGCACCATATCGCGGAAAATTAGTTATATTTTGGATGCGGTGTCCATAACAAACTCAACTTTTGTGGGTGGAATGATATAGTCGAATGACTAGAATAGTTGGCAAATGTAGACAATTGCGGTCCGGAGTTTCTTCCGGAGTTTCTTCCGGTGGCGCTACAGTCTGCGGTGGACCTGGGCCTCAGCCAACAAGGGACTCCAGCCAGCTCGATCCTCTGCCAGCTGCCTCTAGTCCCCTTCCACATACACCCGCCACATGCGTCTCGGCCTTCCTTTACTGCGAAGTCCCTTTGTGAGCGGATTCGAAGATTTTTCGGACCGAAGCATTGGTGTCCATCCGCTCTACATGCCGCAGCCATCTCAGTCATTAGTTCGACACTCTTTTGGCTAGGTCGATGTCGCTGTGCAGTCCATACAGTTCATCATTTTATCTCCTTCTCCACTCACCGTCAATGCAGACCAGACCGAAAATCACTCGAAGAATTTTCCTCTCAAAGCAGCCAAGAGCACCCTCATCCAGTTTTTATAATGTCCATGCCTCCGCGCCATAGAGCAGGACTGGGATTATTAAGGTCTCATAGAGAAAAACTTTTGTTGTTCGAGAGAGGACTTTGCTGGTCAATTGCCTTTTTAGCCCAAAGAAATAGCGATTGGCAAGAGTTTTTCTTCATTTGATCTCAGCGCTGACGACGTTGTCTAAAATTATAGCGGAGTCTAGGTAGACAAAGTCCTTAGCTTCCTCAAAGTTATACCTGCCGAAGGTGAAGTTCTATCCGAGACGTCGCGGTCGGTCTCAAGTGTCCTTTTTGCTTGACACCATATACTTGGTCTTACCATGTTGACCGCTAAGACCATTTTCACCGATCCGTCTCAATACTTGTAAAATGTTTATGTCAATATCGTCGGCGAATGCGAGTAGTTGGACGGCCTTTTGAAAGATTGTGCCCCTTTGTGTTTGCTCATGAGTTTTGCACTATTCTTTCAGGTGTGATGATGAAGAAATCGCATGACAGCGCATCGTCTTGTCTAAATCCGTTTCTGACATCAAAGGACTCGGTGAGATGCTGAAGATCCATTCATAGGGCATACTTTCGTCCGATCATATTTAAGCCATGATTGCCTGACGCTTTGAAGGACACGGCAGTCAGGCTGTCCGCACCAGCAGCTTTGTTGAACTTCAGCTTAGGTATTGCTATCTTCACTTCATCTAGGTCTAGATTGTTGGTCTACATCGTCCAGGTTGAAAGGTTCATTCTGCCTGATAACGGTATGTGTTTCGTCATCGCAGTTATACATTCCACAGAAGTGATCTTTTTAAATCCTCAGCATCGACTGCGACTCTACTACGATGTTCCCTTGTACATTTCTAATGGCTTCAATTCGGGGCATGTGTTCGTGGCGTGTTTTTTACGTCTGACGTCGAAATTCCTTAGCTTGTCTTGGCGTTGTTCGGGATATCTGCAACCGTACCTTGCCTACAACAAGGTAATGGTCCGAGTCGTTGTTGATGTTGTTTCATACTCTTTTTTTCCGGCCCATTCCATCGCTTTCTTGGAAGGCCGGTATGTCTGCCTTGCAGCAGTTTAGGGCCTCCGCTAGTTGTTCGACTTCTCGTGGCCTGTAAAGGGAACTAACATTCCACGTGCATATCTGAAGTTCGTTATCCTTAATTCGGTTGCATGGGTTGTCAACAGAAGATCCGTCCGTATCTAAGGCTTCGTAACTTCGAATTTTTTCCATGATCTGGCAGTTACCTCGGCGGCACAACCCCCAACCTGGAAGGCCAGTTCAATTTTTTGATACCCCTAGGACGAGGGGTCGGTTGGACCGAAAGCCAGTAACCCGTTCTGGTATGTGAGTAGTTTCCTTGATCCATTAACGGCTCTTCCGCCACCATCACTCTTCCTGAGCTCCAAATATGTCGGAGTAGCCCGGATAAGGCCTCATTTGTTTCGGGATTATTTCCACCGATGATTCCATCTGGGAAATTTATCCTCTGTCCCGTTTATAGTGCAACAAGTGGAAAATGAATGAAGGACACATCAACTGCCTCAATAGACAATTTTTTCTTTAGAAAAGCATCGAGCTTAATACATTGCCTCTATGTTTCCAGATAATCTCAAATCTCTCTATCGTGCAGTGAAAATAGTGACAGCTCAACATAGTCATGCTCCGGGCTCTCGAGAAGATACAAACAAAAATATTGCCCAGTGGCATTCCTGTCGCCAAAGAATATGATAAAACTGTTTCAGGCTGCTGCAAACGTTTCAAACTACGTATCAAAGGATTCGTATTATTTCAAATTTCTTTTTCAATAACTGGTCAGAAATTCTTAAAATATTTGCTTAACCTACGCCTACGAGTACCTCTAACCAGTCCTAAAGTATGTCAAACAACATCAAAGCCTAAAGGTCTTCTATAGGAAGAATTTAGAAAAAAAAAAAAAAATTGTATTGCACAAGTAATTTGAAACTTTCCCTATAATGGGATCAAATCAAAAGCTACCAACATTCTGAGCCGTTCAAACATGTCAAGGGAAGGGCACTTCCTGTTGACCTGATAAACTATAAGCAGATAAGCATCCCACCAGTCATATTATGAAGTATCGCCTCTCAATCAATCAATCGAAATGTCTTAATGAAGATGCAACTAAACCGCCGCACTACCCATGCCCCCCTACATGACATTCATTAACACCATGCAACACAGGATTCTAAAGACAAAAACAAGAAGAAGACAACAAAAAAATTAATAAAAACTTGCGAAACTAACAAACAAAAAGGACAATGAAGCGAACAAAAGTCAGTTAAATGGAAAAAGTTCCTCCTTCGTGATTTATGCTAAATAGGCTACTTTAACCCTCCGCCTGCTACCCGAACGAGTAACACAGAGAGGACAATTTAGCGGATTCATTGAATCCTTCAACTGATATTCCAATGAAAGATGGTGCCGTAGCGGTAGAAGCAGCAGTAGCAATGGCATAGGCAACGATACTGCTGTTATCCATCGGCATGTCGGGTGGTGGGAAACTAGTCAAGGAGCAATCCATTAAACTAAGTGAAGGATCCTTCAACTTTCATCCTAACAACAAAACGGAAATAACACCAAACGAAAAGCAAAACAAGAACCGAAGAAAGAACATGGGAAAAGGACAAAAATAACTGAAGATGCAAAAAGGCAAAAAGGCAAAAAGAAGAAAGGAACAAGTCTGACTTTTCAAAGTTGCACATAGTTTTGCGAAGCTAACTTGACTTTATCTGCGGTAGGGTGCGATTATTGGTCGGATGGTTAGGGTGATATTTATCAGTGATATCGGTGCATGGGAAATTTGTCTGTTTCAAGTATAGTATTTCTGAATTGATTTGGTGAGGCAATAATAAATGAGATTTGCTTTTGTTTTTGTAGAGATTGGCTTAGGAGGAGGAGTTCCTTCGAGTCATGCTCTAAAAATTGACCTTATTTATCGATGGAAGGGTGAGGTTGCAGCAGCTCAGATAGCTGGCATAAGTGGGAGAAAGACCTAGGAAAGATGTATATAAGTAAATTAATGTTGAGAAGACCTCCTCCCTGCTGTTAAAGCGAAATTAAACAAAAAACATTGGATAAGACTGGGAGCAGAGATGGGTGCATGGGAATAGTTAGAATAACATGTTTTAAGTATTTAAGGACCCAACGATTGATAAAATTAGGTTAAATGGAAGGGATGCATCCAGTCCAGCCATCTAGGAGGCCTCACACTTCGAGGCACCAACCTTATTGAGACAATGTACGTACATATGACCCTGTTTAGACGGTTACTCATGACTCTGCTGACTGAGGTTTGAAAAGAGGAGGTATGAAGAAAATATAAAAATCGAAATAAATCATCCTTCACACCCGAAATATTCCGTCTCTATTCCATTTTATCATTTTTGGTTCGATCGTTGCGTAGTGAATTTCGCGGATATCTCAACTAAATTTCATCAAAATACGAGTAGTGCTGGCGTGAACACTACAGTGTGTAGACACTGTATTACTACCCAGTATGTGGTCAAGATGTGGGTAACCATCTAAACAGTCTCTGAATGCGGATGTAAGAAAATACCGTGAGAGGATGTGGCAATGGAAGATTACAATTGGGGGTTACCAGAGCTTTTGCCGAAAACGTTCTTGTCAACTTCCCGCAAATTCTAGCACAATCAGTCGAAGTGGCGAGAAATGTTGCAACCAGGAGTTTAACAGAAATGTCGCATTTAACGTGTTTTCATAAATCTGTACAATTAAGAAACCCGTTGTTTAACTATGAATGCTGACAGACACTCTCGTTTAAACAATAGATTTATTATGAAACACCGAATGCGAGGACAAGGATTCTGAGTCTCGGTATTCTTCAACTGCGCTGTCCCACGGGGGTAGATTACTCTACATTACTCAACCATTTTAGTCATTGGTCGAAGTCGCTGTACACGCCGCATAATTCAAAAATCACTCGAAAAAATGCCAAGAGCGCCCACATTAATTTTTGCTAAAGTTTATGTCTGTCCGCTATTGACATCAATGGTGACGGTGAGATCTTAATCGACCTTGATGGAGCAGCGTGGATTCCCTATTGTCATCTTGCGCAGATGGAAGAGTTTGACAGGGATGCCAAAACTAGACATTACTCTGTATAGCTCGTCTCTATAGATGCTGTCATACGCGGACTTAAAATAGATGGTATCATGTTGTAGTATCGTGTGCCGTAGTGTGTATATTTTGTCGATAGTGGATTTTTCTAGCCTCAACCCAGACCTATCAGGTTGTTGACGAACGGCTCCAGGAGTTCACACAATACGGCAGATAAGAACTTGTATGCGATGTTAAGAAGACTGATGCCACTGTGATTGGCGCAGTTCAGAGGGTCTCCTTTCTTGTCAATGCTGAGGTTCCATTCATCGAGCATATTTTCATTCGACAGATGGGCGTGTGGATGGAATTGTTTGTCTACATTGTACAGACTAAAAGGTTCTTTCTGCCGATCGACTCTATGCTTCATACTGTCAATAGCTCTGTGCTTGGGTTTGGGCAAATAACGTAGCTGTACTGCCAATATCTTCAATTCAACGCTGCTGCTGATATGATTACATGCACTAATCTGCTTTGTATGAGATGTTTTATTCCAGATTTAGTGAAGAGTATCAAATCAAAAGAAAAGGCGTTGTACGATTTGAGCAAGAAAAAAACTGCCAGGGTTAGGGAAGACCAATCCGACAGAGAAAAACTGACAACTTTTCAAATGAGCCAGGAATGACTGCAATGTTTTTCTTCAGCATGTGCATTTCAATATCACCAAAACCAGAGGCAAAAAATACTATAATGTTCCAAAAGTAGTAAAAATTGTTGGTCGTTCGTCAAAAAACATCGAAAATTGTGCTCATGCTCCATTGCAATACTCATTTATTGTGACATTAAGGCAATCATGAATCCAAGGCCAATTTTCTTGCTGCACACTTTACGGCCAGCTCATCACCTACAGAGTGTGGCTTGTTTCCGTCTACACTTGAGAGCGCCGAATTTCCAATAGGACGAATTCACTTTCGCACTCGTTTAGTAGCAAGATTACTTAAAGATCTTAACGTTCACAATTCCGCTAGTCCCGATTGATCCCCTTCTGATTTTCTTCCACGCTGGCAAAATCACTGAACAAGCGTTTTCGTGAATCTAACACTTTAGGACTCTTTCCGAGCAGATAAAAAAGAGTATTTGTCCAACTCTTTTTAAAAAAAATGCGAATCTTCTTTTCTCTATTACAATAGACCTGTTGCATTTAAGTCCCTTCTTTCCAACGTCATGGAAACGCTAATAAGCAGTTAGCTCTTGAAATATCTCGCAACACGAAACTTCGTAATAACCGCCAGTCTTGCAGTAATAGGTTCACTGATAATTTGAAAGTCTGTCCCACCAAAAAGTAAAACTTAAGGCAACAGCATCATGACGAGAACAAGGTAATAGAATTCTATACTTCATAAACATTTGATAGAGTTTGGCAACAGATCCTTTTGTCGAAAATGCGTGCATTCGAAATCGACGAATTTCTTCTGCAATGGATTAAAAATTAACTATGGAAATACTTACGCAATTCTAGTCGTATAGGGTTGCTTTAAGTCTGCTATTCACAAAATAAATGATGGTGTACCCCAGGAGTCCATTCTTACTCCGACGCTATTTTTAATTTTCATCATGGATCTCCTCTTCTTATCCAACATATTCTTCTGTAATCAACAGTATGCTGTGTTTTTTATTTTCGCTACTAGACTCACGTCCCTGCTATTCGGCCTTAAAACCGAAGCGACAGCTACATTAAGATCCTTAAATTCCGATATAACAGCAGGAACTAATGTATCTACGGAATGACATTGAATTCGTCGAAACCAAAAAACTTAAGTGTGTCAATAGGAATTGAAGTAAGAGTGACAATGTCGTCAAAAATTCTGCGAAATGTTTAGATTTCCTCATGCGATGTCAGAAAAAGGTTACATTTTCTGACCTGAGCACAACATAAGTATACTCATCCATCGAAAACTAGAGAATAATGTCCACATCTGCTGAGGTGCCCCTAAGGACCCTTTACAGTCTTCAGAAACGATTCAAAAGCCGTGCAGTAAGACTTAAAGGTAATACCATTATTACACAGTAAATGGACACCATTGAACCCCGATGGTGTTCTACCGATATGTTCTCCCCCAGTGATCCGTCGAAATTGCCAATAGTATTTCGTCCCTTCAAGCCATCAACTGCAATATCCGCCTCGCTATGAATGCTCCTCAGTTTCACTTTCCCAAGTCGTACAATTCGCTTATATAGGTAGAATGCCTTATCGAGCTCTTTACTCTAACCAACGTTCATCGGTGTCTGTAAGCTTCCTTCGCCCGCGTGGTGTGCAATCATTTGGACTATGCAAAATCTCGGCCCAAGCCGATTACAAAAATACCAAAGTGGTTATCCGTAGCATGCGAGTGACTCGCTTTCGAGCTTCATTCACTTGCTCACCGAATGGTATAGACATGTTGCCTAACGTGTCCTTTTGGTATTGGACCGGTTTCGGCTACCAAGCCGGTCTAAGTAACATGTGGTTCTGTCGCCTTAGAGGAGAAGAGCAACCTAAGACTTCACTACTTGCTCGGCAACCTTGTACTTGTCTTCCCAGCGAAGACATTCGCAATATCAATAGCAGTGCACTGTGTCCTGAGGAACAGCTGGGTAGGGCGAAGTGTCTTCTGCTGTAGCCAAAGCCAAGCTGCGCTTTAACCCTAGATTCTCTAATAACATTTGAGTTATATCGCCAATGCTTGTTTAAGCACAGTTGGAAGGCAGAATTCGCTGAGTCTTCTCTGAGTGCCAGGTGACAATTGGATACCGAGAAATGAGATCGCCATCGAACACTCAACACCCATCTCTGATAAGGAGATGAGCTGAGATGAGAAAAGAGAGGTACCGATGTACGTTGGTCTTGAATGTTTGGAGGTTATAATGGCTAGGAAATAAAGAGCTCGGCAGGGCATTCCATAAGCGAGTTGTTCGGCTTAGGAAAGAATCGCGATATTTCAGGATACGTCCGAAAGGGTGTACTGATGAGTATTCATAGCGAGACGGGTATTACGGTTGAAATCACTTAATCACCGAATTTCTTCTAACCATCTCCGTAATTTACACAAAGGAAGCTCAAAATCTTTTCCATAGTCAAATAGTACACAAACCACATATAGTGAGACGTGTGTATACTTTTACAACCTATAAAAGACTTTGATGTCTGAGTCGCAAGTCTCATCCTCAAGCTACACAATATACATACTCGTACATACATCGAACACCCTCAAAAGTCTTGATATTAAGACTGTGGGGAATTTTAAATAAAAGAATGCCAGACGAGCTATACCTAAGGAAATTTCTAGACCTATCCCTGGCAGCACTGTTTGTAATTTTTTTCTTTTTGTTTTTGAATAAAACTTTTGCCCATCCAAAAAGGTATGAAGAAAAAAAGAAAGAAAACTGAAACAAAGGGATGACATCTTCGAAAAGATTCCAAATCGTGATAGTGACAGGTTGGTTTTGGATCTGTGACAGGTCCTTTTCTCGTTTCGGCTTTTGTTTTTTCTTTTATTCTGAATGCGACGACAACGATGAACGAAGTATATTTGCACGTGGACCAAATGGTAAGGGCAACCATTGCAGTTGAAGGAGAAATATGCCCGTAAGGACATACCATATTCGTACACAGAAAGGAGCAAACTCTTACAGTGCACTCGTATAACCATTTCGAAAAGTAAGATTCCAAAACTTGAGGTTGATACTTTTGATAGTTTTTGAACTTGAGCAAGTTTGATGGAAAGGATATGAGTATGTGGGACCATACAAGGGACACTTACATTCTCATATGGTATGTTTCAATGACTACAAGTTGTTGTTGTTTGCGATTAAACTTCAGTTTTTTGATTATCCTTCGACTCGTATTCGGTTTATTTCTGGAGGGATGCTCGAGAAAAAGATCACCCTGGATGATGGGTCCTGGCAGTGATACAGTTGTTGATTCTAATACTCGTAAATTTCTTTTCTTTTGTTTTAGTTATTTTGTTGTTCTGGCTCCTTCCATTAAGAAAACTCATCACTTTTCAGTTTGCAAATGAACCACCGTTGGCATTTTTAGAATTAAAATCTTGACGATGATGATGATGATGATGAATTTCTTCATAACCTCGTCGTGACTGTGTTGTGCTTTTTACCGCCACCCAAACGTCATCCATTTTCTCACAACTGTCCTTATGCAGCATTCGTACATTTGTATGTACTCGTATTTCTTGAGAAAAGTTTCTTTTTCGTCCTCCATTGATTTTACGCCATTGTTGTCCTTGCTTAGCAAGTTGAGTTGAAACCTTGGTGGCATAAATCCTTTCATTTTACTCCTACTCTCTATAAGAAGATGTGTGTATATTCAACGACTTTGCATGTGTATCTCCGAATACATATGTATATCTGAGTGTTAAAACAAAGTTTCACCATGTAAATTGCAATTTAATGATCAAAACTTGATGAGTCCTGCAGAATTCTTGTGGTCCAGTTTGTTGTCGTTTGGTTTTTAAGATAGCCTGAGGTTGGCTTAGATATAATCAAAGTTTCTCCTTGTTAAACGCCTGATGCTGTGTACTCGAAGAAGGACTACCATGATGACTTGTAGAAACACTATCAGGACACCGACATAAAGGTCTATGAGCAAGCTATGACAGCGAAGATGGGTGGCATTTTTGTTACGAGCAGTTTTGTATTGCGGTAGAAGGGTAAGAACTTTCAAAGTGATGGCAATTTATTTTTTTTTTTGTATTTACATTTTTTTTAAATTTCGCCATTTCTTTTTTTTTTTTTTTGTTGGAGGGAAGTGTAAATTTTCAGCAAGCAACAAGGGTAAGAAAGCAAAAAAAAGGATAATTTATGAGAGGGCTAAATGTTGGCAAATGGGTGGTCGATTAGGAAAATTGCTTGCACCAGCAGTGATGACATTTAATGCAATGAAAGCAGTTGGGCGAGAAATAGATTAAAATATAAAAAAAAACAACCTAACAAGGTTGTCCTGTTGTGTTATGCTAAGTGGTTTACAAGGTTATGCAAAAGAAAGTTTTATTATGGGGCAAGTTGCCATAGTTGACAAGATGGTAGCTTTTAAGATTTTTTTTTGCATTTTGTTTTCAAAAGATGTGTAAGTTGTGTAAGGGTCTACATAAAATATTTATGATTTCACTTGGGTTATAGGGTTTTTTTCTTTTTTATGGAAAGCGATCTTGATATCGATGCATGAGCAATAATCTTTAAATCATGAACCGATGAAGAAAGGGGCGGCTTTTATATGATTATAAATGTACAACATGGATGTGCTTTATAGCCGCAACCAAAGGTTTTAAATTTTTTGAATTTATTACTACGAGTATTATCCATTTGATCTTAGAGATAGTTTACAAGAGCCGAATCTTGGGTTCCATGATTGTGTAAGCAACTACCGGAACAAGGGTGGTAAGAAGTGCGTATTTCCTTTCACCAGGAATATCAGCACATGGGTAGAAGATCTGATATCGGCTTACTTAGTCGTAAAATGTTTGCCTTGAAGAGACAAACCCTTTGGATAGTTAATAAGACCCTTTTGTTTTCTCTCTTGGAACAGAGCATTCAGACAGGGACCAGGCCATTGTACTCTATTCACAGATATTTAACAATGTTTCGTAGAAAGATGAGTATGAGCCTCATTGGTAAAGAACCTACAATAAACGCCCCCACTAAACTAATACCCAGTACACGCATGCTGATGCGAGAGTAAGACGTACAGCACAAAAAATAGTACCCACTGTGGTGGCATTATTCTGAGATCAGTCATCGAAGGACTTTGCTTTTCTTACACACTTTAGTGCTATGCAAAAAGCATAGTGGTAAGACCGTAGGACGTCAAACACGAGTCTACGGGCTATTCTAGTTAAGGACAACAGTCAAGTTAGTGATTTAAAGGAGATGATAAGAAAACATTCTTTGGGTCTTCCAGCATCCAGAAAGCATACGACAAATTTCCAAGAAGAGCTCTAATCGGGGACGAAGACAGTTCAAAAGCAGTCCGTGCCGTGCGTAGGAAATTTATCGCCGGTCCAATTTATCGCGATCTCACTAACTTGGAATTCATGAAACGTTAAGCAAGGCCTTAGGTTAGGTCAAAAGGGGGGTGTGTCTTCACACAATTACTATGCACCAAATCGCGATTTCTGTGGAACCAGTCGAATTTACAATCAAAGGGCAAACATCTAAACAATCTCCCGTATTTCTTTGCAGAAGCCAAGAAGGGCTTCCAAGTTATTGGCGTATATTTCCTTTAGGTCCTCGAAAAAAATATTATTTCTAAAAATTTCTTCGACTACGCGATATATCCGCGCTTTCACGCAGTATGTGTGTTATGTCCTCAACCGCTTGCAGATATGCAGGTATTCGTATCTGACAATAAGAGTCGCTTTGCGTATTTCGGGAGAAGACAGTGTCCTGTCAGGATTCTTATTATTGTTCTTAGCCGATCCCTGTTAAATTTTATTAACTCAAGAAGTGGCCTTCGAGCCTTGGATTACTTCCAGGATTTGACCACTTTAGGTTAGCAGACTTTATGGTTTTTTACTCGATAGTGCCCCTAACTATGAAAAGGGGTGGCTTGATGTTAGCAGTGGCTCAATACTATCGAGTAGCTCTCTTCTTCTTGCAACCTCAGCCGCTTGTCTATTTCCCTCTATACTGCAGTGTCGTGGCACCAAGCATACACTCGCCCGGTTCTGACCGCATATTGCTTTGATCATCGTGCAACAGCCGTGGCTATACAGTTTTGACGTAGATTGATTTCATTGCATTAAATGCTGGCTGGCTGGCTGTCGATGTAGATAGCGATATCTCTTCCGGATACCGATCTCATCTGCATTAGATCAGCCGCCCTGAGAACAGCCAGAACCTCTTACTGCAAAACACTGCTTGCGTCACACTCTTATTTCTGAGTCTTCTGAGAGAATACCAGAACCTGTACCTTCCTCTGTTTTCGAACCATCTGCAGAAATTGCAATTTCATTTTGCTTGATTACTACATTTTCTTTCCAGTCCTCCCTTTCTGGATATCGAGTCCGCCAAGGAAGGTATTTGATCTGTTAGAATTGCATTGCCTGGCAAATTTGAAACCGTACCGTGTCCGAAATTTCTGCCCTTGAAGTGACCTAAATTAGTGAGTCGTATCACACTGTTGCCAGAAAGTTGATCTGTAAGTCAAGCGGTTTTAAGTGCAGAATGCTGCCATAGTGGTGGTTAGGAGCGCACTCTTAATGATCATGAAAGCCATTCTTTGAATGGCTGCTAATTTTCCGTAAGCCGTTCTCTTGTTTGTTGCTTACTTACCACCATCACCTATAGCCTTTTTGATATTCTTCGCTACGTTAAGATTCCAATTCAGGTTTTTGTCCAGAAGTACACCCAAAAGAGATAGTTCGTGAGATTGAATTGCGTTATCTTGTACTTTCTGGTAAAAAGAACCAGTTCCATATGGGAGAGGATGACAATGAGACCACAGCTGTTTGCCCTAGTGTTGATCGTGTTTAGGGCAGCCTTCGTAATCTCGCTTAAAATATTTAAGTATTTTCCCTGCATTTTTATGACCACGCTATCTGCATATGCCGTGACATTTATGCTCATAGTACGAAGCTCTTTAGGATATCATTATTCCCCTGGTTGCCTGTTTCCCAAATTGTTATGCCCAATTCAATACTTGTGTCTTATCACCGGATCTGAACGTCACTCATTGGAAGCTTTTTCATAGGCTATTTTACTTTCGGGAGTTTGCCATTGGCCACCGAAAGGGTGATGACGATTCGAAAAGCTGTTGGTGATACCGAGGATCGAACCACGGACCCTCTGCGTGATAGTCCAAAGAGCTAACCATCACGCCACCGCCACCACCACTTGTGTCTACTAGAGCACTTTTAATGGCGTTATTGAATACTCCTTCTATATCCTGGAAGGCCGCCATCGCAAACTCACCGCAGTGTAGACTGCAGCAAGGCATCCTAGCTGTCGCGATAGATGTGGATATTTTGCCTCCTCAAGTGATTCGCCTTAAGGTAGTCATCGTAATGGTATACAAAGTGACTCAAGTTTTTGATCACATGATCAGAGCAAAGTATAATTTTTAGTTGTAACTTTTCAAGTTTAACAGTTAGAGCAACGAAATTTTCTCTCAAAATAAATGGAGTGATTATGAATCAGCACAGCAAAGGCAAACGAAAATGCACTGTTATTTTGTGAGAATTTGTAAAAGTTCTTGGACAACGCATATGATCAATTTGTTGACACTTTCGCAGTTGCATATTGTGAGTACAAAGTTTGGCCAAGTGTGGATTTTTTTCTGTGTTTTTTTGTTAAAAATAAAAACATTTAAAGTATAAAAATAAGAATCCTACTTAAGGTAAATTAAAATTTCAGTTTAAACAGGCATTTCAATTGCTTTAAATTGCTTTAAATGGTAGATGAAAGAACTTGGTATCTCAAAAATTAAGGAAATAGAAAGGCTAAATGTTTCCAAGACAGCTCATCGAGAAATTTCTCAAAAACTTGGAGTTTCAGTGGAAGTTGTATCCAAAAACGCAAAAATTTCAAGTCTGACGCTGAAAAAAATAAGTCTGGAAGGAAACTAATTTTAAACTCAAATATACAAAGGCGTATTGTGCAGCAGATTATATATGGAGTATATGAAAATGCAGTCCAGATTAATAAGGTATTATACCAAAAAGATGGGGTTAATGTAACAACTGAGGCTGTACGAAAAATTTTAGCAGAAACGGTTTTCATGGACGCGCTAAAATTAAAAAGCCCCTATTGCCTGACCGCCATTAGAAATTAAGGCTACAATTTGCCCAAAAATTTAAGGATTATTGTGTTCATTACTGGGCAAGGGTAATTTGGTCAGATGAAACAAAAATAAATCGTCTTGGGTCCGATGGTGGCCATCGGATAGTTCTGGAAAAAGCCAATCAGTGATCGCCATATCAAGCCAACATTAAAATTTGGAGGAGGAAATTTTATGATTTGCAGATGCATGTCTATGGAAGGGGTTGTTGAATGCATAAGATTGGTGGGTCGCATGAATGCCATTCAATATATCACCATCCTGGAACACGTACTCCTTACAAGTTTGGAAAAAAAGGGTATAAAGATGTGTCGGAAATTATCTTCCAGCAAGATAATGATCCCAAACACACAGCCAAAATTACTGCATGTGGCAGTAAATACTTGATTGGCCACCACAATCTCCAGATCCCAATCTGATTAAACATCTTTGGGTTGAGGTTAAACGTGCTATTTCGGATTTGGCTGAATTATGGTACCACACTCAAACTGCTTGGCAATATACCACCGCAAAAAATGTAAAAAGTTGAAAGAACCCATGCAAAGAACAAAAAGAATAAAAGCGGTACTCATAGCAAAAGGAGGCCATACGAAGTACTAAGTAGGAACAGTTTCGCAAAGTCAACAAATTGATCAAATGCCCTATTTTTATTTTTGTTGTATTAAATTATTTTAAAAGATGAATTTGGTTCTCATTATTTTTTATACTGAATTATAAAAGGTGATGGCGATGGCGCGATAGTTAGCTCATTAAACTATCACGCAGACAGTCTGGGTTCGATTCCTGGCTGGGTCACCAACAATTTTTCAAATCGGCATCACCCTTTCGGCGGGCAATGGCAAACTGAGCAACACAAATGAGTGTCAAGAAGCTAGGCCATGACCCATACCAGGCTGCCAGCGCCATAGTGTTTTTTTTTTCATTTTTTTTGAATTATAATATTATTTTATTTATTTGTTAAATATTTCGTTGAATTATAAGCACAAATAAAAAAGTTACGAACAAAAGTCTTCTACTCTGCTTATCATATGATCAAAAAGTTGAGTCACTGTATCTGCTCTTGGAAAACAAACAAACATATTCTTAACAATAAGTAAGATCTTATGTTTTCTGTGTTCTGAAAAACCCCAGCTGCACATCTTACATCGGTTTCTGAACCATGAAGACCTGACTTAAATATGTTCTTTTTTTTTGACACAAGTGTCACGTGGAAGTATTCCCGAGCACAGGTCTTCTTCTTCTTCTTCTCATCCTTTTATTAACCCTTTCCTCGTTATACGAACTTATGCGTAACGAGTTTCCCATTTTTACTGCATCGCTGCTGCTCCGCTTATGGGGTTGGCTAATGTCGCAGACCGCAGAACGCGTCTACATAATGCTCGGTCCTGGATCGCTTCAGTGGTTAACCCCAGACGTTGTTGCGCATTTGCCATCTGAGAAATCCAGGAATTCTTTTTCCGACCTCGTTTTCTTACAGTTGGAGTGACCGTAGTTGATAGTGCCTTTTTTTCCGGATTTTCCGCAGATCTTCTTTAAACGTGGCAATACCAACTTATTCTATTCGCCTCAAGCTGTTTGGTTACCGAATTCTTTATATGTAGACTTCCTCTTATACGCGTAGATCTAATGCAATCGCGTTTAGTGACTACACAAGACATCCTTTACATTTTCATTTTTAAACGCTTCGTACATTATTCAGCACTGTGAACCGTATATAAGAGCTGGTCTAACAACCGTGGTGTAGAGTTTCCCCTTCAATTTAAGTGGAAATTTTCGGTAGCAAAAGATTCCCGAATTTTCCCGCCATTTCATCCATCCCACACTCACTCTGTGGTTTACGTCGTCGTCACATTTCGCTTCCATGTTAACGATTGATCCTAAGTACTTAAAGATAGTGCTTTTCGGAAGAACTATTCCGTCTAACAGTATATCCGGAACAGGTCGCAACGGATGCGCAAATGGGCACGTCAAATGCTCCGTCTTTGAACGATTTATTTTAAACCCGTTTCTCTCTAGCGCATTTCTCCATGAATCTAAGGCGTTCTGTAAGTCTTCGACGTTATCGCTAAGTATAACTGCGTCGTCAGCGAAGAGAATTGGCGTTACATTTGTTTCGCGCATGCAGTCTTTTAAAAGATAGTCGAATACTACGTTAAAGAGGAAAGGGCTAAGTACGCTTCCTTGTGCCACCCCGACATTAACTGGAAATTCTCTCGTTAGTCCAGCAGAGCTTTTAACCGCAGTTTTCACGTTTCCGTACATGTCTTGTATTATTCTAACATACGTTTCCGGTACAAAATTATGTGTGACATAAGCTTGATTGAACGGTAGTTGTTGCATTCTCGAGTGTCGCCTTTTCCTTTGTATAATGGAACCAAGAAGCTACTTCTCCATTGATTCGGCATAGGTTGTCCACATTTTAATTTATTTAAAAGTTTCGATAGCCAAACGCTGCCAAACAGGTCTTCATAAGACCAATATCAATAGGTAGTCTGTACACAACATGCATCATGCCAGTTGAGACAGGAACTCCTTTTTACCACCGATCCTTATCCGTCTTAAGTTCTAATTAGGTCTCCTGGAGGGCGAGAAAGGTTCGGCTCAGTATACGAGTATATCAGTTATTCTTGGTCTATCCAGAGGGGCTGTTTTGCCCCCTTCGAGTGCATTTATCAGTTTACTTTCCACCATGTAACACGAGATCTGCAGGAGTTTTCTTGACTGCAAAATACTTCGTAAGTACACGCTTTTTATTCTCTTTGGTCCTGCAGAAATCTTCCTTGAAGCATGTCCAGATTATTTTATTCGCACTCCTCCTCCTCTTGAACTAGTCGAAGTTTTGCATCCGATTTACAGTTTGTTCTTACATGGAAGATTCCGGCAGTACAAGTGGAATTGATATGTTTTTTTTGAAAATATATAAAGCGCCAAAACCGCGCTTATCCGAACATCCTTCCGAATTATCAAGATAGATACATACATATATAACAAAGGCAATGCTTTCTAGTACTTAAGTACAATACATTGACAAAGTTGACGATCTTTTGATTCTTTCAAATAGTACCTGTACAATCAAATCTGCTTCCTCATTGTGTCACATTTTAAGTTATTTTCTATAATGCCACAAACGAAGCACTTTGAAGCAAAATGAGTTGCTCACTCATAAGCTCTGACAACCCTAAATAAAAATGAAATAAATCATTTATCCTCGTTCTGCGCTCAATCATTGCAAAGGTGTGCAAAGATTCGCACGCAATTTATCATCTCAATAGCTATCACCTTCACTATCCACTTAAAAAGATGACAAACTTATCACCGTCATCCTACCTCCAGATGTAATGGAAGTTCTCCCCTTCATAAAGTAGACAGTTAAAAAAGTAAAAAAAAAAAAAAATAAATAAATAAATAAAAAAATGTATAAGGACCTCCATGAGTCCTATTTGTCATCAGTAAAATAATGACAATGACGAATAGCGAACAATTTTGTATGTTATGTCCGCTTTCTTTTTCGTGGAGGAAACTTTTTCTTCCCTTCAATTTAATATCTCCATCAGGTTCGCTATCCTTTGTCCTCATCGTCCTTGGTGCTGGTTGTGTTGATGCTTTGTTACTCTGTTTACCTAGGGAAGTTGAATTTTTCATTTCGTTTATTTCTGTAACCTTTGTTTCTTTCACCCTTTGTTCAAGCGCTTTAAGTCTACCTACTATCTACTCAGGTGTGTGCTTGTATAGGGGTATTGACAGTGCTTATGCTCCAACATTACGAATAGTTCTTGGAACTTTATAAAAGTGAACGTTACGCAATTGGAAAATGGGAAAACGTTGTAAATTTGATTCCTTCAATGTTCTTAAATTCAGTCGAAAAGTAAACCTTACCGCTCGTCTCTCAGATCTCGAAGGTACTAAATTGAGATGTTTTGCGAAAATCACCTTTCATTTAAAGTATGACGTAACTGAGATTGCATTTGGGGGGGGGCTTCAATAAATCATCATTTAGTCCATTGCGTTTGATGGCGAGAATCCGTTATCCGGCACTGGGATGATTTGTTGCTCATCCGGCGAATCCTCTTGTCTTGTATTCGACTCCGGTCTCTGGATTTTCTAATAATAAAGTTATCTAGCTACGTTGTATGTGAATAATGGTTATTTGTAATTTTTGGTATGAATGCAATGGAAACAAACTAACACTGTTTGCTTTGACGACAAAACCTATTTTGACATAATTCTGTTCAAATGAAGTTGGACGAGTGACTTAGCAGACCTGCCTTGCATTACTCGGCGAAATTCGGAAGACAAATCATCTGTTGTTGTGAAAAAAATTCGTCAATAGACCGATTGCCTTCTATCTTTGCGCTCTAGACCCAAAATTGACCAGATTTTTACTTAGTGTCAGTATCAACGGTGTATATGAGAGGCACATGTCCACCCCGGACTGTAGCGCCACTTGGAGAAGAGTATGAGATACGAGTTATACGAAACTTTATTGTCTGTCAACACAATCTATTATATTTGGTAAGGATGCTAAAACTGGACAAAGCAAGCTCACTGCTACGTAAAGTTAGGCAGCAACTACAATTGCATCCGACCTTTGAAGTCAAAATTGAGTTTAGACAAATGGTAATCGGCGAAGACAATATCTATTTCTTTCTTTAGACAAAAGAGTTCGTCGTGCCACACATTTCCCAGAAAAAATCCTAAAAACATTTCTTATCACAGGTTATTTCGTATCTTCTTGGTGAAATAGTTTGAAACAATTTCTAAACGATTCCAGATTGTGCTATGTCTCCCCCTAGACCTGATTGCGTCGTATCTTCAATGGGACGAATCCACTTTCGCACTCATGTAGTAGCAAGAGTACTTAAAGATCTTAACGCTCACAAATCCGCTGGCCCAGATGGTATATCTCCCCTTCTTCTGAAGAGATGTTCTTCTACACTGGAAAAACCACTGCTTAATCTTTTCCATCAATCCTACTCTTAAGGACTCTTTCCGAACAGATGGAAAATACCATGAGTCCAGCCCGTCCTTAAAAAAGGCGAATCTTCTTCTCTCTCCTCTTACAAACCTATTTCGGAACGTTCAATTCAACTTGTCTTGGATGGCTTCAAGTCTGATATTCACAAAAAAATGCTTGTGTGTTCCAGGGCTCCGTATTGTCTCCGACACTCTTTTTAATCTTCATCAATGATCTCTCGTCTGCTACTTCTAATCCAATTTACTCCTTTGCTGACGACAGTACTCTCTGCTTTACATATTCGTTCCCGAAATCACGTCCCTGCCCTTCGGCTGTAGAACGGGAACGGCAGCGTATGTTAAGCTCATTATATTCCGATATAAACAGCATAACCAATTGGGGAACTACCAACCGAGTGGAATTTAATGCTTCCAAAACACAACGTTGTCTTCTGTCGCTTAAGCGAAATTCAAATACCTAGCCATTATCCATGAATGGCACTTGCATCGTTGAAACCGAAAAACTTTCCATTCTCGGTATGTGTGTTAATGACAACTTACGCTGGAATGACCTCATATTCGAAGTGCCAAAAAATGCTGCGAAATGTCTAGGTTTCCTTAAGAGATGTAAGAAATATTTCACCCCCTCTGATCTGGCTTCAATATATAAGGCTTTCGTCCGCCCTAAAATTGGAGTACAAGTGCTCCCAAAACTTCTTTGCGCCTTCTAAATAGGATTCAAAACCGTGCGATAAAACTAATAGGTGATGCTAATATAACACAGTCGATTGACATCCTCGACCACCGACGTAATCGACATCGAAGAGGCATTCCGCCCCTTCAAACCTCCAACCGCAACACCCGTCTCGCTATGAATGCTCATCAGTACACCCTTTCGGACGTACCCTGAAAGATCGTGATTCTTTCTTAAGCCGAACAACTCGCTCATGGAATGCCCTGCCGAGCTCTTTATTTCCTAGCCATTATAACCTCCAAACATTCAAGACCAACGTACAACGGTACCTCTCTTTTCTCCCTCCCTAAATTTCTTTCGCCCGCGCTATGTGCAAGCATTTTAAGGGTTCACAAAATCCCTTGCGCGTGCGCCAATTATAAAAAAAAAGAGAAACCTTTCCACTTAAAAGAAATTCACTTCTTGAGGTTGCGTGGAGGAATTTAAGTTGAGATGCTATCGTGCCAATTTTGCGAAAAGTTCAGCTGGACTCTGGTCTACGTAATTAAATTGTAGCGACGCTCATCGAAAGGAGATGTGCAAAGAAACCTTGCAGTCCAGACTCTTCTCACCGCACATTTTACTACTTGTTGTGGGCTAGATATAGATTATTTTGAAGAACTATAACTTATTGTGACGATATCGAACCCGACAGCAGACAATTTGGCTGATTACAAGTAGCAATATCAAACCCCTAGTGGACAGGAGAGTTAGGCTATTTCTTATAAGGATGCACTCTAATGACATCAATGACCAAAATGAAGATCTAAGAAACTAACTGCTACTTAAAGGATCCACCTAGGCACGACTATTCAATTGAAATATAGAAAATATGACCCTATTCGGTGAAGTTCGGCCCTTAAAATGCCAAATCCAATCCTGCTGTTCTACCGACCCGAATTTCTGTAGGAACTACAGGAACGATTTTGTCAGTCCGTCCATCCATAAACTAACAGAGACTGGATAAATAAGTATCTTCGATACTCTGGTTGTCTTTCAAAAAATTGTTCAACCCAAAACATTAAACATTCGGAACGATGACTAAGAGTTTGATATTTTGAGAAGCTCTTAACAACGTCTTCTTACGTTTTCGAATATAAAAAATAAACTTGACTCAAGAATTGCAGCCTACTTACCATGCACAACGAGGAGAGTTCGCTGAATAGATTGAGGGACAATATAAGTGGATGCTGAATTCCAAACAAAATTATCTTCAGTAATGAGCCTCATTTTCATCTTAATGGCTTTGTTAGTCTTCAAAGTCGTCCAATGTGTGGTTTAGAATACCTACGAGTGATTATTATGAAACAAATAAATCCACAATGTGTCACTCTTTGGGGCGGATTTCATGTTTAAGGCTTCAACGGACTTTTCATCTTTGTGTATTGCGAATGAGGCTAGTCAGGTAATAACAGTTAATGATGCTCGCTATCGCCACCTTGTACTAAAATTACTAGATATGGATGTGGGAGACTTGTGGTTTTTCCCAGACGGTGCCACATGCCATATAGTCATGAGTCCGTAAAATTTTGGAAGAGCCGAATCGACCTTACTTTTCGCTTAGGAGCAAAAATCTTTAAAGATCCTTGTATGGCAAATGCGCTGGTTCAGACTGTTTTTCCTTGTTTTATCTTGAGAAACATGTTACCACACTGGAACTGACCATAAACCAGAATGAATGACCAAATGTCAAAAATGCTGCTAAATGTTTAGATTTCTGCAAGAGATTCCGACATAAGTCATATAACTTCCTTGTTCTAACGAACATCCGTATCTGTGTTTGTTTCTTCCCTTATTCTCCCTGAGGATTAGATGAATAAATTGTCCTTAATCATCGGCGTTCGAGTTCCCTATTAGTCAAGGCTTAAAGGGCATCGAACTGTATTCTGTTTTGGAGACGATCAGGCTATGGTCGTTCTACAAAACATTTTTCATAAGGAGAAGTCTCGTGGCATCATTGTTGGGGTCTATGAACCGCGAAATCATCTCCATATGGCCCATTACATGTAAAGTCAGCTTATGCAAATTTAATACAAGCTCTGAGACATACAACTGCACATGTGTTTGTGGTCGACTGTGAGCAAACGCGGCACCCATCTTGCGGAAAGCTTTTTCATGCCCAAGTGATCATTCAAAATTGAAACCACTGAGCCATGCGAGATCCCTACGGCTTCCACAATCTCTCGCACTTTCAATCTTCGGTCGGCCAACACCATATCGTGAATTTTTTCGATTGTTTCGGGTGTAGAGACCTCAACTGGGCGTCCCGGACGTTCGGCATCTTCAGTGCTTGTACGGCCACAACGAAATTCAGTAAACCACTTTTTTACCATTGAAATCGATGGTGCAGAGTCCCCATAGTATTTATCAAGCTTAGCCTTGGTCTCGGTAATGGTTTTTTTTCGCAAGAAATAATGCTTAATAAGCACACGAAATTCACTTTTTTCCATTTTCTCCTCAAATTAGTGAGTAGTCTGATAAAAATAGCTGTCAAGCACAAACTAACTGACGCAACAAGTTTAAATTTTGACAGGAGTCAACTGACAGATGCCTGTTGACAAGAGCAGTGTTGCTGTTTCAGTAAAGAGGTCAGAAATTCAAAAAGTCACGGACTTATTGACCCGACCTCGTATCTTTACTAAACGTCGGGAACAAAACGTCGGATAGGAACTATGAGTATTTTTTCTAGCAACATATGTGTTTTTAGGGGAGTCCTGTTAAAGGTCAAACCTAATTTTTTTTAGAGTGTCCACGTGGACTATTTTTAAGGCGTTTAGTACAATGTCAGGAAAATATGAGAGCCGCGCCGATTTCTTGGTGATAACCATGCCCATTCTTCTTAGACCATGTGGATATTCTTTCGACATCGATATTAATGGCGTTTGAGCAGTCTTCGGTCATCCCTAGTCGGCAACTATGTGAATGAAGGCTGTTGCGATTAAAACGATTTCATTCACGTACAGCGAAAATAGAAGAGGGCCCAAAATAGAGCCTTGTGGAACATCTCTACTATTGTAAAGGAAGTCGGACGTATAATGTCCAACAGAGGAAGCTTGTTTAATGTGCATAAGATATGACGACATAAGGATTACAGTCAAATTTGATTATCCCAACTGAGATGATAATTCACTGCAGAGGCTAGTATGATTAACGGTATCGCAGGGCTTTTAAAAAAAATCCAGGAAAAGTCACTTTATCCTCGTATATCAGAAATTCTCTGATATCATCAACCACTTTAGCGCTCGCTGAAATACAGATACGGTGCTTCCTAAAACCGGGTTGTTTCGACGAGAGTACTATAGGTTGTTCTAATTTATGTGTACATTGCTTTGTCTATTCAGTATCTATTTAATTACTTTCATAAATGTTTTTTTTTTTTTTTTTAACAGGCAACAGTTTTGCATTTTTCCATTGCGATGGCTAGCAAAATGATTGATTTAATGAGCAAAGGAGACGCAAGACCTTCAGTATTATCAATTCAAAGAGTCTATCAATCTCACTATATGCATGAGTAACGGGCGTTGGTAAGGGAACCACATTCAAGGTAGATAAAGGGAAAAATATATAAAACGTTTATTCAGGTGGATTATATCTACGACCTCATCAGTACTTAGTCTACCTATTTGTTTGCCCATTACAATCCCCCGGATGTTTTTCCAAAACTGGCATTTTTTCATGGTCGGGTTTATTTTGGTTCGATAAAAACTCTTTTTGGCAGCCCTTATTTTATCAACAACTTCATTTCTAGTTTGTATCGCTTCCCTATTCTAAATGCTCGGTTACGTTGATCGATTTCAGTCCTAATTTTATGGATGAAACAGACACATTGGACATTTTTAATATTTTTAACTTTAATTGAAAGTTGGTTATAAAATAAAGTGTATATATAAAGTATGTTTTTTTAAGAGGTTAAAAATTTTAAATAATAATACAAGACAAAAATATTGTTGGAGTGAGTTTTTCATTATTATAATCTGGTAGATAATTTCATGGTATTTATTTTTTAAATATGATTTCCGGAATATGCTTGCCATGGCTACGAGTTACATGGTCCATTCAATCAGTCCAATTTTTCACTACTTTTTACAATAAATCTGGGCGTATGGCGTCAATGGTGGCTTGAATATTGGCTTCCAATGCTTCAAGTGTTGCTGGTTTGTCGGCATAAGCCAGTGACTTAACATAGCCCCATAAAAACTAATCGAGAGGCGTTAAGTCTTACGAATGAGGGGGCCAGTTAACAGGACCACTTCTGGAAACAAAGTTGCCACCAAATTGTTTTCGCAATAAATTGATGGTTAAGCGCACTGTATGGAAAATTTCACCATCTTGTTGGAACGAAATGTCGTCGATGCTTAGCTGATTAATTTTTGGAAACAAAAAGTCAGTCAGAAACGGTAGCTCCTTCCCCATTTCGAAAGAAATAACTATCGATGATGCCGTCAGCATGTAAGCCTCACCAAACAGTCAATTTTAATGCATGTAAAATGGTGACTCGTTAACAGCTTGAGGATTTTCTTCGCTCAATATACGGCAATTTCGAATGTTGACAAAGCCATTTAACCAGAAATGAGCTTCATCACTTAACCCTATTCTTCGATAAAAATGCTCATTTTCGGCCAGTTTAAAATTAGACCAGTCAGCAAAAATGCGACGTGAACGTTGGTCTTTTGGCTTTAATTCTTGCACGAGCTTTATTTTATAGGCACGTAAGCCATGATCCTTACGTAAAATTTTCCACATTGTCGAAGGACAAAGGCCAATAAGTTGAGAAATGCGACGAATCGACACTTCGGCGTCTTCTTCCACACTTCGTGCTACAGCAGCAATATTCTCTTCGCTACGCACATTTCTTTGTCTTGTCGATGGTTTTGAATCGAGAAGAGTAAAATTAGTGCGACCAAGATCAATAACTGCACGAATTGCTTGCTCACAAGGCCGATTATCTTCTTCTTCTTATCCTTTTATTAACCCTTTCCTCGTTATACGAACTTGTGCGTAACGAGTTTCCCATTTTTACTGCATCGCTGCTGCTCCGCTTATGGGGTTGGCTAATGTCGCAGACCGCAGAACGCGTCTACATAATGCTCGGTCCTTGATCGCTTCAGTGGTTAGCCCCAGGCGTTGTTGCGCATTTGCCATCTGAGAAATCCAGAAATTCTTTCTCCGACCTCGTTGTCTTACAGTTGGAGTGACCGTAGTTGATAGTGCCTTTTTAACCGGATTTTCCGCAGATTTTCTTTGAACGTGGCAATACCAGCTTATTCTATTCGCCTCAAGCTGTTCGGTTACCGAATTCTTTATATGTAGACTTCCTCTTATACGCGTAGATCTAATGCAATAGATGCCGTCATTCTGTTTTTAAACGCTTCATACGTTGTTCAGCACTGAGAACCGTACATAAGAGCTGGCCTAACAACCGTGGTGTAGAGTTTCCCCTTCAATTAAAGTAGAAATTTTCGGTCGCAAAAGATTCCCGAATTTTCCCGCTATTTCATTCACCCCACACTCACTCGGTGGTTTACGTCGTCGTCGCATTTCGCTTCCATGTTAACAATTGATCCTAAGTACTTAAAGATAGTGTTTTTCGGAAGAACTATTCCGTCTAACATTATATCCGGAACAGGTCGCAACGGATGCGCAAATGAGCACGTCAAATGCTCCGTCTTCGAACGACTTATTTTAAACCTGTTTCTCTCTAGCGCATTTCTCCATGAATCTAAGGCGTTCTGTAAATCTTCGACGTTATCGCTGAGTATAACTGCGTCGTCAGGGAAGAGAATTGGCGTTAAATTTGCTTCGCGCATGCAGTCTTTTAAAAGATAGTCGAATACTACGTTAAAGAGGAAAGGGCTAAGTACGCTTCCTTGATGCACTCCGACATTAACTGGAAATTCTCTCGTTAGTCCGGCAGAGCTTTTAACCGCAGTTTTCACGTTTCCGTACAATTTGAAAGCATTGTTCTGGCGCTAAACGATTCATGGTGAATTACCTTGTTGAACAGAAATGTCAACACAGTTTGACATTGACAGCTGTCAAACCATAGACAACAACCATCGAAACTTCCCATGCCACTAAAAAAAACACCTTTTGGTGATTGGGAAAATCAATTTGGTCACAACTAGAGGACATCAAATACACGCAAATACATTCAATTTGTCGGGTATCTAGCGATAGTCGATGCTTTGCTCATGGCTGGAGAAAGCGGTGCGGACAACTGCTTAAAAAAAGGGACATTGACTGAAAATAAATTTAAAGATCTCATGCCATGCGTGATATTTCTTTCAACCGAAAGATTACTGTGTGATCTTTGGATGGAGTATTGAGGCAGATTCCAGAAAACAGGGGAAGCATCAATACGCTTGTTTGGTCCGTAAACAGATCCAATAAGGTCGTCACCTATTGGAGACTTCAATTTGATGAAGACATACATAGTCAATTTCACTTCCGTAACTCAGCTGAAACTTAGGAGTAATTCTTAGCCCAGTTCTTAGTCTCAGCGCCGCCAACCATTCGTCCTATTCGATCCCCTCGAAAAAGTCTATAGCCGTCAACTATGTAAATATCATCCCCAACGTCTTTGTTGGACAAGCATTCACCGACGCAAGTGTACTGTGTGAAAATGTTAAGTTGCCTTGATGCATTTACCCACATTAGAATTGACCCCACATACAAAGATATAATCAAGAGAAGCATAAATGAAAACGTATCGAAATACGAAACACATTTTTAATTTTAAGGCAGAATCCTCAATATAGTGCTGTGTGTGGGGTGCAAATCGGGTTTGGGATCCTTAGGTAGTTAGAGATTTCTCACTCTTCGGAACAAAAAGGTGACTAGGAAAGTAGATCAGATACCAGGAATCGACAAGAGAGAAATATTGTTAATTATTTCTGTCATAGTTCCAAAGTTATGCAAATGACGTCTAAATTACTAGAAAAGCCCCAGGCCCTACAGAAGCAAAAAGAAACAGAACTACAGTTGCAGCTACGAGACTCTTTAAGGAAGTTTAAAACTCCTTTTCGGCTTGCAGAGTGAAAGTTTCCCTCCTCTCGGTTCGTAGGTTTTCACCTCAAACTTGAGAAAGTACATTACACTGACAAAATTGTTCAAGTGTTCTTAGCAAAAAAAAAACTTTTGAGAACTTTTCAATTTCCTTACATTTAAAAAAAAAAAAAAAAAATTCAGTAAACCAGGTGAGGCATAGGTCTCTCTCTATTCCCTGGTCGTCTTCGTTCATCAAAACCTTGCATCAAATGCAACGTCTTTCTGTGTTAATAGCTCTTTCATTGAAGATGAACCATCTGTGCAGTAACAGCTCATAAAACTCAATGCTCCACATACATATACCTTAACATCCACACCGACCTAGTGTTAAAAATCCTAAGAGATGAACTAAAGTGTTTCGAGTGCATTATGACGGACATAAATCACAGAACATTAACATCTGTTTAAGCATTTCATAATAATACTCGTAGAGTGTACTCTCTGAAACAGAGAATACATTTAGTTAATGCGGTAGAAATGTCCTTTAGGGAATATCGTGCATATTCGTATACTTGAATACAGATATCCCTGTGTAGTACTGTCATGCTGTTGGTCACAGAATGTTTCGTTCAAGCAAAATCTACTCACACAATGCACAGACTTTAGCCTTTGTCATATTGAGGGGGAATACTAAAACCTTTTTAAAAACGAATACAATACCTATAAGAAGACAGTTGTGAAGTCTCGTTATATTTCTCATGTCCTTATACCCATACCCAGCCTCAACCTCAACTTCATCATCCTCTCTCTCTCTCTGTAAGCGGTGCAAAATCCATAAAAACACATTTTTCTGCATAATCAATTTCGGTGTTGGCACATAAACTGCTTAAGGACGAGACCTTGTTTGATGTAAGTACGAGTATGTATGAATATGCCTTGAATGGATACATATCCATAACGAGTGTATGTTACGGTGGTGGTGCACTCTGATCGCACATTGCGAAGTGCGATGCCTTGAAGGTCCTTTTTTTGGCGTCGTAACCCAAGACCAGTATGGCCTCTATGCTCCTTCATACTACCTCCTTTCAATACAGAGCATGAAAATGTTTTATTAAGATAAATATTCGTCGGATTCCTGACTTTAGTCCTTTTACCGGATTCAGATATTTTTCTTTTCTTTTCGTTTCGTTTGTTGTTGTTGTTGTCTTCTGAGTTTGTCTGTAAGAATGTGTAGTGTATTCGTACACTTGGTTTCTCCAAAAATCTTCTGCTGGATTATTAATCACAATAAAGCAGCCTTACCCCCGCAATGATATATTTGAGATATTTTCCAGGTCAGGGAGTTGACTGCCAAAAGCAGAATTGAGCGGTGAAGCAAAGAGCATTATACAGGCATCTGAGTTCGAACATACGAGTACATATGAGTGAATACTGACTCGTACTAAATGTACTCGCATCCGAATATGTTATAAAATCAAATGTGTTGCAGTGAGAATCTGGATCCGTTGTCGTCATCAACGTGGTCGTTCCAGATATACGGATTTACACTTGTGCATACATTCACTTCCGTTTGGTATTTTCAGTTTCTGTTGCAGATTTCGATTCAGATTTAGATGTACCATACATACGAGTACTCGTATGTGCTTTGAAAGATATTGGGTAAAATGAGAGTAGGGGTTGAAATTTGGCGTTTCATAGTCCTGAACCGGATTCCTCATATTAAAAGCTTCGCTTCATGATGTGGAAGCACTCAGCTTCCTTACTTAATGGTGGCTGCCACCAACTGTGGCTATTCAAGGGACTGTAGGCATCAACTGGATTTTATAATTAGTTTAAAGAGTATAGCGATAATCTTACTTAATTCATCACTTAGTGAACTTTAAGGGCTTATGAGTGATATCGAAGGCTACGATAGGATAAAAGGCCGTTTTTGCTAACGCTACGAATTCTATACTCATGTATGCAGTGGAAATATGACGAAATGGAAGTCAACTCCATCCGCTAATAGTTGCCAGTTCGTTTCGAATTGCTTCGTACGGTGCTGTATTTGTCATATATTCATTGCTACCAATCGACATATGTGATGGAAAAATAGGGAGAATTCATTCGATAGACATAATGTTAATGAGCAAAATTATTTTGGGAATATGGCCACCACAGAAGCGTTTTAGAAGCTGCAACCTGGAGCTCAATTTTTGAACCACTTTGACAAGCATTTGAATCAATCGATATTGTCTTTCTGGGATGCAATCTTTGCATCTATACCTCCTGATACACCAGCGATTTCAAATACGCCCGCGGAAAAAAGTTCAAGGGCGTCAAATCACACGATCCTTGAGGCACAACCGTAGGTCCAAATTTGGAGATAACGCTGCTATCGAATACTTCCTATAATAATTGGATGATTTCCCTGGTAGAATAGCAAGTGGCAGCATTTCGTTAAAAACCAACGTCCTGGAGACCATGTTGACCCATGGTTCCATACCGGACGCCATTTATGGCGACATTTATATTTTCTTCATTCTATGAATAGAATATTGTTTGGCTTGCATCGGCAACTGACAGATTTTCCACAAAAGTATATACTCGTTGAATCATGGCCAAATCCTGCGTTTGTACGTGTCTATTACTTTGGAACTCTGAAAGTTAGATCTGCGGACTGTCTCACGTAAATCAATAAACACCAAAGTTAGAATCAGAGACTATCAGTTGGATGGTTGGATTGAAGAAGCATTTGGCGAAGTACATTTTGATCAAAGCTACTGCTAGCATCAGTTCCTTTTTTTTTTTTTTCAAGAGTGATAGGTATTGAAGTTTTGTTGTAAGTTTTTATAGGGGGTACACTCATGGATAGTGAATAATCGTAAATGCCACTGGAATCGTTCTCCTGGCGTGCTAGTTTCATCGGTTTGGCAGGGCCTTTCCCAGATGAATTGCCATTAGGGAAAACTTAATGTGGCTTGATAGAAATTATATTTAAGTTTTTGGGGCCACCTCTTGTGATTACCACAGCTCTATCGCTAAACATACACTACAAAGCAGTTACGGTCGTTTTTTGATCCACTCACCAGACCTAAGGGGTTCTCTGAGCTTTGCAGGTCTGATTTGCCTTCTGCAAAGCATATGCATTAAGACACCGTATCCTCTCCCTCGTTTGGACATTCCAAATACACCAGCGAAGCTTCATGCTAAAATCTGTAGAGAAATTTTCATAGCCCATGTGTCCTGACAGCAGCTGTGAAAGGGGGTAGTTACTATACAGCCTCCGTTTTCCCTTCTTGCCCCTGGTTTTAGGTAATAAGTATAAACTTGTTGGTCCACCTGCTTTTTGTGGAGCTGTCCAACATAGTTCGATACAATTTTGCCTTTCTTCTTCTTTCGTCATTTTGGCCTTCTTGTCGTTTGAGGCTTGCCTACTGAATCTAATTGGAACTCGACGGAAATCATTCAGGCTAATACATAGACATCGTCTGAGATCCTAAGAAATTAACTTATAATCCTTATTACGCAAGTTTCACGTTTCCATACTTTTTTCGCATGACCAACTGTCCGTACCAAAGCGACGTATAGGATGACTAAATTGGCTACTCTAAATCAGCATCATCTGGGTTCGAAAAACCTTGTGCCTGTGCTGCCTGCATAAGCTTTGCCTTTTTGATGGTAAAATCGACATGGACCACTGAAGAAAGAACCAGTCCATTGTCCGAATTGAAGGTTCCTTTCAATGGAGCTTCTCAGTCTTTCGAAGAGCTATTACTTATAGCTTCAGTGACTATGTGTCTAGAGTACTAGTAGCCACAATGTCAGCTCTTAGTACATATATCCAACCTGTTGCGAGTGTAAGGCAGACATTCACGAAGAGGTGCTTCACGGTGTTGCCATCAGACCAACTACAAGCGTCGTCTTGCTCTTTATTGTTGTTAGCCCGAACAGTCGCTTATTGAGGACATAGAATTCGCGGATATATTGTATTACAAGGTACTAACGACTCGATGAAGAGTTTTGTTTTAAAAGAGTATCTGGAGTATCAGCTCTATTTGTTGCATCTTACGTCTTACGACAACAAAAGCAAAAGAGGCATGTCCCTCATTAATGTTGCCTATTAGATCCTGTCCAATGGACTTTGTGAACGTCTTAAGCAATTTCGCGACACATAAATCCACCAATGTACCAATGTACGAATGCGGCTTCAGGCTCGGCAAATTGACGATAGACACATTTTTCATACTGGCTCCGCATTCAATATTCGGAGTTGTAGAAGGCAATGACTGAATTCGGCATCGCGAGAATATTGGTCAAGTTATGCCCATAGGTCTACTGCATCTATTTCTACTGCTACTACCATTGTGAACCATCATTCTAAATGGGGCGAGTTTCGTAGTCGTCAGACAATTCCACCAACCTTGGTAGCGAAAGTGAAGGACAATCACAGAAATCTCGTTGATTGCAGGGTACTATTGGACTCCGGGTCTCAAAATTCATTCGTCACGGAATACTTCGCGCAAGTGCTCGTTCTACCCAGAACTCAAGCTCGTATTCCAGTCGTTGGGTTGTCAACTAAAAATGCAGGATAAACGAGAGGTTGTGTATCTCTTAAATAATATTCCCGATTCAATTCAACTTGCCTTCTCTTCGACGCATTTATTTTACCCAAATTAACTTCGAGTTTACCCACATGTTCGTCCGATGCAACTTCTTACAATCATCTTCGTGATCTGGAAAATGAAGGGTCATCATTTGACATATCTTATCCAGTTGACGTTTTTTTAGGATCAGATTAGATGTGAAATATTTTTAGCGGAAGTCAGGTTAATGGTCAAGAGGGAACTCCAATTGCCCAAGGCACTTCGTTTGGCTGGGTTATAACTGGTGAGATACCTATCGATTACCCCACTCCTAATTCATCGTCATCCTCACTCCATTCCACACTCGATCTTGACCAGTTATTACGGAAATTCTGGGAATGGGAAATTCCTGCAGAATCTCATAGCAATTGCAATAGTCCGTCAACGATACTTGATACCTGGTTGTACATCAGTGTACGGTATGTTTCATGCAAAAACGTTTACTAAGTAACCAGTTGATGGGAGAGTTACCAGCTGAACGAATCCAGCCAACGTGTCCATTCATTAACTCCGGGGTGGACTATGCTGGTCCGTTGACAATACGGCTGTCTCGTGGACGTAATCGAAGGCTCGCAAAGGCATACGAAGCACTTTTCGTGTGTATGTCTACAAAGGCCGTACACCTGGAGGCGGTAACGGACCTTACAACTGACGCATGCCTCGCTGCTCTTCGAAGGTTTATGTCACGACGGGGAAGATGTGCCAATCTTAATAGTGACAATGGCACAAATTTTAGACGAACAAAACGTTGTCTTAACGAGTTGCACAAACTGCTCATGTCTCAGCAGCACAAGAACAGTATATCATCTACACTGGCTCGAGAAGACATCGCCTTGCACTTTATTCCACCTTCTGCCCCACATTTTAGTGGATTATGGGAGGCTGGAGTAAGGTCCATGAAGTTCCATTTGCGACGAGTTATTGAAGCAACCAATCTAACATTTGATGAACGTTCCGCAGTGCTTAATCAAATCGAAGCTTCACTAAATTCTCGTCCTTTATGTTGCCTTTCTGATGATGATTTGAACCCACTAACACCGGCTCATTTTCTTATAGGTGAACGTCTTACAGCTATACCAGAGCCAAATCTCGAAACGATTCCACCGTTTGACGCATTGGAAGCATCTACAAAGTATGGTACAAGGATTCTGGGGGCGCTGGCGCATGGAAACCCCTCCAACGCTTCTCCTGGTGACTTGGTGGTAATAATGTAACCCAATCTTCCTACTATGCAATGGGTTCTCGAAAGAACAATCTCTGTGACACCGGGAGCAAATGGAATAGTTCGAGTAGCAACAGTTAAAACTGCACGGGGTACATAAATTCGAGCTATAACAAAGTTAGCACTACTTCCTAACTCCTGAAACCTTGTTCGAAACCGGGTTCGAAGAGGATAGAAGGCTGTGCTGCCCAGGCAAAGGATCTTTATGGCTCGGGAGTCCATTAAATATGTAAGTAAGTTTTGTAAGGTTTGCCTAACTGACTATGGAAGCTTTTTCTTGCGTAGCCAAACCAACAAGCTATCAGTAATATTTGTTTGCATAAAATTATCAGCCATCCCTGCGGAATTTCCTATCAATTACTCATCAAATGTTGTCTCGGTTGTGATGAAGAAGTCCCGTGACATGGAAAAATGAGTTCATTTAAAATATTTTTGAGTCAGCTTTGTATAACTCTTATTTGCTGTTCAACAAGACTCGGTAATTACAGAAATTTCGGCTTCAAAATAATTTTTTCCTTGCCATATACGTACACTACAAGTGACTACCGTCAGTCTTGAAATGTACAGTCACAGGACCAATGGCCCATAGAAAGAAATCCTTAGTCGAATTGTGCTGATTTTCTATCTCAGAAGTTAAATCTGCATACGGCAATAAGGACTTTTGCTAGTCCCCATTCATGAAAGAACATACTTCGTTTTTGTCATTGCATCTCTTTGAGATGCACTTTTCTACTACCTAGTCTAGGTATTTGCTCTTTAGTTCAAAATTTCGTAAAATGTTGTCCTTTGCCAGGCATATGAAAGCCCCAAAATGGCCGTAGTAACTCAATTCAATTTCAATTTCAAATCTGAAGTTCTAGGCAAACACACTTGAGGATTTTCCATATTTTTCGTTACAAGTGAGCCTGCTTGTATCTATCACAGAAATTCACCACAAAGGCATACGGTATGCTGCCTCGGGCACAAAAGCTGGCCTTACCTTCTTTACAACTAAAACGAAATTAAATTAAAAAAAAAAAAACAAATGACACAGACATGCACTTCAATTGTTACCTATTCTGAGTTTTTCAAGAGTAATATAAGATTGTGCTGTCTTTTACAAATGAAATGTTCAACGCAGCAAAGGTAAGCTATTTAATACGTATGGAAGAAGCTTAAGGCGAATACAAGCATAAGATACATACAGAAGTATAGAAATATAATGTTACACTCTCTAAACACCCACCCAGATATGAAATCCTTGAAGTGATTTTCCATAGCTTGCACAGGAAATTGATTTCCTTCTAAACTTCTAAACGTAAGCAAAACTCGGAATCAATATAAATCACTTCTCTTGACAACTCGTTTGCCTTCGCGATATACATACATATGGGTACTTGCATGTTGCCCAGATACATGTACTCTATATAAAGTACTCTGTAGTATGCCCCATACTCAAACCCCTATCCATCACAATCTGCCTATTCAATGTTGAAGACGTATTCGTAGACTACACATAAGAGCTCAATCATGCACAAGAAACTTTCAAATGGGCATTATATTGCCTTAAAACTCAGCACTTCTGATGGGGCTTTGAATGGGAGTACCTCTACCATCAGACTATTCGTACCTCTTTTCATAGAGCAACTACAAAGGGCGCACAACCCAGAAATGGAAATCCGGGTAATAACCCCAAGAATACAATATAACCTTCACTTTAACGGAGAAAAAACTACGTAGGTACGAACAACGTAGCATAAAGGAAATTCAAGTACAAGTACACCTATCCTCTCTAGCCATGCACCATGTCGACCACAATTAAACGTCGATGAATAAATCCTTGATGGCAGAAAGCAAAAAATAAAAATGTCAATTCAAGGAGATGACGCAGCTATTGTGTCCTTAAAAAAAGAGTGACCAGCACGTGTATTCTTCGGTTTTTGAAGATTCCTTGCATAAGATTATCCAAAGGGGTCCATGTTACTTTCTATACTACGAGTACTTATCTTGAAAATAGTCTTGAAGTCTAGGCTATGTCTAGGCCACTATATGAGCTAAAGATTCAATTAAGTGCAGGAAGCGCCTTTGCTTTAGAGATCGGGGCGATAGATTAAATCACTATGCGTTGCTTATCCACGAAACTTAGGGTGGTGTTTAATGCGCCTCGCTATACCTCCTCACAAATTTCGTTAAACGATATTCTTATAGTAGGCCAAATAATCCAGCCTGAGCTATTTACTATTCTCCTTCGGTTTCATTGGCATAGGTTTGCACTGACAGCTGATATCGTGAAAATGTAAAGACAGTTCCTGGTTCATCCTACTCGTCGCAAATTTCAATACATCTTGTGGAGGACTAGTGAAACAGAACCAATGAAACATACGAACTAAATCACATATGGAACTACGTCAGCTCCGTTCTTAGCCATCCGTTGTCTTAAATATTTGGCAGATAATCATCGATCATCATCGCCGTTAGGATCCTGTGCATTAGATGAACATTTTTACTTCGACGATTTCATCACAGGAGACGACAATCTTGACAACTTAGTTCAAAACCTTGAGGAAATCGCATCAATTTTGAAGTTAGCAGGGTTAGAGCTGTTTAAGTGGAACAGCAAACACCCCAACATCGACAAAGCTGTACCTGATACAAAGATTAAGTTGAGTGAGTCAGGTTTAACTAACACTGGGAATTTCGTGGAACTCCGTTAGTGACCATTTTATCTTTTCCTACGCACCTACCGAAACATTTTCAAAGCAGGCAAAAAAAATCGGTTTTATAAATATTGTCGTCACTCTTCGACCCATTAGGCCTGCTCAGCCGATCATCATTAAGGGCTAGATAATCCTTCAACAACTATGGATCGAAAGGCATGAATGGGACGTATCACTGCCACAAAGCATCGAAGCCGAATAGGAACGGTTCATAACCAATTTGCACTCTGTGCAAAATGTATCGGTTCCTAGATTTGTCTTGATGGGAAACCGGCGCAGCTATCAGATACATGGGTTTGCTGATGCATGTATTCACGCATAAGGTTGCTACATATATATTAGATCGGCGGATGAATTTGGATCTACGCAGTTTAGGCTCTTGGTATCAAAATGTCGGGTGGCACCTATAAATAGAAAATCACTACCTCGCTTAGAGTTGTGTGCAGCTCATCTGTTGTCCAAATTGTGGGAAAAAATTGAGACCATTTTCAGGGATCGTCGGGCAGGTTTACTTTTGGACAGATGCAGCCAATGTTCTACATTGGATTGCTTCTCATTCCTCGAAATTGACCACTTTTGTCGGCAATCGAATTGCTGAAATTCAGACGGGGGGAGTCTTATGGCGCCATCCAGCTGACATCGTGTCGAGGGGCTGCGATATTCACGAGTTAAAGGGATCAATATGGTTTGATGGTCCACGATTTTTGATGGAGAGTGAGGAAATTGGCTTCAAGGATAGAGATTCCGCTTTCATCAGAGGAAACTTTACTGAAAAATGGAAAACAGTTCTCAACTGCAAAAGAACAAAACCCAATTTTATGCATAATATAGTCGAGCGTTTTAGTTCCTATTCTAAAATACTTCGAATGTCTTCGATTTGAGAAGAAGTGGTCTCGAAAAATGAAGAAGCTTTCCAACATGAAAGATTTGCCTGAGGACCCCGAACCATTTTTAACTCCCAAGGAATTAGACCATGCATTTTTGCATATCATGTATGGTGTACAAAAGGATTAGTTCGCTGAGGAAATAGATGCAATCAAAACCAATCGACCTCTAAAGGGATCAATTAATTGGTTGAATCCTTTCCTGTAAGAAATATTGAAAAAAGTAGGAGGACGGCTGAAGCATCCTGAGATTCCTGAGGCGTGCAAATGCCCCTTGTTGTTACCAGAAAACCCTTATTTTTGCAAAAACATTAGTTCGTCATGTACACCTATCCTAAGGCTTTGTGGTGGTCCTGGTAAGACAATCAACACTCGAGATTTGGGAAGGCAGATTGTGAAGCAATGCATTCACTGCGTTAGATATCGATCCAAGCTTTGGGAGCAAATCATGGGTGACCTGCCTCAAAACTGAGTCACTCCATCTCGTCCGTTTCTATGTTAAGGCGTAGACTTTTGCGGCCCCATTTTAACGTATCTTAAGATAAGTGGCACGGTACCTTATAAAAGTTATGTAGCAGTCTTTGTATGTTTTTCGTCAAAGGCTGTTCACTTAGAAGCAGTGTCTCATTAGTCAGCCGAGCCATTCATCGCAGCGTTGAAACGGAGCTCCATCTATTCCGACAGCGCAACTAATTTTGTTGGATAACAGTTAAAACTCAAGCAGCTACGTAATATGTTCTTTAAGAAAAGTTCGCAAGAAATCGTTGTTCTAATCTTGGTATCAATTTTAATTTTATATTCCCCAGGGCACCTCACTTTGGCGGAATCTGGGAGGCGGCTGTGAAAGTCGCGAGGTGTCACTTATATCGAAGCTTAGGAGGAGCAAGGTTGACATTCGGGGAGCTCTCAACAGCACTGGTCGAGATAGAAGCGGTGATGATTTCCCGACACATTACACGGATGTCATCTGACCCCAATGACCTGGAAGCCCTAATTCTCGCACATCTATTGATTGGTTCGTCGCTCCAAACCATCAAAGAACAAGCAATCGAAGTTCCCGAAATAAGCTAATCATCAAGACTCATTTCTGGCGCAGATGGTCTCTGGAATATCTTCTAGAGGTACAGGGAAGAAGAAAGGGGTCATCACCTACCAACAACCTCAGGATTGGTGACTTGGTGCTCATCCACGAAGACAATATCCCACCCGTGCTTGACACGGCAGGAAAAATTCTTGAGCGAATCGTTTACAATAGACTTTTTCCATCAATTGAAGCAGCAGTAAGTCTACCGATATACAAATACGGTCAACAGTGGACGCTGTAATTTCGATAACAACTAGAGCTCGAAACGCAATACAGGGTAGGTGCTGGAAGGAAGGCACTATGAAAAAAAATGCGCCATCATAACCCGGGATGTGAAGAACGCGCTTCAGTTGGCGATAAGGGAATGGATTATGCGCAGTTTTTATTTCGCAAATAAAATCCTCCTCTATGGCTGTAAATATGGAGTCAAAACGTCCGTAATTATAAAGACACGGGCAGTGTCTGGTCCGAAAACTGTAAAGGACCTGCAGTCCTTTCTCGATTAACCGGATTTTCCCGAAAATTCTTTGCCGGCTACTTTGTGTTGGCGAAGCCGTTGACCGATTTACTCAAAGGAAACAAGGAATTTCAGTGGACCGAAAAAGAACAAGATTGGTTAAAAATCCTGAGGGAATAGCTGTGCAGCGAGCCTGAGCTAAAGCTCTTCAATCCATCTAGAGAGACGTAACTACACACGGATGCCAGCAAAGACGGTCTAAGAACAGTGCTCCTTCAGAAAGTGATGATACTAAATTGCAGGACTCACCAAGCGCAAGAGAAAGACGAACACTGTAATTTGAAGAATCCTATTCTAACTAAGAGAGAGTTCGAAAATTATTCTCTGCATTGTGATGTTCTCTACAAGTTTGTTGACGGAAACTATCTGCTCATGGCGCCAAAAAGCATCCAAAATTCTATTATCAAGGATTTGCACAGTGAGGAATGCAGCCCCCGAGTGGTGTCAAATCGCATGATCGGCGGCCAATTGATGAACGCTCGCGGTGAGATGACCCAGTAATCAAATTTCTTCTTTACAACACAACAGCGTTGCATTGATTGCATGGCATGAAACGCCGTCTTATTGAAAGCAAAGCTTGGATACATTGATATTGTCAAGTTTTGACCACAGAAAGACTATTGACTGTAAAGATCTCTCCTTCCTCATTTCGAAAGCATGTCCGCTGGGGTGGACCATAAACCATAACAAACAGCCAATCTTTGTGGATGCATTGATGCTTAGCTGAACACTTCTGTATCATGTTCACTCCAATAATAACTAAGCCAAAAATGGGCCTCTTCCGAGAAGACGATTTTTTAGCCAAGATCTGAGTCATCACGCGGAACTCACAGCATTGTCGATGGTCGTCCGGCTTTAACTCTTACGTCAACACAAACTTATAAGGATGTAGGCCCAAATCCAATCACACAATAAGCCGGGTTGACCCTCTAGCGATGCCTTATTCAGCTGATCGGCGCCCAATCGACATTTCTGTGCCTTCTTCGATACTGTCCGCTGGTGCGGCTATGTTTTCTTCATTTCGCACCAATATTTCTCTGGTTGGTAGCCTAAGACCCAAATGAGTGTACTCGCGCTCAAACTCAAACCATTATAACGACGAAATTCACGTTGCGTATTTCCAACTGAGCCGGAAATTTAATAATTTCCGCACGTTCTGGAAGCTTAAAACGATCCTTGATGCAGTACTGAATATGAACAGTTGGATGTCATTAGTAACTTTGACAGCTGCTAATACATATTAATTGGAAAAACTATCATTGCTGTCTGGTCACCCTTTAGGTATCGAAGAAGTTCACAGTTCCCGTGTGAAGGCCGAGTTCATAGAGACCGAGATTAACCCTCATTCAGCATCATGGACGCGACAACCGGGGTCTGTTCCGGGCCTCATGCAGCAAGTACTTCCACCTGTCCCGATCGCGGGCCGACGCAATCCCGCTATGCACCCCAAGGTTTCGGGCGTCCTGGTCTACGCCACTCTTCCAGCATAGGTGTGATCTGCGACACTGCCTCCTACCGTGAATTGTACCGCGAAGAACTTTCCGAGCGGGATCCTCTTCGCTCATACGAGCTAGATGCTCATCCCCCGAGAGTCTTATGAACTTTATTTTTGTCATTATATCTGCTTCGAGTTGGATTTCATACAACTCATCGTTGTATCGTCTCTGGAATCGTCCTTCCTCACATATGGGGCCAACTATTCTTCGTAGGACTTTCCTCTCGAACGCGGCTAAGAGGTGAGAGTGCCTTTGGCCAAGCACCCAAGTCTCGGATCCATATGTAAGCACTGGCAAGAGTAGAGTCTTGTACAGCAGCAGTTTCGCAGCAGCAGCAGCAGTCTATAGTAGGTTGTGTTGGATTCAAGCAGCCGCCTGCGTATTTCTTCTTTCATATTATTTACAGCGGCTACTACTGACCCAAGGTAGTTAAAGAACAGCACTACTTCAAATTTATGCTCCTCTACCTTGACTGTTGTTGTTGTTCTACTAAACATTTCTAGCAGACGAAGTCACCTTACTTTTTAATTAGCTTTTCCTTCATTTATGTGCAGCCCCAGGTTTTTTGCCGGCTGCTCGATCTGGATGCAAGTGTTGTGTACAGCTTGTTCGCATCGTCTAAAGATTGCGATATCGTCTTCGTAAGTCAGTAATTGGGTGGACTTGGTGACGGTAGTGCCTCTTCTAGATGCTTTCTCCAACGCCAGGTTGAAGAGGAGGCAGGCCAGCCCATTCCCTTGTCGAAGTCCATTGAAGTCCATTGAAGTTCTTGACGGGTTTGGGCAGCAATAAGGCTACTTTTACTTAGCTTGAGACATTGGTCATGGTCAGCCTACATAGGCTTATTAATTTTTTTGGGATTCCAATCTCTCTCATGGCTTTATATAGTTCTACGCTGGCTATGCTATCGTATTCTTGGTACGTTGGAATGTTAAATTCTAGACATTTTTCCATGGCCTGCCTAAGGGTGAAGATCTGATCAATCGTTGATTTGTCTGGCCTGAAACCACATTGATATTTTCCGATTATGGTTTTCGCGTATGGGGCTTTCCGATCTTGTAGGACAGAGGAGAATATATTTTAGGATGTATTCAACAATGTTATACTTCTATAATTGCTGCACTCTGTGATATCTCCTTTCTTGTGTATGGAGCATATGATGCCTTTTCGGAAGTCTTCAGGTATCTCTTCATTTTCCCATACGTGCACTATGATTTGATGTATTGCTTGGTGTAGTGTTGGGCCTCCATGTTTGATCAGCTTGGCTGGTATACCATCAGCTTTTTTAACTTCCTCAACGTTAGTTGATTGTAGTATGAGGTTGTCTTCTTGCAATGATGGAGTCGTCATTTCATCGGTGAGCTGACCATTGAGCACTTCCATCAAAAAGCACTTTACATCGCTCTAGATCAGATCAGGTGTTCAGATCAGCAGTGGTGTGTACTGCGTCATGTTTCGGTTGGATTGATAGAACTCCCGCGCCTGGTGCGGGCTTCGCTCTCTATTTCTTTCCGTTTCACAGACAATATTTTTCTCCCAGGCTGCCTTTCGTTATCTGTGAAGTTTGCATTGCTCGGTATGCAGTATTCTAACGATCAGTCGCTAGTTTACATTCATCAACAAACCAGTCGTTCCGACCTCTGTGACTACTGCCTAGGATGGAATCAGCACTACTTATGACTTTATTTCAAAGGCGTATCCACTTCTCGCCTACGCCCGGCACTCTGGTCTCGGACTTATTTTATCCTCTTCATCGAGGTCCTCGAGGGCGAGTCTTAATGCGTAGCCAAATATGTTACTGGTTTTATAGCATAGGGCAGCCATGTTGGCCCGAAACAGAAGCAATGTGTATTTTCTGGGTAATCCGCGCACAGAACATCATACGAGTACCAATAAGCTAGTGATCCGAGCCGATGTCGGTGCCCCGATATGAGCGTATCGCGATCAGACTCGTGCAGTGGCGATGATCTATCAATTCGTGATCTATTTGGTTGCGTGTGAGTCCATTAGATGATACCAAGGTGACTTTATGGATATTTTTACGCTGGAACTTAGTTATCGCAACGACCAAGATCTTGGATGTTGGCATTTCCATTGTCACTAGTGTTCTCATGCAAACTATGAGAATCAATGTACTGCCCGACCTATTTTCGCGTTGAAATCACCAAGGATGATGAGTAACCCTCATTGCTAGGTGAAAAAGACTGAATGACAGCAGAAAACGGATATGGTCAGTGGATTGTAAGGAAATAAAGATCACAATATGGGACCTAAAGTCGAACGAACCTCCTAGATAAAGGAACACCTTTCAACTTGTACCAAAAGAGAGCGGAATGGTATGTGCTCCATATGTGGTATCCGTGATATGACGCAGGAAGCAATCAAAAATTCAAATAACACAAATTTACTTATTTGAACCCTTAAGGGAGATAAATGTCCCTGTTTCCACAAAAGAAAAGTGTTGAATTGTTAAATTGGTCACTCTGCTCTTTAAACAAGTTTCAAACAATAATAACGAGAAAGGAACCACAACAACAAACAAACACAAACATGCAGAGAGAAAGGATACTTTTCGAATTGTTATGCTAACACTTTGCATCGATTTTTTTTTTTGTGTTTCTTATTTTTCTTTCCTGCGTCAATACATATAATTCCCTTTAGTCCTTCAGATCGTCATTGTTGTGTCCTTTCCATCGTGAGCAACATTTGGAATATTTTATTACAAAAATAACCACAAAAATCCTTGAGGGTATGAATTTTTCATGACTCTATGCTTGAAAGGAAGCAAAAACTAACTCAACTGCTGTACAAGGTGAAAACTAGCCAACACACTACGAGTATGTACGAGTATATTGTCCTAGTCGAGAGGGAAGTTGTGGTAGGGAATGAGTTTTCCAATCACCTCTTCCGATTGCCCGAAAGGACGTGACATTTTTCGGTCGAACTTTCTGACATTTCTGCTTCACCTGATGTTTAAAAAATTGATAAGCTGTTATAGAATGAGATGAAGATGGTAGGTAGGGGTTACGGTGCAGGCCAATACTGATGCCGGTGCCAATATTGTTACTGGATGTCAGATCAAAAGCTGAATCCTTATGTGGGGTTGTGCTTTGCATATTAGGTTATGCAATTGTGTTGCATAATTTCATATTTTTTGACGTACTCGTATGTTATACGCTACTCTGATGTCGAATTTCAAAGTTGACTTGAAAAACTCGTCGAGAAGGTTATTTCAGAAGTTCATTGTGGACGGTGGAATGAAGTACATGTTTTCCAATATTGATAGGTCAGGAAAATGAAAGTTTTCATATAACTAGCAATTTTGACGTTCGTTGATATGGTGGGAACGCTAACAACTGGGTTTTTTTAAATGAGATACTCTTTAACGTTGTGCTCATTAAGTTGTAAAAGTTGAAGAATTTTATAGACAGTGATGTTCTATTAAAAACGCTCTAACAGGTGGTAATCAACTATTTTTAATGATTAATGAGAGTATTTATGATACTATGGAAAATGTAGCGATATGGAGTGCCAGAACCATCAACTCGCTGTGGGATACAAAGCAAGGATCCTTATATTCTATTCTAGTATCGAGCCCGGAAAATACGAATGTCTTAAGATGAATATGGCAAAGTTTTGTTCATTAAGATAATAGAAAAGATCACGGGCGGTCATACAGAATTATAATCCCATATGGGGAAAAACTGTCATGTCTGCGAAAGCTGTACTCACTTAGTAACTTTACGTGGCGCAACAGTTCAGGGTGGACGTGGATCTCAGTCAACAAGCAGTCGATGTCGATGTACAGTTCATTCTTGGCATTGAATTTCCTTTTCTACAGACGACTAAGCTTGGACCACCCTCATCCAATTGCCTTCTTACCCCAAAGAAGCAGCGATTGGGAAGAGCCATTCTTCTTTTGATTTCAGCGCAGATGTCATTGTCTGAGTTATAGCGAAGCCTAGGTAGACAAAGTCCTTAACTACCTCAAAGTTATATCTATCAAAGGTGTAGTTCTGTCCGAGATACCGGTGTGAAGTGTCCTTTTTGCTTGACAGGATATGCCTAGTCTTTCCCTTGTTGATCGGTAAACATATTTTCGCCGCTTCTGTGTCAATACTCGCGAAAGCGTCACAGATATCACGATTATGTCAATATGATCGGCGTATGCGAGTAATTGGACGGACTTTTGAAAGATTGTACTTCTTGTGTTTGCGCCTGAGTTTTGCACTATACTTTTAGTTATGACGTTGAAGAAACCCATGACAGGGCATCGCCTTGCCTAAATCCCTTTTTGACATCAAATGTCTCGGTGAGATTGTATAGCTCGTCTCTTTAGATGCTGTTATACGCGGTCTTGAAATCGATGAATATGTGGAGTGTATCGATGGTGGATTTTTTTGCCCTAAAGCCACGTTGATATAGGCCAATTAGGTTGATCACGAACGGCGATGTTAAGAAGACTGATGCCTCTGTAGTTGGCGTAGTTCAGAGTACCTCCTTTTTTGAGGATCGGACAAACAATGCTGCGACCATATTTTAGAGATGAGTTGGTGTATGCTCCTTACCAAGTCTACAGAAATTCTCTTTCCAAATCCTCAGCATCAACTGCGACTCTACTGAGAAGTTCCCTTGTTCGTCTCTACAGCCTTCGATTCGGGGTCAATGTCAGTGACAAGTTTATATTACTGTTTCGAAATTTTCTGAACCCTGGAGTAGTATCTCTCAATTTCCTCGACCGCAAGCCTCTCATGCTCCTTCATATTTCACTTGAGAAGCCGGTGTTCATCTATACTCTTCTGCTCATAGAGCTACTAAGTTCTTGTCGATCGCCAGTTATTCCTGTGGAACAACCTGAAAGCGGGAGGGTCGGTTCCAATATTAATACTCCTTGGACGACGGGTCGATAAGACCGATGCCAATAACCCGTTCGGAGATGTGAGTGTTGCCTTTGGTCTATTAAGAGCTCATCCGCCACAACCTCTTTTCCAAGACCCTTACTTAGGCTCAGGAATTCTTATCGGCCTGAGCTTCAAATATGTTCGAAGGCTGTCCTACACCGACAAACACATAAACATGCTTTAAAGCAAAGTCCACAGGAAGCGTACCAACTACTCAAATTCATGCATTTTGACGGACTATGCATCTGAAATCTGAGATTTTCGTTGAAAGACCATAGGATCAGAGCGTCTTTTGTAAGGTAGACAAGTAAGGGATCAATTTCGTAGTTACTTTGTAGGCAAGGTAATAGAGATGATGTCTAAAAGGAGGTATACTGCAAACAGTTTTATGAATTAAAATCTACGATATGTGGCTCTCGTCCGCCACATATCGTAGATTTGTTCGACATTGTTGATGTAAAATGAGAGCCTGCGCAAGCAATAACCACGGCTGACATTTGCTTAAAGCGATGAGGATGACAGTGCAGGTTACACCTCCCTCATTTTCGAAGAAGTATTGAGCAATGAGACAACATGACCAAATAAATAACCGTATAGTGACTTTTTGTGGGTGCAATGGTCTTTAGTTACATTCTGTGTGAAAACTGGTCATGCAAATGCTGAAATTCAAGCACCCAAACGGCATATGTTCTACGCATTTCATGGACAGATGGCTTTAATTCTTATTAAGGGTATAGACGCAAATCTAAATGCAAAATATGCGGCGTATGACAAGACATCCCAAACAGGGATGTCAAAACCTGACCACGAATTGGATTACCAAATGTTTTGAATGTACGAGTTTTAAGAGTTGAAAAAAGCTGACTATTATCAGCTTCTGGACAACGAGCCATTTAAATGGAATATAGTCGGAATAAGAATTTTGAAAATAGGTACAGACCAAGAGCTAAAATCTATTTCACATTTCTCAAGATATGTAATAGGAAAAGCAAAAAGGTAACAACAGGAGCCACCTAATGGCGCTAAAACGAGAAAAGAACAAAATAGAGTTCTACCAAGTGGACCCGACGAGTTTTTTGTCCAATCATAAATATCGTATACCAAGTCATCTGTAAAATATGACCGCGTGACAGAATGACGATAAGATTAATTTCAGATATTTCAGGAACGCGTTAAATATCATATCTACCATGCCCTGCGAATGCACTAAGCTCTACATCAAACATCTGATAGTGGCTAAATTATGGTGACTTTGAGATTCACCATATACCATCGACTCTCAATCATTTGTTCGCAGAAGATCGGGTAGGGTCCCACAAGCCTACCTTTGGACTTTGGACTTTGCTTTGCGATCTTATCCACCATGGTATTCGTAGGCCCGAGTTTTCAACAGGAGCCAACATATTTAAATTTTTTAAAGAAAACATCAGAAGTAAGTACTCTGGACGCTTGTTTTTAACGTCTTTCCATGTAAGAAAAGAAAAAAACTGTGGCGCTGGCAGCCCGGTATGGACCATGGCATGGCTTCTTGACACTCATTTGTGTTGCTAATGTTGTCGTTTTTGTCACATCTGAGCGGGGCCTACGGTTTACCGCCAATTCCGAACGGCACTGCTTAGAAGCTTTTTCATAGGCAATTTTGCTTTTTCATTTAGGCGAGTTTGCAATTGCCCGTCGGAAAGGCAATTCGAAAAAATATTGACGATGCCGGGGATCGAACCACGGACCCTTTGCGTGTATGTATGGGATGTATCGTGACACGGATTGAAGTCGGTGTACGGAATTTTGTTGCCTTTGTGTGTTGAGCCTTCAGTATAATCTCGAAGGATACAGCAATTCTTATAGCCCGATTCTTGTATATTGTATATGACAGGGTGTGAGATATTGAGGCTGATTAACCGTCGAGACGGGCTTGAGCGGCAACAGAACATTTATTTATTTATTTATTATTATTTCAATAAACCTCTTACACAGTAAGCTCAGAGCTTATAAGGTTGTGGAAGATTTACAATTACATAGATAGTTCACAATATCAAAGTCAAAAAGCAAAAATGGAAGTACTATGAGAGTTAGTAAAAATACCCGTAATGATACAGAATTCAAAATGATATTGTTACAATTAATAAAAATATAAATATAAATTTAACTTAAAAAATATTGAACAAATAAATTTAAGGAAAAGAAGAGGAAGGAAAGGAGAAGATAAAGAAAAGAAGCTTGCTTTTAAAGAGAGAATTCAACTGCTAGGATTTGATAAATATATAGTTAACTGTTTTTTGAAATATAGTGCGTCGTCTATTCCCTGTAATTGAAGAGGGAGCGAGTTCCAAAGACGAGTAGCGGCAATGAAAAATTGTCTCTCAGATGTTAGGCAAGAGAACCGCGGCAGAATTAAACAAGAAGATCTATTTGATACTGGAAATCGGAGCTTATTAAACAAATACGATGGCTGACGTGTTTTCAAAATATTGAAAAAAAGAACCAGCGTCCGAAACTTGATGTAGTTTTCAAAAGTCATGCTCAGTAGATTTTTAGATAAATGGGTAACGTGATCATACTTCCTCAGACCATATATATAACGAATGATGCTATTAAATGCTACCAGTAACTTTCTTTTGCTGGCAGCATCACAATTATATAAGATTTCACAACCATAAATGAGAACTGGAATTGTCAAAGGCTTTGCAAGTAATAGGCTTGTGTTCAAGGGAGTAAATTGATGTGCTGTCCATAAAGTACGAAGAACGCCGTATGTCCTACCAACTATGACATTAATATGATCGTTCCATGTAAGCGTTCTGTTGAACACCACGCCTAAATTCTTTGAGGAATTGACAAAATTTATTGACAAGCCATTTACCTTAATGGGTGGGAAATATGTTAAATCTAAAGTTTTCTTAGATTTCACTAGACAGTTGCATTTAACTGGATTCAGGGTCAAACCATTTGTTACTGACCAATTTGAAATCAGTTTGAGGTCTTGATTTATTTTACAGACACAGTCTTCGATAAGGTCAAGGGCACAACTTTTATAAACTTGTACGTCATCAGCGCAGATATGCATCGACGAATGCTTAATGACACCAGAGATTTCATTGATATACAGCATGAACAGAAGAGGGCCCAGAATTGACCCCTGAGGAACACCTCTCGTCAGGGGAAGAAATTCAGATAAATTATTATCAACGGCCACCGCCTGTGATCTTCCGGAGAGGTAAGAAGATATCAATCTTATTGCTACCTGTGAGACATTAAAGTAGTGTTGACAGTATGACACAGGACTGTGTGGACGACCGTATCGAAAGCCTTCGAAAAATCTAAGAGGACTAAGAACGTAATATGACCTTCATCTAAATTTGACCTTATGTCATCTATGACCTTAAGCAAAGCAGTAGTGCAGCTATATTTAACACGAAAACCAAATTGGACAGGAGTCAACAAGTTGATACGGCTTAAATGTTCACTCAGTTGCTTCTGTATTATACGTTCGCAGATTTTTGCGAGATATGGCAATATAGAAATAGGTCTATGCTCATCACCTATGGAGTTTTTTGGGATTTTCCACCGTTGGGGAAAAACTCCAGTTGCCAATATCGTGTTCATCGTATGCGTTATGTATGGCAAGAGCAATGGGAGTATAGCTTTTATAAACACTGGATGTACTCCGTCAATTCCCACTGCATTAGATTTTAAAGAAAGAAAGCTTTCAAGAACATCTCGACTGTCAACATTTACAAAACCAAGACCCGTATCTCTTGAGGGTGCAGCGCAATAGAAAGAGTAATTTACTCTCGTAAGTTCAGGCCGAGGATGCGATAAAAATTTGCGGTTTAGATCGTTAACGTCTATGTTACAAGAAAAACCTGGATTTTGCTTTCCCATCCCCAAATCCCGTAAGTTTTTCCACAATACACGACCTCCCGCATTTGTTTGGAAACGGTTGGCATAAAACTGGACCTTAACAGCTCTAATCTCTCGTACGACATTATTGCGCAAAGTTTAATAGGCTTGGTAGAGTTCTTCAACCCGATAACGCTTCCAGCGACAATAGGCATGTACATAGATGAGAACAATAGAACATGAAGATCGGCTTATAGTCACAAGAAGCAAATTATGTTAGCGAAAAACAGCACCCGAAGGAGTCGAAAAAAATTAAACAGAGATTATGACATAGTGGACTATTTGGGCGAGTTACCATTTGGAAACCCCTGCTGTGACTACAGAACAGCCGAAAAACATAAGAACGGCCCGAATAAGATTAAGACTAAACGGAAAAAGTGTTCAACAGAGTTCTATGGAGCAACGAATCCAAGTTCGGGATATATGGCACAGAATGGAGAGTTTTCGTTCGACGAAGCTCGAAACAAGAGATACTTCCATAGAGGTTACTGTGGTAGAGGTTTTGTCTTGGTTTATGAATGTTTTTCTTCAATTGGTGTGGGAGATCTAGGTCGAGTGATTACAAAAATGAATAAAGACGCATACAAAACAATATTGTCAAGACTACCTGAAATAGACGAAACTTAAGCCCTATAGAGCTATTTTGAGTGGAGCTGGATAAAACAGTTCAGAGTTCAATTCAAAAACTGATAGTTGGAATCCAAAAAAATTAAAAAAAAAGTAGTCGTTGAATGCAAAGGTGTCTTTTTGGGCCTAAATTTTTTTTTTTAAATCGTCGTTTTCTTTTTTTACTGAATTTCTTAAGTTTTAGAATATGCACCGAGGGCGCCCTGAAATTGTTGTGTGTGTACATGTGATCACCCTGTTTTGTGGTGTCCTAGATTTAAATCCAAAAAATTTAAGGATACATAAAGCTTTGTAAAGTAGTAAAATCGGACAGCATCAGCTCTAAGGGATTTTTAGTTTTGTCAAATGAGTGTTTTGATTTATTTTTGGCAGAAACGTCTTCCTCTGCCGCTATATTGGCACGAGTAGTAGAGCAGCATCAGTTTAGTTATTCGCAAACGGACGCCACAGCTCCGACTTCGAGTCTTACCCTGATGGACGGTACAGCAGAGGAAGGCCGCATTTAACGTGAAAAAGAAGTTCTCGAACAATCTTAAATACGATACTTAACTTAGCTGGAGAGAAATGATCTTATCTGGGGTGGGCTTGTTGGTAAAGCCATTTACGCCCTGTGTTACCATACGGGGCTATCTCTTTTAGTACCTGCATATTTTTACCGTTACTTTTTTTTTATTCAAATGCAAATTCTAAGCGTGAAAGAGATTTTCTGATAAACGGTAGAAAGTAATTGAAATCGGTAGTTTTATTTAGTGCATCGATTAACAGAGTTACGAGTATATATTAAAGGTAAGTCATTATTTTTCTTATGTACATCAGCATTTTTTGTTTAGTTTATTTTAGTATTTTTCACTTGCCTATAGTTTTTACTAGTAAATATGTATTTTCTAGGAATTGACCAAAAGAGAAGACATTTTAGTTGTGTGTATCCAAATGGGTCCAATCGACTTATTGCATATGTTTTTTGGTTTATTTTCCACAGTCTTAGTTTTGGAGTGAACAATAGCGAAGCGAATATTTAATTTTGCAAATTAAGCCCTAGAAAGTATTTTAAATGAAGACGGTGATCTCGACGTCAGCTACGATTTAGTGGCGATTCCCCCAGACCTGATTATCCTCACGGATGGAGAAGAAGGCAATGACGATGATGTGCAGCAAAAAATACTTCCGCATGATATCCCAGGGAGAGTTGAAGTGTTTGAGTCCAGGAATGACGATGATTGGGATAGTAGTGATGATGAACCATCGATTCGATACATCCAATAAAATTTTGTTTGTGCGATAACAGCGTTTGTTCATCCTCTGGGCAATGTTAAAAGATAGAGTTCTGCAGAACAAAAAAAGGTAGACGTAGACCTCCCCTTTTGTCTTTAAAAACTATAACAAAGGCATAGGTGGAGTTTATCAAGCTGATCAGTTAATCGCAGTACATAGATCAGCAATACGAGGAGAAAAATTGTGGTGGGTACTTTTAACCTTGGCTGTAGCTAATGCTTGGCGTCTTCATGTTCTGACCGCGGAAGATAAATTAGATCAGCTTCAGTTTCGCCAAAGTATCGCCCGATTTTACTTGAGCCGCGTACGCACTGAAATACACGATGGAAGCCAAATATGAATTTAGATGGTGTTGGAGACTTCCCTCAAAAACTACAAAACCAGCTGCGATGCGTCGAATGCCACAAGAAAGCACGCTGGCAATGTAAAAGATGCATCAAAACATTATGCAATGAAAAAGGATGTTTTGAAAAATATCACACATAAGCCCATAGGCCCCAATTGGGGACGGCTTATTTTAAATATATAAGTAGCCTCTTATGGTACGTTAATAAGTTTTTTTTTAAAATGTTTTTAATTGTTTGACGAGAAGAGAAGTAATTGCCGAACTCGATCGCATGGAAAAGGAAAAAAATTTGTACGAGATACTTAAAATGTGAGTAAGACCAAAACAAAAGTTCTATGACCATAGATATTAATATAGTCAGTAAGGGGAAAGTATACCGCCGTCCTTATCAATGAGAGAAAAGTAAATGAGTTATCAATTTTCTGCAAGCCTCAAACAGCATAAGTTTAAATTCATCTGCAAGTTCCACACCAAAACGGCTCTTTCTTCATCGATAAATAAAATAATTCCCCATAAAATCCTCTCCTCTTCCACCTATATAATGAAAACTTAAGAAGAATTCAATATTCCCAAGAAAAATATTGATAAGTGATTTAATTAAAATTTTCCGATTCATAAACGCATTCAGAGTCAAACAACATATTACTCGTATAGATAGCTAAAGCTTGACAAACCTCCCCACTTTCACCAACAATGTGCCTAACAATAAGCCTGCCATTCAATCTTATCGCACAGAGAGAAGCAGAATAATTGCAAATCATAAAGCCAATTACTGAAAATCTTTTTTTTTTTTTATATATATCACCACACAGATTGACAAAAATAGCTATAGATCGGTTGGCTTACTTTCTACTTAGATACAAATACTCCCACGAGAAACCTACAAATTACTCTACATCCAATTTTAGTACTCTTAGTCAGGATACTCATCGCCTCCTTAGCGCCGTCATCATCCATGCTTCAATCATTTTAATATGATTTAATTTTTGAATTAAAATCTAATATCTAATAAAGCCATGACATTCATTCATAGAATCCAGACCAGATAGCAAAAGATACAGGAATGAATGCCACTCGACTCTGCGGATGTTCCGTCTTTGTCGGTTGTCATCTTTTATCCCACACTCTACTTGCATGCACAAAATGTAGCAAAACCTTGTTCCAACAAAAATAATAAAAAATAAAAATAAATAAAAGAAAAACAAAAACGAACGGAAAAAACCATCGCAACCAAAGTTGGAAAAATGAAAATGAAAGGATCCAATTTAATTTTCCAAAAAACGACAGACAGAGGGCAAAAAGAAAAAAAAAATTAAGAAAACCTCTCGAGTGCTCTGAGTTGTTCAACTGCAGGCACATAGATAAGAGAACAGCTCCTCTTCAGTTCTACAGTGAAAAAGCACTTCAGCCAATATCCAGCTCCGGGGCGTTATGGTAGATGTGGTACATGGTGAATTCTCTACCACCATCGCCACTATCTCACATTTATTCTCTACAATGGCACATACGTATTATGTTAATGCCAGGTAAATGCGCATAATAATTTCATAAATTTAATGCTGGTGGTTCCTTCCATCCAACCATAACAAATCACATCTGCATATAAGTTTTATTGCGCGCCGCTTTCCAACGTCGAAACTTTCTGGCAAGTGCAAGCGGCGGCGGTGCCGGTGTCAGCAGCAGCAGCAACAGCAACGGGGCCTCAAGTCAGGCAAAAGGAAGTGTGTCCGACTGACTGTCTATTAGGCGGATTCCTTCCGTCTATATTCTACGAGTTAGATACTCACAGTTGACTGAGACGTGTGCTTTCTAGCCAAAGTGGGTGTATCTGTGGATACCACTGTTGCCATTTTCACATTTTCAATAATTTTTTTCCGTTTTCGGATTATTTAGACTTTTTTATCGTTTAAGAAAATTTGGAAATATACCATTTTCAAAATAAATTGTTAAATGTTAAATCTAAAAAGATTGTTTTGCTAACTTTTGACTTTAGGGCCCCTCAGCTGCGTTGCCGTGACAAAAGTGGTAGGACTAAAACTAAAACAGAAGAGCTCCTGAGCATTAGCAACGTATCCGTCGTAGATGAGCCGTTTGTCCCTCGCACCGAGGTGGCTGTGGTTTATAAGCGGGATCCCATCCCTGCTTTGAACTAAACCTTAAGCATCAACATGTAGAAAAGCCTCTGGCGGGATAAAGCCCGATAGAAGTGCGCTCTCGTGGTATATTTCATTGGGGTAATACGCCCCAAAGATCAGGCTATTTTCATTTGTCATTGCCCTTGCAACATGTCTTCGAATCACCTTAATTAGGAAATTCTCAATCCTATTCAGATGAGCCCCATCGTAAAGGTCTTTGTTGTGGGATAATATTTTTTGTACTCTGATTCCGGTGTTCTATGCAAACACGGACAGGTCCTAAGACACTGTCTTTCAAATACCTGAATTGATTCTATGTGATGTGGGCCACATAGCATATGACCTTCACCCTGGAAACAAGTTGACTGATGTTAAACAGCCTTCTAGTCAGGGCTAATGCCTTCTTGGCTCCGGTAAGACAAACCTCTTTATGATTGTCAAAATACAGACACTTATCGAGCCGGCAGCCCGTTTTGTCCAATGGTGGCCAAACTTCGGCAGTTATGTCTGCTCCATCTCAATGGAGTCCTAAATATGATTGTTTCCTACTTTTGAAATTTGGTTTTCAATTTTCAAATTCCAATTGTCGCAAAACGCTTTAATATGATCGAAATCATGTTGCAGGAGAGTATTGATGACTTCGACTTTGGGACCTGACCTGTACGCCACAAAATCGCTATAGAATTACACGGGGGAACCTACTATTTAGATCACTTGTGTAAATATTAAACAGTATTGGAGAAATCACCGCCCCCTGTTGTAATATCAAAGACTTTGCTGGAAGTGACGTTGCCACATTTGTCAACAAACTTCGAGCAGAGGTTTTGGCATGCTCATCCTAGTCAACTTATAGAAAAGTCCCTCTAGCCATACGGTGTCGAAGGCCTTCTCAAAGTCAACGAGACAGGCACCCGTAGTGATCACTATCGTACTCGAACGCTCGCAATCAGTTTTGTGTCTTTAGATTCACGTCTGTCAGTCAGGAACCAGCTGATGGGAAAGATTGAATATTCGTCGCGTATAACTCAAGTTTGTACTCAATCATATTTTGATCCCACCAGTAATATAACTGGTTGAGCCTAGTGATCGGTGGATTATTTCCCCACGCCGCATGTCTAGTGTTAAGATCTCCGGCCAGAAAGTAAAAATTGTCTTCCGATTGAAGCTGAAGGTAATGGAAAAGTATTTCGAGTTCTGTTATAAGTTGAATGGGATAAAGTGCTTCAGGTGACACCTCATACACTCGCCTTCGACTTTGAAGAAGAATCCATATGATGCAGGCTTCCAACACCCGAATCATCAGTAAGTCTCCGCTATATATGACCTTATGGCGTATGCCTTTCCGTAACAAGATTCCAACTCCACCCCCACGTAAGGAGTGAGGTCGGTTCCTTCTGTATATATTATAACCACTGTAGCCAATTTTATGATTTTGTGTTTATCAAAAGCACATCTAGGTGTTCACTCGACTTAAGATTTTGAAGATTTGGTCCTTGTTTCGATCCTGATTAATGAGTTAAAATTTAACGGAAGGATTTTTAAGTTAACCTCATTCAACGTAGCACACATTATATCGGCGTGCCAGACTTGTCAAACAGCGTCAAATAGATGACGTCAATTCGAGCCGCTTGTTCATTTCATTGTTTCCGTGTAGAGACAGAAGGATCGCTTTCAAATGAAGGTCCGCTTCCGGCGCTTTTTGGACTACCTTTGGCGTATATTTTTCTGTCATTGTGGCCTTACCCAATCCAGATACCATTTGGGCAAAGGATACACTGGGTGCCACAAAATTAGAAAAAGCGCGATTCTTTTGACGTTTCTCTTTTTCAATAAACTGTTTTCGAGCCTGGACTTTGGTTTTCAGCTTCTAGAACCGAGGACAACCTCTGAAATTGGCAGGATGCCCTGAGTTCCTGCAGAGTGCACAAAAGAGCTGATCCCTATCTACTACTCTATCGTTACCTATAGGAAATTCATACTTAATGCTGCGGCGTGTCCAGTCCATGAACTTCAGTCTAACATTAACACTTACACTTACTGCATCGTCCACCTTTGCTTTCTACGTATTCATTCCCATTCTCTGGGCAGAATTATTGTGACATTCGTATCGTGCGGAGGATAAATATATCTGAGGCTTCATTTAAAAAACTAATTAAACTTAGTCGCGCGTTCAGTATAGTTCAATACATTTTTGAACCAACCACCTCTATCTTAATAAAGAAAAAGACGGAACAAATTGTCTTCGATTTTGTACCTATTCTTACGACCAAGATTTCAGTATCGAATATTAAATGTCCTGAGAATCAAAATCAGAAATTCCGTAATTCCTCGCTGTCATTACAGCTCTACCTCAACCTTGATGACGCTATTCCCTTAATTTTGTTAAGCGAGAGCAGGAACGAGAAGCCGAAATTTAAGAAGCAGCATACCATGGATGGAAGACCGAAAAAGATGTGGTCAGGATGAAATTCGTGTCTCTGTACCTAATGGGCCAAACTACTACACTGCAGGTCTACGACGAGATGTCAAGCACGACAAAAAGGGAGACACCGGTTGGTGATAACTTTTCTCAACACGATTTTGAAATGATAAAAGAGGTAAAGGTCTCGTCGATGAGGCTTTCGACATGTATGATGCGCTCATAGAAAAACCACTTAGGTCGAATAGGGCCCTGCAAAGTTCTGCTTATTAAAGTTCATCTGTAAATGCGACAGAACAACCACTTAGGCAATCCCTTACCTTTAGGAATACTATCTTAAGTCAGCATTTTCGTCCACGACTTTAACGAGGTTCGACTGAATGTCAAGTTAGAGGACTATGTGCAATCTTATCCCAAGAGCCAAATTTCTGATCACCGATGACTACAGTTCAACACATGTAAAGAACACTTATCTCTCACCATTCGTCTGAGAACTGGGAATAATAAGCTCGTGCATGACAAACTGGCTGAATGTAAAACTTCATTCCGATGCAGTTAGAGCTCATCGATCGTAACACCAAAATGTTTGCTTATAAATCATGTTCTAACCTCGTACGGAAGCAGTGGTGAACAAGACTTTTCCACAAATCCCGTTAAAAGTTTAGGAAAGGCTTCAACTGTGTTTAAGCATCTACACGAAAACAGGAAAACTACAAGATCATCCTAACAGAGAAGTATCGAATGTCCAGCGTTAGTGCTGATATAGCTTCTACGTTTTCACAGCGCTACCTAGTTGGTATCTCTATTGAGTCTTAGGCAGAACCATAAAATGCTGCGGATTGGGTCAGGCCTATATGAGATTCGGTACAATGTCGCTGCTTGACAACTAACCACCATGAGAAGGTGAATAACGAGTAACTCCTTCCTTGTGGAGCCTAATCCTTAACGAGCTGATCACAAAACTAGAGGATGATCGTATGCTAGCCGTGGAAGACGTCACTCGCTAAGTATCGGGCGTACGTCCACAGTAGGCAATCTATCATGACCTGGCCTTAGCGGCAACCCGCGCTTATAAGATGCCGCCGAAAAATACGAGTAGATTTCTGTTCCTGAAGAATGGAATATTTCAAAAATTGGGGCGTCCACTCCAAAGCTGGAGAGATGCTTATGTCAAGATTATAGCTGCTTCACACGTGGGGTTTCCAGGAACTATTCGGTCAGATATTTCACCCACTTCTCTGACAGAAAGGTAGCGTAGCATTTACATTTTTGAATATTTAACTGCACAGTAAAATAACAAAAAGATTTGTTTTTCAGAAAGCAAGGACCTCAACGAGTTAACTTTGTCAAAATAATTGGCCAATTGAAGACGTTAAAACGACAACTTTGAGCAAAGTAAGTCGGTATCTATAGGATGTGCATAAATTCTACACTTGTGCGTCCAAGCCCCTACACTGACGATATGAATGGTGCATCAGAGCAACTAGTTGAAATGCAGGGACCAGAGACAACGAAGAACGGAGAAAATTCGAAAAAGAGGCGATTGATGACACTTCTATCAACAAATAATTCGAATCGCTTCTGCATTTATAAAAGTGAGAATTCACAAATGCCATACTGATCGTATGATGTAAACTTCAAGATCGCCTTATGATCGTGAAAAGGTGCAAGTGGTAGTAGTAGTTTGGAAGCGTCAAGAAGTTTACTCATTAGCTGGCTATCTTCCGTTTGCATAAAGACATATTATTTTACTCAGAGGTTGTAAAAGCTTAGTAGTGGATTTTATAGAAGGCATAAAACGAACCTCTACAGCAGTAGTTGCACATGCATCTTCAACACCTCCACATGATGCCTCTAGAAATTCCCTATAAAATAGGACAAGCATCGGTTGACCTATACCATCATTGCGAGTCGCAGTCCTGACATGAATACGCTTCCTAGATTTATACTGGTATTTTAGAAATGAACATCGTTTAAGTTATTGACCGCAGCAAATGACTGGATTCTGGAACGTCACGATTTTTCTTAACAACAGCAAGACGGTCACCAAAGTAATAAGATTTGTGTTACCAGAGCGGGATCTTACGAAATACGAGCTGGATATCTTCGATCCAACCTGGATGCTAGCAAAAGTCCTCTGGTTAACTTTGGAAAACTAAAAAACACACATTCACATCACATCCAGCCAAAAACTCGGATTGATCACCTTGCTTTTAGACGACGTTTAAATTGCATCAAAGACGTCTGTAACTGTGGAGGTGAATTCTGAGTTTATATAGGTAGAGACCACCAAATTATGGTAGCTGTTCCCTGGAAGGGGAAAAAGAATGAAACAAAAACCAGGTTTGACACAAAAACCCAACGATCGTTATTGATCAAGCACTCTTTCTCTACTACTACTTTTCCGGTATGTGCTCTATCACAGCGCACACACTTACATATATGTACATTTAGAATTTTAACATTATCAATTCCCAACATTAGCTATTATCCCTCTCTGTAAGTCAGCAAGTATAACACCGAAACACCAGATGGAAAACAATCAGCAGCTTCGCTCCTTACTCGGGCTACGATGAGCCTCCTGCACCTGTACTTGCATTCCTATTCACGCTGAAATGACGTGGGCGATAAGGACCCGAAAGAAAGCAAGGCAGAAGTCATAGACGGGATCCCATCGGAACTTCTCATAGCCGCGCCAACGCTTCGGCGGAAATTCCAGAGTTACTCCTTACTGGAAGAGGGGAATAGTTAAAAGAAAACCTGACGGAATGTGGCAACTAGAGCGGTATATACGTTCTTTCAACCATTGTTAAACTAAAAATAACAATAATTCTGAATTGTTTGAATGAGCATCCTTATTGAACGCTCGGCATCGAACAGGCAGGCTTTTAAACTGGATCAACCACATCATCACCTTAAACAAAAAGTTCAGTATAGATCTCTTCTACAATGCTTAGCAATTTCGAGAATGCCTTCGACAACTTGCAACGTGATTATGGCGGGCCCTGAGAAGAAGAATTTAACTAGAAAACGCAGTCACTATTTAAAAGACTTCCTATACCCTTACTACCAGGGTCATATCGTACCTAATGGTAAAGTGCTAGAGGAATTTCAAGTCCTCAGTTGTTAAATTTTGTCATCACTGTGATTCTCCCTTGTAGGATTAAGTAGCAAGTAGGGTATTTGACCTGCTCCAACGGCCCTCATAATTATTCAATTAGTTAGAGGAGCGGACGGCCTTGAGCATACGTAAGGAACTTTCCATGAATTTATTGGCCATAACTTGAAGAGTCGAGTGAGCTCTAGAATTTCATGCACGTTTCCATGCACTTACAAATGCGATTACAAATTTCTTTCATAACTATCTAACTACATGATATGTTCATGGCAACACTGGCAACCATCTTGCCTAATAGGTATTTTTTCTACTAGGTACACAAAAAGAAAACAAGAAAAAAAAAACAACTGCGGGATATTAGCATTTTCAACATTTCGTATTCGTATTCGTCGGATACGAGTATTAAAGTGGATATGGAGCGATAAACCAGACAAATAGACTCACTCACTAGCTGACATACAAGAGTAAGAGATAAAAGAGGTGAGGATGACGGTGAATATAAGGGCGATGCTGAGGTGGAACCATTGAAAATAATCTTTTATTTCTGTCTCTTTGTATGGGGAATATGTGTGGCAGACAGACAAACAGATAAAGCGGCAGACAGACGACTGGCTTTTAAGCAGATGCGGGCGACACAGAATCCTGTGTTTTTGTACGCCAACGGATGTCAGGGAGGATAATAATGTTTAACTTGTTTTATCAAATGATGATTCGCAGATTAATGTATCGAACATCCAGCAGATTGTGATTGTGAAGTAACAACGAGAAAAAAACAAAAAAAATGTTTTATGGCAAATATGCAAATGTCTGTTGATAAATGGTTCCAATGTTGGGGCGTATACGTAACATTCTGGATGATGCAATTAGAACAAAAAAAATGAACCAAATCGCGATAGGACTTTAAGCAGGATTTATGTACAAAATATGTGTTCCGTGTTCTGAATGAGCCAACTAAGCCTTTTGACTTATTTTGTTACAATCATTGCTGAGTCGAACTTTTTAAGTAATTCACGAATTAGATGATATCTAAAGCGAGCCAATTGGACGTGAATTGGAACTCGAAATCTTTCAAAGAACACACGTTTACTGACTTTTACTAAGACTCATTTTGAAGAAGTTGCGATGAGGTTTCGTCATATGGGAGATAAGAGTTAAGATATTTTAACATAGGAATGCGCGATTAAGACAAATATTGGAGACGGCAGTAAATCTACATCATTTTAGGTGTAAACGCACCATCAAAAAAAGCGAATACATATATCGTAAACAAATATTGCAATTCGACATAAAAAAAAATTATTTTGTGATTTAAGGCTGAGAATTAAACGGAGAATCTAACTACAAACAGAGCATCTATTCGTATAGACTTCCTTCATTTCTAGCAGACCTATGATGCAAACAAAACCAATGCCGAATATGTATTCCAAAATAGAGCTAGCTCTACATCTTACAGACAATGACAAAAGAGTACCTTAAACGCCACACCAAGAGGCTAGATAACAACCGCCTATCCCAAAGTAACACTTGTTTCAACTTCGCAAAGCAAAATTTGCATTAAGCCCGCTGTAAAAGCCGACAAGAAAACCCCGGACTTTCTCGATGGAAAAAACAAGAAAAGCGCACGATCGAGGATATTGAAAGGTGCCATTATAGAAGGAGACCTTTTAGTGTTTTAAATCTCGGAGTCCTAATTGGTGCTGAACATACATGTAGGATCCTGTTCCAATCCATTCTCCTCAACAACGAGTATTCTTTCGTTCACGTTTAAGTGATTTGTGAGACAGTAAAGTGCTCAAAAGGCTACAAGTGTCACTGGTGGCTCTAAAAACAGTCAATATCTTGGGTTGATAGATACCAAATTTAGTCAATTGGAGAAGTTCGTAGCATAAGAACTTATATTTCTCTTCGATTCATCGTTAAAGGTAGTGCCTTGTCCATATAAGAGCATTTAAAGAGATGAAAGGCGCTACAGATTCTTATATGAGGTCATCTAATAGCCAGTGGTAGCCTCCAGTTCTACCATAAGCGTTCTTCTCATGACATAATAAGTATGTAATAATGAATGAACACCTGTTTTATTTACTTTATCGATTCTATTAAAGTCATATGTAGAGGGAGATCTTGGAATAGCCGTGGAAGTCCATAAGAAAAGTATTTGCCACTGCAGTTGCAACTAGTAAGTTGGTGAAAGGGGCAGATCAATCAGGCAGGAAACTCTCAGAAGATCTAATTGCAACTTCACTTAGTAAGGGCTCTTAATTCATGCTTCAGAATCATGTCTGACCAAAGCCAGTAACCTAATCATGAAGCTGTAGGTCAGTAGGTCAGTAGGCCAACCCAATCTTCTTCCAATAAATTGTCGATGGTTTCGGACCCTGTTTCACCTGGCTCCTATTACTGTTGAGAACCTGATTCGTCTCGTGAATGTTTGCATATAACCGATCTTCAATGTCACTCGACATTAAAACGCAGCTCCTTGGCGACCTATTCCACGATTATTGAACTTAGTCTGCAATAAATCTATAGATTTACGGTTTTATGGCTTATAGCCTCATCTTGCTGCAACCATAGCTCGCCCAAGTCAAAATCCATAGTTTATGGCCACTTAAAAACAGAGGCTCAGTTGCACCGTTGACTGCAACGTTTCTTCCATTATCATCTTGGAAGAAAAATAGGCCAATAAAGTCGCCACTCCAAAAACAACACTAAACAGTCACACGTTCACAGATGTCACTAGTGTTTTACGTAGGTATCTGCTGTGAAGGCTCAAGCCTATGGTACGTCTTCGCACGAGATATCAAAACAAAGCGTTGATCAGCATCGTTCGGGTAATACAAGTACCAGATTAAAAGTCGTGTGTAGGGCACGACCTCCCCTTTGGTGAAGGGCCGAGGCCTATCTTATACCTCAGCCTTTCTGTGGGTCATGGCACCCGGTTGCAGTGCAGTTCGATAGCTATCAAATGGTTAAGCACAGGTCATAGCAGGCTACGAAAAATGTTCAACCGTAAGATGTCCAAGTATCATTTGGCGACTTTAGGTATAAGCCACAGCCACCACGATACTCTCACAAGGTGACCAACTCCAAGGTCATGCTGGATCAGAAGTTCCAGGGGCCTCTGACCTCCCCTAGTTCCAGAGTGTAGCTTCCGGTTGAGCGTGGTAACCTTACGGTCACTTCCAATTGGACCCCTTACAGACCAGGACTGGCAGCCTTTGGCACTAAAATATTTCCTAATATATTATTCAATTCCACCCGCTAACTGCCTACTTCTAATAAACATTTCTTTTGCAAAGCTACGGGTTCTTTCGAACCATAAAAAACTCCACTGACATTGTAGGCCCCACCATTGCATGCAAGTCCCGAACATCTGAGTAATTTGGGCACTCGCACAGAACCTACAGCCAAACCCCATTGGTAGCTCCACATGAGCAGCTCGCTATCCCGCTAAGCCCTCTTTTTTGCAAAAATTCAATAAGAGAGCCATGCCTGGTAAACAAAAAGTCTAGACTGAGGGTAAAGCTGTAAGAAACCCTACCATTTTCTCTAGTGTCCCATATATTCACACGTTCAGGGGGTGCATTGAATTCTCTAAGAATATTAACAATACGTGGGGGTTTTTCGAGGCCCAAATACGGGATTTTTTCTGATTTAAGAAGCCGCCGATGTGGAAGTGCGCTTCATCTGGAAAGTTGAGGAGGTAGAGGCTAAATGGTTTAATTCGTGTTGCATCCTAGAAAAAATCGTTGGACTATAGTGTAATAGAGTTTTCGGCATGACCAGAGCTTTTCGCGTAGAGAGTTGTTTGAATAAACCCTGATATGGTAAGAGCTATTATATTTTGTCTTTTGTACGAGGGATGTATGATAAGTACCTGTATTAGGCAAGAAAACGCATTAAAAATAAATTTTTTTTCTCAATATAGTCTCCTTTCATCTCGACACATTTAGTCCAGCGACATTCTTACTTCTCAAGCCAAAATATGATTTTTCGAACTACGCAAAAAGGCCTCTGTTTCGGCAATGATTTCCTCGTTTGACGAGAATCGCTTTCCACCAAGCCATTTTTTCATGTTTGGAAACAAAAAGAAATCACATGGGGCCAAATCTGAAGGGGTGAGGGTGAGGCAGCAATTCGTGGCGTAATTCGACCAGATTTGCTGTGGTGCGTTGTCATGGAAAAAAGGAATTCTTTTTTTTTTGCCAAGTGGGGCCGTTGAATCGGTCCAATAAATCAGCATAGTACTGCGCCGTGATTGTCCTTCCTTTCTCCAAATAGTCGGCGAAGATGATGCATTGCAAATTCAAAAAAACGATGACCATGACTTTTCCGACCAATGGAACCATTTTCGCCTTCTTTGGAGCAGTTTCGCCGGGTGAAATCCACTGTTTTGACTGTTCTTACATTTCTGGCGTGTAGTGATGGATCCATGTTTCGTCAGCAGTTACGAAACGCGGTAGAAACTCTTTCGGATTACGCTTAGACATGTCCAAACAGTGCTCCGAAGTTGTCATGCGATTTCGTTGCGGCGATAGTTTTCTCATGCCCAATTTTTCATGTAGGATATTTTTTATGCGTTCAATTGAGATGTGTACAACGTTAGCAATCTCTCTGACCCTCACCTGACGATCTGCTAACATGGATTTTACTAACTATATCCTCCGTTGTCACCACAATTGGACGACCCGGACGGTCTTCATCAAAAACGGATGTTCGGCCACGGTTGAATTCACTAAACCAATATCTGATGGTAGTCATCGAAGGAGCATGCTCCTTATAAACGGCATGCAACTTCACTTTAATTTCCTCACGAGTCTTCCCATAAAAAAAAAAGAAATCGAATTACTGATCGATGGTGCCATCAGTCGGTAAACACGGGTACTTATCATACAGCCCTCGTATCAAGTTACTCGCTTTAACAGACTCATTCTTGCAACCCCATAAGCGGAGCAGCAGCGATACAGTAAAAATGGGAAACTCGTTACGCATAAGTTCGTATAACGAGGAAAGGGTTAATAAAAGGATAAGAAAGAAGAAGAAGAAGAAGATTGATTCTTGTATACTTAAATATTTTCTAAATGAATTTCTCCTTGATATTCACATTATGGGCTCCACTCACTGGACCGTCTAATCTTACAAGAGAAGTCGTACAACATACAATTTTGATTGCATTGTACACCTAGTTTTCAACTCAGGTATAATGGACGTACTGTCGATCCAACGACACCAGTAAACCGGCCAGGATCTGAACAAAGAAAGGAATGAAGTCTGGTCTTGGTGGATGGTAGTTAAAAATAAAGGCTTTGCTCAATTTTATCGTAACGAAGTGCTTTGCTTTGTAGCTAGCCATTAGTTACCGAGCATCCTGGTTTTAAATTTAACGAAACATGCCAGGAGTACAATAAACTAGTGTTGTTTTTTTTACATTGAACTGTCTAAATACAAAAAACGTCAACTCGAATCCATCAATGATAAACCTACTTCACCAACGACAAAAACTTTTTGCCAGCTATCTTGCTGATTTGATAGAAGACCTGTTGTCAAAAAAGAAATCACCAATCTGCTGGAATCCAATTTCATTCGTCTATCTGAGTCACTGTATGGTGCTAGTGCTGACGACAACTTGTTGGAAATAAATACTTTATATCACTTGGCCTCCGCATGGGACACCATCTAGCTGCGATCAGTGGTAAATCAAAAAGTTATACATCTTTGCAACCACAGAAGGGCATTTTAAAAATAATCGAATGCTATTGGGCCCCAAAAATGCTCAGTCAGTGTTTCAAACTTATTGTTAAGATGGAACCACGTCCCGAGTAAATCTGCCGAAGGGTGTCTGCTGTATAATGAAATCAATTCATCGGGACTGAATCTTGACTCGTCCGGACTAAAACTTTACTCTGGCAAATATGATTTTCTTGCAAAGCAAATGATGCTTTCAAGACATTTCGAAATAGAAACTGGAAAACATCTTGGAAATCAGAACGTAAGCGTCATATGTGACTCTCTTACAAATTTCGGGAATACCATAGAAATCCGCTATTTCCTTAGATTGGCCGATTTTGTCCAAACAGTTTTTTGTTAATATATGTTCAATAGGGTTGAAAAAACAACATTGCTTAACCCGGCTTATAGATATTTTGTGCAAGAATCCAGGTCTCGATTTGTACTAACATACCTTCAATCATGGAGGTCAAACTAATGCTAGTACTGTTGGTCTCGCCGGTGTTCTTCTGCAGTCTTAAGACATCAAAAGTGGAAACCGGTGTTCAGAAAAAGTTACTCAAAGTTCTTACCTTCGTTGAATAGGTTTCATGCGTTTTTGAATGGTTAGCTCTTCCAACTTGTCACCGATTGCCAAAGCCAAAGCCAATAAAGAAATGATTCCTATGATCGCTCGCAGGTGGTCAAAATTCACTAATAGGAGACTTTTAATGTCTGTGTTGCTTTTGTTACTTAAATCGTTGTGGAAGAAGGCTCATAGGTGGAGATTTCTTCTTTGGGAGGTGAGGGATTGTCTCTTCTTCCTCCTCATCCATGCAGCTTCTGCAAAAGTCCTTTGTAAACATGCCAAGCCTTCTTGTCTGGTGATGACACCTATAATGGCGCTAAGACTTTTTCTATTTAGAAGAATGAAACCCATGGAGCGGTTCAGATCTAGCTTTGGCCAGATTTGTTTGGTCGCTAAGCATGTCGACCCAACCGCCCATCTATGGTTTGTTCTTCTGTTAGCATCCAGCTCTATATCTTGCTTGCCCGTAATGATAGGAATATCTATGTTTTCCTCTTCAGGTGTGATAGGTATAGTGATTCCAACTTTGGCAATTTCGTTGGCCCTGCAATTCCCTGGAATGTCTTTATGTCCCGGCACCCAGCAAAGGTGAATATTAAACTGCTCCGCCATCTCCATTAGAGATGATCGGCAGTCCATGACTGTTTTTGAATTAAGTGAGCATGAGTTCAGGGATTTGATAGCGGCCTGACTATCGGAAAAGATGCGGATATCCATTGCAGATATTACATTTTTCTTCAACCAGGAAAAGGCTTCCTTAACTGCCAGAATTTTCGCGTGGAACACGCTACAGTGATTAGGGAGGCGGAAGGAGAAGCTTAGGTTAACAAAACACCACCACCAACCCCACTGACAGTTTTTGAGCCGTCGGTGTAAAAGTGGTTTGAAATGTCATCAAGTAAGGCATTTTCCTCCCACAAAGATCTGAAGGGAATGCTTGCATGGAAGCCCTTGTCAAACCATTGTTTTAGTGTGGTGAAGTCCATGTTTTCTGGTAGGATTTCTAGTGCGTTAAAAATGTTTATTTGCCCACTGTGAACTCGCATTAAGGCGAGTAGCTGCGTTGTCGGCTACTTGTCTGCTATAAATGTCGAGGGGTGTAAGGTGAAATAGAGTGTCTAGAGCTACGGAGGGAGTAATGCGTTGGGGTTTCGCTTATGCTCAGACATGCTGTTCTTTGAACTTTACTTAGCTTCCTGCAGTTCACTGCTTTGTCTAAGGCCGTCCACCACACAACCACCCCGAAGGTGATTATCGATCTTATGACCGAGATATATAGGAAATGGGTGATGCGAGGTTGAAGGCCCCATTTGATAGCGATGGCTTTTTGCAAGAGAATAAAGCTACTGAGGCTTTCTTTACTCTTTCTTAAAAGTTAGGTTTCCAGCTTAGTTTCGTGTCGAAAATTAGACCCAGATATTTCACTGTATCGGAGATGATCAAGCTGGTACCATTGATTGAGGGAAGGTCTATGGTCGGAATTTTGTATTTCCTAGAGAAGAGGATAAGGCTTATTTCCAGTCCACAGCGATCCGCCCAGCTAGTTTATATGTTAAGATTATACTACAGTAGCACTTTCATCGTATGCAGACGTTTTCCTGAAACGGCTATAGCAACGTCATCCACATACGCAGACACCCACAGGACAGTAGTCCTTAAGAGCTGCTTTCGGATTTAAAACTCTTCATCGTTCGGGAAGAGATCGATTATTCGATGAAGATGTCACAGGCGAATTTGTTAGAACTCTTTCACAATTTAGATGACTCTAAGGAATATTTAACAGAGCCCCATGTAGCCCATCAGAAGAACTCGAGTCGGTTAGTTCCCAAGCACATTCTTGTGAGAAAAGATACTTTAATTAAAAACGTTCAAACGTTTAATTAAGAAACTAGGAAGCATATTGTACTCAATCAATTCAAAAATGGTAATTTCTTATTCACAGACTTTCATCAGAAATAACCACAAAACAAAAATTACGAAAGGACAACCTGCTTTCTGAGTCAACCACAATTCAGTTAAATTTCTACTGTCAAAAGTATATTAAGTCTCTGCCAGTACCAACAACTCTCAATAACTTAATTTAGCATTTGAAATGTTGTCCCAACTGACATTTCAATTATGGTGAATTGCACGTTTAAACCCTTACACATTTCGATTTCGTACGACTCAATTTGGAAAACTGGCACCATCACCTCATTGTCCAATTTCGTAACTTCAATACCAGAACCGATATTTTAATAATAATACCCCGAAAGGACAATATAATGAAAACCACCAGCACCACCCTAGTCACCACCACCACCAACATCCTATTACCACCATTGGTCGACCTATTTTCCTTCTCCTTTTCATGTTCAACTTTTGTACACAAGCAAGAGGGAACTTATCGCAATATCCACTCTCCGTGTCTCACATTTCAACAAAAGATACTCACTGATGTTCAAATTTTACTGAATGGAATAAAGTTAAAATTTTCTCCATCATCTTTAGAGAATAAGCTTGGGCCAATAGATTGACCTAAATATCCATCGGAATGAATTAATTACCCTTCAACTGCATATCCTTGAATATTTGCTATATTTTAACAAAAGGATCAAAAATTAACACTATCCAGTAGTACAGAGGGAGTACAAGAGATTTGTCGGTCTTTTCGTTTTAATCCTTTGGGTAATAGTGACACGTTTAAACCTAAACCTAAACCTAAACCAGTCAGTCCATTCGAAGGAACTTGGCCTACAAATGAATTATTATAAGTTATCGAGTGTAAATTCTAACACCAGCCAGCACCTGACTGGGAATAAAAGTCATGTCCTAACTTACTGTTGGCTGGCTTCCTGTCTTGAATGTCTATCAATCGAATGTCCTGACTCAGCCATCCATACCAAAGGCGGAAAAAGGAAATTGCTCAAGGGAGAGAGGTACAAAGGCGGATACGAATTGGTATGTTTCAATGAATGGTCAAGTGGTTTTCTCTATTTTCCCAGCTCGTCCTGTTCCTGTATCCCTTTAAATTGGTTAGAAATTTCATAATATTTGAAATTCTAAGAATCCTTTTACTATACATATATGGTATGTTATGTCGGGGTCGGGGTGCAGCAGAAAGGGAACGTTTTGTGGCAGATGAAAAGGACGAAGGTCGTTTGACATTTTGAAAGACTTGAAATTGATTGTGCGGTAAGAACGTGTGGTGTATTGTTTAATTCGCTTTATCGCCTCGAAACATTTTTTTTTTTTGTTTTTTTTTTTTTTAGATATAATTGAGCTTTAAGTAGGAGAAGAGAAGAAAAGAAAATCCACCACTCACCCCAAGTCGACTGATTGAGGTTGAACTTCCACCCCCTAAGGGGGCACTTTAATTACAGTGAGAACGTTGTGTAGATTTCTTTATTAAAAGAAGTTAAATTGGATTTTTCACTTCCTCCGTTTTGCTTTATATTACATCAACCTCACGCCCATTACCATCCATGCCACTGCTGGAAACCACCATCAAAGAAGAGAACAAGTACATTTATCTTATGATTGCTGCGCAGTTGGTTTTCAACACAGTGAACACTGAAAAAATCTTTATTGCGGAAACCACAATTCGAAAATCGTTGTAATTGCGCGCACTCATGCCCTTTAAAATTGTACCGGGCGCTGCCAGTCCCAGCCCAGTATTACAAGTGAGTAAGCGAGGAAACTTCATCAAGTTCAAGCTGCACCAGCTTCAGAGGATATCACAGCTACCAACAATCGACCATCGACCATCGTCCATCGACCGTCGACCGTCGACCGTCGACCGTCGACCTTTGACTCTCTTCCTGCATCACACGTTGGTGGTTGGCAAATTTAATAAAATACACATGCACATTATCGGGATGCAAGGGAAACTCTAGCTTTAGCTACAGCTTGAGCGTATTCTTAACAGTGTGGCCAAAGGGGTGCGTAAGTTCAAGTTTTTATTTAGTTATTTAATTTGTTATCCTTGATAGTGCTAGAAGGAGATAACGGAGGAGGAAGAACAGGAAGCCGGTAGCTGCATGTGTAAACCATTCGATATGCATGTTAAATAAAGGAACTTTCCCAGGAAGAATAAAAGATGTTGCCCGCATTCAGCCTCTTCACCTGAATCTTCTTACAGGGCTGCTTCGACATATTCAAAGTCCAAACCTGCAATCACCTTCCTGAAGTAGAGGTGGTTTTAGCAGGAGAATTCAAGTTGAGAAAACGGTGGCACTCATAACCTCGTCCCAGGCTACCGTCACCAGCTCAGCTGGACTCTTTTATCAATGGGCAGCTACAAAGCGCCCAGCTCTCTAGGATGGGGGCTATAAGAAACAATTGTATTGTTACGAAAGAACCAAACGCGTTAATGAGTCATGCTTCTCAATAAATGCACTACCTTTCGAATGTCTATTCAGTTGCTCGTTTATAGGTAGTATATGCAGACGATATTGATATAATCAAAAGAACTCCTAGGTTCGGTCAAGGTTTGCGAGTATTAAAGCAGAATCGGTACAGATTGGTATAGCTGTTGAGGAAAGAGGAACAAATATATACTGGAAACAAAGAGGGACACACAGCATCTTCTCCGGGGACAAAACATTACCATATGCAGCAACTTTGAGGTAATAAGGGACTTTATCTCCATCGAAACCGCTATCAACTCCGACTACAACGTCGGCGCGGAATTCATGCAAAATAAAAATTTCGTTAATCGCTTCTTGTTTAGGCCCTTTCTTGTGAAAAAGGGAGGTTTTTATACAGAAATCTTACTATTCTAGTCTTGTTTTGCGTAGCAGAAGCTTGAAAACTAAGGTTGACAATCTACAAAAAGGGCTCTGATAAAGCTGACAGCAGAAATAAAAAACTCCTTACGTAGTAAGGAAGTTGCACTCTGCGCGTTTCGGTACTTATAGGCGGCAGCGTTCGATAATATTGGATATGACTGTAT